>CM060922.1:714544602-715794602 GCA_030737875.1 Allium sativum
TTTTTATATATTGAACTTTGAAATAAAAATAGAATTTTTATATATTGAACTTCGATAGAAAAATAGAATTTTTATATATTGAACTTCGATAGAAAAATAGAATTTTTATATATTGAACTTCGAAACAAAAATAGAATTTTTATATATTGAACTTCGATAGAAAAATAGAATTTTTATATATTGAACTTCGATAGAAAAATAGAATTTTTATATATTGAACATCGAAGTAAAAATTCGATTTTTATATATTGAATAGCGAAGTAAAAATGTGATTTTTACGTATGTAGTGAAAGCAGCAACGAAGGTGACAAAAAGGCGAAACGACGAAGACTTCTGCAAAAGAAGAGCCGTGGAGCTAGGATAGCTATCTGTGAGAACTTCTCACTCAAATTCTATTTTTCTAGTTATATATATATACTAGGATGCAGACGGTGCTTATTAGAAGCACCCGACACCCGTCCACATACCATGGACTTGTTTGTTTGGTTGTGTAGTTGGTTAGATTATTTGATTTGGATTTGATTGATTGGTTGAATTGGAAATTGATTAAAATCGATATGTGAATGGCGTGGGCCTTCACTAGACCGGGGATAAGGCTAGGCCTTGTCCCGTTTCTAGTATCGTGCCGTTATGCCGCCGAAATTTTCTAAAATGTGTTAGAAAATAAAAATATCATTTTATTGTGTAAATAAATTGAATAGAAATTCATAGGTTGAAATAAAATGTTTTGTCGTTAAAAATATAATTTTTAACGTGAATGTGAGTAAATAAATATTCATTTACAAACCAGACGGTTTGTTTATGTACACTTATTTGAATGACATTGATTGGGACGATAAATTTTACACATCGCCCAACTGCACAACTAAAATCAGTGTTTGATTGTTTGAAACCCCACACGGGTGTTGGGATGAAATTTGAAGTTCACTCATCCTGATTGATTAAATATGTCGATCGATTGATTGACAGGCTGTTATAAGCGTTAGATATATATATTTGATGCTTATACAGTGTAGTGCACTTTGGTTGATGGTTGATTATTTTTCAATGCTATGATACATGTGTTGTATGAAAATCCATATAATTAATTTTATATGGTAATTGATTGGGCCTCATTCCAGTTTTAAAAAGAAATAGTTGAAAAAGAAATATTGGAAATAGAATATTTGAAAATAAAGGAATATATGAAGCCGTGTTGATTAGATTGACGCCATTTTGACGTGAACGATATTTATATCGATTTTATTCATTTTAAAATGAATATCGAAAAATGAATTGAAAACGATTTCGAAATGAAATGAATTGAAAACGATTTCGAAATGAAATGAATTGAAAACGATTTTGAAATGAAATGAATTGAAAACGATTTCGAAATGAAATGAATTGAAAACGATTTCGAAATGAAATGAATTGAAAACGATTTCGAAATGAATTGAATTGAAAACGAATTCAAATTGAATTGAAAGCAAATTGAAATGAATTCAAATTGAATTGAAATTTGAATTGAATGGAAATGTATTTTAAAACGAATTTATAAAGAAGAATTCAATTTTGCTTTGAATTGAGATGGAAGTTGAAATAGATTTTGAAACGAATTTAAAACTATTTATATAATTCGTTTTAAATAGAAATCGACGAAGTATATATTATATATATAATATAATGGCCTGAATAGAACGCGCCGCGCCGCGGCAGTTCGTGAATTTCGACCATTTATTTCAAACGGACATCGCGGGAGATCCGACCGTCGGATTCTCCTAAAACCGGAACCGTTGGGTTCGTATCGAAAAGAGCTTTCTAACGAGTATTAGAAATTTGAAATCTAACGGTTGGATTTGGAATTATGTCCAAATCAAATTTGACAAAGGTCGCTGTAAGTGCAGTTCGATGGCCATTGATGGAAATCGACTGTACAGGCCTTGATAAAATTATTAAAAATAGTAATAATTTGTGTAAAATCGTAAGAAATGATTTAGAAAGATTTGGGATGAAAAACTCCATATTTGAAAAGATAAAAATAGATTTTTGTCGAAATGAACTAGTTTTGAACTGGAATTATATTTCTATTTATTTCTAAATAAATAAATCGAATTCGAAAAGGGTTTTAAAAATAACCAAAATTTCCAATGATTGCATTGGAGTGGATTTGAATCGAAATTGTCTTCGGAATATTTCGATGTTGGAATTCGTGATTATACAGATGTTGTTATGGAAATTTGAAAGATATATATTTATATCGTTATTTCCAATATGACATTTGTTAATCGTAGAATTTGATATTGAATATAAGCCGATATATTTTCTATTCAGAGCCTTATATTGAATATCAAATGTGATTTGGGTTTGTCGTGAATGGTGTCTTCACTAACACTGTTCTTGAACCCAGTTGAGAAAAGATTAAATCTTTTTATTTAGATTTAATGAAGTGTACCAATTAAATAACATTTAATTGGAATTGAATCGATATTGATTTTTGGGTTTATCGTGGACAGTGTTTTAAATAACACTCGTTCTTTAACCCGACGATTAATGAATGTGATTTTGGGTTTATCGTGAACCGTGTTTTTAAATGACACTGATTCTTTAACCCAGTCAAAGATTAAAACTAAGTGGAGTTTTAATGAATCTTTAATTAGATTGAAATAATCGAAATGGAGTATCACCAGTTTTGCTCCAGGCGATAGTTAAATCTTTAATTAGATTTGAACGTGAAATGGTAATTGAATTTACCGATAACACCGTGGTGTTAGATATGAAGTAAAGCCAGTTTTACTTCATGGGATGAATAGGTTGGGATTGGGAAATTAAAACAAATGATTACTTCGGTAAGGTTCGCTAATCCCGACTAGTTTGAATTGATATTCAAAAATGGATTAAAGAATAAATTCAAGGAATTTATCTTTGATAAAATTTATGGGAAATCTTTCCCTATGAATGTGAAATTTAGAAACTAACGGTCGGTTAGCCAAACAGAATGGTTTTCTGGATATTGATCTGATGTTGGTTTCGGCCTTCGGGGTTAATATTTGGGGAATTATTCTCTTGATTAATTTACGGTTAGTGACTAATGAATTGGAATGAGGCGTATGTTGTGTTTGTGTAACACTTTTATAATATATACGCGAGTTATTCGGAAAGACCGGGTTTATCCCATTCTGAATAACTGATACGACGATAAGTCGAAGATGAAGACGATGGTCGAAGACCGGAGGTCTTCACGTCGTTTGGGTGATAACTGATGATCTTGATTGGGCTGTACACCCAAGAATATGGAAACAGTTGGTGATCATCCAGACGTACTTGGAGATCGATGAATATGCGGGGTACTAGGTGCCTCCGGTTTCGTTCAGACCCAGAACGGACTTGTAAATGGACTGTGTGTCTGACATTGGAATTTAGTCTGTGTGATTGATTTCTATTAAATATATATCTGTTTGGCGGCGGAGAATTTATTCTCTTGCTTAACGCCCTTCTCTGAGACGTACGAGCTCAGGGGTTATATATTGATGGATATCAAACGCATGGAGTGAATGGCCTGTGTGGCATGCCTAAGTGGCAATTGATCGAGGCTTCTGTTGAAAAGCAAAGTCTTGTGGTGATGATCAAAGCACGACCTTTGTGGCGTAGCTTTGTGTAACGTTTGATTCGCGAGTTTCACACCCGGTATGAACCAAAAACGGGAGAGGACCTCAGGGGGGCATGCGTTTCTTCCTAGTTAGAAGTGGCGTCAGTGGTTTTACACGCCCTGACGAGTTTGACTTATGTGGTTGTTGCTGTTGCGAGGCGCCTCGGATTGATCGGTCGTTCTCGAACCGATGGAGTCATTTAGTTGGCTCGTTTACGCCCCATAGGGCGGGGAAATGCATGTTCAGGGTTTAAGTTTAATCCACATCGGGGGACCGGCCCTGACGATCCAAGGGTCACTCGAGCTCTGATCCTGAGACTCGGGCTAGGCAGTCTCGAATCAGTTGAGGACTATCTTTTGCCTCGGTTCATAGATGGAAATCCAATTTCCAAATACGTGACATTTGCGGTTTTATTTGTAGAGCCTAGTATGGCGACATGATATATGGTACCCATGCCGCCTATGATTGATACTTATGATTTGAAGTTGTTTTATACACTATGCACTTATAATAGTATCAAATGATTTGTTTTAAACGTATCAAGCATTCTTTGGCTGTTATAAGGGAAAACCCTATCCTCCACTGCGTTGCATTGTGTGATGGGACCTGGGTCTTATAACAGCTTCATTTTTCTTTATTTAGCATTGCGCTGTTTGTTTTATGCACTGGTATTCTTGGGAGGAAACCCGTTCCGTGTCATACGGCGTGGTCCCTTGATTTACCTAACTTTAAAATAAAGATTAACTGTTTTAGTTCTCACACCAGTCACATGACTGACCTGGAGTTTATTGTTTTAACCTAAACTCTGGGTGCCCTTATTTTCGACACGGGCAGCTAGTAGTTTTGGTTTTGCAGATTTATATTCACAGGATCCTGGTTTACAGCTGGAACGATATCCGGAAAGCATTGTATCCGTATATCTCTTCTCGTTGTGTATTGTATTATTTTCCGCTGCTATGTATTTAAATGTAATTTAAATCTCTGATATTTCTGTGTAATATTCATTTATACTCTGTATATTCTTGTAATCTGATGCATTGTTGTAATATACAGTGAAATGTTCTTCTGTTTGCGTTCTGTTTTGTCCTGTTCTCAAACGATAGGGCGTTTCGAACGGCCTGAATCGGTTTAGCGACTGGTTCAGACCGAGCGAAATTACTTGCCGTCACAGTTGGTATCAGAGCTTTGGTTTACAGAGCTCGAGAACAAGGCACATTAGAACCATACGAAAGAATTCATCAGATATTGGATTAGTAATATCCAACGAGAATGACTCGTTAGAGATGGGATCAGCAGTATCCTAGAACGAGTGTGAAGAGTAAATTTTTAAAATGAAAACAATTTTGGTTTTGAAATTTAAATCAACTATTCGTATTTGATTATTTATTTTAATGAATTTGGACAATCCAGTATATATAGATTTTGCGTGTACGTCTGATCCGCGTGTATTCGAAGTTTTGATATACTGGGTAGATATAGAATCACCTTCTAAGTCGCCCGGAGAGAACTCTGATGATTGATGCATCATCATCAGAATTTATGTTCGAGTGACGAAAGGGAGATTTTCTATATATTTCCATTAGACTGGTGTGAGAACCAAAACTAATATAGTTAGAACACATTGTTGTGATTTGGCATCAAAACATGATTTTCTCTATATATATCAAAGTTATCAAATTTGAAACGCTAATTCACTAATAGATTGATGTTTGTGTTGTTTGTTTAATTGTTTGATAATTTTGAACCGTTTAGCCTAATTATATCAAATATTGAACGATATTGAAAATTGGTCGCATCTGCTTGCATATACATGTATATCATTGAATAGGTCGTAGCAAGGAGGCTAGAGCAGAGAATAAAATTTGTTTGCCCGACAAATAGGTACATGTTTACTACATAATTTCCTGTTTTGTTTGGGTGATGATGATTTTGTGAGCCTATTGGCTAGCCGCTTGGCTTTTTCCTTTTCTTTTTGAGATCTGAAGGACCGGGGAAGCTATTTGAAATTCCCCGATGCTCCCGGTGCAGGGGAGGTTATGGCGAAATTTTTCAAAAATTTAGGGTGTTAGCCAAATTTTTGAAATTTTAGAAAATTCTCAGAAACTGAAAAATTAGAGAATGGAAGTCAGATCGAGCGTAGAGTTGAATAATCAAACCACTTTCGACTTTGTTCCTTTTCAGGGACGAAAAGTTTTAAGTAGGGGAGATTGTAACAACCCGGAAAATCTGGGCCAGTTTAAAATTTTTATTTTGGCAATTTTAGCGAATTTTGATTATTTAAAAAGGATTATTTTAAATAATATCGACGAGAAATTTATTTTTGAATATAATTAGAACGTATATATTATATACGTCGTCGTTAGAATATAAATATTTATATATAATTATAAATAGAATTGAAAATGGCGCGGTAGTTCGATAATTCGATTTCAAACTTCAATTGAATGTACCGGGTGCAAAACAATCCGGATTTTAGTGAAACCAAAAATAATGGGAATCTAATAGTGAATATCTTTCCAACGAATCCGAAAAATCAAAATTTCATAGCGGGAATCAAAAGATATGTCCAGTTGAAAATTCTGAATAGTCGCTATGGAATTCAGGCCCTTAAAAATGGGAATTTTGCAAATGACCTCGGATTTCGACGAAACCAGTTTTGTTGGGTCCGTGATGTTAAGTTATTGCTAGATTCCAAATTTCATAATTTTTCGAATCAATAGGTGAGCGTGGCAAAGGAAAACGCGTTTGACCAGTTTCAGTTGATTTTAATCGACTGGAAATTGGCTATTTTTCAAACGGTCTCAGAATCCGACGAAACTAGTTTTGTTAGGACCGTATCGTCGATACGAAGCTAGAAAATATTTTTCTGGAATTTATAGGGTTAGTATGTGACCCCGGTAATTTGAAATGTACGTTTAAAATTCAATATAGTGATTTAAAGGTAAATTCAACGGAAACTAATCGAAACGATCAAATCAAGCTATGCAACATATCCCATTGTGTTCGGAATGGGGGTAAAACGCTATGGACGGCAGGCGGTGGGCCTCGTTTAGAGGTCGAAAATAAAATTTGCTTTTTAATGATAAATAATAAAGTAATAATAAAAAAAAACCTTTCCCCCTTTAACCGTCTGGCCCCCCCCTTCCAAATTCATTTCAAAAGAAAGAAAAAAAAAAGAATCGGATCGAAGCCCTAGGCGGACCGCCACCTCGCGCGCCCCCCCTAGCGACGCTGCCACCGGCCGATGCTTCATCTCCCCCTCCCACGACCATCGAACAACCACCGCGACCCCCTTGCTTCCCCTCCTCGACCTCGCGACAGTCGTCGCCCACCCCCTTAACCGCCTGAAACTCCACCGCAGGCCATGCTAGACCCCACGCGCCACCAGATCCCCCCCCCGACCACTCGACAGCGCCCCTGTAAGTTTTTTTATTTATTTATTTATTTTTATTTTATTTAAAACATATAAGAAAACTGTTTTTTTTTATTATGAGAAAACTGTTTTTTTATTATGTGAAAACTGTTTTTTTATTATGAGAAAACTGTTTTTTTTATTATGTTATAACTGTTTTTTTATATTATGTTAAAACTGATTTTTATAGACATTAAATAAAAATTGAATTTTTGAAAAGAAAATAAAAATTGAATTTTTGAAAAGAATATAAAAATTGAATTTTTGAAAAGAATATAAAAACTGAATTTTTGAAAAGAATATAAAAACTGATTTGAAAAAGAAAGTAAAAACTGATTTTATTTTAAGGTTTAAAAAGGGTTTAAACTTTGAAATAGAAAAGGTTTAATCTTTTAAAAGAAAAAGATTAGACTTTTAAATAAGGAAAGTTAGGATCTTAAATTGTATAACGTTGGGTTTTTATATGATAAAAGTTGTGACTTTTAAACTAGAAAAGATTCGATTTCGAAATAAAAATAGAATTTTTATATATTGAACTTCGAAATAAAAATAGAATTTTTATATATTGAACTTCGATAGAAAAATAGAATTTTTATATATTGAACTTCGAAATAAAAATAGAATTTTTATATATTGAACTTCGATAGAAAAATAGAATTTTTATATATTGAACTTCGATAGAAAAATAGAATTTTTATATATTGAACTTCGAAATAAAAATAGAATTTTTATATATTGAACTTCGATAGAAAAATAGAATTTTTATATATTGAACTTCGATAGAAAAATAGAATTTTTATATATTGAACATCGAAGTAAAAATTCGATTTTTATATATTGAATAGCGAAGTAAAAATGTGATTTTTACGTATGTAGTGAAAGCAGCAACGAAGGTGACAAAAAGGCGAAACGACGAAGACTTCTGCAAAAGAAGAGCCGTGGAGCTAGGATAGCTATCTGTGAGAACTTCTCACTCAAATTCTATTTTTCTAGTTATATATATATACTAGGATGCAGACGGTGCTTATTAGAAGCACCCGACACCCGTCCACATACCATGGACTTGTTTGTTTGGTTGTGTAGTTGGTTAGATTATTTGATTTGGATTTGATTGATTGGTTGAATTGGAAATTGATTAAAATAGATATGTGAATGGCGTGGGCCTTCACTAGACCGGGGATAAGGCTAGGCCTTGTCCCGTTTCTAGTATCGTGCCGTTATGCCGCCGAAATTTTCTAAAATGTGTTAGAAAATAAAAATATCATTTTATTGTGTAAATAAATTGAATAGAAATTCATAGGTTGAAATAAAATGTTTTGTCGTTAAAAATATAATTTTTAACGTGAATGTGAGTAAATAAATATTCATTTACAAACCAGACGGTTTGTTTATGTACACTTATTTGAATGACATTGATTGGGACGATAAATTTTACACATCGCCCAACTGCACAACTAAAATCAGTGTTTGATTGTTTGAAACCCCACACGGGTGTTGGGATGAAATTTGAAGTTCACTCATCCTGATTGATTAAATATGTCGATCGATTGATTGACAGGCTGTTATAAGCGTTAGATATATATATTTGATGCTTATATAGTGTAGTGCACTTTGGTTGATGGTTGATTATTTTTCAATGCTATGATACATGTGTTGTATGAAAATCCATATAATTAATTTTATATGGTAATTGATTGGGCCTCATTCCAGTTTTAAAAAGAAATAGTTGAAAAAGAAATATTGGAAATAGAATATTTGAAAATAAAGGAATATATGAAGCCGTGTTGATTAGATTGACGCCATTTTGACGTGAACGATATTTATATCGATTTTATTCATTTTAAAATGAATATCGAAAAATGAATTGAAAACGATTTCGAAATGAAATGAATTGAAAACGATTTCGAAATGAAATGAATTGAAAACGATTTCGAAATGAAATGAATTGAAAACGATTTCGAAATGAATTGAATTGAAAACGAATTCAAATTGAATTGAAAGCAAATTGAAATGAATTCAAATTGAATTGAAATTTGAATTGAATGGAAATGTATTTTAAAACGAATTTATAAAGAAGAATTCAATTTTGCTTTGAATTGAGATGGAAGTTGAAATAGATTTTGAAACGAATTTAAAACTATTTATATAATTCGTTTTAAATAGAAATCGACAAAGTATATATTATATATATAATATAATGGCCTGAATAGAACGCGCCGCGCCGCGGCAGTTCGTGAATTTCGACCATTTATTTCAAACGGACATTGCGGGAGATCCGACCGTCGGATTCTCCTAAAACCGGAACCGTTGGGTTCGTATCGAAAAGAGCTTTCTAACGAGTATTAGAAATTTGAAATCTAACGGTTGGATTTGGAATTATGTCCAAATCAAATTTGACAAAGGTCGCTGTAAGTGCAGTTCGATGGCCATTGATGGAAATCGACTGTACAGGCCTTGATAAAATTATTAAAAATAGTAATAATTTGTGTAAAATCGTAAGAAATGATTTAGAAAGATTTGGGATGAAAAACTCCATATTTGAAAAGATAAAAATAGATTTTTATCGAAATGAACTAGTTTTGAACTGGAATTATAATTCTATTTATTTCTAAATAAATAAATCGAATTCGAAAAGGGTTTTAAAAATAACCAAAATTTCCAATGATTGCATTGGAGTGGATTTGAATCGAAATTGTCTTCGGAATATTTTGATGTTGGAATTCGTGATTATACAGATGTTGTTATGGAAATTTGAAAGATATATATTTATATCGTTATTTCCAATATGACATTTGTTAATCGTAGAATTTGATATTGAATATAAGCCGATATATTTTCTATTCAGAGCCTTATATTGAATATCAAATGTGATTTGGGTTTGTCGTGAATGGTGTCTTCACTAACACTGTTCTTGAACCCAGTTGAGAAAAGATTAAATCTTTTTATTTAGATTTAATGAAGTGTACCAATTAAATAACATTTAATTGGAATTGAATCGATATTGATTTTTGGGTTTATCGTGGACAGTGTTTTAAATAACACTCGTTCTTTAACCCGACGATTAATGAATGTGATTTTGGGTTTATCGTGAACCGTGTTTTTAAATGACACTGATTCTTTAACCCAGTCAAAGATTAAAACTAAGTGGAGTTTTAATGAATCTTTAATTAGATTGAAATAATCGAAATGGAGTATCACCAGTTTTGCTCCAGGCGATAGTTAAATCTTTAATTAGATTTGAACGTGAAATGGTAATTGAATTTACCGATAACACCGTGGTGTTAGATATGAAGTAAAGCCAGTTTTACTTCATGGGATGAATAGGTTGGGATTGGGAAATTAAAACAAATGATTACTTCGGTAAGGTTCGCTAATCCCGACTAGTTTGAATTGATATTCAAAAATGGATTAAAGAATAAATTCAAGGAATTTATCTTTGATAAAATTTATGGGAAATCTTTCCCTATGAATGTGAAATTTAGAAACTAACGGTCGGTTAGCCAAACAGAATGGTTTTCTGGATATTGATCTGATGTTGGTTTCGGCCTTCGGGGTTAATATTTGGGGAATTATTCTCTTGATTAATTTACGGTTAGTGACTAATGAATTGGAATGAGGCGTATGTTGTGTTTGTGTAACACTTTTATAATATATACGCGAGTTATTCGGAAAGACCGGGTTTATCCCATTCTGAATAACTGATACGACGATAAGTCGAAGATGAAGACGATGGTCGAAGACCGGAGGTCTTCACGTCGTTTGGGTGATAACTGATGATCTTGATTGGGCTGTACACCCAAGAAGATGGAAACAGTTGGTGATCGTCCAGACGTACTTGGAGATCGATGGATATGCGGGGTACTAGGTGCCTCCGGTTTCGTTCAGACCCAGAACGGACTTGTAAATGGACTACATGTCTGACATTGGAATTTAGTCTGTGTGATTGATTTCTATTAAATATATATCTGTTTGGCGGCGGAGAATTTATTCTCTTGCTTAACGCCCTTCTCTGAGACGTACGAGCTCAGGGGTTATATATTGATGGATATCAAACGCATGGAGTGAATGGCCTGTGTGGCATGCCTAAGTGGCAATTGATCGAGGCTTCTGTTGAAAAGCAAAGTCTTGTGGTGATGATCAAAGCACGACCTTTGTGGCGTAGCTTTGTGTAACGTTTGATTCGCGAGTTTCACACCCGGTATGAACCAAAAACGGGAGAGGACCTCAGGGGGGGGCATGCGTTTCTTCCTAGTTAGAAGTGGCTTCAGTGGTTTTACACGCCCTGACGAGTTTGACTTATGTGGTTGTTGCTGTTGCGAGGCGCCTCGGATTGATCGGTCGTTCTCGAACCGATGGAGTCATTTAGTTGGCTCGTTTACGCCCCATAGGGCGGGGAAATGCATTTTCAGGGTTTAAGTTTAATCCACATCGGTGGACCGGCCCTGACGATCCAAGGGTCACTCGAGCTCTGATCCTGAGACTCGGGCTAGGCAGTCTCGAATCGGTTGAGGACTATCTTTTGCCTCGGTTCATAGATGGAAATCCAATTTCCAAATACGTGACATTTGCGGTTTTATTTGTAGAGCCTAGTATGGCGACATGATATATGGTACCCATGCCGCCTATGATTGATACTTATGATTTGAAGTTGTTTTATACACTATGCACTTATAATAGTATCAAATGATTTGTTTTAAACGTATCAAGCATTCTTTGGCTGTTATAAGGGAAAACCCTATCCTCGACTGCGTTGCATTGTGTGATGGGACCTGGGTCTTATAACAGCTTCATTTTTCTTTATTTAGCATTGCGCTGTTTGTTTTATGCACTGGTATTCTTGGGAGGAAACCCGTTCCGTGTCATACGGCGTGGTCCCTTGATTTACCTAACTTTAAAATAAAGATTAACTGTTTTAGTTCTCACACCAGTCACATGACAGACCTGGAGTTTATTGTTTTAACCTAAACTCTGGGTGCCCTTATTTTCGACACGGGCAGCTAGTAGTTTTGGTTTTGCAGATTTATATTCACAGGATCCTGGTTTACAGCTGGAACGATATCCGGAAAGCTTTGTATCCGTATATCTCTTCTAGTTGTGTATTGTATTATTTTCCGCTGCTATGTATTTTAATGTAATTTAAATCTCTGATATTTCTGTGTAATATTCATTTATACTCTGTATATTCTTGTAATCTGATGCATTGTTGTAATATACAGTGAAATGTTCTTCTGTTTGCGTTCTGTTTTGTCCTGTTCTCAAACGATAGGGCGTTTCGAACGGCCTGAATCGGTTTAGCGACTGGTTCAGACCGAGCGAAATTACTTGCCGTCACAAGATAAAAATTCTATTTTAACATCGCTGCTATATAGATAAAAATTCCATTTTCTACACACTATTATCTACGTAGAGATTTCGCCTTTTCAAATATAAAGATTTAATTTTTATTTCATCACTATAAAAATCACCTCTTTATTTCAACATATATATAATAAAAATCAGATTTTTATTTTGCTATATTTATAAAGATGATATTTTTACTATCTTACCTATATAAAAAATATATCTTTAACCTTTCTACCATATAAAAGATTATATTTTTGTACTTCTACAATATAAAAGATTATATTTTTACTCGCCTAAACATTCTATTTTTTTTCTTCTATAAAAATTCCATCTTTTCAGTTTTTTTTAAATCCTAGCTTTATGTTTTCAAAACAAATTTACAACTTTTTACTTTAAAAAAAACAAATCTTTAAACCATATTTGATATAAATAGAAAAACTGATCTAAAAATAATGTTAAATACATATAAACTGATTTCAAAATGTGTTTAGTAAATAAAACTGATTTTATAAATTGAAAACTGATTATATATATGCTAAACTACATTAAAAAAACTCAGATTTAAATACTTACTGTTATTTCCTTCTTGGGCGATGGAGGGCGTTGTGCGTCGGTCGGAGGGGAGAAGGGGTGCGCTAGCTGGGTGGTGGACAGCAAAGGGGAGGCACCGGGTTTGGTTTGGGTAGGGTGTCTCGCGGGTCTCAGATGGTGCGGTTAGGGGAAGTTTGATTGGGAGATGGGGATGGTGGATGGGAGGAGCTCGACGGCAAGAGGAGGAAGAAGAAAAGCGGCGGCGGCGGCTACATAGGGCGAGGCGCGATGGATTAGGGATTTCGTTTTTTTCTTTTCTTCTAATTTAAATCGAATGGGGCGGGGGAGGGGGGGCAGTGGAGTTTAAGGGGGAGAGAGAGAGATTAATTTATTTAATTATTTAATTTACAAAAAGTTGACTTTTTCATCCAACCTCTAAACGAGGCCCACCGCCTGTCGTCCATAGCGTTTTACCCCCATTCCGAACACAATGGGATATATACCGTAAGCTGATTCGACCGTTTCGATCAGTTTCCGTTAAAATCAACATATAACTCTACATATTGAATTTGAACGCGCATTTCAATTTACCGTGGTCACATATTAACTAGAAAAATTCCAGAAAAATATTTTCTAGTTTCGTATTGACTATACGGTCCTAATGAAACTAGTTTCATCGAATTCTGAGACCGTAGGAAAAATGGCCATTTTCTAGTCGATTAAAATCAACTGAAACTGGTCAAACGTGTTTTCCTTTGCCACGCTCACATATTGATTCGAAAAATTCATATGCCTGAATTCCATAGCGACTATTCAGAATTTTCAACTGGACATATCTTTTGATTCTCGCTATGAAATATCGATTTTTCGGATTCGTTGGAAAGATATTCACAAATAGATTCCATTATTTTATGTTTCACTAAAATCCGGATTGTTTTGTACGCGGTACATTCAATTGAAGTTTGAAATAGAATTATCGAACTACCGTGCCATTTCAATTCCTTTATAATTAAATTAAATATTTATATTTTAACGACGATGTATATAATATATACGTTCGAATTCTATCCAAATTAAATTTCTCGTCGATATTATTTAAAATAATCTATTTTAAATGTTCTAAATTCGTCGAAGTTGCCAAAACAAGAATTTTAAACTGGCCCACATTTTCGGGTTGTTACACGGATCACCCGTAATGTCCATTCGAAGTCTATGGTCGAAATTTGCGAACGGCCGCAGCGCGGTGCATTCTATTCAGGCCATTATATTATATATATAATATATATTTTGTCGATTTCCTTTTAAAACATATTTTATAAATCGTTTTAAATTAGTTTTCAAAATGATTTCAACTTCCTATTCTTGCTCAAGTTCTTCAACTTTTCAGTTTCTAAGAACTTTCTAATTTTTCAAAAATTTTGCTAACACCCTAAATTTTCGAAAAATTTCCCATAACCTCCCCTGCATGGGAGCACCGGGAAAATTCCAAAATCGCCATACAGGCCTTTCCAATCCAAAAAGAAAAAGAAAAGAAACAGCCAAGCGGCTAGCCAATCAGCTCATGAAACAATCATACCCAAACAAAACAGTAAATATGTACCTATTTGTCGGGCATACAATTTTATTCCTCATCTCTAGCCTCCTTGCTATGACCTGTTCAATATATCGTATATGTGTATTTTCATACAACTCCTATATATACATTTTCATATGGCACTTTCATATATTCACTCAACGCATATATAATTTCACACAAACCATATATAAGCCAAAAATAATATTATTAGCGAACTAATAATATTTCCACCGTATGACAATTTTATATATACCATATATACGCAAAAAATTATAATTTTAGCGAAATAGTATTTATTTCAAGGCATGACTATTGTTAACAACTCGTATACATGTTAAAAATGTTATTTTTAACAAACTAGAATTTATTTCAACGTATGACTATTTTTAAGACTTCACATACTTGGTAAAAATGATACTTTTGACGAACAAAAATATGTTTCGACTCATGACTATTTTTATTACTTCACATACATTATAAAAATGTTATTTTTATCCTTTGAAGAATTTATTTCAAACATGAATATTTCATATACTTCATACATACACTAAAAATGTTATTTTTATTGTTCAAAGAATTTATTCCCCATATGAATGTTTCATTTACTTCATACATACGATAAAATGTGAATTTTATCATTCAAACAATTTATTCAACATATGAATATTTTGTTTACTTCATATATACGATAAAATGTGAATTTTATCGTTCAAACAATTTATTCAACATATGAATATTTTATTTACTTCATATATACAATAAAATGTGAATTTTATCGTTCAAACAATTTATTAAACATATGAATGTTTCATTTACTTCAAATACACAATCACAACCAATTTGCACAACACAATCAAACAAACAAGTCATCCATGGTTTGTGGACAACGGGGAACAGTTCATATATGCAGTTATGAAATAAATAACTGTATAAGAAATTATAGTGAGGAGTTCTCACCTTTGGGTTCCACTCTGCCATTATGTATTTCTGAACGGATTGGATTCTAATCGTTTCCCGCTCGTCATGTCCTTCACCGTGTTTTCAACGAAATCTATTTTACAAAGTTTATATTAAAATCATATTTTCGATTGGCCACATATATATAAAAATCCTATTTTTAACTTACTAACAATCACATTTTAACTAAACAAAGATCATATTTTTAACTAAACAAGGATCCTATCTTTATATTTTTCTAAACATGATAATTTTATATTTAAAACTATGTCATATTTTTATATTCTTCTTTCAAACATTTTATATGTAAAAACCATGTTTTTATTTCACACATTTTTATTTTTATTTTCAAAATCAAATTCTAGTTTATCTTCTCAAAAACAAATTTTTGTTTATCTTTTTCACAAACAAAGTGATATACATTTTAAAAACAAGGTGACATACATTTGAAAAACAAGGTGATATATATTTGAAAAACAAGGTGACATACATTTGAAAAACAAGGTGATATACATTTGAAAAACAAGGTGATATACATTTGAAAAACAAGGTGATATACA
Organism: Allium sativum; assembly: GCA_030737875.1. Classification (NCBI taxonomy): domain Eukaryota; kingdom Viridiplantae; phylum Streptophyta; class Magnoliopsida; order Asparagales; family Amaryllidaceae; genus Allium; species Allium sativum. Next base: position 714,560,608 of record CM060922.1, read on the forward strand.
TTTGAAAAACAAGGTGATATATATTTGAAAAACAAAATGATATATATTTGAAAAACAAGGTTAATGCTATTTTTATTTTTAAATCTGAAATAAAAATCATTGTTATTTATTTTTAAATAAAACTGATTTTACAATGTATGTAAATCAAATAAACTCTCACCTTCTTTCTTCCTGCTCACCGCCGATATGCTTTCAAACACTAGGGTTCCTCCTTGCTCGCGCCACGGTGGTCAGAACCACCATCCGACCCTACCACGTGCAGCGCCACCGTGAACCGCTCCTCTGCCCTCGCCCGTGCCATGTCCGGTGGCCCCCACCTGGTCGGAAACCCGACCTGAACGACGCGACTTCGACCTAGGATTTCGATCTCGATGTTATATGAGAAGCGATCACATTGGGGTGGATTGGAAGATCTCGAACTGGTCTTCAAATTTTGTTTTGAATTTGTGGATTAATATGAAGCGAATTGACAACGGTTTGGGAATTAAAATCAGACGAAATCGTCCGTTCATTATGAGAAAGGGCGGCGGCTTCAGCATGAGGAATGAATTAGGGTTCTGGCCTTTAATCAATATATATATATATGTATATATATTTTAATATTATTTTATTCGAAAATTTCTTGTTTATCACTGTGTACTCCAAATCAAACCCAACGACTATCGCCCCCAGCTAATTACCCCCATTCTGAACACAATGGGATATGTTTCGTAACCCAATTCGGTTGTTACGGTCAGTTTATGCTAAATTTAACATATAAATCATTATATTGAATTTTAAACGTACATTTCAATTTACTGGGGTCACATACGGACCCTAAAAATTCCAGAAAAATTATTTCTAGCTTCGTATTGACGATACAGTTCTAACAAAACTTATTTTGTCAAATTCCGAGACCAATCGAAAAATGGCCATTTTCTGGTCGATCGAAATTGACTGAAACTGTGAAAACACGTTTTCTTTTGCCACGCTCACATATTGATTCAGAAAATTACGAATTTTGGAATATAGAAATAATTCGACATTCCGGATCCAACAAAAGTGGTTTCGTCGAAAACAGAGATCGTTTGCAAAATTTCCATTTTTAAGGGTTATATTTTCCATAGCGACTATTCTGAATTTTCATCTGGGCATAACTTTTTATCCCTATTATGAAATTTGAATTTTTCGAATTCTTTGGAAAAATATTCTCAAATAGATTCTAATATTTTTGGTTTCGCTAAAATCCAGTTTATTTTAAATCCTGTACATTCATTTGAACTTTGAAATCGAATTTTCAAACTACCGCGCCATTTCTAATTCCTGTTATAATTATAAAAAAAATTGTTTTAACTTCGTCGAAATTAAATTTTCCGTCATTAATAGTTAAAATAATTCATTTTAAATATTCATAATTCATCAAAATAACCAAAATAAAAATTTTAAATTGGTTCTGATTTTCCGGGTTGTTACAATCTCCCCCAATTAAAACTTTTCGTCCACGAAAAGGAACGAAGCTGAAAGTCGTTTAACAAGCCAACTCAACTTTCATTCGAGGGCATTTCTAACCCCATCTCTAATGAGTCAATGCTATTGATTCTAACTCTAGTGAGGATTCTTCAATAGGATATTACAAATCCTACCTCTGATGAGTCTTTTATTTTGTTCTAAATAGTTGCACCCCAAAGATTTGAGTTAACCAAAGCTTTGATACCAGTTGTAACGATACGAATTTCGCCCGGGCCTAATCGATCGCTAAATTGACCAAGACCGTTCGAATCCGGTATACGCTAATTCTGGGCATACAACACATCAGAACAAATAACAGAAGACTTCTATAAACATCATAATAATGTTACATCTGAGTATAGAATATATCAGAGTATATCGAAATATAATACAGCGGAAGATTAATTTACATCAAATGTAATACAATTCACAGCGGAAAATAAATAAAGTAACACAGCGGAAGACTATCAATGCTCTGGACACAACTTTAAACTTCTATCCAGAATCCTGCTCATATATCTGCAACATAAGCTACTCGACTGCCCGTGTGGAAAATAGGGGCACCCGAATTTGCAAGGGAAAAGCAAACTACAGGTCAGTCATGGGACTGGTGTGAGAAACTCTACTGTTAAAATTAACTTATCAAAATGTAAGGCAAATCACGGGACCACGCCGCTAACGCAGAACGGGTTTATCCCCATGAATGCCAGTGTATAAACAACAATCAATATAGATATATGGATCTACTATGCATCAATCAACATGCGATATCCCAATCCAACCATTTAGATTAATCGCTACACTTAGATTTTCCAAATCCAATTTAATTTACAGAAATTATTCCTTTTGACTTTATTTCCCGATTTCCATTTCAAATCATTTGAAATACATATCTAGCTTTTATATCAAAGTAGATTTCACTTCGGGATCTCAAATCAAATCATTTGGAAATATGAATTCCAAATCATAACAATGCATACAAAGAAGTATGCAACCAAATATCGGGCTCCCCTTAGACAACGCAAAGGGCACGCACCTAAGAAACTCGATATATATATGTGAACCTCCCACTATGGAGCAGGCTACACCGACGATGCACCTCCCACGCATGGAAGCATACACCGCCCATCTCACCCATACTTTTAGTCGTCCGGGTTGCTCGAATCTCTAGCCACATACCAAATCATTTCATATCCCGAAGTAGGGAAAATCATTTCACAATATAATAATCACAAGTACTTTGAAAATATAGTACTTCACATTAGCAATTCACACATATGATCAGTCACTATTAATCAAATAACCTTTGAGCTCGTACGTCTCAAAGAAGGGTGTTAAGCAAGAGAATAAATTCTCCGCCACCAAACAGCTACATCATTAATAGCAACTAATCGAATATGTGATGAAATACATTGTTAAACCATAATATATTTCAAAATCGTTTCGAAATCATCGAGTTTTAGCCCTCGAAATCCTTTCTATTTTATAAAACATTTTTTTATAAAACACTCCCTGTCCAAAATCGTGAATACTATTCTTTCCACTTAAGAAAAATACCATTATTTCAAAATCATTCATAAAATTTGAAATGAACACTACCACAGTGCTACACATCTCATAGTCAAATCGTGAAGTGTTTCACAAGATGTTAGCATACCAGTATTTCTACCTAACCCAATGCTAAATGGAAAGGCATATCTTGCTCATAAACTGGTCGAGCACAATCCAAACAATCAATCAATCCCAATCAATATCAACAACCAAGTGTATTTGGTTTAATCACATTTCATATTTTGGTAATTTAATTACCATATATACATTCACAATCTAATTAAAGACTTATTCAACTCCAATTGGTTTCGATCTCTAAAATCATTTCTTATTGATTGTTCAACTTTCTGGACATTAATCCTGCTTTAACTTGGGTTAAAGAACTAATGTCATTTAAGCACAATTCACGGAAATCACAAAATCTCATTTGATATTAAATACAAGGCTCTGAATAGAAAATATATCGGCTTATATTCAATATCAAATTCTGAAATCAACAAAATCGTATTGGAATAACGATATATATATCTTCCAAATTCCTCCACAATATGCGTATAACCACGGAACCCAATATCGAAATATTCCGAAGATGATTTCGATTCAAATCCATTCCAATTCATATATTGGAAATTCCAGTTATTTTTAAAACCATTTCAAATACAGTTTCTTTTATTTAAAAATTATTGGATAAAATTTTCTAGTTCAAAACTAGTTCATTTCGATAAAAATCTATTTTTATCTTTTGAAATATGGAAATTTTCATCCCAATTCTTTCCAAATCATTTATTATGATTTTACACTAATTATTGATATTTTTAATAATTTTATCAAGGCCCGTACAGTCGATTTCCATAAACGGCCATCGAACTACACTTACACCGACCTTTTTCAAATTTGATTTGGACATAATTCCAAATCCAACCGTTAGATTTCTAATTTCTTGTATTCATTAGAAAGCTCTTTTCGATACGAACTCAACGGTTCTGATTTTAGGAGAATCCGACGGTCGGATCTCTGGTAATGTCCATTCGAAGTCTATGGTCGAAATTCGCGAACTACCGCAACGCGGCGCGTTCTATTCAGGCCATTATATTATATATATATAATTTATATTTCGTCGATTTCCTTTTAAAACGTATTTTATAAATCATTTTAATTTCGTTTTCAAAACGATTTCAACTTCCTGTTTTGGCTCAAGTTCTTCAACTTTTCAGTTTCTAAGAACTTTCTAATTTTTCAAAAATTTGGCTAACACCCTAAATTTTCAAAAAATTTCGCCATAACGTCCCCTGCACGGGAGTACCAGGAAAATCCCGAAATCGCCATATAGGCCTTTCCAATCCAAAAATAAAAAGAAACAGCCAAGTGGCTAGCCAATCAGCTCATGAAACCATCACACCCAAACAAAATAGTAAATATGTACCTATTTGTTGGGCATACAATTTTATTCCTCTTCTCTAGCCTCCTTGCTATGACCTGTTCATATGACGCTTTCATATATTCATTCAACGCATATATAGTATCATACAAACCATATATCAGCTAAAAATAATATTATTAGCGAACTAATAATATTTCCACCATATGAACATTTTATATATACCATATATACGCTAAAAATGATAATTTTAGCGAACTATTATTTATTTCAAGGTATGACTATTGTTAACAATCCGTATACATGTTAAAAATGTTATTTTTAACAAACTAGAATTTATTTCAACGTATGACTATTTTTAATTCTTCACATACATGATAAAAACGATACTTTTGGAGAACAAAAATATGTTTCGACTCATGACTATTTTTATTACTTCACATACATGATAAAAATGTTATTTTTATCCTTCAAAGAATTTATTTCAAACATGAATATTTCATATACTTCATACGTACAATAAAAATGTTATTTTTATTGTTCAACGAATTTATTCCACACATGAATGTTTCATTTACTTCATATATACGATAAAATGTGAATTTTATCATTCAAACAATTTATTCAACATATGAATATTTTGTTTACTTCATATATACGATAAAATGGGAATTTTATCGTTCAATCAATATATTCAACGTATGGATATTTTATTTACTTCATATATACGATAAAAAGTGAATTTTATCATTCAACTAATTTATTCAACATATGAATGTTTCATTTACTTCATATACACAATCACAATCAGTCTGCACAAAACAATCAAACAAACAAGTCGTCCATGGTCTGTGGACGACGGGGAACAGTTCATATATGCAGTTATGAAATAAATAACTATATAAGAAATTACAGTGAGGAGTTCTCACTTTTGGGTTCCACTCCGCCATTATCTATTTCTGAACGGTTTGGATTCTAATCGTTTCCCGCTCGTCGTGTCCTTCACCGTGTTTTCAATGAAATCTGTTTTACACAGTTTATATTAAAATCATATTTTCAATTTGATACATATATATATAAATTGTATTTTTTACTTACTAACAATCACATTTTTAACTAAACAAAGATCATATATTTAACTAAACAAGGATCCTATCTTTATACTTTTCTAAACATGATAATTTTATAATTAAAACTATGTCATATTTTTATATTCTTCTTTCAAACATTTTATATGTAAAAACCATGTTTTTATTTCACACATTTTTAATTTTTTTTTTCAAAATCAAATTCTAGTTTATCTTTTCAGAAACAAATTCTAATTTATCTTTTTCAAAAACAAAGTGATATACATTTTAAAAACAAGGTGTCATACATTTGAAAAACAAGGTGATAAATATTTGAAAAACAAGGTGATATACATTTGAAAAACAAGGTGATATATATTTGAAAAACAAGGTGATATACATTTGAAAAACAAGGTGATATACATTTGAAAAACAAGGTGATATACATTTCAAAAACAATGTGATATACATTTGAAAAACAAGGTGATATACATTTGAAAAGCAAAATGATATATATTTGAAAAACAAGGTTAATGATTTTTTATTTTTAAAACTGAAATAAAAATCATTGTTATTTATTTTTAAATAAAACTGATTTTAGAATGTATGTAAATCAAATAAACTCTCACCTTCTTTCTTCCTGCTCACTGCCGATATGCGTTCAACCGCTAGGGTTCCTCCTTGCTCGCGCCACGGTGGTCAGAAACACCATCCGACCCTACCACGTGCAACGCCACCGTGAACCGCTCCTCTACCCACACATGTGCCATGTCCGGTGGCCCCCACCTGGTCGGAAACCCGACCTGAACAACGCGACTTCGACCCAGGAGTTCGATCTCGATGTTATATGAGACTAATCCAATCTATGACGAATTCTTTCGTTTGGTTCTAACATGTCTTGTTCTCTGAGGTCTGTAAACCAAAGCTCTGATACCACATGTAACAATTGAGAATTTCAATCGATCCGAATCGATCGCTAAACCGACCAAGACCGTTCGAAACCCCTGATTGTTTTGAGAACACGACGAATCAGAACACAAATAGAAGAACATTTCACTGCTTATTACAACAATCATCAGAATACAAGAATATACAGAGTATGAATAAATATTATACATCAGAAAAATATCAGAGATTTAAATTACATTACATAGCAGCGGAAAATAATACAAAACCCAACTGAAAGGAATATGCGAATACAGAACTTTCCGAATATCATTCCAGCTATAAATCAGGATTCTGTGAATATAAATCTGCAAAACTTAAACTACTAGCTGCCCCTGCGGAAAATAAGGGCACCCAGAGTTTAGGTTAAAACAATAAACTAAAGGTCAGTCATGTGACTGGTGTGAGAACTAAAACAGTTATTAATATTTATTTTACAGTTAGGTAAATCCAGAGACTAGCCGTATAACACGGAACGAGTTTCCTTCCAAGAGTACGAGTGCATAAAACAACAGCGCAATGCTAAATAAAGAACAATGAAGCTATTATAAGACCCAGGTCCCATCACACAATGCAACACAAGCCAGAGGATAGGGTTTTACCTTATAATAGCCAAAGAATGCTTGAGACTGTCTAGCTCGAGTCTTAGGAACAGCCGCAATTGCCCCATGGATCATCAGGGCCGGTCCACCCGATGTGGATTATAATGCCTGAACACTGCGTTTCCCCGCCCTTTGGAGCGTAAATGAATCCTATGACTCCATCGGCTCCACATAGTCACCGATATATCCGAGGCGCCTCGTAACCCAAAAACCACATAAGTCAAACTCGTCAGGGTGTGTCAAACCATTGACGCCACTTCTAGCTAGAAGGAAACGCATGCTCTCCCTGATGTCCTCTCCTATTTCTGGTTCACACCGGGGTGTGAGGCTTGCGAATTAATGCTACACAAAGCTATGCCACAATGGTCGTGCTTTGATCATCGACCACAAGACTCTGCATTTCAACAGAAGCCTTGATCATTTGCGTCTTAGCATGCCACACAGGCAAACCACTCCATGCAACCGATATCCATCAATCACACAGAATGATATCCAATATCAGACACACAGTCCATTTACAAGTCCGTTCTAGGTCTGAATGAATCCGGAGGCACCTTGTACCTCGCATATCCATCGATCTCCAAGTACGTCTAGATGATCACCAACTGATTCCTTCCTCTTGGGTGTACAGCCCAATCAAGATCATCAGTAATTACCCAAACGATGTGAAGACCTTCGATCTTCGACCACCGTCTTCATCCTCAACACATCGTCGAATCAGTTATTCAGAATGGGATAAACCCGGTCTTTCTGAATAACTCACGTATATAATAAACAAGTGTTACACAAACATAACATACTCCTCATTCCAATTCAGAATATTCTTTTATTCAAATATTCTTATACTTTGGGAAGGATTCCCATTAATTTTATCAAAGATAAATTCTTTAATTTTATTCTTTAATCTTCTTTTGAATATCAATTCAAACCAAATTATGGTTTATCCAAACTAGTCGGGATTAGCGAACTTTACCGAAGTAATGATTTGTTAGATTTCCCAACCCCAACCTATTCATCCAATGAAGTAAAACTGGTAGTACTTCATATCTAACACCACGGTGTCATCGAAAAATTCAATTACCATTTCACATTCAAATCTAATTAAAGATTTAACTATCGCCTGGAGCAAACCTGGTGATACTCCATTTTCGATCATTTCAATCTAATTAAAGATTCATTAAAACTCCACTTGGTTTTAATCTTCCCAAAAATCAATATTAATCATTATTTAACTTGGGAAATCATATCCTGTCTTTAACTGGGTTAAAGAATCAATGTCATTTAAAACACGGTTCACGATAAACCCAAAATCACATTCTATTCCATAAGCCTTTAACCGTAAATTAGCAAGTGAATAATTCCCTAAGTGTTAACCCCGAAGGCCGAAACCAGCATCAGATCAATACTCAAGAAACTATCCAACTTAACTAATCTCCAGTTAGTTTTTGATTTTCTTAACTCCGTTGGGTCTAAGAACAGTATCATTAAAGATGCCATTCATGACAACCCAAAATCACATTCCATTAACTATCGGGTTAAAGAACAAGTGTTATATAAGAAACTACACGCGATAAACCCATAAATCAATTCAAATTCAATTCCAATTAAATACCATTTAATTGGTATACTTCATTAAATCTAAATAAAAAGAATTAATCTTTTCCTCAACTGGGTTTAAGAACAGTGTTAATGAAGACACCATTCACGACAAACCCAAACCCAAATTGATAATAAATACAAGGCTCTGAACAGAAAATATATCGGCTTATATTCAATATCAAATTCTACGACCAACAAATATCATATTGGAAATAACGATATAAATATATCTTTCAAAATTTTCATAATAATATCTGTATAATCACGAAACCCAGCATCGAAATATTCCAAAGACAATTTCGATTCAAATCCATTCCAATCCAATTATTGGGAATTCAGGTTACTTTTAAAACTCTTTCAAATCCAATTTATTTATTTCAAAAATAAATGGATTATAATTCTAGTTCAAAACTGGTTCATTTCGATAAAAATCTATTTTTATCTTTTCAAATTTGGAGTTTTTCATCCCAATTCTTTCCAAATCATTTCTTATGAATTAACACAAATTAGTACTATTTTTAGTAATTTATCAAGGCCCGTACAGTCGATTTCCATCAATGGCCATCGAACTGCACATACAACGACCTTTTCCAAATTTGATTTGGACATAATTCGATATCCAACCCTTAGATTTCAAATCTCTAATATTTGTTAGAAAGTTCTTTTTGATACGAACCCAACGGTTTCGATTTTAGGAGAATCCGACGGTCGGATCTCCCGTAATGTCCATTCGAAGTTAATGGTCGAAATTCGCGAACTGCCACAGCGTGGCGCGTTCTATAATAAAAGGATGCACATCCAAATTAATTTCGAGCTAATAGAGATGGTATTGAAGAAGCATGTCCGATACGGGGAGCCACCTCACTTTTCCCGGGTATGACTCTTGTTTTAATCACTTTACTTATGACTCGAAGGCCCAGGATATCCATCATCATTCTCTATCTTCAAATCAAGTAATCGCCTCCAAACCATCCTACTTCGGTCTAGATTCTCCACTACGTGCACATGTGTTAAAGTTGCATCGATATTGGCAGAGAGTAGGATAATACTGACTCTGGTCTCTTTAGCAACAAATATTTACATTTAACACACAGTGGTCATTATCATTTTCCCTTGCAACAAATCGATTTATTTAAAGTACTGATTTAAAAAATCAAATTCTCCAAAGCATTAATATAAGTTTCGTTCGGCTTTCAAGTCTTCATACTATCTGCTGATCCTTATCAATTCAAATTCATGTTATGATATCAATTTCTCAAATACCATTACTAATTTGAAATCTTTATTTAAAACCACTTTGGACCAATTAGTCCGAATTGGAAATAAATTATTTTTTAAGAGAAAAATAGGTTTAAATATTTAGCTTTAAATAATTTAACTGAAAAATAGTTTATAGTTTTAATATATAAAAGTGAATATGCTTTTGTAATATTTGGTTTAGTCCTGCATCATGGGATAAGTTTAATATCAGCTCCAACGCCTATATATAAATGAGCCAATGTAATAGAAATGAGACACACTTGAATCAATATAAATAAAAGGTCTCTCCTCTTTCTTTTTTGTTCTCTCTAATGGCTTCTGTTTATTATTTGTTTTGTTTTATTTTATAACACGTTATCAACATGAGATTCTAGTAGAGCTATTTATTTGAAATCTTCTAGATCTACATCTATGAATTTGTGAGGTAAGTAATTTTTATTTAAGGATTCTTAGTTCATGGATTTTTAGATTTGTTCTGTAATCATTTTCTTTTGTTTGAGAATCTTCGATCAATGGATATATGAATTTGTGTTATCTTTTATTCTTCTTGATCTGATTCAAACTTCTAGATCTGTTTCTCTATTCTTTTGTAAATCTAGAATGGGTTCTAATAGATCTATATTTTTTCGATCTAATTATTCATATTGACCCTACATATGTGTCTAGATTTATATTTTCAATTTTTTGCAGATCTAATTTTGACTTTTCCAAATCCAATTTGATGGGAATTCGACTATATATGTATTGTTTACATTATTGATGGTATAGAGGCATATATAATTTTATCTTTTCCAATCTACTATGACTTTTAGTATGTAATTTTTTTGGATAGACCAAAGATAAAGTTTCTCTTAAAAATGATCTTTTTTTATGTATACCCAACAAAGACAGAATATCTCATGAAAAAAAATATTGTTTTTGTATATCGAACATAATTATTGGTATAAAATATAATGATGTAGAATTTAAATTCAATAGAAATATTTATTCATCACTGGAAGTGAGATTGAAAACTCATAATGTTAACAAATTCTTTCAAATGAGGAACCTGAATTTCACATGCAAATGACTTGAAGTTCATATAATTTTTTTTCTTCAAATGAGGAACCTGGTCTTCATATGCAAATAAGGAATCTGAAGTTCATATGCAAATGACCTGAAGTTCATAAGACCTGAAGTTCATACGACCTGAAGTTCATATATAAATTCTTTCAAACGAGGAACCTGAAGTTCATATGCAAATGAGTAACCTGAAGTTCACATGCAAATGAGAAACATGAAATAAAGCCTCAAAGCATATAATTGCATTTAATATTTGCTTATAGTAAATGACCTATAATAGGAAAGGAATTGAAAAATCGGTGAAAGGAAAAGTTTCAATAAAAGGCAAAAGACATATATTCCAATTTTGTGCCACACATAATTTATTGATGAAATTTATTGGTGGAAGAGATCATTAAAAAAAATACTATTTTCCTGAAGAAAATAGTAAAATGACTCCCATATGTGAATAAAAGAACAATCTCGAGGATTTGCTCCAGTTTAAAATATACAATGACAATATGTAAGTTATAATAAATCCTGAAGTTTTAATACAACAGTTTTAGAACATATTATATTTCCAGAAGAAATATTTTATCTTTTCTTAGAAAAACTACATTATAAAAAAATGCATCTCGAAGATCATATTAAGTTAAGATCTAAATATTGATCTTAATTTAGCACACCTGAAGTGAATGCAGAAGTAATTTTTGTTATAAAAATGGAAATTATAGAACTTGTAGTTTCTATAATGTAAGAGATAGTTTGGATGTAAAAATAAAGATCTAAAAGATCTATACATGGATTGTATAATTTGAATCTAAAACATGTAATTTTTATTTTTGTTTATTTTATGTACAGATTTGCAAGTTTTTCAAATCATTCATATTAAAGAATGTAAAATCTCATTTTATAATTATGCATTTCTACTCAATTCTCGATAAGATATTATGCATATATATATATAGATATAGATATAGATATATATATATATGGTATTTTAGAAAATTTGATTATTGAGAAATGCAGTACAACTATAAGTTGTTTATTCCAGTTTTGTCATTGATTAATACTGTAGTTATATCCAAATTTTGTTTTGTTGATTTAAGTAAATTTTATTTATTTGATTCATATATTTAGACCATATAATGGCTATTTCCATTATTTTTATAATAAATGCACTAAATGTATCGTTATGGTAATATATATTGTATTACCATATTATTATAAATGTATTAAAAGCATTAGTTATTGTAAGTTAAACGATGTATGTTTGTGTTTGGAATAAGAATAGACATATATATTATTATTCGATGTATTTGGCAATTAATATCTAATGTAATGGAAGAAGTTATATAACTCAGATCTAAGACCTGATGTGATGGCCCACCCCGAACCAGCCGACATTTCCCCGAAATGCACTGTGCTAATGTCAGACTAGCACGGGACGGTCGTCAAAGGAAAAGAATTCAAAACTATGAATCATCAAGAACCTGTAGTATATCTCACAGCGCATGGAATAAAATATAATAATAACATAACTTGACATACAATAGCACTACAAGAAAATCTGTAAATAGCAGCAGATTTTTAGCAGCGGAAAATTCCGTCGCTAATTAGCGACGGAATTTCTTGGACTTTGTAAGAGATAATATTTTGGACTTTATATGTCACCTTGTTTTAAATTATTAACATCGAATATTATTTCTGTCGCTAAATTATTGGAAATTGCAGCACTTTACCGCCATAAAATATTTAACGCTAAATTCCATTGCTGATAGAGTTGGATTACCGTCGACAAAATTTTGAAGCAATTTATGCAGCAGTTTTTCAAGATATTTGAAAAGGACTTTTATATTTATTATTTATAAAATGTTTTACATTTGTGTTTTTACTTAGTAATTAATAAGTAAATATAAATTTTAAATAATTAATGTTAATAATATATTAGTAATAAATATTAGAAGTAAATAATATTCAATAGTTAATGTTGATTAATTAATAATTATTAATTATTATAAAATATAAATAAGAGGTAATAATAATTAATAAAATACATAATGTTCGATGTTTATTGAATTTTTGTTGATAACCAATGATTAATAAATAATCTTTAATACGATCATAGAAATTACTATCAAGAAATTATTAATACATATTTGCTTTTAAGAAATTGATTGGTATGTATTAAATAATAAATAATTAGTAATTAAGAAAGATAAAATGATCAAAATTTAAAAATAAGAAGTTGAATAAATATTAAAGAATTTTGAAATTCAAAAAATTCAAACATTACCATACAAGTTATTATTTTCATGCATTTAGTGTACTATTAAATAATTATTTGTTATTTCCCTCTTTTCTTAAAGTGTGATGGCATCTAAAACACATAGAACATAAATATAAGTTATATATTAAATATATTTATTATCTATTAAAATATTATAGTAACAAATAATTTAAAGTTAATTAAAAATAATAAAATACAGTTAAATAATTTATAAATGGTAATTAATAATTTATAGTTGAAAACTTAGAAGGGTTGGTAACTAAATCAGTAACTAATAGTCAATAATTATGACAAATAAATGGTAGTTCAGAATTAATAATATATACATGAAAATTTTGCATCTACAAGCTTCGTTTCTTTCATTATTGGCTCCAACAAAGGATACTTATTCAAAACGAATTTTGGCTCTAGGTCCACAAAAACTTGGCTTCGACCGATAAAAATTCTGGCTCCCAATTTTTTTTTCCTTCCATCCGCGTTCTAACTCCAAAACGACAATTCTCCTTCAGCATCAAAACACTCATTCTAGATCTCATTCGAAGCTTCTGCGTTTTCAACTATGGGGACAGGGGTTCCTTTTCTTTTCTAAGCCACCTTCTTTTTACCTTCTTCTTCCATTCAATCCGATCTTCCCTTCCCTTCCCTTTCTCCCTAAAAAGAGGATCTCAACAGTAAAACACATTCGAATTCATCTACAAATATTCCACTGTATCCTCCTTCCCCCTTGAAACGTATTCTTTCCTCCCACTATATTCTTCTTTTTCCTTCCACTTAATTCTTAAACTTCTAGGAAAAAAAGTATGGTTCTTGGAATCAAACCGATCGCTCACTTCATCTACCAAATCAAACTGATCGCTCACTTCATCTACTATCAGCCCGCGCCCTCGCACCAACTCCATCGCTCCTCCAACTGCACCGGATCTATGCCATCCCACCTTCACGCGGCAGCGGCCCAACCTCACCCTCTGCCTCCCGCTCTAGCAAATCACTCAAGATCTAAATCGATCGCCACTGTATCTTCCGTTCCTCGCTCCACCGTTCGCTGTCACCACCTCGCCGCCCGGGTCCACCTTAGTTCGCCACCGAGACCACCTCGCGTGCCTGCTAGTCTCCTGCACCTTCTTCATTCATTCTACAGTTGAGTTTCCTTCATGGTTAGCCTTGATTCAAGTTATTAATTCACTTGGAATACCAGAAATATGACAGTAAATTGAATTACATTCATATAATATGCCAAACGTATAGTAGTTATGGATAAAAATAAAAATAAAATAAAGAAATGCAATAGACTTGTTGCTGTTAGCTTGTCCTGGTATATAAGAACCTCGTCTAATCTGATTATGTACTGTACAATGTTAACATTTCATTAGAGTGTGAGGCTCTGGCTTAGCACACGAGAAGATGTTGAGATATTATGCTCAACTTATATGTTTTGTAACCTGCACCAAGGAACTCCAACATTTTTTCTTTTTCATTGCAGCTAATGGTACATGGAAACTATGATGTATCTTATGTAATGTCATTTCTTTGGAAACACTATTTTTACAATTTAATATGTATATCAACTTAGTCCATTTATTGGTTAATTAATTTACGTGCATACTCAGTTTTGTTGGACTAAGCATATAATTACATTCATTGTTTTTTAACATTTAAACAGTCGTAAAACAAATGTAACATACTCAGTTTTGTTGTTTCCTGTGTCACACATGTCAATGCTGGCCTGCTTGTGAATTTTTATTCATGACACTCCCGTGCATATAACACATTCATTGTTGTGCATTTACCTATGCTGCCGTTCTTTTTGATCCATATGTCTGTTCATGCTAAATTGTCCACACTTAAGGTGGCCTGTGCATTTAAATGGAACTGTATTATGCCATGAAAAAAAGGAAATTCTGTATTTTAGTTTGCATTTGTGCATTCTGTACCATTACAAATGCTTATGTCATGACCGTAATCCTATCCATTGTGTTGCTCATTGTTGTATGTACATTTGCTTGGCTGTAAACCTGAGCGTGCCTTTGCAGTGCCTCGCGCCCCTAAACCCATGTCCCCTTGTCTTGTACGCCTGCTTTACTTGAAACATAGTACTTGAACATGATTGTTGTTTATTACAAACTTGTAGGACTGAATCACATGAGGCCTTGGATATATGTTTTACATGCCTTGGATATAACTTGTAGGACTGAATCACATGTGGGCAATGCAAATGCTCTGATGCAATCCAAAGATTAGGCTGCTTTGATCAATGATGCGAAGTCAAGTAGCTGTTTCAAGGATACATTCCTAAAGAATTACTTTAGGAATATGAGAACTGCTGCTGGGCAGCCACAGAGACAACTATTGAGAATACTTTATCAGCTTGGTCCCGGTCCTACGACACAGACTGTGCTTATAAATCTTGGATTTTTAGACGAAAATAAAAATATGTGCTGTGGTGTTTGGATTGTATGTACCATGGATGGAGTGACACACAGGTTGCTGTAATGCTTCGTGCCTATTGCGTGAGAATACAAATGTGATTAGAGAATATTGTATTTGAAAAAAAAGGTTTGATGAGAGATTAGAAGTTATTGTATGTGAATGATGTGTGAAAAATATGGTATCTTTTGTTGTAATTATGTGTACTATTAAATTTTTAATGAAATAACATTTTTTTGAAATAAAATTTTATTTGCTTATTTTAGTGGATGATACATAATGACAAATTTAATATTTGTCGTTAATTCGAGACTAATTTAAAAGCGTTTACCGTCGAATTACCAACAAAAATAATGAAAATTTAATTTATCCTAATTTAATTTTTGCTGCTAATCCTTTGTTGAATTGTAAGGGTTTATCGACGAAATAAAAGAGCCAGATTTTTTGTTAAAACTTTTTATTGCTAATCCCTTGGTAATTAGTAAGGGTTTACCAACTCATTATGTAAGTAATATTTTATTATAAATTAATTATCCGTCGGTAAATAGTCGGTTTATAAATTAAAATTAAATTAATAAATAAAATTTACTTTTATTATAAAGTTAGTAAAATGATGAAAAAATGTTGGAAAACTCATGCTAAATTCCATCGCTAAATCTGACACAAATATCGTCATGGTTTTTACCGACGACACCGTTATGTAGGAAATCCGTCGCTAAGGCCTGTTTAGCGACGGATTAGAAGCAGATTCTGCCGCTGCTATATGCAGCTTTTCTTGTAGTGCAGGAGAGACAGTGCATAAGCTGAAAACTAAACCACCATAGCAGCGGAATCCAAAATACAGCTTATGATCAAAACCATTCTTGCAACTTCAAAATACTGTCTCTAAAAAGGAAATAGAAAAGGTACATTACTAATGCCCAAAGTAGTGACCTGCAACAACACAGGGAAAATATATGTAAATAGTACGTGAAAGCCTCCTGCTCATCTCCGGATGATTACTCATGCATAAAACTCCGTCTCTAGTCTGTTCATATAGGAGCACCCAAAGTAATAAGAAGAGACATAAAACTCTGGGTCAGACAAAAGTCTGGTATGAGTGACAGCAGCATAATAAAACAATGACAGGTATAAATAATCATAACTAAACATAGGCCTACAACCAAAGGGTTAGCACAACAAGATGTACAGTACTTTAAGGCGACACTAACATAAAGTTTAAAGTGGAAGTGCGCATGTTATGGTGATAACAAATATCAAACATAGCAATCAATCTCACATCTCTCACTTAGTGCGCAAAGCATACGATATCCACCACATTGAAATCTTTTGCTACGATCACCTTGCCCTTTGGAGTCTTAATGACCCCATTACACTGGTCCATACCCGCTAATCCTTTGCTACGATCACTTTGGCCTTTGGAGTCTAATGACCCCATTGCGCTGATCCATAGCCATGCTATGATCAATTTGCCCTTGGGAGTCTTAACGACCCCATTGCGCTAATCCATAGCCACTAATCCGTCTCTCAGGGGTGAACCAAAGCTACGGATATTGTAATAACTCGGAAAATACGAGCCAATTTAAAAAATTTAAATTGATTATTTCAAAGCAATTTGAACCATTGAAATAGAATATTTCAATAAATTAGTGAGTTAAGAAATAGTAAGTCAGTTTGAAAATTGATATTTTGCATATGGCCTCGGAATTCGACGAAACCACTTTTGTCGGGTCCGGGATGTCAAACTATTGCTAGGTTTCAAATTTCATAATTTTTCGAATCAATATGTGAGCGTGGCAAAAGAAAACGCATTTGACCAATTTCTATTGAATTTAATCGACTGGAAATTGGCCATTTTTCAAACGGTCTCAGAATTCGACGAAACTAGTTTTGTTAGGACCGTATCGTCAATACGAAACTAGAAAATATTTTTCTGGAATTTTTCTAGTTAGTATGTGACCCCGGCAATTTGAAATGTACGTTTAAAATTCAATATAAGGATTTAAATGTAAATTCAACGGAAACTGATTGTAACGATCAAACCAGCTTACGATACATATCCCATTGTGTTCGGAATGGGGGTAAAACGCTATGGACGACAGGAGGTGGGCCTCGTTTCGAGGTCGGATATAAAAGTCAACCCTTGTGCATAATTAAATAATTAAATAATAAAATAAAATTAAAAAAAACATACTTTCCCCCTTTTTCTCCTTCATTGGCCCCCCCGATCATTTACCAGAAAACATATAAAAAAAAAAGAAGAAACCTAATAACTAATCGCGCCGCCGCCTTACCTGGAAGCCACCGCCGACGAACAAATCGCCCCCACCGCACGACCTCCTTCCAGCGAAGACCCCCTGACCTCGAAGCTACCGAACCACATCTCGAAGTCGCATCGAATCGAAGCAGCGCCTTCACCGACGAACCTTGCCGCGACACCACCGAGCCGCCCGCCTCTTCTTCCCTCCTCCACTTCGAGATCTGCGGTAAGAACTAGGTCAGTTTATTTTTATTTTTAATTTTGTTTTGTTAAAACTAATTACTGTATTATTTTCTTTAGTTATAAAATTGTATTTTTTTTAAGTTATAAAAACTGGATTTTTTAAAGAAAGAATAAAAACTGAATTTTTTAAGAAAGAATAAAAACTGGATTTTTTAAAGAAAGAATAAAAACTGAATTATTTTATAAAAGAATAAAACTGAATTTTTATAAAGAATGAAAACTGTTTTTTTTTATAAAGATTTAAAACTGTATTTTTTTTCTTTAGATTTAAAAACTGTATTTTTTTCTTTAGATTTAAAATCTGTATTATTTTCTTTAGAATAAAAACAGAATTTTAAAAGAAGAAAACTGATTTTATTTTAAGGTTTAAAATAGGAAAAAAAAAGGTTTAAATTTTGAAAGAGAAAAGGTTTAATCTTTTAATAGAAAAAGATTTGAACTTGCAAAAAAAATAAAGATCATATTTTTAAAAATAGAAAAGTCGGAATTTTTGTTAAGTAGAAGAAGTAAGATACGATTCTTATATTTTTAAAGTAATAAAAATATAATTTTTACATCATAAGAATATTAAAAATATAATCTTTGTTTTTAAAATATGATCTTTATATATTGAATAACATAGTAAAGATTCGATTTTTACCTATGTAGAGAATACGGGAAACGAAAGCGACAAGAAGACGAAATAGACGAAGATTTCCATAAAGGAAGAGTTGTGTTATTGGATAGCTACTGGTGAGAAATTCTCACTCTTCAATTTCTTTTTATATATATATATGTGTGTGGAAAATAAAAGTGAATTGCTATATATAAATATTTATATATATATATACGCCCCCTCGTCCACAAACCATGGACGATATTTATTGGTTGAAATTGTTGTGAAAATTGGTTGACGGCAAATTGTTGTTTGGGATTGTTTGTGGTTGGTATTGAATTGATTGTGGTTGAAAAATACCCGTTTGTGATTGGAAAATATTTGGTTGAAACCACATAGGATTAGTTTGTGGAAATGAAATAAATATAAACATGCCGGCTGCGTACGAATTAGATGCATGATCCCCATTGTCAAAAACCGCGAGGTTTTAAGGTAGAGCGAGGAGCCGTACTAGGGACGGTGCCGGTTTAACTACCCTGCCGTTATGCTGCCGAAATTTTGAATAATCTTTGTGTGTTAGAATTATTTTCATATGTTGAAATTATTTTACATGCATTGAAATTAAAGCCATATATTGAAACTATGTCCATGTGTGGAAATATTCATGTGTTGAAAAGTGTTGTGTGAAAATAAAATTCATTTGTGAATGAATGAAGTGTATAAACAATAAAAATCACATTTTTATATATATATGAAGTAAGAAAAATATTCGCCTTATGTAAATAATTTCAATCATAAAAATTTCATCTTTTTAATATGAACAACATAAATAAATTGTCCATGTGTGGAAATACTCATTTGTTGAGAAATGTGTGTAGTGGAAAAGTTCATGTGTTGAATAAAAAGATTGAACAATAAAAATTACATTTTTATTGAAACTATGAAGTGTTGAAACCATACATTGGTTGAATAAATATTTTAAATGATAAAAATATGATTTTTATCATATGTGTGATATGCTAAAGATATGCGGACGTTGAAATAAATATTTGTGATAGAAATATTATTTTTAACATGCATAAGAACTAAATAAAATAGTCATGTGTTGAAATCTATTTTAGTTCGCCAAAATTATCATCTTTGAAATGTGAAGTGTTAAGAATAGCCACTGGTTCGAATAAACGTGCATGAGTTGAAATATACATTAACTAGCTAATGATATGATTTTAGCTTATGCATGCGATATTAGAATGAATGGTATTTTTAAACCAAAGCAAATCAAATATGAAGTTGAATAGAAAATGATAAATGTTAGAAATTGTATATATGTGCATGCATATCTATTGAACAGGTTAAAGCAAAAGGGGCTAGAGAAGAGGAATAAAATTTTGTGCCCGACAAATAGGTACACATTTACTGTTTGTTTGGGTGATGATTTTATGAGCCTATTGGCTAGCCGCTTGGCTTTTTCTTTTTCTTTTTGAGATTAGAAGTACCGGGAACGCTATTTGCGATTTCCCGATGCCCCCGGTACAGGGGAGATTATGGCGAAATTTTCCAAAAATTTAGGGTGTTAGAAAAATATTTGAAGTGTAAACGATATAGGAAATATTGAATGGACTATATTTATATAAATATAAATATAATTAAAACGAAACGTGGCCGTGCAGTTCATATTTTGAAACCGTGATTTCAAATGGTTAGTGCGGAAGATCCGACCATTGGATTTCCCCGAAACCTCAACCGTTGGGTTCGCCTTGGAAATATCTTTCCAACGGCACCAACTTTGTGAAGATCCGACGGTTGGATTGTCTGGAATGTTTAATTCAAAATCAGTGAAAAACAGCGCTAGAAACGATTATATTTATATATATATAAATATAATTAAATTAAATCGAATAACGACGCTGCAGTTTGTAAATTGAAATCGTAACTTCAAATGGTTAGTGTGGAAGATCCGACCGTCGGATTTTCCTAAAACTGGAACTGTTGGGTTCGTTTTGAAAAGACCTTCCTAATGATGTAAAATTTGTGAAGATCCAACGTTTAGATTTTCCTATATGTGTAAAACAAAATTAGTGGAAAGCAGCGCCAGTGCATCGACACGACCTGAAACGTCGTTTAATTAAATATGGCCGTTTTAAATGAAATAAAAATGGCGATATATCGTTATTAAGTGCTATAGACGATATAGAGTGAAAATAAACCAATTTTGTTGTGTTTGCTTGATATGTGATGGTTGAATGTATTTGACGTGAAAATTATAACTAAACAACTGAAGTGTGAATGTTGAATAGTTCAACCCTGCGATTAATTGGTTTGAAAATCTAAATATACGTGGGTTATTTGAAAAGGCCGAGTTTATCTCATTTCAAATAATCGATCGACGTTGAGAAGTCGAAGAGTCGAAGACGACTGAAGACCGACGATCTCCACGTTGGATGGATGGGCGCTACTGATACTCGTGATTGGAGTAGCTACCATGAAGGAATTGAAGTAGTAACCGTCCAAACATTGTGTTGATTGAACGGATATGCGAGGAATTGGTGCCTCCGGTTTCGTTCAAACCCAGAACGGACTTGTAAATGGACTGTGTGTCTGACATTGGATTTTGTTCTGTGTTGATTGATCTCTGTTAAATATATATCTGTTTGGCGGCGGAGAATTTATTCTCTTGCTTAACGCCCTTCTCTGAGACGTACGAGCTTAGAGGTTATGTATTGACAGAAATCAGTCGCATGGAGTGGATTGCCTGTGTGGCACACCTAAGTGGCATGTGATCAAGGCTTCTGTTGCAAAGCAAAGTCTTGTGGTTGATGATCAAAGCATGGTCTGTGTGACTAGCTTTGTGTATAACGTGAATTCGTGAGCCTCACACCTCGGTATGAGTCAAAAACGGGAGAGTGACTGCAGGGAGAGCACGACGTTTCTTTCTAGCTGTGGTGGTGTCAGTGACCTACCAGCCCTGACATTATATATACTTTTCACCTGTGTGGTTGTTGGAATGCGAGGCGCCTCGATATAGGTCTGTAAGGACCGGGAAACGTGTGTTCAGGAATAATTAATCCTCAAAAGTAAAAGAGGACCGGCCCTGAAGATCCAAGGATCATAGTGGGGTCCTGGGACATTTGCTAGAGTGTCTCGAATCGGAGAGGAGCTTGCCCCTTGCCTCGACTCATGAAGGAATCCAATTTCCAATACGATATGTGCGGATGTGATTGTATTACTAGTAGGGCGACATGATATATGGTACCCATGCCGTCTAGGATTGATATTTATGATTGAATTTGCTTTTGAAACATATATGCACTAGTAATAATATCAAACACTTTGTTTTATTCGTATGAAGCATCTTTGGCCATTATAAGGTAAAAACTCTATCCTCCGGCTTGCGTTGCATTGTGTGATGGGACCTGAGTCTTATAATGGCTTCATTTTAGAAAAAGCATTACGTTGATTTAATCATTTACTTTACTTCATGCACTAGCACTCATTGGAGTAAACCCGTTCCGCGAAAGTGGCGTGGTCCTTTGATTTGCCTTATTATTGTTGTTAATAGGTTGAATAGATTTCTCATACCAGTCCCATGACTGACTCGTAGTTTGTTTCACCTTGCAAACTCGGGTGCCCTTATTTTCACACGGGCAGCCTAGTTACAGGTTTCTGATGCACCTTTTGGCTCATGGCGAGGCTTGACTACACCGTGCTGACTTGGATTTTCTCCGCCATTATTGTATCTATATTATGATTCCGCCACTGGCGATGTAGACTGATATTCCTTTTGTGTACTCTTTATGTATGATTCCGCCTCAGGCGATGGTGACTGATTATGTATCATTATGTACTAAGTTGTATCCTGTACTGTGCTTCTCTGATGTGATGTTATCTATATGATTCCGCTGTCATTTGTGTGTAAATTATTCTATTTTCTGTTTATGCTATTATCTGTGATCTGCTAATGATGATTAATGTGTTATATTCCAATGATTATCCTTAACACCGTGTCACGGGGTTTTGGGATCGTCACAGCTGGTATCAGAGCTTTGGTTAACCTTAGTTCTGGAGTCTAACACATTAAACACTTCATCAAGATAGAATCAGTAGTATTCTAAGGCGAGTCGCTCATTAGAGATAGGACTAGTAAGGTCCTAGAATGAGCTGAGCAGAATAGCAAAAACAATTGATCAGTCCATCGTTATCTTTCCGTAGGAATTTCTGCTTAACTATGCAAGTTGTTTCCTTTTCGAGGACGAAAAGTTTTAAGTAGGGGAGATTGTAATAACCCGGAAAATACGAGCCAATTTAAAAATTTTAAATTGATTATTTCAAAGCAATTTGAACCATTGAAATAGAATATTTCAATAAATTAGTGAGTTAAGAAATAGTAAGTCAGTTTGAAAATTGATATTTTGCATATGGCCTCGGAATTCGACGAAACCACTTTGGTCGGGTCCGGGATGTCAAACTATTGCTAGGTTTCAAATTTCATATTTTTTCGAATCAATATGTGAGCGTGGCAAAAGAAAACGCATTTGACCAGTTTCTATTGAATTTAATCGACTGGAAATTGGCCATTTTTCAAACGGTCTCAGAATTCGACGAAACTAGTTTTGTTAGGACCGTATCGTCAATACGAAACTAGAAAATATTTTTCTGGAATTTTTCTAGTTAGTATGTGACCCCGGCAATTTGAAATGTACGTTTAAAATTCAATATAAGGATTTAAATGTAAATTCAACGGAAACTGATTGTAACGATCAAACCAGCTTACGATACATATCCCATTGTGTTCGGAATGGGGGTAAAACGCTATGGACGACAGGAGGTGGGCCTTGTTTCGAGGTCGGATATAAAAGTCAACCCTTGTGCATTATTAAATAATTAAATAATAAAATAAAATAAATAAAACATACTTTCCCCCTTTTTCTCCTTCATTGGCCCCCCCGATCATTTACCAGAAAACATATAAAAAAAAAAAGAAGAAACCTAATAACTAATCGCGCCGCCGCCTTACCTGGAAGCCACCGCCGACAAACAAATCGCCCCCACCGCACGACCTCCTTCCAGCGAAGACCCCCTGACCTCGAAGCTACCAAACCACATCTCGAAGTCGCATCGAATCGAAGCAGCGCCTTCACCGACGAACCTTGCCGCGACACCACCGAGCCGCCCGCCTCTTCTTCCCTCCTCCACTTCGAGATCTGCGGTAAGAACTAGGTCAGTTTATTTTTATTTTTAATTTTGTTTTGTTAAAACTAATTACTGTATTATTTTCTTTAGTTATAAAACTGTATTTTTTTTTAAGTTATAAAAACTGGATTTTTTAAAGAAAGAATAAAAACTGAATTTTTTAAGAAAGAATAAAAACTGGATTTTTTAAAGAAAGAATAAAAACTGAATTTTTTTATAAAAGAATAAAACTGAATTTTTATAAAGAATGAAAACTGTTTTTTTATAAAGATTTAAAACTGTATTTTTTTCTTTAGATTTAAAAACTGTATTTTTTTCTTTAGATTTAAAAACTGTATTATTTTCTTTAGAATAAAAACAGAATTTTAAAAGAAGAAAACTGATTTTATTTTAAGGTTTAAAATAGGAAAAAAAAAGGTTTAAATTTTGAAAGAGAAAAGGTTTAATCTTTTAATAGAAAAAGATTTGAACTTGCAAAAAAAATAAAGATCATATTTTTAAAAATAGAAAAGTCGGAATTTTTGTTAAGTAGAAGAAGTAAGATACGATTCTTATATTTTTAAAGTAATAAAAATATAATTTTTACATCATAAGAATATTAAAAATATAATCTTTGTTTTTAAAATATGATCTTTATATATTGAATAACATAGTAAAGATTCGATTTTTACCTATGTAGAGAATACGGGAAACGAAAGCGACAAGAAGACGAAATAGACGAAGATTTCCATAAAGGAAGAGTTGTGTTATTGGATAGCTACTGGTGAGAAATTCTCACTCTTCAATTTCTTTATATATATATATATATATATATATGTGTGTGTGTGTGGAAAATAAAAGTGAATTGCTATATATAAATATTTATATTTATATATATATATATATATATATACGCCCCCTCGTCCACAAACCATGGACGATATTTATTGGTTGAAATTGTTGGAAAATTGGTTGACGGCAAATTGTTGTTTGGGATTGTTTGTGGTTGGTATTGAATTGATTGTGGTTGAAAAATACCCGTTTGTGATTGGAAAATATTTGGTTGAAACCACATAGGATTAGTTTGTGGAAATGAAATAAATATAAACATGCCGCCTGCGTGCGAATTAGATGCATGATCCCCATTGTCAAAAACCGTGAGGTTTTAAGGTAGAGCGAGGAGCCGTACTAGGGACGGTGCCGGTTTAACTACCCTGCCGTTATGCTGCCGAAATTTTGAATAATCTTTGTGTGTTAGAATTATTTTCATATGTTGAAATTATTTTACATGCATTGAAATTAAAGCCATATATTGAAACTATGTCCATGTGTGGAAATATTCATGTGTTGAAAAGTGTTGTGTGAAAATAAAATTCATTTGTGAATGAATGAAGTGTATAAACAATAAAAATCACATTTTTATATATATATGAAGTAAGAAAAATATTCGCCTTATGTAAATAATTTCAATCATAAAAATTTCATCTTTTTAATATGAACAACATAAATAAATTGTCCATGTGTGGAAATACTCATTTGTTGAGAAATGTGTGTAGTGGAAAAGTTCATGTGTTGAATAAAAAGATTGAACAATAAAAATTACATTTTTATTGAAACTATGAAGTGTTGAAACCATACATTGGTTGAATAAATATTTTAAATGATAAAAATATGATTTTTATCATATGTGTGAAATGCTAAAGATATGCGGACGTTGAAATAAATATTTGTGATAGAAACATTATTTTTAACATGCATAAGAACTAAATAAAATAGTCATGTGTTGAAATCTATTTTAGTTCGCCAAAATTATCATCTTTGAAATGTGAAGTGTTAAGAATAGCCACTGGTTCGAATAAACGTGCATGAGTTGAAATATACATTAACTAGCTAATGATATGATTTTAGCTTATGCATGCGATATTAGAATGAATGGTATTTTTAAACCAAAGCAAATCAAATATGAAGTTGAATAGAAAATGATAAATGTTAGAAATTGTATATATGTGCATGCATATCTATTGAACATGTTAAAGCAAAAGGGGCTAGAGAAGAGGAATAAAATTTTGTGCCCGACAAATACGTACACATTTACTGTTTGTTTGGGTGATGATTTTATGAGCCTATTGGCTAGCCGCTTGGCTTTTTCTTTTTCTTTTTGAGATTAGAAGGACCGGGAACGCTATTTGCGATTTCCCGATGCCCCCGGTACAGGGGAGGTTATGGCGAAATTTTCCAAAAATTTAGGGTGTTAGAAAAATATTTGAAGTGAAAACGATATAGGAAATATTGAATGGACTATATTTATATAAATATAAATATAATTAAAACGAAACGTGGCCGTGCAGTTCATATTTTGAAACCGTGATTTCAAATGGTTAGTGCGGAAGATCCGACCATTGGATTTCCCCGAAACCTCAACCGTTGGGTTCGCCTTGGAAATATCTTTCCAACGGCAATAACTTTGTGAAGATCCGACGGTTGGATTGTCTGGAATGTTTAATTCAAAATCAGTGAAAAACAGCGCCAGAAACGATTATATTTATATATATATATATATATAAATATAATTAAATTAAATCGAATAACGACGTTGCAGTTCGTAAATTGAAATCGTAACTTCAAATGGTTAGTGTGGAAGATCCGACCGTCGGATTTTCCTAAAACTGGAACTGTTGGGTTCGTTTTGAAAAGACCTTCCTAATGATGTAAAATTTGTGAAGATCCAACGGTTAGATTTTCCTATATGTGTAAAACAAAATTAGTGGAAAGCAGCGCCAGTGCATCGACACGACCTGAAACGTCGTTTAATTAAATATGGCCGTTTTAAATGAAATAAAAATGGCGATATATCGTTATTAAGTGCTATAGACGATATAGAGTGAAAATAAACCAATTTTGTTGTGTTTGCTTGATATGTGATGGTTGAATTTATTTGACGTGAAAATTATACCTAAACAACTGAAGTGTGAATGTTGAATAGTTCAACCCTGCGATTAATTGGTTTGAAAATCTAAATATACGTGGGTTATTTGAAAAGGCCGAGTTTATCTCATTTCAAATAATCGATCGACGTTGAGAAGTCGAAGAGTCGAAGACGACTGAAGACCGACGATCTCCACGTTGGATGGATGGGCGCTACTGATACTCGTGATTGGAGTAGCTACCATGAAGGAATTGAAGTAGTAACCGTCCAAACATTGTGTTGATTGAACGGATATGCGAGGAATTGGTGCCTCCGGTTTCGTTCAAACCCAGAACGGACTTGTAAATGGACTGTGTGTCTGACATTGGATTTTGTTCTGTGTTGATTGATCTCTGTTAAATATATATCTGTTTGGCGGCGGAGAATTTATTCTCTTGCTTAACGCCCTTCTCTGAGACGTACGAGCTTAGAGGTTATGCATTGACAGAAATCAGTCGCATGGAGTGGATTGCCTGTGTGGCACGCCTAAGTGGCATGTGATCAAGGCTTCTGTTGCAAAGCAAAGTCTTGTGGTTGATGATCAAAGCATGGTCTGTGTGACTAGCTTTGTGTATAACGTGAATTCGTGAGCCTCACACCTCGGTATGAGTCAAAAACGGGAGAGTGACTGCAGGGAGAGCACGACGTTTCTTTCTAGCTGTGGTGGTGTCAGTGACCTACCAGCCCTGACATTATATATACTTTTCACCTGTGTGGTTGTTGGAATGCGAGGCGCCTCGATATAGGTCTGTAAGGACCGGGAAACGTGTGTTCAGGAATAATTAATCCTCAAAAGTAAGAGAGGACCGGCCCTGAAGATCCAAGGATCATAGTGGGGTCCTGGGACATTTGCTAGAGTGTCTCGAATCGGAGAGGAGCTTGCCCCTTGCCTCGACTCATGAAGGAATCCAATTTCCAATACGATATGTGCGGATGTGATTGTATTACTAGTAGGGCGACATGATATATGGTACCCATGCCGTCTAGGATTGATATTTATGATTGAATTTGCTTTTGAAACATATATGCACTAGTAATAATATCAAACACTTTGTTTTATTCGTATGAAGCATCTTTGGCCATTATAAGGTAAAAACTCTATCCTCCGGCTTGCGTTGCATTGTGTGATGGGACCTGAGTCTTATAATGGCTTCATTTTAGAAAAAGCATTGCGTTGATTTAATCATTTACTTTACTTCATGCACTAGCACTCATTGGAGTAAACCCGTTCCGCGAAAGTGGCGTGGTCCTTTGATTTTCCTTATTATTGTTGTTAATAGGTTGAATAGATTTCTCATACCAGTCCCATGACTGACTCGTAGTTTGTTTCACCTTGCAAACTCGGGTGCCCTTATTTTCACACGGGCAGCCTAGTTACAGGTTTCTGATGCACCTTTTAGCTCATGGCGAGGCTTGACTACACCGTGCTGACTTGGATTTTCTCCGCCATTATTGTATCTATATTATGATTCCGCCAATGGCGATGTAGACTGATATTCCTTTTGTGTACTCTTTATGTATGATTCCGCCTCAGGCGATGGTGACTGATTATGTATCATTATGTACTAAGTTGTATCCTGTACTGTGCTTCTCTGATGTGATGTTATCTATATGATTCCGCTGTCATATGTGTGTAAATTATTCTATTTTCTGTTTATGCTATTATCTGTGATCTGCTAATGATGATTAATGTGTTATATTCCAATGATTATCCTTAACACCGTGTCACGGGGTTTTGGGATCGTCACAGATATCGATAACCCCTTTGCACACGTCCCGCGGCAAAGTCCAACTCTTGAAGTTCACTCGTTGGTTCCCATCTGGATCCAAAGAGATAACTTCTCATTTCGAACTTCCTTTGCATCTTGGGTTTTTGGTCTTCTCCATTCATGCTCCTTCTTTGGTTCGAGGAAACCGGTTCGTGGGTCTCACCCGGGTTGTGACCCCGCTTGGTCGTGGAAAGCAGCTCATGGTGCTCCACTTCTGGACCGGTTAGTGACTCCTACTCCGGGTCGGCTCGTGGTTGTATGGTGCTTCACGGTTCGTGGAGCTCAAGAGCGAGTGGTTGGTTCGTGACTTGCTTCAGGGTTCGTGCTCACATGGTGAAGAGGTTCGTGAGAGGGGGTGCGCTCAACGAGTGGGATAGGGTCGTGAGGGAGATGTCATGATCACAGGTCGTGATGCCTAGGTCACGAATCACACTTCCTAACAGTCTTCCAACAAGTTATTTATGCAACACGATGACGTTTTCAACCATTCAAACTTTTCTGTACAATCACAAGTCATAATAAACAATAGTAATAACACATTGGAACAATCATAAACACCAAAACAACAATTTAACATGTCAGTATAGATCAATCATGCCAAAAACCCATGTTTTCTCCTTAATCATGTCTAACTATATCTAGCAATCGGATTAGCAAACTTAATCCAAATTAACCCAAACTTCTAACAGAGACATAAAATAATATGTAAGAATTTCTACATATTTTTCCAGATTTTTATGATGCATAATTTCGTTACTTATCACTAATCACCCCTAATTAGCCATAATTAGTGAATAAAAGTGCAAATTACTCACCTTAGCCACAAATAAATTTCAGATCTGAAACTCTAACTAATCTGGCATGGATCCCAATATATTCTAGCAGCTCTGTCTCGATTTGTATGCTAATCTGCCTTAATTTGATGTAGATTTGGCTAATATGTGATTAGAAAGTGATTAAAAGGTGATTTGGTAGTTGGATGCCATTGCTAGGTTTGAAGAGATGATAAGTGGTGGCTGAAATATGAATAAAACTGATTTCCCAAACCCTATTAGCCTTCCCATAACCCTAATCTCGAAAAGGGTTATGAGCTTAGCTGCTAATCACCCTATTTGGCCAGATTAAGCTGTTTTTCATCTTCCAAACCTTATTTCAGCCATATCTCCCAAACGTTAAGTCCGTTTGACTAATGTGACCACTCTATGGAAAGGTAAACCATCTTCCAAATCCAAAGAAAGTGGTTTAATGTCAAAACTCCTTTCCAATAAAAAGTTATAGGCGAAACGAGATTCTCTAGGGGTAAAATGGTCATTTGAAATTCGACAAAAATCATGAACAAGGGAAATCACCCCAATATTCGTTCCCCAAAATTACATGACCATACTTCATATGAAAATAAGATAAATATTCTACGATCTCCGATACGTAGAATGCAGATCGTTACACTCTTCCCCCCTTAAGAAATTTCGCTTCCGAAATTCCTTAGCCAAAACATACAATGGTGGCACACATGCCAATCAACCGTTTACAAATAATCAAACATACATAACAACACAACAAACATATCCTAGCATGTAGTTTTCTAACAAGAGAATAACTATATTGCGATTAAAATCTTACCAGGCAAAGAGTTCTGGATGTGACTTCCTTATGCTTTCCTCGATTTCCCAAGTACAATCTTCTCATTATCGCCCCACTGGAACTTAACCGGTTTCACCGTTTTCCTTAGAAGTTGCTTCGTATCATATCCAACAATTTGAATCGTTCTGTGGCTCCCAACTGCCCCAGACTCCACTTCGATATCATCCAACTGATCTAGTCAAATAGTCATATCAGAATCGTGCGCGAACTTCCTTAACCGGGAAACATGAAATACGTTGTGCACTCCTGCCATCTTATTTGGTAATCCAACTTTATATGCTAAATTCTCCACTTGCTCGAGGACTAAAAATGGACCAACAAACGTTGGTGCCAACTTACCTCTCCTACCAAAACGAATCACACTCTTTAATGGAGAGATCTTGATGAGTACCAGGTCGCCAACGGAGAATTTCAGTTCTCTTCGTCTTTTATCAGCATAACTCTGCTGCCTATCTTGGGCAGCTTTCATTCGCTGTTGAATAACCTTGATCTTATCTGAAGTTTCTCTTATTATATCCGGCCCAAGCACAAACTTCTCACCAGTTTCCAACAAACATGATCGTGAATTGCACGGTCTTCCATATAAAACTTTAAATGGAGCCATACCAATACTGGACTGATAACTATTATTATATGCGAACTCAACTAAATGCAAATGGTCATCCCACGACCCTCCAAAATCCAATATACAAGCTCTTAAGTGATACTCTAATACACAATTCACCCTCTCTGTTTAACTGTCGGTTTAAGGATGGTACGCGGTATTGAGATGTAATTCTGACCCTAAAGCCTCTTGTAAGCTCTTCCAAAACCCACTAGTAAATAATGGATCTCGGTCACTCACGATACCTTTGATTACTCCATGAAATCTCACTACCCACTTCATATACAGTTCTGCTAACTTAGCTGTCGTTCTATTCGACTTAACCAGTATAAACCTTGCACTCTTGGTCAATCGATCCACAATCACCCAAATACTATCATGACCTGATCTAATCATTGGTAAACCATCAATGAAATCCACTGAGACTTGTTCCCCTTTCCATTCGGGAATTTCCAACGGTTGTAACAAACTACTTGGCTTCTTTTGCTCGGATTTAACTAACTGGCAGTTCATGCACTTGGATATAAACTTCCCAATGTCTCTCTTCATCTCTTCTCGGTAGTAGGTCTGCTTCATGTCTCGATACATCTTGTTAGCACCGGGATGTATAGTCAGTTTCGAGTAATGACACTCTCTAAGCACTTCATCTCTCAATCCATTAACATTTGGTACAACTAGTCTTCTATTCATTCGAAGCCATCCTTCTCTATCAAGTCCATACTTGTTCATCTCCTTACCGTCGATACCCATCTCTATCATGGAGATGATTTCCAATAAGTTAGGATCATCCCTCTAACTAGAACCAATCCGCTCAATCAAAGCCGATCTGAACGTCAAACTTGCTAACATTGCTGGATCTAATTCGCCCTTAGGTCTGAAATCATATCCTGTGATATACTCCAGTTGCTTCCATTCCAGAAATATAGCCCCTAAACTGGCATGTCTCCTACTCAATGCATCAGCCGTTGCATTGCCTTTCTCGGGTGTGTATGCAATATTGAAATCATATGAAGCCAAGAACTCTAACCATTTCAATTGACGAAGATTTAAATCCCTTTAAGAGAAAAGCTACTCTAATGACTTATGATCGGTAAACAACTCGAATCTTTCTCCCAATAGATAATGTCTCCATATCTTCAACGCGAATGCAATCACTACCAGTTCCAAATCATGGGTAGGATATCTTTTCTCATGCGGTTTCGGTTACTGACTAGCATAAGCTAAAACCTATTCCTTGCATCAATACAGCACTAGCCCGGTACCACAGGCATCCGTGTATACCATCATCTCTTCGTTCCCTTTGGGAATAACTAACACTAGTGTACACATTAACTTTTCCTTTAGACTCTTAAATGCATTCTCACACCTTCCGTCCCAAGCAAAAGCTTGATTTTCTTGGACAACTGATTTAACGGTGTCGCTATCTTGGAGAAATCATGGATAAACTTACGATAATATCAAGCTAATCCCAAGAAACTTCTAGCTTTTGTTGTATTCTTGGGCGTAGACCAATCATGCACCGTAGCCACCTTCGCAGGATCCACGGTGATACCATTCTCTGAAACAACATGGCCTAAGAATCTCACTTCCCTCCTCCAGAAGTGACATTTAGAAAATTTTGCTTTTAATTGGTGTTTCCTCAACACCTCCATCACTATCCTCAAATGTTCCTTGTTTTCTTCCTCTATCCTTGAGAAACCAAGATATCATCCACGAACACAAGAACAAACTTGTTTAAATGACCCCTGAATACCCCATTCATAAGATCCACAAAATATATTGGTGCATTGGTCAACCTGAATGGCATGACCAACCACTCATAAAATCCATACGGCGTCCAAAATGCCGTTTTTAGTATACTTTCAGCTGGTACTCGGAGCTGACGAAAACCTGTCGCGAGATCTAACTGGGAGAACACTCTTGATCCATTTAATTGATCAAACAGATCATCTATCCGTGGAAGGGGATACTTATTCTTCCTCGTCACCATATTCAACTCGCGGTAGTCTACAAATAGGCGAAGGCAACCATCTGCCGTGGTAGAAAATACAACCGGTGCTCCCTACTCGTAAACACTCCTTCGAATAAATCCCTTCTTCAAAAGATTGCCAAATTTCACTTCGAGCTCTTGCTGCTCCCTTGGCGCCAAACGACGAAGTGGCATCACTATAGGTCTTGCATCTTTCACTAAATCAATCCGAAACTCGATCTCTTGGTGTGGTGAAGGTCCTATCACTTCACCGAAGATGTCCGGATACTCGCCAGCAATAGGCACATCTGACAACTCATCATGCGGGATGTCGAGGAAATTTAGAAAACTAGCCACCACCCCATCACTAGGTAGGCTACCAAACACCACCCTCCGCCCATCATCTGCTCTAATGGTCACCGAAGACCCCTCATAGTCCACCACCACCCCATACCTTTGGAGCCAATCGACTCCCAAAATAATTCCAAACCCAGTAAAGCCCAAAACAAAGCAATCACAAAAAAACATGCATCCATAACTCGATAAGACCAAATTACGACAAATCATACTAAGGCTAGTCGTACCACCAATCGGGTTCGTCACAACTAAAGGTCTATCGACAATCTCAGGTTCGAATCCCAACCTATCTACTGGGTCACTAGATACGAAGGAATGGGAAGCCCCGATATCAAACAACACTCGAACAGGAACATCATAAATAGAAAGCATACCATGAATAACGACGCCCTTTCCCTTCTGCGCCGCAGTTGGGGCATTCGATGAAGAAGGAACAACGTTGATAGCATATGCTTTCACGATATGCTTCTCTTCAGGGGGTTGCATACATTTTTTGTTGAGATGTCCCACTTGGCCACAGTTGAAGCACTTCCTGTCCACTGGCTTTGCATGACAATCTCTAGAATAATGGCCCTTCTTGCCACGGCTATAGCACTCGACATCTTTCGCGTCTTTCTTTTTCTGAACATCCTTGGTCTAACCTTGTTTTCTCTTATTTTGCGAATTCATCTTGCCTCCATCGCTTGCCTGCAGTTTTGACTCTCCTGCAGATGCAATAACAATCTCGATCTTTGACTTAGGGTAAAGGCTCTCAGATCTCAATGCCTTTCCCACAATAGACTCGAATGTCTCATCTATATGATTTATCCGTCTTTTGCCCCAAGTACTAATCTAAGCCTGTTATGAACTTCTCGTTCTTATTCTCGATAGTATCGATAAGAGATGATCCATATTTCAATAAAGTATCGAATTCAGCAATTTATTCTTAGACTGCCCTAACATTCTGCTTAAGCTCCAAAAATTTCCCAAACAATTTTGATTTCTGAGCAGTTGGGATAAACTTGTCACTGAAGCAAGTCTTAAAATGATTCCAAGTAACTTGATCCTTAGGAGTAGCTGCTTTAATAGCATTCCACCAATTCATGGCCCGTCCTTGAAGCTGACGCGATGCTAACTTTCTTTTCATTGCATCAGTGATTCCCAATTCCTCAAAGATGCACTCACAACTATCAAGCCAATCTTGAACTTCCGTAGCTGAATCCGTTCCGTGGAACGGCCTCCCACCAATACTAGTATAATCCTTGCAGAGCTTGGCGAAATTGGCTCTAGGCGCCTGTGCTACCGCACCACCACCATTAGCAACATTAGGAACTACTCCCTAAACATCCTTGAGCATCTCTCTCACGACGGTAGTAAACATCGTCCTCGTATCAGGGGCATTCCTATTATTGGCCCCTGAACCCATACTCCTCATATTTCGGCTCATCGTCAAATCTGTAAAAAAAAAAACGATTAACCATCTCCTTAGTGGTGCCCATGCAGTGTGACTTCATCCTTAGATATACTAATAGTATATATATAGTTTTTGAAATCCAAAATATCACAAATACGCGCTCTCATGTACGTATACTATTTCTCCCTGATGCCTTCCCCTAGGCTCAACTATGCAACCTGGGCTCTAATACCAAGTGTGACGGCCTACCCTGAACCAGCCGACATTTCCCTAAAATGCGCTGTGCTAATGCCCGACTAGCACGGGACGGTTGTCAAAGGAAAAGGATTTGAAACTATGAATCATCAAGAACCTGTAGTATATATCATACCGCACGGAATAAAATATAATAATAACATAACTTGATATACTACACATGAGACAGTGCATAATGTAACACCCCGTATTTTCTGTGAATGTTAAAGTAACAAATTAAAGAATAATTAATCTTTAAAAGAAGAATCAAGGGAAACGGGTTGCGTTATTGTGTTCGTCTCGGAATTCTATTTGAGATAGAGCCCGAGTTTGCGTAAAACGGATACAGTATAAAGAAGTTATGGTGGTTAGAAGATTAAAATAAAATATTCAAAACAGCGAAGGCGGGAGGAGAGAAAGAGGAACCGACCACGTTTTGGGTGTCGACCCGAGTCCCGCTAGGTCGACACCTATGTCGACTAAGGCTCTTTGTGGTCGATACCGGGGTCGACATAGGTGTCGACCTCCCTGTAGGGGTCGACCCCATCAGCCAGATTTGGGCTGTGATGAATTTTGACAACCCTATGCTGATGTGGCCTTCTCTGATTGGCCAATGACTGATTTCTGAGGTATTAGGGCATATATGTCATGTTATGGTTGGCTGGATGACACATCTCTTTGGTTTGATGGCTCTGATTACTCCTAGACTGATCTAAAGGCTAGAATTAATCCTAGACTTCTATATAATCAACTCAAACCCTAAACCTAAAACACATAAACACATTCTATGAAGCTGTCATGCCGTCTCTCTCTAAACTAGCGTAGCCTCCATCTTCTTAAAACTAGAATATCTTATTCAACTAGAAATCAATTAGAAGAACATCAATAGTCTACATCAAAGGAATAGCTTAACAAATTCAGAAATCAGATTCCAGAATACAAGAACTGTTCTTTTTCTATAAGTTCAGTTATATTTCATATTTACATATATAAAAGTCATGACTTGAAATTAATCGAATCTAGAACTGTGCCTAATTGTGATTCTGATTCATGTTTATCCTTATGACAAATCTGAAATTAACTACGCCTATGAGGCTATTGTGATTTGTACAATTGAACCTATCATATTGTATATTAATTTGGTGATGTTTTTATGTTATGTTATGTACATGTTCATAAACTAAGTCATGTTCATATATGCTTACATGTTTAGATCGACATGCTTGCTTTTATGTTATGTTATGTACATGTTCATAAACTAAGTCATATTCATATATGCTTACATGTTTAGATCTACATGCTTTCTTTTATGTTATGTTATGTACATGTTCATAAACTAAGTCATGTTCATATATGCTTACATGGTTAGATCCAAGTTAATGCATATGTTTAGGACTATGTAAATTCCTGTTCACATGCTTATGATCTATGTTAATTGGATCTAACTCAAGAACAAGTTCACATTGATATGCTTGATTAAGTTTGTAATATTGATGAAAAATTTGTATTACACATGCTTATTTAGATTCGTGTTATTTTGTGATGTTGGAATGCTACATGTTCCTTTCTTTTCCCTTTTATTTATGAGTTAGGTTAATTTGCGAGCCTAATGTTCTATGTAAATAATGCGAACGAATAACGGGGGGAAACACTGGGGTAAAACATTAAATTTACAAGCTAATGGCATAGATTGGGTCATAATCATGTAAATGATTAATAGCATGAAATGGTATAATTTGTATACCATTAATTATGAACATAATTTAAATAGTAATTGTGACATGACAACACTTGTGGGTAATTTGCATATAAACTTGACATAAATGACGAATATGTAAATTAAATAAAGGATGAACATGCCTAACCCGATGTTAGATTGATTTGTGGTGTAAAACTGCCCGGAACCGCCTGGCACATCTAGTAATCGCAACAACACCTATCTAATGTGAGAGGTTAGTGTATCATGCCCAAGAAAGACTCGAGCTTAGATTGAGTTGTGGTGTAAAACTGGCCGGAACCGCCCGGCACATCCAGTAACTGCAACAACACAGATCTAATGTGAGAGGTTGGTGCATTAATAAATCAATTAATGCTAATTAACATGACATCTTAAGAATGGTAGGTTTAAGTTGACTAAGGCAACACTTAACCAGTACAACATGTTAATTAAACAAAAGGTAGGGTTAAGTTAACTAAGGCAACACTTAACCAGTACAACATGTTAATTAAACAAATGGTAGGGTTAAGTTAACTAAGACAACACTTAACCAATACAACATGTTAATTAAACAAATGGTAGGGTTAAGTTAACCAAGGCAACACTTAACCGATATAACATGATGTATGGTAGGGTTAAGTAACAAAAGAAGGCAACACTTAATCAATATATATATATAACATGATGTATGGTAGGGTTAAGTCACACAAGAAGGCAACACTTAACCAATATATAACATGATGTATGGCAGGGTTACGTAACACAAGAAGGCAACACTTAACCAATATATATAACATGATGTATGATAGGGTTAAGTAACACAAGAGGGCAACACTTAACCAATATTACATGATGAACAAGTGGGGTTAAGTTAATAGAAAACACTTAACCAATACAACATGATGTGTGAGTGGGTTAAGTTAACATGAATGGCCAACACTTAACCAATATTACATGAACGAAGCGAATAGGGTTAAGGAAAGCTTAACCAATAATACATATTGATTTGATCAGTGGGAGGCTTAAGTACATCTCGTGTAGGTGTGTTATATTAGTATATATAGGCCTACAAACTTAACCGCTACATAAACATGCTTGAATTGGTGGGAGGGTTAAGTACATCTTGTGTAGGTGGGTAATATTTGTATATATAGGCCCACAAACTTAACCAGTAGGAAACCCTAGTAACGGGGACCCATTTCAGCAGTAACCCACATAGTACCCTGAACTAAGAAGGGTGGGGCATGATTACTGGGCTGATTATAAGCGGTCAAAATAGCGGCAGGGGGTACGTCAGTGTAGGTTCTGACGGTTTACAGACGTGCACTACTCCGAAGTGGGAAAAAGCAGGCACTGGGTACCAGTAGTTACACACTGTGCATCTTGAATCGTGTCGAGTTGCTATCATAATGATTGATACACATTATGGTGAGACCAGCACAGAGTATCTACACGCAAGAGAGGGCCAATTGACATAGACACATGGAACATTAATACAAGTAGGGAGCCGATCAATAGGGTAGTAAGGGTACATCTAACATCTTCGTGGCAATTAGGCTGATTGTGGTAAGATCCTCCTACTAGATGTACACCTAATGGCTACCACAATTGCGGGGATTAGGATCATGTTGTAATATTATCATTTTATACAGATTACTAGTTTGGACACTAGTTAGGCGGTGCAGAGATATAGAAATCAGAATAACAGTGTAGTAGCGAAGTAGAGAAAGAGTAGAAGCGCATTCAGTTTACCTTGCCTTATCTTGTCTTAAGTTATCTTGTTTTATGGTATTGTCCTATTTTCAGTTTATTCATGTCATGACCCTTTATCTTGTTTACATGCTGAAAAATCACTGGACTTACCAGACTTATGTCTGACCTTTTTTTTTCATTCGTCTTCTTTTCTTCCGTTTCCCCCCAAGTAGTCAGGAAGGGAATAGCTCAGCTTAGTTTGGACCGTTTCTCTTTCCAAGCTCGGAGATTCTGTGATGTATGGCTTGGAACCTCTTATCTTTAGCTATGGCTGGGATTGCACTTTAATTTGGGGACTTACGTTACTTTGCTATGTTTTATGCTTCTTGTATACTTGGAAGTTTTCGAATCAAGACAGAAGTTTTATGTAATACTTTTTAAGTATGATTCAGTCAATTATTGTAAAAGCTTGACTGAACTACATTGCTTATAAAATGACTTTATTTTCCGCTGCTTTATTTGTCTGTCTTGTAATTTGTCTGCACCTCTTACCTGTAACGCTTCACTAAAGTTAATGCATTCCCTTTGTGAGTGACATTAATGAACGTGGGGTGTTTAACATATGCTGAAAACTAAACCATTATAGCAGCGAAATCCAAAATATAGCTTATGATCTAAACCATTCTTACAACTTCTAAATACTGTCTCTAAAAAGGAAATAGAAAAGGTACACTACTAATGCCCAATGTAGTGACCAGCAACAACGCAGGGAGAATATACGTAAATCCTACGTGGAAGCCTCCTGCTCATCTCCGAATAGCTACTCGTGCATAACCACCTAACCTATCTCTAGTCTGCTCATTTAAGAGCACCTAGAGTAATAAGAAGAGACATAAAACTCTGGGTTAGACAAAAGTCTGGTATGAGCGATAGTAGTAGAATAAAACAATAACAGGTATAAATAATCATACATGAACCTGGGCCTACAACCAATGAGTTAGCACAACAAGATGTATAGTACTCTAAGGTGACACTAACATAAAGTGTAAAGTGGAAGTGTGCATGTCATGATGATAACAAATACCAAACATATTGATCAACCTCACATCTCTCACTCTGTGCGTAAAGCATATGATATAAACCACTTTGATCACCAAATCCTTTGCTACGACCACTTTGCCCTTGGGAGTCTTAATGATCCCATTGCACTGGTACATAGCCGCTAATCCTTTTCTGCGATCACTTTTCCCTTGGGAGTCCTAATGACACTATTGCGCTGATCCATAGCCATAATACAGTCACTTTTCCCTTGGGACTCTTAACGACCCCATTGCGTTGATCCATAGCCACTAATCTGTCCCTCAGCGGTGAACCAAAGCTACGGATACCGATAACCCCTTTGCACACGTCCCGCAACAAAGTCCAACTCTTGAAGTTCACTCGTTGGTTCCCATCTGGATCCTGAGCGATAACTTCTTATTTTGAACTTCCTTTGCATCTCGGGGTTTTGGTCATCTGTGGTTCGGCTCGGTTTTGTCCTCTGTTTGATTCATGCCTACAAGCTTCCGTTCGTGCTCCTGCTTCGGTTCGGGGGAACCGGTTCGTAGGTCTCACCCGGGTTATGACCCTTCTTGGTCTTGGAGAGCAGCTCATGGTGCTCCACTCCTAGATTGGTTCGTGACTCTAACTCTAGGTTGGCTCATGGCTGTATGGTGCTTCACGGATCGTAGAGCTCAAGCGCGAGTGGTCAGTTCGTGACTTGCTTTAGAGTTCGAGCTCACATGGTGGAGTGGATTGTGAGAGGGGGTGAGCCCCACGAGTGGGATCAGGTCGTGAGGGTGGTGTCACGATCGGAGGTCGTGATGTCTGGGTCACGAGCCGCACTTCCTGATAGTCTTCCAACAAGCTATTTACACCACACGACGGTGTTTTCAACCATTCTAACTTTTCTATATAATCACAAATCATACTAAATAGTAGTAATAACATATAGGATCAAAAATAAACACCAAAACAACAATTTAACATGTTAATATAGATCAATCATACCCAAAACCCATGTTTTCCCTTAATCATGTTTAACTATATCTAGCAATCAGATTAGCAAACTTAATCCAAATTAACCCAAATTTCTAATAGGGGCATAAAATAATATTCAAGAATTTCTACATAATTTCGTAGATTTTTATGATGCATAATTTCGTTAATTATCACTAATCACTCCTAATTAGCCGTAATTAGTGAATAAAAGTGCAAATCACTCCCCTTAGCCATAAATAAATTTCAGATCTGAAACTCTAACTGATTTGGCATGGATCCAATTGTATTCCAGTAGCTCTTTCTCGATTTCTATGCTAATCCGCCTTAATTTGATGTAGATTTGGCTAATATGTGATTAGAAAGTGATTAAAAGGTGATTTGGGAGTTGGAGGCCATTGCTAGGTTTGAAGAGATGATAAGTTGTAACAACCCGGAAATTCTGAGCCAATTTAAATTTTTTATTCTGGCAATTTTGATGAATTTTGAATATTTAAAATGAATTATTTTAAATAATAACGATGAGAAATTTATTGTTTAATAGAATTAGAAGTATATATTTATTTGAATCGTCATTAGAATATAAATATTTATTTTTAAATATAAAAGGAATTGAAAATGGCGCTGTAGTTCGAAAATTCGATTTCAATTTTCAAATGAATGTATAGGATTCAAAATAAACCGTATTTTAGCGAAACCAAAAATATTAGAATCTATTTGAAAATATCTTTCCAATGAATCCAAAAAATCAAAATTTCATAGCGGGAATAAAAAGATATGTCCAATTGAAAATTCAGAATAGTCGCTGTGGAATTCTGGCCCTTAAAAATGGAAATTTTGCAAACGACCTCGGTTTTTGACGAAACCACTTTTGTTGGATCCGGGATGTTAAATAATTGCTAGATTTCAAAATTCATAATTTTCTGAATCAATATGTGAGCGCGGCGAAAGAAAACGTGTTTTGACAGTTTCAGTCAATTTCGATCGACCAGAAAATGGCCATTTTTCAAACGGTCTCAGAAATTGACGAAATTAGTTTTGTTAGGACCGTATCATCAATACAAAGCTAGAAAATATTTTTCGGGAATTTTTAGAGTCCGTATGTGGCCCCAGTAAATTGAAATGCGCGTTCAAATTCAATATATAGATTTATATTTTGATTTGGATGGAAACTGAACGAAACTATCGAATCAACTTACGATACATATCCCATTGTGTTTGGAATGGGGGTATTTATCAAGGGGCGACAGTCGGTGGGTTCGATTTCGAGGTCGAAATAAAAAGTTACGTTTTGAAAATTAAATAAAATATTAATATAATATATATAATAAAACTTCTCTTTCCCTTAACCTCCCTCCTCCTTTTCATTTCACGATTAGCTAAAAATTTAGGTTAGAAAAAAAAAGAAAATCGAACCCGCTCCAAACGTCACTCCTTCCACACGACGACCGTCACCACGCCCATCACCACCCTCCCTCTCTGTCGTGCCACCTCCTTGGCGGAGCGCCACCTTCCCTTTTCCCCCTCTATGGATTAGAACACACCGACCACCCCCAATTCCTTCAAAAATCGCTGCTGCCGCTACTGATTGTTCCCACTGCCACCGATGGCGCCATCCCCCACACCTGCGCCACCGCGCGCATCACCGACCCCCCTTCCTTCCACTGCTAAGGTGAGTTTTTTTATTTATTTAGTATAAATAAATTTTGTCATTAAATAAAAATCAGTTTTAAAATATGATAGAATTTATAAAATAAGTTTTGTTATGTGTTTAAAAGCAAGAGGGAAAAGATAAGGTTTTTATTAGATTAAAGATATGATTTTTATATTATAGAAAGATAAAAGATATGATTTTTATATTATCGAAAGATTAAAGATATGATTTTTATATTATAGAAAGATTAAAGATATGATTTTTATATTATAGAAAGATTAAAAATATAATTTTTATGTATGTAGAGAAGTAAAAATATAATTTTTATTATATTACTAGCAAGATAAAAATATAATTTTTATCATGGAAGTAGGGTGTAAAGGTTTTTACATATGTAGTAGAGATATAAAAATACGATCTTTATATATAAAAATGTGATTTTTATATAGAGAATGGCGAGAGAAAAAATATGATTTTTATTATGTGAACATAGATTTAAAAATACGATTTTTATATATATGAAGAAGCGGTAAAAGTTCGATTATTTATATATATCGGTTTAGAATAAAAATATAATCTTTATAAAGAAAACATCATGTCAAAGATGCTATTTTTATCATCTTGAAGGCAAAGTAAAAATATGTGATTTTTATATATGTAATGAATACGAGCAACGAAAGTGACAAAAGGAGAGAATGGCGAAGATTTCCTACATATGAAGAGTCACAGCGTTTGGTTTAGCTAACCGGTGAGAACTTCTCGCTTTAATCTTGTTATCTAGTTAAAATTATATATTAGGATGCAGACGGTGCTTAGCAGCACCCGACACCCGTCGTCCACAGACCATGGACGGCTTGTTTGATTTTGTTGTGTTGTGAAAATTGATTGTGATGTGGAATGAATGAAAATATATATTCATGTGTTGAAATAAATTATTTATTGTTAAAAATATAATTTTTAACGTGAATGTGAATAAATAAATACTCATTTACAAGTCAAACAATTTGTTTATGTACACCCAGTTGAAGGATATTGACTGGGACGATAAATTTTACACATCGCCGAACTGCACAAATAATATTCAGTGTCTGTTGATTTGAAACCCCACACGGGTGTTGGGATGATATTTGGCGTACACTAATCCCAATTATTTAGTTGTATGTCGATCGATTGGTCTACAGACTGTGTAAGCGTTAATTAGTTATATTCTATGCTTATGCAGTTGTGTGGTGCACTTTGGATGATGGTTGATTATTTATCGTTGCTATTATATACATGTGTTGTATGGAATCCATATAATTAACATTATATGGTAATTGATTGGGCCTCATTCCAATTTGGAAAATAAAGAATATTATAAAATAAAGATTCATATGTTGAATAGAATAAATAGTCATGTGTTGACGATACTCATGTGTTGAGAATATTCATGTGTTGAAACTATTCGTGTGTTGAATAAAATATTTATACAATAAAATTCACATTTTTATTGTAAGTAAGAATTAATAAATATTCGTATGTTGAATAAAGTATATATTCATCTGTTGAAGAAAATATTCATTTGCTGAATAGAATAACGAAGTTATTAAAATATATAAAGTCGTGTTGATTAGATATGCGCCATTTTGACGCGAACGATATTTATATCGATTATATTCGTTGTTATAATGAATATAAAAAAGGAAGTGATTTCAAAATATAACGTATTCAAAATATTATCATTT
The DNA here is from genome assembly GCA_030737875.1 of Allium sativum. Taxonomy (NCBI): domain Eukaryota; kingdom Viridiplantae; phylum Streptophyta; class Magnoliopsida; order Asparagales; family Amaryllidaceae; genus Allium; species Allium sativum. The sequence continues at coordinate 714,604,276 of CM060922.1, forward strand.
ATATATTAATGATATGAAATATTCAATTTTGATTTCAAATTGAATATGAAGTTGAAATTGTTTTGAAAACCAATTTAAAACGATTTATAAAATATGTTTAGAATTGAAATCGACGAAGTATATATATATACATATACATATACATATACATACATATATATATATATATATATATATATTAATTGCCTGAATAGAACGCGCCGCGCCGCGGCAGTTCGCGAATTTCGACCATTGACTTCGAATTGACGTTGCGGGAGATCCGACCGTCGGATTCCCCTGAAACTGGAACCGTTGGGTTTGTATCGAAAAGAGCTTTCCAATGAATATTATAAATTTGAAATCTAATGGTTGGATTTGTAATTATATCCAAATCAAATTTAGAGACGGTCGATGTAAGTGAAGTTCGACGACCGTTATTGGAAATCAACTGAACAGGCCTCGATAAAATTATAAAAAATATTAATAATTTTTGTAAAATCATAATATATGAATTGGAAAGAACTGGGATGAAAAATTCCACATTTGAAAGGATAAAAATATATTTTTATCGAAATGAACTAGTTTTGAATTAGATTTGAAATGTTTTTGAAAATAATCAGAATTTCCAATATACGAATTGGAATGGATTTGAATCGAAATTATCTTGGTAATATTTCGATGTTGGATTTCGTGATTATTTAGATATGATTGTGGAAATTTGAAAGATATATTTATATCGTTATTTCCAATACAATATTTGTTGGTTTCAGAATTTGATATTGAATATAAGACGATATATTTTCTATTCAGAACCTTGTATTTAATATCAAATGGGATTTTGGGTTCGTCGTGAATTGTGTCTTAAATAACACTGTTCTTGGACACAGTTTAGAAAAGAATAAATCTTTTAATTAAGATTTAGTGAAATTGTCCAGTTAATTAGTATTTAATAGGAATTGAATTTAACTTGGTTTTTGGGGTTTATCGTGAGCGGTGTTTTGAATAACACCTGTTCTTTAACCCGATTAACAATGGAAAGTGATTTTTGGTTTATCGTGAACCGTGTTTTAGATGGCATTGGTTCTTTAACCCAGTTAAAGATAGGATATTGATTTTTGGGAAGATTAAAACTAAGTTGAGTTTTAATGAATCTTTAATTAGATTAAAGTGATCGAGAATGGAGTATCATCAGTTTTCCTCCAAACGATAGTTAAATCTTTAATTAGATTTGAACATGAAATGGTAATTAAAATTTACCGATAACACCGTGGTGTTAGATATGGAGTATTACCAGTTTTGCTCCATGGGATGAATAGGTTGGGATTGGGAAATAAAATAAATGATTACTTCGGTGTGGTTCGTTAATCCCGACTAGTTTGGAAAACCTTAACACGGTTTGAAATGATATCCAAAGGAAGATTAAAGAATAAATTTAGAAGAATTTATCTTTGATAAAATTAATGGGAACCTTTCCCTAAGAATGTGAATATTTGAATAAAATAATATTCTGAATTGGAATGAGGCGTATGTTGTGTTTGTGTAACACTTGTTTATTATATACGCGGGTTATTCGGAAAGGCCGTGTTATACCCATTCAGAATAACCGATTCGACGAAGTCGAAGATAAAGACGATGGTTGAAGACCGGAGGTCTTCACATCGTTTGGATGATTATTGATGATCTTGATTGGGCTGTACACCCAAGAGGAGGGAATCAGTTGGTGATCGTCCAGTCGTACTTGGAGATCGATGGATATGCGAGGAATAAGGTTCCTCCGGTTTCGTTCAGACCTCGAACGAACATGTAAATGGACTGTGTGTCTGACATTGGATTTTATTCTATGTGATTGATTTCTAATAAATATATATCTGTTTGGCGGCGGAGAATTTATTCCCTTGCTTAACGCCCCTCTCTGAGACGTACGAGCTTAGAGGTTATATATCGATAGATATCAATCGCATGGCATGAATTGCCTGTGTGGCATGCCTAAGTGGCAGATGATCAAGGCTTCCGTTGAAAAGCAAAGTCTTGTGGATGATGATCAAAACACGGCCTATGTGGCACAGCTTTGTGTATAGCATTGATTCGCGAGCCTCACACCTCGGTATGATTCAAAAACGGGATAGTGACCGTTGGGAGAACACGACGTTTCTTTCTAGCTATGGGTGATGTTAGTGACCTACCAGCCCTGACATTTATATACTTTTTACCTGCGTGGTTGTTGGATGCGAGGCGCCTCAGATATAGGTCTGATAGGACTGGGAAACATGTGTTCAGGAATAACTAATCCTCAAAAGTAACAGAGGACCGGCCCAACCGATTCCAAGGATCGTTGTGTGTGGTCCGGAGACATTTGCTAGAGTGTCTCGAACGGAGAGGAGCTTGCCCCTTGCCTCGACTCATGACGGAAATCCAATTTCCAATACGTGACATTTCGGTTTTGATTGTAGAGCCTAGTATGGCAACATAGTAGCATGTGATACTTTCCCGTCTATGATTTATACATTATGATTAAAGTTGTTTTCTTCACTTATAGTAATAATAAAATATGAAATTTAACGTATCAAGCATTCTTTGGCTATTATAAGGTAAAACCCTATCCTCTGGCTTGCGTTGCATTATGTGATGGGACATGGGTCTTATAATAGCTTCATTTTCTTTATTTAGCATTGCGCTGTTGTTTTATGCACTGGTATTCTTGGGAAGAAACCCGTTCCGTGTTATACGGCGTGGTCCCTTGATTTACGTAACTTTAAAAATAAAGTTTTATAACTATATTAGTTCTTACACCAGTCACATGACTGACCTGGAGTTTATTGTTTTAACCTAAACTCTGGGTGCACTTATTTTCGACACGGGCAGCTAGTAGTTTTGGTTTTTCAGATTTATATTCACAGGATCCTGGTTTATAGCTGAAGTAATATTCGGAAAGCTTTGTATCCGTTTATTTCTTTCAGTTATGTTGTGTATTATTTTTCCGCTGCAGCAATGTATTTAAATCTCTGATATTTATCAAATGTGTAATATTTATTCATGCTCTATATATTCTTGTATTCTGATGGAATTGTTGTAATAAGCAATGAAATGTTCTTTTGTTTGCGTTCCGATGTGTGTTGCTCTCAAAGCAATCCGCGCTTTCCTTACCGGGGAAGTTCGGGTCGTTATAAAGTGGTATCAGAGCTTTGGTTTGCAGAGCTCGAGAACAAGACACATTAGAACCAAATGAAAGAATTCATGAGAGATTAAACTAGTAATGTCCAAAAAGAATAACTCGTTAGAGATGGGATCAGTAGTATCCTAGAACGAGTGTAAAGAGTATTAAAAAACGAATACAAGTTTTGTTTTGAAAATTTAAACCATTTTGTACGTATTCGAATATTTTATTTTATATTGATTTTGACAATCAACTATATAAAGCTTTTGCATATATGCGTCATGAGCATATATTCGAAGTTTTAGTATACTAGATAGATATAGAATCACACTCTAGTCGGCCGGACATGATTCCGATGATGGCGCGCCATCACCAGTATTTATCTTCAAGTTTCGAAAGTAGGATATCTATATATTTCCATCAGACTGGTGTGAGAACCAAAACTAGATAGGTTTATTGTTGTGATTTGGCATCAAAAAGATGATTTTCTGTATATATATCAAATTATGAATTTGAAACGTTAATCCACTAATTGATTGATGGTTTTGTTGTTTGATTATTAATTTCATTTATTAAATTATTTAACCATTTAGCCTAATGCAACCAAATATTGAACTGTATTGAAAAAATGATTACAATTGCATGCATATACATGTATGTCCATGGAACAGATCATAGCAAGGAGACTAGAGCAGAGGAATAAAATTGGTTGCCCGACAAATAGGTACCTGTTTATTGTATTTCTTGGGGATTTGATGATTTTATGAGCCGCTTGGCTTTTTCTTTTTCTTTTGGATTGGTGAGGGCCATGGGAGGCCATTTGAAATATCATGAAGCTCCCGGTGTAGGGGAGGTTATGGAGAAATTTTTCGAAAATTTAGGGTGTTAGCCAAATTTTTGAAAAACTTGAAAAGTTCTTAGAAACCGAAAAGTTGAAGAACTTAAGCCATAATGAAAATAATGGAAGTTGAGTTGGTTTGTGAAACAACTTTCAGCTTTGTTCCTTTTCGGGGATGAAAAGTTTTAAGTGGGGGAGATTGTAACAACCCGGAAATTCTGAGCCAATTTAAAATTATTATTTTGGCAATTTTGATGAATTTTGAATATTTAAAATGAATTATTTTAAATAATAACGATGAGAAATTTATTTTTGAATAGAATTAGAAGTATATATTTATTTGAATCATTGTTAGAATATAAATATTTATTTTTAAATATAAAAGGAATTGAAAATGGGGCGGTAGTTTGAAAATTCGATTTCAAATTTCAAATGAATGTACAGGATTCAAAATAAACCGGATTTTAGCGAAACCCAAAATATAAGAATCTATTTGAAAATATCTTTCCAATGAATCTAAAAAATCAAAATTTCATTGCGGGAATAAAAAGATATGTCCAATTGAAAATTCAGAATAGTCGCTGTGGAATTCTGGCCCTTAAAATTGGAAATTTTGCAAACAACCTCGGTTTTCGACGAAACGACTTTTATTGGATCCGGGATGTCAAACAATTGCTAGATTTAAAAATTCATAATTTTCTGAATCAATATGTGAGCGTGGCAAAAGAAAACGTGTTTTGGTAGTATCAGTCAATTTCGATCGACCAGAAAATGACCATTTTTCAAACGGTCTCAAAATTTGATGAAATTAGTTTTGTTAGGACCGTATCGTCAATACGAAGCTAGAAAATATTTTTCGGGAATGTTTAGAGTCCGTATGCGGCCTCGGTAAATTGAAATGCGCTTTCAAATTCAATATATAGATTTATATTTTGATTTGGATAGAAACTGATCGAAACGATCGAATTAGCTTATGATACATATCCTATTGTGTTCGGAATCGGGGTAAGTAGCTGGGGACGACAATCGGTGGGTTCGATTTCGAGGTCGAAATAAAAAGTTACTTTTTGAAATTTAAATAAAATATTAATATAATATATATAATAAAACTTCTCTTTCCCTTAACCCCCTCCTCCTTTTCATTCCATGATCAGCTAAAAATTTAGGTTAGAAAAAAAGTTTCGAACCCGCTCCAGACGTCACCCCTCCCCCACGTTGATCGTCACCGCGCCCATCGCCACCCTCCCTCTCAATCGCGCCACCTTCCCTTTTCCCCCTCTCTCGATTCGAACACTCTGACCACCCCCAATTCCTTCAAAAATCACAGCCGCCGCTACTGATTGTTCCCACTGCCGCCGATGGCGCCATCCCCCACACCTGCGCCGCCGCGCACATCACCGAGCCCTCCCTTCCTTCAACTGCTTAGGTGATTTTTTTTATTTATTTAGTTTAAATAAATTTTGTCATTAAATAAAAATCAGTTTTGTTATGTGTTTAAAAGCAAGAGGGAAAAGATAAGACTTTTATTAGATTAAAGATATGATTTTTATATTATAGAAAGATAAAAGATATGATTTTTATATTATAGAAAGATTAAAGATATGATTTTTATATTATAGAAAGATTAAAAATATAATTTTTATGTATGTAGAGAACTAAAAATATAATTTTTATTGTATTACTAGCAAGATAAAAATATAATTTTTATCATGGAAGTAGCGGTGTAAAGGAGTGATTTTTACATATGTAGTAGAGATATAAAAATACGATCTTTATATATAAAACTGTGATTTTTATATAGAGAATGGCGAGAGAAAAAATTTGATTTTTATTATGTGAACATAGATAAAAAAATACGATTTTTATATATATGAAGAAGCGGTAAAAGTTCGATTATTTATATATATCGGTTTAGAATAAAAATATAATCCTTATAATGAAAACATCATGTCAAAGATGCTATTTTTATCATCTTGAAGGCGAAGTAAAAATATGTGACTTTTATATATGTAATGAATACGAGCAACGAAAGTGACAAAAGGAGAGAATGGCGAAGATTTCCTACATATGAAGAGTCACAGCGTTTGGTTTAGCTAATCGGTGAGAACTTCTCACTTTAATCTTGTTATCTAGTTAAAATTATATACTAGGATGCAGACGGTGCTTAGCAGCACCCGACACCCGTCGTCCATAGACCATGGATGGCTTATTTGATTTTGTTGTGTTGTGAAAATTGATTGTGATGTGGAATGAATGAAAATATATATTCATGTGTTGAAATTATTTATTGTTAAAAATATAATTTTTAACGTGAATGTGAATAAATAAATATTCATTTACAAATCAAACAATTTGTTTATGTACACCCATTTGAAGGATATTGACTGGGACGATAAATTATACACATCGCCCAACTGCACAAATAATATTCAGTGTTTGTTGATTTGAAACCCCACAAGGGTGTTGGGATGATATTAGGCGTACACTGATCCCAATTATTTAGTTGTATGTCGATCGATTGGTCTACAGACTGTGTAAGCGTTAATTAGTTATATTATATGCTTATGCAGTTGTGTGGTGCACTTTGGATGATGGTTGTTTATTTATCGTTGCTATTATATACATGTGTTGTATGGAATCTATATAATTGACATTATTTGATAATTGATTGGGCCTCATTCCAATTTGGAAAATAAAGAATATTATAAAATAAAGATTCATATGTTGAATAAAATAAATAGTCATGTGTTGACGATACTCATGTGTTGAGAATATTCATGTGTTGAAACTATTCATGTGCTGAATAAAATATTTATACAATAAAATTCACATTTTTATTGTAAGTAAGAATTAATAAATATTAGTGTGTTGAATAAAGTATATATTCATGTGTTGAAGAAAATATTCATTTGCTGAATAGAATAACGAAGTTATTGAAATATATAAAGTCGTGTTGATTAGATAAGCGCCATTTTGATGCGAATGATATTTATATCGATTATATTCGTTGTTATAATGAATATAGAAAAGGAAGTGATTTCAAAATATAACGTTTTGAAAATATTATCATTTATATATTAATGATATGAAATTTTCAATTTTGATTTGAAATTGAATATGAAGTTGAAATTGTTTTGAAAACGAATTTAAAATGATTTATAAAATATGTTTAGAATTGAAATCGACGAAATACATATAATATATATTATATATATATTAATGGCCTGAATAGAACGCGCCGCGCCGCGGCAGTTCGAGAATTTCGACCATTGACTTCGAATTGACGTTGCAGGAGATCCGACCGTCGGATTCTCCTGAAACCGGAACCGTTGGGTTCATATCGAAAAGATCTTTCCAATGAATATTAGAAATTTGAAATCTAGCAGTTTGATTTGGAATTATGTCCAAATCAAATTTGGAAAAGGTCGCTGTAAGTGCAGTTCGACGACCGTTATTGGAAATCGACTGAACGGGCCTTGATAAAATTATTAAAAATATTAATAATTTGTGTAAAATCATTATATATGAATTGGAAAGAACTGGGATGAAAAATTCCACATTTGAAAGGATAAAAATATATTTTTATTGAAATGAACTAATTTTGAACTAGAGTTGAAATGGTTTTGAAAATAATCAGAATTTCTAATATACGATTTGCAATGGATTTGAATCGAAATTATCTTCAGAATATATCGATGTTGGATTTCGTGATTATACAGATATGGTTGTGGAAATTTGAAAGATATATTTATATCGTTATTTCCGATACGATATTTGTTGGTTTCAGAATTTGATATTGAATATAAGCCGATATATTTTCTATTCAGAGCCTTGTATTTAATATCAAATTGGGATTTTGGGTTCGTCCTGAATGGTGTCTTAAATAACACTGTTCTTGGACCCAGTTTAGAAAAGAATAAATCTTTTAATTAAGATTTAGTGAAATTGTCCAGTTAATTTGTATTTAATCGGAATTGAATTTAAATTGGTTTTTGGGGTTTATCGTGAGCGGTGTTTTGAATAACACCTGTTCTTTAACCCGATTAACAATGGAAAGTGATTTTGGGTTTATTGTGAACCGTGTTTTAGATGGCATTGGTTCTTTAACCCAGTTAAAGATAGGATATTGATTTTTGGGAAGATTAAAACTAAGTGGAGTTTTAATGAATCTTTAATTAGATTAAAGTGATCGAGAATGGAGTATCACCAATTTTGCTCCAAACGATAGTTAAATCTTTAATTATATTTGAACGTGAAATGGTAATTAATATTTACCGATAACACCATGGTGTTAAATATGGAGTATTACCAGTTTTGCTCCATGGGATGAATAGGTTGGGATTGGGAAATAAAATAAATGATTACTTCGGTGTGGTTCGCTAATACCGACTAGTTTGTAAAACCTTAACACTGTTTGAAACGATATCCAAAGGAAGATTAAAGAATAAATTTAGAAGAATTTATCTTTGATAAAATTAATGGGAAACTTTCCCTAAGAATGTGAATATTTGAATAAAAGAATATTCTGAATTGGAATGAGGCGTATGTTGTGTTTGTGTAACACTTGTTTATTATATACGCGGGTTATTCGGAAAGGCCGGGTTATACCCATTCTGAATAACCGATTCGACAAAGTCGAAGATGAAGAATGTGGTTGAAAACCGAAGGTCTTCACATCGTTTGGATGATAATTGATGATCTTGATTAGGCTGTACACCCAAGAGGAGGGAATCAGTTGGTGATCGTCCAGTCGTACTTGGAGATCGATGGATATGCGAGGAATAAGGTTCCTCCGGTTTCGTTCAGACCCAGAACGAACTTGTAAATGGACTGTGTGTCTGAGATTGGATTTTATTCTGTGTGATTGATCTATTAAATATATATCTATTTGGCGGCGGATAATTTATTCTCTTGTTTAACGCCCTTCTTTGAGACGTACGAGCTTAGAGGTTATATATCGATATATATCAATCGCATGGCATGAATTGCCTGTGTGGCATGCCTAAGTGGCAGATGTTCAAGGCTTCTGTTGAAAAGCAAAGTCTTGCGGGTGATGATCAATGCACGGCCTATGTGGCACAACTTTGTGTATAACGTTGATTCGCGAGCCTCACACCTCGGTATGAGTCAAAAACGGGATAGTGACCGTTGGGAGAATACGACGTTTCTTTCTAGCTATGGGTGATGTTAGTGACCTACCAGCCCTGACATTTATATACTTTTTACCTGTGTGGTTGTTGGATGCGAGGCTCCTCATATATAGGTCTGATAAGACCGAGAAACGTGTGTTCAGGAATAACTAATCCTCCAAAGTAAGAGCGGACCGACCCAACCGATTCCAAGGATCACTGTATGTGGTCTTGAGACATTTGCTAGAGTGTCTCGAACGGAGAGGAGCTTGCCCCTTGCCTCGACTCATGACGGAAATCCAATTTCCAAAACGTGACATTTCGGTTTTGATTGTAGAGCCTAGTATGGCGACATAGTAGCATGGGATACTATGCCGTCTATGATTTATACATTATGACTGAAGTTGTTTTCTTCACTTATAGTGATAATAAAAGATGAAATTTAACGTATCAAGCATTCTTTGGCAATTATAAGGTAAAACCCTATCCTCCGGCTTGCGTCGCATTGTGTGATGGGACCTGGGTCTTATAATAGCTTCATTTTCTTTATTTGGCATTGCGCTGTTGTTTTATGCACTGGTATTCTTCGGAGGAAACCCGTTCCGTGTTATACGGCGTGGACCCTTGATTTACGTAACTTTAAAAATAAATATTTATAACTGTTTTAGTTCTCACACCAGTCACATGGCTGACCTGGAGTTTATTGTTTTAACCTAAACTATGGGTGCCCTTATTTTCGACACGGGCAGCTAGTAGTTTTGGTTTTGCAGATTTATATTCACAGGATCATGGTTTATAGCTGAAGTAATATTCGGAAAGCTCTATATCCGTTTATTTCTTTCAGTTATGTTGTGTATTATTTTTCAGCTGCAGCAATGTATTTAAATCTCTGATATTTATCAAATGTGTAATATTTATTCATACTTTTTATATTCTTGTATTCTTATGGAATTGTTGTAATAAGCATTGAAATGTTCTTTTGTTTGCTTTCCGATGTGTGTTGCTCTCAAAGCAATCCACGCTTTCCTTACCGCGGAAGTTCGGGTCGTTATATAAGTGGCGGCTGAAAAATGAATAAAACTGATTTCCCAAACCCTATTAGCCTTTCCATTACCCTAATCCCGAAATGGGTTATGGGCCTAGCGAGGAATCACCCTATTTTGCCTGATTAAGCTGTTTTTCATCTTCTAAATGTTATTTTAGCCAAATCTCCCAAACGGTAAGTCTGTTTGACTAATGTGACCACTCTATGGAAACGTAAATAATCATATAAATCCAATGGAAGAGGTTTTAGGTCAAAACTCCTTACCAATAAAAAGTTATAGGTGAAACAAGATTCGTCAGGGGTAAAATGGTCATTTAAAATTCGATAAAAATCATGAACATGGGAAATGACCCCAATAGTCATTCCCCAAAGTTACACGACGAGACGACTTCATATGAAAATAAGATAAATATTCTATGATCCTCCGATACGTATAATGCGGGTCATTACACCTGAAGTCTTGAATTATGAAAAAATAAACCTTTTGATGAAGTTTACAAGTTTGAAATCTTGACAATTAGCAAGAATGTAAAAGATTCTGAATTAGAAGTATGTTAAAAGAGTGAGGACCTAAAGTTCATCATAAATTAAAAAACTTGATATAATATGTATGTGTATATATATGCACAAGAACTTGAAGTTCCTTAATCAATGAACTTGAAATACTTCATAATTTAAAATCCTGAAGCTTTATTGAAACTGTGTGAAATAATAACATTGTACCTCTTAAAGAAGTTACATCATATGCAGTAATGATAAAGCATCCAAAGACTTCACAATTTTTAAAATGAGTTGTATCTTGCTTATATATTTATATTTACATATTGTTTTGAGAATAAATTTTAACAACTTGAAGTTCTTTATATATTTTATTTGAACTAGAAGTTCAATACAGTTTAACAACTTGAAGTTGTTTATATATTTTATTTGAACTGGAAGTTCAATATAGTTTAACAACTTGAAGTTGTTTATATATTTAATTTGAACCAAAAGTTCAATATAGTTCCAAATCAGATGTTTTGAATATTATGATACAATTTTTAAGATTCACATTGACATTACTTGATAAGTAAATATTAATGATTGGAACCTTATAAACAATTTTTTCTAAGATCGATAACTCAAATGAGAAAGAATTTGTAAATCAATTGCATATGTAATACGCGGACGCACGTATATACACATATATGCGAATATTTAATTAACTACCTGAAGTTGTTATGAGCTCATATTATAAATTATATATTATTTAATATTTTAGAAAGTCGATTGATATCAATATTGAATGACCTGAAGTCATGTGCATATTCAAATGATAGAAAATTCCTCCAAGTCATCAGATCAATGAAAGGAATAAGCAATGCAATATGAATGCATCTTATCAACTCATAAGAGCAGTATCCTCCTACAATTGAAATACATTTAATGTATTTGCTAGCTATAATGCGATAATGGATCAAAAAGGAAAGTCCAAAGAAGGTTTGTTATTTAAAGTGATAATGTTTGTCAACATTGAGGGGAGGACAAAGGAACATCAATGTTTAATATTTGCTAACATATAGATTATTCAAAGTATTAAGTAACTTGCATAAATTATCAATTGTGTCCCTAATAGACTTTCTCCAATATACATTTGAATCCCCGAATGATCAAAAGTGTAAATCACAATTGAAAATGTGGTTTAAAGTCAGTTCAAAGTATTTTTGGAGTAAGTCATAAAGATGCAAAATAAAGGAGGTGAGTGTTCTTGAAGAAACACTTAAGGGTGCTTTGAAAGGAACTCATGACATGATTGTCAAAATAACCCTAGAAGTGGTTTAGGTACCTAAAGCATGATAATTTTTGAGATCTCAATCAATCATGTATAGAACTGACAAGAAATAATCGTCGATGATAAATTAATAAATAATAAAGCACTTATTTATAAATGGACTAAAAATTCCATATTAGAGAGAAACATGATTGGCCATCATGAAGTTCTTCGAAATAATATATATGGACCTATAGTCCATAAGATATAAACATGTAGTTCATAAGATAAAAATAGATATATATATATATAACGATAAAAGCACACTGAAGTTACTGAAGCACCATAAAGTGTAAACATCATATTATCTGCCATGAACATTGTACTTTCAGAAATATTTGAATTGATTAAAATACTGAAAGTGTTTAAAACGCTTATAATACCCTGAAGGTAAAAACGATGGTAGTATACAAATTCCTAAAGAATTTAAATAACTTTGGTAGTGATAAATAATGCAAAAGAAAGAAATGTAGATTATAACATTCTTCTAAGTATTGTTGTGATAGAATTCTTGATATAATTCATGATGAGCAGATCACTTCCTGCTTTCAAGAATTGTTGTAATGAAACTTTCAGTATCCATTGAAGTGGTAGTTGCGATATGCAAAACTTATTATAATATATAAGTTTCTGAAGAACATAAATAACATTTGTTATTATAAAGAATACAAAGAACATGGACGATAGATTACATTATTCTTCTAAGTATTGTTGTAATGAAAATCTTGATATACTTCAAGATGAGTAGATCACTTCCTGCTTAGTGTTGCTATAATGAAAATTATCTTATTCATCAAATGTGTTTTGCAATATACAAGTCCGATTGAAACACAAAATTATAAGCACATAAATGTATTTATAAATGAATATTAGTACCATACAAATCAAAAAAAGAATGCATTTTAAATAAGAAAACATGCCTGAAGCATTGAAATGCACATGAAGTTTTTAAAGAAAAACTTCATTAAGAAGTATCTGTATGCAATTTGAGTAATTGAAAGAAGAATACAAATTTAGAGGAAATTATTAAGTCAGGAAGAGCATCCATAAGTATGTTATAATGCACTCTTTTTCCTTAACTAAGTTTTTCCCCACGGGGGTTTCTTAGTAAGGTTTTAATGAGGCATTGTAATGATTCAGAAGTATAACCAAAAAGTAACATACAAAATAAGTTATAATGTACTCTTTTTCCTTATTCAAGATTTTTCCCACTGGGTTTTTCTTATTAAGGTTTTAATGAGGCATTACATTGATCCAGAAGTTTCATACTCCTTTTGACGTATTAAATATGACATTTTATATTGTACTCTTTTCCTTCACTAAGATTTTTGCTATCGGGTTTTCTTAGTAAGGTTTTGATGAGGCAACATTTTGATTCAGAAATACAAACATCTTTTGATGTAGTAAACTATTGTTTATGAAGACAAGGCAGTTTGCATGGCTCAGATTTTTAGTGAATTATATCAAGGGTGATAGGATGGAGCACATTTCTTCAAAATTTCTCTTCACCCATGAATGAAAGGATAACAAGAAAACGGAGAAACAAATTCAGTTTCGAGAAAAAGGGTAGATCTGTACTTAAAGGCAATTTCCAAATCAATATTCCAGAAGATGATGTGCATAATTGGCATGCGTCGACTACATCAATAGACTAATTGAATAATGAGTTATAAATAAGGGGGAGCAAATAAAATTATGCCATAACGTACTGTTTTCCTTCACTAATATTTTTCCCACTGGGTTTTTGTTAGTAAGATTTTTAATGAGGCATTATCCTGACCCTGAAGTATCAACCGTTACTGTAACATTGTAAAACGTGTTACCTAAAAGAAGAAATAAATTTGCACTATTTTCCTTGTTTATGATTTTTCCCACAGGGTTTTCCATAAGTTGGTTTTTAATGAGGCATTGTTTTGATCCTGAATAATCAAATTCTTTTAAGGAATATCATTTTAATATGATATCCATAATGTTAAATGTTGTACTCTTTTTCTCGTTCAAGGTTTTTCCCATTGGGTTTTCATGATAGAGTTTTGAAGGCAAAAGACAATAGTTGTATCGATTGAACGGATATATGCAAACAAGATAATAATAAGGGGGAGCAATCATCATATATGTTTTAAATGGGACAACTTCAAGTTAGCAGAGCATTCAAGATTTTGAAGACGCATATTTCAGGGGGAGTGTTGTAATATTTAAAAGTGAATATGCTTTTGTAATATTTGGTTTAGTCCCACATCATGGGATAAGTTTAATATCAGCTCCAAAGGCTATATATAAAGGAGCCAATGTATTAGAAATGAGACACACTTGAATCAATAGAAATAAAAGGTCTCTCCTTATCTCTATTATTCTCTCTAATAGCTTCTATTTATTATCTATTCTTTTTTATTTTATAACATTTATGAAATACTTATAAAGTTAATAAGTAAAGTAGTTAAGCTAAATAGTTAAGAGTAGTTAAGACAACAATAGTAAAAGAAAAGTTTGATATGGTAATACCCATTTTGACAATGGCTAATTGCATGTTAGGGTCTTTAGTGCCTTATGTTTGCGCTATGGATTTAATATGTAATAGTGAACATGTAACTAGATATTTTTAATGTATTGTAGTTCCCTTGTGTGGGAAATGAATTTTGTAGCTGATATACACACGGTATACCACCTATGTGCGTTGTATCCTTTTAATTTTTTTAATAAATAGTGTTACGGATCACTATAAAAACCAGTCAGCCTTGCCAAAAAATATTAGTTTCATATAAATAATAATAACCTAAAATATTCTACAAATCTATATATTTTATCCAATTCGAACCAATCAAACCATATTTCATAATTCAATTTTTTTCTCATTTCATATTTCAATTTCTCGTTCAACCAGCTTACATTCAATTGTTAAGAATTCCAAATAGTTAGTTACAAAAAGAATCTCATTTCTAAATCATTCCTTACATCGGTTCATATGTAAATTCTAAGACCATTTATTTCATTATGGTTCAACAATCATTCATCATTCATTTGTTTGATAAATTCTTTTAAATCACTCTTCTCAATTTTGAAACATATTGCATGATTTTGAAATAAAATTCTATTAACAAATACTTAATATAATCCATTCCCTCATTTTCAAAATTTTAACCTAGATAAACTTAATCACATAACTCTCTATTAGGTTAAGTTTTTGATAAAGTTAATCATTTAGAAATATTTCTACTATAATAGATTATGTTAAATTTCCGAGCAAATCTTTAAACTATATATCATTCATGTTAACACAAACACTTTAAATAAACTTTGAGACAAATTTTATTTATATTATACTAAATCCATTTACGATATAAATTCAGTTAAATTAAATCTAAACTTCATATTTTAACCTTATAAATATCATGTAGTATTTTTAGTTCAAATTCTCCTGAATTATGATAACGTTAAATCGTTAGTGATTTACTCAATTGTTTAAATAATTTAATGTGAATGAAATAAATTTGCATATTTTATTACGAAAAATATTCCTTTGCTATGTCGAGTAAAATGTAACTCAAATATTATTGTTCACAATTTAATTCAATTTTTAAAATTTAACGTTAATTTTGATATTGCTTTTCACTATTGCAAATAGATCGTCTAAATCGATTTAAACAAATGACCAAGCTTAAATGTTTCTGTAATAAGACTATTTAGATTACAGCCAAGTAAAATATTTCATATTTAAGAATCAATGTTTCTATAAATTATTGATTTCACGATCGTTTCAATAAATAAATTCTAAATTAACTTGACCTTTTTTACATTCAAATTTTCTCAATAAACATACATGTTTAAGGTTTATATTTTAGAATCAAGTTTATGTTTCAGCATACATTGAAATTAAAATCTTCTAACTCAATTCTAATAAGCCTTCATTCAAGTGCAAATTTTTAAATAACTATTTATCTTAAATGTCAAGTTTATCAAGTCGTTATGTATAAGTTAATGGTTTAAAATAAGAAAGAGAGTAAAAGGTAACTAAAAGAAAGTATAATTTAATTATATCCCTTCTTAGGAAAATAATATTGTTTGTTAGGTAGTTTTTTTATACGCATAAAATATGTTGCAAATATTTAGCATGTTTATAGAATATAAAAGACCCAAACTCATGTCTTATGATGAAAAAAAATAAAAGTAATTAAATTTTCAAGGTTTTATGAAAGAACCCGTAACTTCCCCGTGAAGGAAAGCACGAATACTTTGAGAACAACACACAAAAGGACGCATACGGAAGAACATTTCATTGTTATTATAACAATTTCATCAGATACAAGAATATACAGAGTATAAATGAATAAATTACATTCGACAAATATCAGAGATTACAATAAATGACATAGCAGCGGAAAATAATACAAAAGCACAACTAGAAGTGATGCACGGATACAGAGCTTTCCGAGCATCGTTCCAGCTGTAAATCAGGACCCTGTGAATATAAATCTGCAAAACCAAAACTACTAGCTGCCCGTGTGGAAAATAAGG
The DNA here is from genome assembly GCA_030737875.1 of Allium sativum. Taxonomy (NCBI): domain Eukaryota; kingdom Viridiplantae; phylum Streptophyta; class Magnoliopsida; order Asparagales; family Amaryllidaceae; genus Allium; species Allium sativum. The sequence continues at coordinate 714,620,743 of CM060922.1, forward strand.
GCACCCAGAGTTTAGGTTAAAACAATAAACTCCAGGTCAGTCATGTGACTGGTGTGAGAACTAAAACAGTTATTAATATGGGTTTTAAAGTTTGGTAAATCAAGGGACCACGCCGTATAACACGGAACGGGTTTCCTCCCAAGAATACCAGTGCATAGAACAAACAGCGCAATGCTAAATAAAGAGAAATGAAGCTGTTATAAGACCCAGGTCCCATCACACAATGCAACGCAAGTCGGAGGATAGGGTTTTTACCTTATAACAGCCAAAGCATGCTTGATACGTTTAAAACACATTATTTGACACTATTATAGGTGTATAGTGTCAAAACAATTTCAATCATAAATATCAATCATAGGCGGCATGAATGACCCATACCACTATGTCGCCATACTAGGTTCTACAAATAAAACCGCACTATCACGTATTGGAAATTGGATTTCCGTCATGAGCCGAGGCAAGGGGCAAGCTCCTCTCCGATTCGAGACACTCTAGCAAATGCCTCAGGACCCCACTATGATCCTTGGATCTTCAGGGCCGGTCCTCTCTTACTTTTGAGGATTGGCAATTCCTGAACACACGTTTCCCGGTCCTTACAGACCTATATCCGAGGCGCCTCGCATTCCAACAACCACACAGGTGAAAAGTATATAAATGTCAGGGCTGGTAGGTAACTGACACCACCCTAGCTAGAAAGAAACGTCGTGCTCTCCCTGCAGTCACTATCCCGTTTTTGACTCATACCGAGGTGTGAGGCTCGCGAATTCACGCTATACACAAAGCTACGCCACACAGGCCGTGCTTTGATCATCACCACAAGACTTTGCTTTTCAACAGAAGCCTTGATCAATTGCCACTTACGCATGCCACACAGGCAATTCACTCCATGCGTTTGATATCCATCAATATATAACCCCTGAGCTCGTACGTCTCAGAGAAGGGCGTTAAGCAAGAGAATAAATTCTCCGCCGCCAAACAGATATATATTTAATAGAGATCAATCACACGGACTAAAATCCAATGTCAGACACACAGTACATTTACAAGTCCGTTCTGGGTCTGAACGAAACAGGAGGCACTTTCCTCGCATATCCATCCATCTCCAGGTACGTCTGGACGATCACCAACTGATTCACTCATCCTGGGTGTACAGCCCAATCAAGATCACCAGTAATCACCCAAATGATGTGAAGACTTCCGGTCTTCAACCACCGTCTTCATCTTCGACATCTCGTCGAATCGATTATTCAGAATGGGTATAAACCCGGCCTTTCTAAATAACCCACGTATATAATAAACGAATGTTACACAAACACAACAAACGCCTCATCCCAATTCATAATATTCTTTTATTCACAATATCACATTCTTAGGGAAATGTTCCCATTAATTTTATCCAAGATAAATTCTTCTAAATTTATCCTACAATCTTCCTTTGGATATCATTTCAAACTAGTCGGGATTAACGAAGCACACCGAAGTAATTATTTATTTTATTTCCCAATCCCAACCTATATATCCCATGGAGCAAAACTGGTGATACTCCATATCTAACACCACGGTGTTATCGGTAAAATTAATTACCATTTCACGTTCAAATCTAATTAAAGATTTAACTATCGCTTTGGAGCAAAACTGGTGGTACTCCACTTTCGATCACTTTTCAGATTTGATAATTTAAATTATCAATTCACTTTTCAATCTAATTAAAGATTCATTAAAACTCCACTTAGTTTTAATCTTTTCAAAAATCAATATCCTGCCTTTAACTGGGTTAAAGAACCAATGTCATCAAAAACACGATTCACGACAAACCAAATCACATTTGATATTAAATACAAGGCTCTGAATAGAAAATATATCGGCTTATATTCAATATCAAATTCTGAAACCAACAAATATCGTATTGGAAATAACGATATAAAATATATTTCAAATTCCCATAACAATATCTGTATAGTCACGAAATCCAACATCGAAATATCCCGAAGATAATTTCGATTCAACTCCAGTCCAATTCACGTATTGGAAATTATCGATTATTTTCAAAATCACTTTCAAATTCAATTTATTTATTTCAAAAATAAATTGATTTTAATTCTAGTTCAAAACTAGTTCATTTCGATAAAAATCTATTTTTATCTTTTCAAATGTGGAATTTTCCAGCCCAAATCTTTCCAATTCACATATTATAATTTTACACAAATTATAGATATCTTTAATAATTTTATCAAGGCCCGTACAGTCGATTTCCAACAACGGCCATCGAACTTGTAGCGACCCGGGAAAAAGCGACCTTGGTTATCCGATATATAACACCTATCGAACAATCAAAAGTCGAAATTACCGGATAGTCCAAGAAAGAAATTAGAGGGTGAGGATAGATAAGATAGAACTAATAGAATAGAAGAAGAAGAAGAAGACAACAACATCAGAGTAACACGAATCTCACAGCGGAACGAATAAAATATAATATACAACATAACTTGAAATCAAAAGCAGTATATGTACATAATACCATTATCAGAGTACAACACTTACAATACAGCGGAATAAACAATAGCTACATAAGTCTTGAAGCCTCCTGCTCCAAGCTCTCCAAGTATATCTGTAAAATCCTGACTACTTGACTGCCCGTACAAATTTGGGCACCCAAGAGTTTAGGGAAAACAAAACAAAATAAACTCTGGGTCAGTCATGGGACTGGTGTGAGTAAACTCAAATCATATGGTTTAACTTTTCAAAATCCTTTCAAAAGAAAAGATAATCGTAAGACCGATCCACACATAAACACGGACGGTTTTTATCTTACGATAACCCAAAACACTTGTGGAAATCATATATTATCTGATATTATAATAATGTCTAATCACAAGTAATTAGCAATCTAGCAGAACGCTTGCATCTCACGCTCCACGTATATAGTATATAATCAAAACTCGCGGGCACTTATTGGGGATTGGATTCCAACTTGACAAGGTATGGGACCACCTTCCGAACGTGTATCTCTAGAGGCAAATACACTGGGTTCAACAAGAACATCTTGCAACCCGGCCCACACATGACCGACCACTCATTTCGCTTGAGTGTATCGAATGTATATCACCGACGGTTGGGATCAGCAACCGCCTCCCGAAATGGGACAGCATCGATAGATTTAAGAACAAAAGGAATTTTCTCTAGATAGGTGATCATACACCCTACTTCGGAGCGACCGACTTAGCCATGCTGCCTGCCCGATTTTTGTCCTTTCCTAGTTGATGAGGCTTGAGGTCATAACGTATCTTTTGACAGATCACACCTCCATTACTTTGAATGCCACATCGTCATACCCGCCAAATCACAAATTGATTTCACCAAAAATACCACGGGTATAAAGCTAAGAGAAACGAATTCCTCCGCCACCAAACGTAAGTACGTTTGAAGAGATCAACTTACGCGATCCTTTGAATATACTCTGTCAGACACTCTTCCATACACGTTTGTCCTGGGACTGGACAAACCGAAGGCACTATTCTGTAAACAGGATAGCTCTTGCACAACTCCGTCTTCAATATATTCAGCACTTGATTCGCAACGCTTATGCCAATACGGAGTGGTTCTCTGGATAATAATCCAACCGGTCTCTCCATATTAACAACGTAAAATGGTCAAAAACTTTGATAGTCGGTGAGTTAACTATCAAACGAAAACATGTCGGTGTGCAAACAACGATATTATTTCCAGATGGAAATTCTATCGAACAATCATCACTTCATCCATTCGTTCATTTCCCTATTCCTGTTGTTTAATGTTTCTTATTCACTATATTTAGAAAATATATATCATTATCATTGGAAAACATTTCCATCTCTTGTTTCTATATTCAGAAAACAATTCTGCTTCTCATTTGGAAAACATTTCCAAATCTCTTTCATTTGATTAAACAGATGTTTGAATAAACATCACTATGCCAAATCTCCTTCATTGGTTTCCACTTCACCACTTTCCACCATCGAATCTTAACCATTTCTTAGTTAAAACGAAGTCAATCAAGTTGGGGTATAGTTACCTCTCAGACCTTAACTGAACAACATTTCTAACTTCGAAATAGGCAAAGTTCATCTTCTACATCTTTAACACTTCTTTACGACATTCTCGGATTTTATTTACAAATCCGCTTCTCGTACCGTAATCACTCGATTATAACAATAGTGTTATAACTCCCTGCATCCGAAATATAATAACTTAAATTTTACTTTTACTTCCTAACTCGAATATATAACGAATTACTAATTATCGACACCTATTTGGTTAACTCTAATCTATAACTTTTATTCTATTAACTCTTACTGGATTAACTCTTATTCGGATAACTCAGGTTGATTAACTCATTTTGACCAACTTACTTGATTAGTTCGATTTGACTAACTTAACTTAATTAACTCGACTAAATCACTTTTATCAATTAACTAATATTTGACTTGACACCATTCGCTCGACTCTAGATCGCAGCGATCACAATGGTTACGCCTGATTCCCTCAGGAAACATCCGTCCGCCTTAGGCTATCTGCAGCCCTGCGAATTACGCTAGCAGTCGTGCTCACTGGTAGCTTATCTTAAATGACTACTTATGTTTAACTCTATCTCGAATAACTAAATTCGAGCAAGTCTAATTGAATAACTAATATCCCATCATCCCTCATTCGATTACTATATTTGGATAACTCTAGTTCGATTAGACTATAATCGATTAACTCTAACTGATTAACTCTAATTGGTTAACTCTAACTAACTAACTCTAAATATTTACTCCAACGGTTTAACTCTACGGTTTAACCCTAACGGTTTAACTCTAACAGTTCAACTCTAACAGTTTAACTCTAATAGTTGAACTCTAACAGTTGATCTCAATCAATTTGTTCTATTGGATCAAACCATTTCGAATAACTAATATTCAATAAACTTCCTTTCGAATAAACTGATATTCGATAACTTTACTTCGAATAACTCTTATTCGATAAATTCTCTTTCATACATATTCAGTTTCAAATATCGATGTGGAAATCGATTTTTACTTCTCTATATAAGTCTTGACTTATATACTCTATTTATCCAAGGATAAATAACTAAATTAATTTATAAAACTTTATTTATAAATTAACCTTCTCACTTTATCTGTTAAAACGGATCTCTCTTAAATTCTCCTTTGAATTCACATTCTGTTTACCCGTGTGCGAAGCACGGGCCTAAATTCTTCCTAGTGTAAAATTCTTCTTTATTACACTTTTATCCATTTCCAAGTACTTCATTATTCTATTTATTTTTCTAAATAAATAATTACTTTCCATAACTCAGTTTATGTTCTAGATAGATATCTCTTTCCCTATTTCGTTTGAAAATGTTTACCAATATTCTTATTATTTCTATTTGTAATTGTTTTACAAATATTCTTTTTTCTATTTTATTTGTAAATGATTTACAAATATTTTCCCTTTTCCATATATTCTATTTTGCAAATGATTTGCAATATTTCCCTATTCCTTATTTCCTCCAATAATTTCCTTTATATTGATTTACAATATATTTTTCCTTTATAAACCCTTTTTCCCTTTATATATAAAATCCGTTGTTTTATATAAATAATCTAATTTCAAATATATTTTGAAAATCTCCCTTTTCACTTTCTCGTATCACTTATGGTGCAAAAATATCAAATCAACTGATCGGTCATCATCCAAACACACAGAATCAATAACGGATGATATAACACATCATATATCAAAATATATGAAAAGTGGTAAATAAATGTTGAGGAACCCCGTTGGGTCCCTCCGACCTGTTTCCCTGCATCCACAGATGTCAGTCAACATAATTAACATGAGTATAAAATATTCTGATAAACAGAAACAATATTTCGATACGATTTATATATATCGTTATCGATAAATCCAATCAACTGACTAGCAGTTCAACCAAACAGTCAACACACAGCAATTCAATCAATATTTATCAATTCTAAAAATACTTTATAAAAATATAAAGCGTTCAGAGTTAGTGAGATTTACTCACATTGGACGGTTTATCGTTGAATAACGATATTTGGTCATTGTTTTGATTCTGGCGTTTGATTTTGCCATAAATCCAAACGAACTCGAATTCACTCCCGGTCAGTTCCATGGTGGAGTCTCGCCCATACGGTCCCAATGGATCTTGTTTTTCTGAATTTCGATATCATTCGAGAGAGTTATGCATTTTTAATGTTTATAGGCTATTTTAGATTTAAAATAAACCAACTATTCATTTAAAGTGGGCTTAACCTTTGAGTAAGGCCCATTTCCACAATCCTCCACCCGATCCATGAAATGTCGTGCTTTCTTCTTCCTGAAGATGAAAATCGCGACCTCCTCCTATGGCCATTACGGCATTAAAATTCCCAAACCACACCTTCTCCTTTCACCAAAAATTTAAGCAAGAATCACCACACCATTCCTCTTCAAGTCCTCTCCAAAACCATCCCATCGATACACGCTCGCACCCAGAACCCAATTTCCATCGTTCGCTGCTACAGGAAATTCGAGCGACACTTCTTGGCTCGAAACCACCCAAACAACTCAGTGAAGATGCGAAATCCCCTTAGGAACTCAAAAACGAATTCGAATTTAAAGATTAACTCCCTATATCCATAAAACATTGAACCCTAGCTGAAAAAGGCCACGCTGGGATCTCGCAAAAACCAAAAACCGACGTCGAGCCACACAAGATTTGTACTAGGTTGAGGAGAACCCTTCCAGGATTTCGATGATGGTTGAATTGAGATTTTTAGAGATTTATATGATTTTATTTGAATTTTCAAAGAGGATTTTTTCATTGTGGAATTTTCTTTGAGTGGCGGCGCATGTTTTTGACAGTAGAAAATGAGGGTTAGGGTTGAGTGAAGGATGAGGTATTATATAGGTAGGATTTTATAATTTTTTATTCGATTATTTTATTTTATTTTAAGCAAACGCTATTTTCATTTGTCTCCTAAAATTCCTGTGATCACATGCGGAACCCAAAAATCACGAAACTGGACATGCACCCTCAGTTTGACATTACGGTCCCAACGGAACTGGTTTCATCGAATTCCGACTCAGTATGCTCACGCAGCTTATTTTTAACCGTCGAAATACTGACTGTTTCTCATTCTAAAAATCCGTACGGCCACACACTGACTCTAAAAATCACGAAACTTGAAATCTAGAAATAATTTAACATTGCGGACCCAACAGAATTAGTTTCGTCGAATTCCGAGGTAGTTTGCAAAACTGACAATTTTTAAAGCCCAAAATACCCCTTTTTAAATATATAAATATATTTAAAAATAATTAAATTAAATATTTAAAAATAAATATTATCTTATATATTCACATACGATATACCACAGCTCTAAAATAATCATATCAGAGTTTATAACTCGATATTCAAATTCCAGTATTAATTCGATATTCATCTTATATAGAAAATCCATTTATAACGTAAATAAAGCGTTGCAAAATATAAAGGAATTCCATAGCGACTATTTCAAAATTTGATTTGGACATAAAACAAAATCTACACGACGAAATCCTGATTTCTCTCTTCCACTAGGAAGATATTCTCCACCAGCTCCACACGTTTCTTGTTTCACAGAAATCCGAGTTAAAACGAACCCTGTATATCCAGTTGAAGTTCGAATCGCCAAATAGCGAACTGCAGCGCCATTTCGAGCTCTATTATAATTATAATTTAAATTATACGTTCAAATGGCGTTTATAAATATATTCGTCAATATAATCCAATATAAACTGAATTATATATATATTTTATATTGCCCATTCACACAATATTGTGAATTCCACTATTTCTGACTATTACAGAAATAAATATATTATTCTATTATTTAATTCAATTAAATATTCACTATAATTCAATTCAATGACCCTTTAATTATCTAAATCACTATTCATATTATTAAATAAATTAATTATTCTGTTGCTGAAAATGCGGTTCGTTACATTCTTCCCCCCTTAAAATAATTTCGTCCTCGAAATTGCTAAGGTAGAGAACAACCCTATTAACTAGTTTCAAATTATTCGTTTACTTCTTTAATTTCAGTTTCAACTGAATTTATTTATTTCAATTAAATTATTACTTCATTTCTATAAACGAAAATTTCAAAACTCCTGAAAATTTTCTAACACCCGAAATTTCCAAAAAATTTCGCCAGCACCTCCTTTGTACTGGGAGCATCGGGAAAATCCCCAAATCGCCACACAGGCCCCTCCAATCCAAAAGAAAATCAAACAGCCAAGCGGCTTGCCAATTCGGCTCATAAAACTCCAAACTCATATATATAAACGTGTACCTTTTTGTCGGGCATTCAATTCTGCTATCACTTTAGCATATACCAATATCATCCCAATCAATCTCCAATCACTTTTATCTCCAACACAACCATTCGCTTAACCAAGCCATATTCCAATCAAACTGCAATTTCAATCTCAATTCAAAATTCTTACTTAACAATTCATTTATATTCCAGATTATCTCTAATCCAGCCCAATTCTACTTGATACCATTCTAATTCAATTTCAGTTCAATTTCGAATTTGCTTTCACAAATTTCTATTTAATTTGTTTTTATTTCAAATAATCTGTTTCTGGGAGTTTTAAACAGCTTAGCCTTTTCCAAAAATCAAATTATTTATTTGGAATATCAAACAACTTGTTTTCTCAAAACAATTCAAAAACAACCTCTTTGGTAGTAATCCGTCACTTACAAACTCGAAAATGAACACCGATGATGTCCGGATCATCGTCGGAATCTATTTTCCAGCTATTGAAGTGAGTTCAATACTATGTCACTTTCAAAATCATTTCTAAACGCTTTCATTTTGAAATTATTTCAAAATATCCCTTTCAAAGCCTGTAACAAAATTAAAATCTCCCAGGATTTTAAAATTCACATATATTTAACCAGATTCATTCTACACACTTCACGTTTTCAGAGTTTTAGTTTCATTTCTGATTTAAATTCAAATTTAATTCATCTGATTTCATATATTTCACTTATATGAATTCTATTTGGTTATTTATATAACCATTTCACATTTTATAATCTTATTCGATTATAATAACAACCAACACATCCAATATATGATAATATTTCAAATAACTATACTTTGTTTATATCAAAATATAATTTGGGTAAAATTATTTCATTTACCCTCTTTCAAAACATACTGTGTCGGTCCATCGTATTCAAGCGTTTAGTAACCCCTATCGATACAGTGGATCAAACTGATCGACCAGAATTCATAAACAGCTCAACCAATAAATCTCCACAATATAAAATCATTTTATATCAAATAACAAATACGTTCACTCGTATATATACACTCAAACTCAGTCTAGGGTATTACTAACCCCATCTCTACTGAGTCACGCCACAGAGCCAAGGTAATACTTAACCTCGCTCTGATACCACTGTAGCGACCCGGGAAAAAGCGACCTTGGTTATCCGATATATAACACCTATCGAACAATCAAAAGTCGAAATTACCGGATAGTCCAAGAAAGAAATTAGAGGGTGAGGAAAGATAAGATAGAACTAATAGAATAGAAGAAGAAGAAGAAGACAACAACATCAGAGTAACACGAATCTCACAGCGGAACGAATAAAATATAATATACAACATAACTTGAAATCAAAAGCAGTATATGTACATAATACCATTATCAGAGTACAATACAGCGGAATAAACAATAGCTACATAAGTCCTGAAGCCTCCTGCTCCAAGCTCTCCAAGTATATCTGTAAAATCCTGACTACTTGACTGCCCGTACAAATTTGGGCACCCAAGAGTTTAGGGAAAACAAAACAAAATAAACTCTGGGTCAGTCATGGGACTGGTGTGAGTAAACTCAAATCATATGGTTTAACTTTTCAAAATCCTTTCAAAAGAAAAGATAATCGTAAGACCGATCCACACATAAACACGGACGGTTTTTATCTTACGATAACCCAAAACACTTGTGGAAATCATATATTATCTGATATTATAATAATGTCTAATCACAAGTAATTAGCAATCTAGCAGAACGCTTGCATCTCACGCTCCACGTATATAGTATATAATCAAAACTCGCGGGCACTTATTGGGGATTGGATTCCAACTTGACAAGGTATGGGACCACCTTCCGAACGTGTATCTCTAGAGGCAAATACACTGGGTTCAACAAGAACATCTTGCAACCCGGCCCACACATGACCGACCACTCATTTCGCTTGAGTGTATCGAATGTATATCACCGACGGTTGGGATCAGCAACCGCCTCCCGAAATGGGACAGCATCGATAGATTTAAGAACAAAAGGAATTTTCTCTAGATAGGTGATCATACACCCTACTTCGGAGCGACCGACTTAGCCATGCTGCCTGCCCGATTTTTGTCCTTTCCTAGTTGATGAGGCTTGAGGTCATAACGTATCTTTTGACAGATCACACCTCCATTACTTTGAATGCCACATCGTCATACCCGCCAAATCACAAATTGATTTCACCAAAAATACCACGGGTATAAAGCTAAGAGAAACGAATTCCTCCGCCACCAAACGTAAGTACGTTTGAAGAGATCAACTTACGCGATCCTTTGAATATACTCTGTCAGACACTCGTCCATACACGTTTGTCCTGGGACTGGACAAACCGAAGGCACTATTCTGTAAACAGGATAGCTCTTGCACAACTCCGTCTTCAATATATTCAGCACTTGATTTGCAACGCTTATGCCAATACGGAGTGGTTCTCTGGATAATAATCCAACCGGTCTCTCCATATTAACAACGTAAAATGGTCAAAAACTTTGATAGTCGGTGAGTTAACTATCAAACGAAAACATGTCGGTGTGCAAACAACGATATTATTTCCAGATGGAAATTCTATCGAACAATCATCACTTCATCCATTCGTTCATTTCCCTATTCCTGTTGTTTAATGTTTCTTATTCACTATATTTAGAAAATATATATCATTATCATTGGAAAACATTTCCATCTCTTGTTTCTATATTCAGAAAACAATTCTGCTTCTCATTTGGAAAACATTTCCAAATCTCTTTCATTTGATTAAACAGATGTTTGAATAAACATCACTATGCCAAATCTCCTTCATTGGTTTCCACTTCACCACTTTCCACCATCGAATCTTAACCATTTCTTAGTTAAAACGAAGTCAATCAAGTTGGGGTATAGTTACCTCTCAGACCTTAACTGAACAACATTTCTAACTTCGAAATAGGCAAAGTTCATCTTCTACATCTTTAACACTTCTTTACGACATTCTCGGATTTTATTTACAAATCCGCTTCTCGTACCGTAATCACTCGATTATAACAATAGTGTTATAACTCCCTGCATCCGAAATATAATAACTTAAATTTTACTTTTACTTCCTAACTCGAATATATAACGAATTACTAATTATCGACACCTATTTGGTTAACTCTAATCTATAACTTTTATTCTATTAACTCTTACTGGATTAACTCTTATTCGGATAACTCAGGTTGATTAACTCATTTTGACCAACTTACTTGATTAGTTCGATTTGACTAACTTAACTTAATTAACTCGACTAAATCACTTTTATCAATTAACTAATATTTGACTTGACACCATTCGCTCGACTCTAGATCGCAGCGATCGCAATGGTTACGCCTGATTCCCTCAGGAAACATCCGTCCGCCTTAGGCTATCTGCAGCCCTGCGAATTACGCTAGCAGTCGTGCTCACTGGTAGCTTATCTTAAATGACTACTTCTGTTTAACTCTATCTCGAATAACTAAATTCGAGCAAGTCTAATTGAATAACTAATATCCCATCATCCCTCATTCGATTACTATATTTGGATAACTCTAGTTCGATTAGACTCTAATCGATTAACTCTAACTGATTAACTCTAATTGGTTAACTCTAACTAACTAACTCTAAATATTTACTCCAACGGTTTAACTCTACGGTTTAACCCTAACGGTTTAACTCTAACAGTTCAACTCTAACAGTTTAACTCTAATAGTTGAACTCTAACAGTTGATCTCAATCAATTTGTTCTATTGGATCAAACCATTTCGAATAACTAATATTCAATAAACTTCCTTTCGAATAAACTGATATTCGATAACTTTACTTCGAATAACTCTTATTCGATAAATTCTCTTTCATACATATTCAGTTTCAAATATCGATGTGGAAATCGATTTTTACTTCTCTATATAAGTCTTGACTTATATACTCTATTTATCCAAGGATAAATAACTAAATTAATTTATAAAACTTTATTTATAAATTAACCTTCTCACTTTATCTGTTAAAACGGATCTCTCTTAAATTCTCCTTTGAATTCACATTCTGTTTACCCGTGTGCGAAGCACGGGCCTAAATTCTTCCTAGTGTAAAATTCTTCTTTATTACACTTTTATCCATTTCCAAGTACTTCATTATTCTATTTATTTTTCTAAATAAATAATTACTTTCCATAACTCAGTTTATGTTCTAGATAGATATCTCTTTCCCTATTTCGTTTGAAAATGTTTACCAATATTCTTATTATTTCTATTTGTAATTGTTTTACAAATATTCTTTTTTCTATTTTATTTGTAAATGATTTACAAATATTTTCCCTTTTCCATATATTCTATTTTGCAAATGATTTGCAATATTTCCCTATTCCTTATTTCCTCCAATAATTTCCTTTATATTGATTTACAATATATTTTTCCTTTATAAACCCTTTTTCCCTTTATATATAAAATCCGTTGTTTTATATAAATAATCTAATTTCAAATATATTTTGAAAATCTCCCTTTTCACTTTCTCGTATCACTTATGGTGTAAAAATATCAAATCAACTGATCGGTCATCATCCAAACACACAGAATCAATAACGGATGATATAACACATCATATATCAAAATATATGAAAAGTGGTAAATAAATGTTGAGGAACCCCGTTGGGTCCCTCCGACCTGTTTCCCTGCATCCACAGATGTCAGTCAACATAATTAACATGAGTATAAAATATTCTGATAAACAGAATCAATATTTCGATACGATTTATATATATCGTTATCGATAAATCCAATCAACTGACTAGCAGTTCAACCAAACAGTCAACACACAGCAATTCAATCAATATTTATCAATTCTAAAAATACTTTATAAAAATATAAAGCGTTCAGAGTTAGTGAGATTTACTCACATTGGACGGTTTATCGTTGAATAACGATATTTGGTCATTGTTTTGATTCTGGCGTTTGATTTTGCCATAAATCCAAACGAACTCGAATTCACTCCCGGTCAGTTCCATGGTGGAGTCTCGCCCATACGGTCCCAATGGATCTTGTTTTTCTGAATTTCGATATCATTCGAGAGAGTTATGCATTTTTAATGTTTATAGGCTATTTTAGATTTAAAATAAACCAACTATTCATTTAAAGTGGGCTTAACCTTTGAGTAAGGCCCATTTCCACAATCCTCCACCCGATCCATGAAATGTCGTGCTTTCTTCTTCCTGAAGATGAAAATCGCGACCTCCTCCTATGGCCATTACGGCATTAAAATTCCCAAACCACACCTTCTCCTTTCACCAAAAATTTAAGCAAGAATCACCACACCATTCCTCTTCAAGTCCTCTCCAAAACCATCCCATCGATACACGCTCGCACCCAGAACCCAATTTCCATCGTTCGCTGCTACAGGAAATTCGAGCGACACTTCTTGGCTCGAAACCACCCAAACAACTCAGTGAAGATGCGAAATCCCCTTAGGAACTCAAAAACGAATTCGAATTTAAAGATTAACTCCCTATATCCATAAAACATTGAACCCTAGCTGAAAAAGGCCACGCTGGGATCTCGCAAAAACCAAAAACCGACGTCGAGCCACACAAGATTTGTACTAGGTTGAGGAGAACCCTTCCAGGATTTCGATGATGGTTGAATTGAGATTTTTAGAGATTTATATGATTTTATTTGAATTTTCAAAGAGGATTTTTTTCATTGTGGAATTTTCTTTGAGTGGCGGCGCATGTTTTTGACAGTAGAAAATGAGGGTTAGGGTTGAGTGAAGGATGAGGTATTATATAGGTAGGATTTTATAATTTTTTATTCGATTATTTTATTTTATTTTAAGCAAACGCTATTTTCATTTGTCTCCTAAAATTCCTGTGATCACATGCGGTACCCAAAAATCACGAAACTGGACATGCACCCTCAGTTTGACATTACGGTCCCAACGGAACTGGTTTCATCGAATTCCGACTCCGTATGCTCACGCAGCTTATTTTTAACCGTCGAAATACTGACTGTTTCTCATTCTAAAAATCCGTACGGCCACACACTGACTCTAAAAATCACGAAACTTGAAATCTAGAAATAATTTAACATTGCGGACCCAACAGAATTAGTTTCGTCGAATTCCGAGGTAGTTTGCAAAACTGACAATTTTTAAAGCCCAAAATACCCCTTTTTAAATATATAAATATATTTAAAAATAATTAAATTAAATATTTAAAAATAAATATTATCGTATATATTCACATACGATATACCACAGCTCTAAAATAATCATATCAGAGTTTATAACTCGATATTCAAATTCCAGTATTAATTCGATATTCATCTTATATAGAAAATCCATTTATAACATAAATAAAGCGTTGCAAAATATAAAGGAATTCCATAGCGACTATTTCAAAATTTGATTTGGACATAAAACAAAATCTACACGACGAAATCCTGATTTCTCTCTTCCACTAGGAAGATATTCTCCACCAGCTCCACACGTTTCTTGTTTCACAGAAATCCGAGTTAAAACGAACCCTGTATATCCAGTTGAAGTTCGAATCGCCAAATAGCGAACTGCAGCGCCATTTCGAGCTCTATTATAATTATAATTTAAATTATACGTTCAAATGGCGTTTATAAATATATTCGTCAATATAATCCAATATAAACTGAATTATATATATATTTTATATTGCCCATTCACACAATATTGTGAATTCCACTATTTCTGACTATTACAGAAATAAATATATTATTCTATTATTTAATTCAATTAAATATTCACTATAATTCAATTCAATGACCCTTTAATTATCTAAATCACTATTCATATAATTAAATAAATTAATTATTCTGTTGCTGAAAATGCGGTTCGTTACAGAACTGCACTTACAGCGACCTTTTTCGAATTTGATTTGGACATAATTCCAAATCCAACCGTTAGATTTCAAATTTCTAATATTCATTGGGAAGCTCTTTTCGATACGAACCCAACGGTTCCGGTTTTAGGAGAATCCGACGGTCGGATCTCCCGCAATGTCCGTTTGAAATAAATGGTCGAAATTCACGAACTGCCGCGGCGCGGCGCGTTCTATTCAGGCCATTATATATAATATATATATATATATATTATATTTCGTCGATTTCCTTTTAAAACGAATTTTATAAATCGTTTTAAATTCGTTTTCAAAATCATTTCAACACTATATTCAATTTCAAATCGATTTGATTTCAATTCAATTCGAGTTCATTTCAATTCAATTCAAATTCAAATTCGTTTCAATTCAATTCAAATTCAAATTTACCTTCTATTTGATCTAATTCGAATTCGTTTCAAATTGATTTCAATTCAATTTTAGTTTGTTTTAAATTTCAATTTCAATCTAATTTAATTTGAATTCATTTCAATTTTATTCGAATTCAAATTCACTTTCTATTCAATTCGAATCGAATCCATTTTCTATTCGATTCGAATTCATTTCAAATTGATTCAATAAAATTTCAATTTCAATTTTAATCTAATTCCATTTGAATTTCCTTTCAAAATATTAAATTTTGAAATCACTTTTCAATATTCATTATAAAACGAATAAAATCGATATAAACATCGTTCGCGTCAAAATAACGCATCTCTAAACAACACGGCTTTATATTTCAATAAATTCGTTATTCTATTCAACAAATGAATATTTATCCCATTCAACACATGAATCTATATTTCTTTCAACACACGACTAATCTCAACACATGAGTACTGTCAACACATCACTATTTTTGTTATGTAAAATATTTTATTAAACTATGGTATCTATCGTTTGATTTTCAATTAGACTTCTACTGGGAAGTAGTTCTAATTTTAAATATGATAAAGATGTAATTTTTATTATTTAAAATATTTCACTCAACACATGAATATCGTCAACACATGACTATTTTTATATTCAACACATGAATTTTCTTTTATAATATTCATTATTTTCCCGATTGGAATGAGGCCCAATCAATCACCATATAATGTTAATTATACGGATTCCATACAACACATGTATATAATAGCAATAATAAACAATCAACCATCATCCAAAGTGCACCACACTGTATGTAAAGACCCGGAAATTCCCGCTCTTTGAATCGACCATAAACCACACAGGTCTGACCCAAAGGTTGGAAATCTTCGAATACTTTAACTTTGGGAATACAAAACATTAGAACAATAACAGCAGACTTTTATTACATTATAATAATGTTACATCAGAGTACAGAATATATCAGAGTACATTGAAATAAAATTACAGCGGAAGATAAAATTACAATACTTTTAAATACATTAAACAGCGGAAGACTACAAAGCTCTGGACACAGCTTTAGGCTTCAATCCAGGATCCTGCTAAAGAGAAAGATATCTGCAAAAAGCTACTCGACTGCCCGTGTGGAAAAGAGGGCACCCGAGTTTGCCAGTGAACAAACTACAGGTCAGTCATGGGACTGGTGTGAGAATTCTAAACTAATATAACTAATAAGACAAATCCAAGGACCACGCCACTTTCGCGGAACGGGTTTACTCCTATGGATTGCCCGTGCATAAACCAAAGTAAATCGAGAAATAACGCAATGTCTTTTTGGAAAAATGAAACCATTATAAGACCCAAGTCCCATCACACAATGCAACGCACACCAGAGGATAGGGTTTTACCTTATAATGGTCAAAAGATGCTTGATACGTATAAAACGGATTTGATATTATTATTAGTGTATATATGTTTTAATAAAAAGATTTGAATCATAAGTATCAATCCTAGACGGCATGGTTACCATATAGCATGTCGCCAATACTAGTTCTACAATTTAAAACCGCAAGGGCGTATTGGAAATTTGGATTCCATCATGAGTCGAGGCTAGGGGCAAGATCATCTCCGATTCGAGACACTCTAGCAAATGCCTCAGGATTCCCCGCAGTGAACCCTTGGAAGCGGTAGGGCCGGTCCCCGCCTATGGGCAGTGGATTGGTTATGCCTGAACACACGTTTCCCGGTCCCTTTGGACCTATAGTATGACCACCAACGGCCTATAAAAATAACGAGGCGCCTCAAAATCCATCATCCACATAAGTAAAATGTCAGGGCTGGTAGGTCACTGACACCACTCTAGCTAGAAAGAAACGTGTGCACTCCCTACGGTCCATATCCCGTTTTTGACTCATACCGGGGTGTGAGGCTCGCGAAGTCACGATATACACAAAGCTATGCCTAAATAGACTATGCTTTGATCATCAACCACAAGGCCTGCTTTTCAACAAAAGCCTTGATCAATGCATCTTAGTATGCCACATTGTCAGTCCATACTATACCATTGATTTCTACCAATATATAACCTCTAAGCTCGTATGTCTCAGAGAAGGGTGTTAACCACCAAACAGATATATATTAAGAGAGATCAGCGAATGTAGTATAAGGGACTACAACGTCAGACATACATTCCATTTATAAACTTATGCCCTGGGTCTGGACGAAAGTCAAATCCGTACAAATCAACACTACGTCCGGATAACTACCATCTTAGCCCCATCTTGGGAGCAAATCAATCAAGGACCTCAACACTAGTTACCCATTCGATGTGAAGATCGTCGGTCTTCAATCGCCGTCTTCAACTCTTAGATTTAAAACGTCGTATAATCATTTGAAATGAGATTGAACTCGGTCTTCTCAAATGATTCTCGCATATATATATAATAATTTGAAAACATTTCCTATCGTTATTAATATTTGATAACGACCTATCGCTATTTTTATTTATATAAAAATTAGTTCGAATAAATTTAACGATGCTTCGGGTCAATGGGCGACCCTGGCGCTGTTTTCAACCAAATTTGACTTATGCATATCTAACCGTTGAATTTTGATGAAATTTATATCATTGAAAAGATTTTCCCAAAGCGGTCCTAACGGTTCCTGTTTTGGGAAAATCCGACGGTCGGATCTTTCGGTATAACCGTTTAAAGTTACGATTGTCGATACGCGAACTACCCCGCGTGTTTCGTTTAAATTTAATATATATATATATATATATATACATATAAATCGTTTTACTATTTCAATTATAAAAGTATATTCTTTTTATCGCATCTAAAATGACGATAAAATATTTCTTGTTTTATTTTACTACCTTTCTTATTTTATTTATTCTAATTGTAAATAAATTATGCTTTATATATCTTTTTAATTTATTTTCTATTTATTTACCTAAATGTAAATAAATGTTTTTCTATTCTTTTGCTTATTTATTTACCTAAATGTAAATAAATGTTTTACTTATACTTTTGTTATATTTATTTACATTAATTGTAAATAAATGTATCTAATTTCTTATTCATATTTATTTACACAATTTGTAAATAAATGGTTTCAATTTCCTTTGCAAATCCTATTTACATAGCAAATGTAAATAATTGTATTTCTTTAATTCTTTTCTGATATTCCCTTTTAACATAAAAAGAATATCTTATGTCAGTTCTTTTCTAACCTTTCTTTTTTATTATATACATAAGAAAATGTAAATAATTACTATTTACAAATTGATTCTTTTTATTTACATAAGAAAATGTAAATAAATCCTATTCATATAATTATTCTTTTAATTCTTTTTATTTACATAAAAAAAATGTAAATAAATACTTATGCACATAATAATTTTTTTTTTTTTTTTTATTACATAAAATATAATTTTCTCCCTTATAATCTTGATTACATAAAAATGTAATTTAGTTCTTATAATCTTAATTACATATAAATGTAATTTCTTTTCAGTGTAAAACATATTCTTTAATTACATATAAAAATGTAATTTATTTAATCTCTTATTTATCTAATGTAAATATATGTGTATTCCTATTTCTATGTTTTATTTATTTATACTTAATATTTATAGTAATTTATTATTTATAGTAATTTACATATGCTTAAACCTCCCACATTGGATAGGTATTGTTGTGACTACTGGACAGCCGGGCGGGTCCGGGCAGGTTTACATCACAACTCAATCCAACCTCGTGTTTAAGCATCATATTTCTTATTTATTTACCTAAGTGTAAATAAATGTTTTCCTTTATTTTACTTTACAAAAAAAAAGTAACTTTTTATTCTATTCTTTACAATAGGAAAATATAACTTTTCAGTTTATTTCCTATACATTGAAATAAATATAAGTGTCCTTTTATTTCTTATACATTGAAATAAATATTTCCTATAGCTTATGTGAATATCCTTCATAGTATCAGCATTTCTAAATATATTTATATGTCAATCTTTGATTCATTCCTACTATACAAACGTGACGGTGTAATTTATGTCATTACAACTAAAATTAGCTCAACGATATTTTTGTGTCATCACAAACAAATTAACACACGATGGTTTTGTGTCATTACAACAAAAATTTAACATAACAATGTATTGGTGTTATTACAACTAAAATTTAACACAACAATGTTTGGTGTCATTTCAACTAATTTAACATAAACAACATAATATCTGATTTGGTGTACTTTTGATGAATCACAATAAAGGTCTCATCTTTATTTTTATTTGTTAATGAAAATAAAGATTTAAAAACTTGCATTTTATTTTATGAGTAAAATAAAGATTAAGCTTGCCCTTTTATTATATTCACAAAATAAATGTAACACTTTGTTCTTTAATTTGTAAACAGAATAATCACCAAAATTTTCTCTTTTATATTTCTGTTAACAAAATGAGCACTAAACTTGTTCCTTTACTTTGCAAATAAAATGAGCGCAAAATTTGTTCTTTTACTATGTTAACAAAATTAACGTAAAGATTGTTTCTTTTCTTTGTTAACAAAATCAACATGAAAATTTATCCTGTTCCTATGTTTACACAATGGCATAAAAGTTTATCCTTTATATATTAACAAAACAATGTTAACTTTGTCCCTTTTTTTTTTATTAACAAATTTTGACAAAATATTGCTCTTTTGTTTTATGTAAACAAAAACTTGCCTTTTGTTTTACAATCAAATTTCATGTTAAAATTATCTTTTATTTTGCTTGTAAACAAGATAAACAAAGCAAGAATAAATATTCTAATTTTTATTTAAGAAAATACGATGAGAATAAAAATCAAGGTAAAAATTTTGTCATTTATTTTGTAAACAAATTTGTATAAAAACTTTGTCTCCTCATTATGTAAACAAATCTTTGTCTTTTTGTTTTACTAACAAAACCTATGTTAAAACCTATGTTAACAAAATAATATTAAAAATTGTCCTTTTATTTTATGTAAACAAAACAATGTTGAAAATTGTCCTTTTAACTGTTAATCAAAATTAATGTTAAAATGGTCTTTTATTTGATTAACCAAAATTCATGAAAACTTTGTCCTTTTATCTTGTTAACAAATTGTGTTAAAAATTATGTCTTTTGTTTTAACAACAAAATTGAGTAAAAATGCCTTTTTGTCTTTAACAAACAAATTATGTGAAAATGTTCTTTTGTTTCAACAAACAAATTAAGTAGAAAATGTCCTCTTGTTTTAACAAACAAATATGGACCCAAAATAATCCTTTTTATTTTGTTTACAAAAATTTGTCTCTTCTTATGTACACAAAATGACATGAAAATAATTCCTTTTTATTTAAAAAAAATTTGTCTTTTGTTTTATGTAAACAAAGTGACGGGTAAAAGTTGGATTTTATTCTGTTCACAAAAATAAAGCTTGTATTTTATAAGCAAAACTAAGATTAAAATTGGCATTTCAATTGTAAACCAAATAAAAGATTAAAAACTTGCTTTTTATTTTGTAAGCAAAATGAAGATTAAATTTGGCATTTCAATTTTGTAAACAAAAATAAAGATTTAAACTTTATTTATCTTTTAATTTAAAAATCATAATTATATGTCCATATTATATTCCAATGTCAAGGTCAACAAATAAAAATCAATGTTTTTATTCTAGTTTGGCAATACATCATTTGATTTTGTTTAATCCAATTCAACCAAAAAGACAACCTAATTCTTGTCCATTAAAATCAACAATTTGATCATGGTGAATCTAATTTAAATCAAAATGACAATTCAACCATTGTCACAAACACGATATGATTATTTCCAACAATCCTATATTACAACCATGGTAATTCTAATTCACATATCAGCATAACAGTGTCATCAGCCAAATTAAATATATAACCAACGGAATTTAGCGACACAAAATTCCACAACACAATTTCTAGAACAGGTCAAGTATCAAAATTTTTATTATAAAAATAAATAAATAAAGAGGCAGAATTTCTCACCGATGAATTTATTCAGATTCGGAATTTGGTCAAAATTGGATATGCTCAGAATTTGTTCTCGTTTGTTCCACAGTGTAGGTCTTGGAAAGACGAGTTCAACGCATTTCAGTTTGCTGAATTTCGATAAGATTTGAAAGAGTTATGTATTAATTTACATTGTTAAACTTTATATAAAACAAATTAATTAAATAAATAGAGTATTACTTTCTTCTTCCTTGTTCGTTTACAGGCCGCAAGCTCCACAATTGGGTTCCGTTCTAGGTCTCAAGTTTGCACGAACACCGAGGCACGAGGCGTCGATCTGAAGGCACCACGTCGACGGGCTCCAGGAGTCGCACCTGCGCCACCCTGAGTTGGCCAGCTCGCACGCCTTTTGGAGGCTCGGCGGCGGTGAATACGGCACGGGTTTGGGCCTGAAATCCGAGTGGCTCGAGCCACTAAATCCGATCATGTCCGTTGATTGTTTAGCTCTCACCTAGGGGTTCGATTTTGGTTTGTATTCCTTCATGAAAGATTTGGGGAATTGAGAGAACGAGAGGGGCAAAGGGGGGACAACGATGGCCATTGATTACAAGGGGTGGCGGCTGAGTATTGGGGTTCTAAGAATGAATGGTAATTAGGATAAAATATATAAGTGGAGAGAAAAGATAGGAATAAGAAACGTACAGGAAGCGGTAAACATTAATTTCAAAATCAAGAAAATTTTCTTTCCCTTTTTATTTATTTATTCAAATTTCAAATGTAATTAACAAGGAGAGAGAGAGAGAGTGAACGGAAAGAAATGAATAAACGAAGGGTTGATTTCAGGAATGTATTTAAATTTACTTCCATGATTACACATGCTTTGTGAAAAAAAAATTCCTTTTTCCTATTATTCAATCTATTAAAATTGCTTCCTTGTTACATTTAAGCATTTTCCCTTTTTTTTTTTGGATATTTAACTACATTTTCTATTGGGAACGCATGTGTGGATACCTTCCATATGATCAATGATACATTCCATACGATCAATTATAGCTATTTATTATAATATATCAATAATCGTTACCTTATCCTCTCCAATTTTACATCAATCCTAGGTTTATTATATTATAATTTAATTTCATACAATTTATACTTATCAATGAAATTTTTTATTTAGAAACGGTTTATCAACTAAATTCTCTTTTCATTCAAACATTGAATAAATCATCAATGTTAATTCATTTCCATTAATAATTCATAAATCAATTACATGGATTAATAATTCAAAATCTTGTCTTAACGTTCATAAAATTCTTAGTAGAAACAATTAAAGCAAATAAATGTTTTTATCATTTGCTTATGTGTCATTTACTTATTTGTGTGTTAGCAATAAAAGCCAATTTCATGTGTTTACATAATAATAATAAATAAATAAATAAAAGATGATTTTTATTGTATAGCAATTTTCCAAAAATATGTTTACATATACAATAAAGATATTATTTTTATATTGTTACCAACTTCCAAACAAAATTGTGTTTATATTAACATGTTTACAGGTTCACAAATCAATGTTAATCAATGCTAATTATTAACATGTTTAAAATCAATGTAAAATGGCATGTTTACATAATAAATGTCATGTTTACAAATCTAAGCTAATTAACATATATATATATATATATATATATATATTTTGCAATGAATGACATGCCTCTTATTCCCATTGATTATAATTTCAAATTTTATTTATTTTATGAAGGAGGCGACTTTTCCTTTATTATATATATATATATATACCTCCTTTATTTGGTTATATGTTTTACTTTATTTCTTACTTGTGTCCCTACGTATGCTTTATGTTACAAGGGAAATATTCAAGATGACAGCTAAAGATGTATACATACATATATACATACATACATACATACATATGTATATATATATATATTGTCATAATTTATTTCATTTATAACCTACACATTAATTTCAGTCAATGCATTAATAAATGTCATTAAAGTTCCTACATAACGTTAAAAGAATAAATTTTTAATGTGAAACATTTCATGTTTCTACATGACATTAAAAGATTAATTTTTAATGTTAACCAAATTCATGTACTTACATGTCATTAAAAAGTTAGACTTTTAGCACTAATCAAAATATGTTCATTTACATTAAAAAGAATAAATTTTTAATGCAAATCATTTTTATGTTCTTACATTTAAATAAAGACTAATATTTATTTTAAAACATATTTCATTCATAAATAATATCTTAATTAAAAAGTATTTTCTTTTCCCGTCGTTATTATTTAAAATAAATTATTTTAAATATAAAAGTTCATTAAAATTTCTAAAAAAAAAAAAAATTAAATTAGCCCCAAAATTCAGGGTTGTTACAGTCGCCCCCACTTAAAATCTTTTCGTCCTCGAAAAGGAACTAAGCTAAAGGTAGTTAAATTAACTAACTAAATTTTAATTTTAATTTTAATATTATTAATTTCATTTGTTGCCTAACTTATCAAATATATACTTTTATATATTTAAAAATCTTATCTTCTGAAATAGGATTATATATATAATCAAAATACGTTAATTATAAGCTTATCACTCTGAACTCATTCTAGGGTATTACTAACCCCATCTCTAATGAGTTTTCTCATTCTAGGACACTGCTGGTCCTATCTCTAATGAGTATTCTTATTGGATATTACTAATCCAATCTCTGATGAGTCTTTTGTTTAGTTCTAACGAGTTGTATCCCAAAGATTTGAGCTAACCAGAGCTCTGATACCACCTGTAAAGACCCGGAAATTCCCGCTCTTTGAATCGACCATAAACCACACAGGTCTGACCCAAAGGTTGGAAATCTTCGAATACTTTAACTTTGGGAATACAAAACATTAGAACAATAACAGCAGACTTTTATTACATTATAATAATGTTACATCAGAGTACAGAATATATCAGAGTACATTGAAATAAAGTTACAGCGGAAGATAAAATTACAATACTTTTAAATACATTAAACAGCGGAAGACTACAAAGCTCTGGACACTGCTTTAGGCTTCAATCCAGGATCCTGCTAAAGAGAAAGATATCTGCAAAAAGCTACTCGACTGCCCGTGTGGAAAAGAGGGCACCCGAGTTTGCCAGTGAACAAACTACAGGTCAGTCATGGGACTGGTGTGAGAATTCTAAACTAATATAACTAATAAGACAAATCCAAGGACCACGCCACTTTCGCGGAACGGGTTTACTCCTATGGATTGCCCGTGCATAAACCAAAGTAAATCGAGAAATAACGCAATGTCTTTTTGGAAAAATGAAACCATTATAAGACCCAAGTCCCATCACACAATGCAACGCACACCAGAGGATAGGGTTTTACCTTATAATGGTCAAAAGATGCTTGATACGTATAAAACGGATTTGATATTATTATTAGTGTATATATGTTTTAATAAAAAGATTTGAATCATAAGTATCAATCCTAGACGGCATGGTTACCATATAGCATGTCGCCAATACTAGTTCTACAATTTAAAACCGCAAGGGCGTATTGGAAATTTGGATTCCATCATGAGTCGAGGCTAGGGGCAAGATCCTCTCCGATTCGAGACACTCTAGCAAATGCCTCAGGATTCCCCGCAGTGAACCCTTGGAAGCGGTAGGGCCGGTCCCCGCCTATGGGCAGTGGATTGGTTATGCCTGAACACACGTTTCCCGGTCCCTTTGGACCTATAGTATGACCACCAACGGCCTATAAAAATAACGAGGCACCTCAAAATCCATCATCCACATAAGTAAAATGTCAGGGCTGGTAGGTCACTGACACCACTCTAGCTAGAAAGAAACGTGTGCACTCCCTACGGTCCATATCCCGTTTTTGACTCATACCGGGGTGTGAGGCTCGCGAAGTCACGATATACACAAAGCTATGCCTAAATAGACTATGCTTTGATCATCAACCACAAGGCCTGCTTTTCAACAAAAGCCTTGATCAATGCATCTTAGTATGCCACATTGTCAGTCCATACTATACCATTGATTTCTACCAATATATAACCTCTAAGCTCGTATGTCTCAGAGAAGGGTGTTAACCACCAAACAGATATATATTAAGAGAGATCAGCGAATGTAGTATAAGGGACTACAACGTCAGACATACATTCCATTTATAAACTTATGCCCTGGGTCTGGACGAAAGTCAAATCCGTACAAATCAACACTACGTCCGGATAACTACCATCTTAGCCCCATCTTGGGAGCAAATCAATCAAGGACCTCAACACTAGTTACCCATTCGATGTGAAGATCGTCGGTCTTCAATCGCCGTCTTCAACTCTTAGATTTAAAACGTCGTATAATCATTTGAAATGAGATTGAACTCGGTCTTCTCAAATGATTCTCGCATATATATATAATAATTTGAAAACATTTCCTATCGTTATTAATATTTGATAACGACCTATCGCTATTTTTATTTATATAAAAATTAGTTCGAATAAATTTAACGATGCTTCGGGTCAATGGGCGACCCTGGCGCTGTTTTCAACCAAATTTGACTTATGCATATCTAACCGTTGAATTTTGATGAAATTTATATCATTGAAAAGATTTTCCCAAAGCGGTCCTAACGGTTCCTGTTTTGGGAAAATCCGACGGTCGGATCTTTCGGTATAACCGTTTAAAGTTACGATTGTCGATACGCGAACTACCGCGCGTGTTTCGTTTAAATTTAATATATATATATATATACATATAAATCGTTTTACTATTTCAATTATAAAAGTATATTCTTTTTATCGCATCTAAAATGACGATAAAATATTTCTTGTTTTATTTTACTACCTTTCTTATTTTATTTATTCTAATTGTAAATAAATTATGCTTTATATATCTTTTTAATTTATTTTCTATTTATTTACCTAAATGTAAATAAATGTTTTTCTATTCTTTTGCTTATTTATTTACCTAAATGTAAATAAATGTTTTACTTATACTTTTGTTATATTTATTTACATTAATTGTAAATAAATGTATCTAATTTCTTATTCATATTTATTTACACAATTTGTAAATAAATGGTTTCAATTTCCTTTGCAAATCCTATTTACATAGCAAATGTAAATAATTGTATTTCTTTAATTCTTTTCTGATATTCCCTTTTAACATAAAAAGAATATCTTATGTCAGTTCTTTTCTAACCTTTCTTTTTTATTATATACATAAGAAAATGTAAATAATTACTATTTACAAATTGATTCTTTTTATTTACATAAGAAAATGTAAATAAATCCTATTCATATAATTATTCTTTTAATTCTTTTTATTTACATAAAAAAAATGTAAATAAATACTTATGCACATAATAATTTTTTTTTTTTATTACATAAAATATAATTTTCTCCCTTATAATCTTGATTACATAAAAATGTAATTTAGTTCTTATAATCTTAATTACATATAAATGTAATTTCTTTTCAGTGTAAAACATATTCTTTAATTACATATAAAAATGTAATTTATTTAATCTCTTATTTATCTAATGTAAATATATGTGTATTCCTATTTCTATGTTTTATTTATTTATACTTAATATTTATAGTAATTTATTATTTATAGTAATTTACATATGCTTAAACCTCCCACATTGGATAGGTATTGTTGTGACTACTGGACAGCCGGGCGGGTCCGGGCAGGTTTACATCACAACTCAATCCAACCTCGTGTTTAAGCATCATATTTCTTATTTATTTACCTAAGTGTAAATAAATGTTTTCCTTTATTTTACTTTACAAAAAAAAGTAACTTTTTATTCTATTCTTTACAATAGGAAAATATAACTTTTCAGTTTATTTCCTATACTTTGAAATAAATATAAGTGTCCTTTTATTTCTTATACATTGAAATAAATATTTCCTATAGCTTATGTGAATATCCTTCATAGTATCAGCATTTCTAAATATATTTATATGTCAATCTTTGATTCATTCCTACTATACAAACGTGACGGTGTAATTTATGTCATTACAACTAAAATTAGCTCAACGATATTTTTGTGTCATCACAAACAAATTAACACACGATGGTTTTGTGTCATTACAACAAAAATTTAACATAACAATGTATTGGTGTTATTACAACTAAAATTTAACACAACAATGTTTGGTGTCATTTCAACTAATTTAACATAAACAACATAATATCTGATTTGGTGTACTTTTGATGAATCACAATAAAGGTCTCATCTTTATTTTTATTTGTTAATGAAAATAAAGATTTAAAAACTTGCATTTTATTTTATGAGTAAAATAAAGATTAAGCTTGCCCTTTTATTATATTCACAAAATAAATGTAACACTTTGTTCTTTAATTTGTAAACAGAATAAACACCAAAATTTTCTCTTTTATATTTCTGTTAACAAAATGAGCACTAAACTTGTTCCTTTACTTTGCAAATAAAATGAGCGCAAAATTTGTTCTTTTACTATGTTAACAAAATTAACGTAAAGATTGTTTCTTTTCTTTGTTAACAAAATCAACATGAAAATTTATCCTGTTCCTATGTTTACACAATGGCATAAAAGTTTATCCTTTATATATTAACAAAACAATGTTAACTTTGTCCCTTTTTTTTTATTAACAAATTTTGACAAAATATTGCTCTTTTGTTTTATGTAAACAAAAACTTGCCTTTTGTTTTACAATCAAATTTCATGTTAAAATTATCTTTTATTTTGCTTGTAAACAAGATAAACAAAGCAAGAATAAATATTCTAATTTTTATTTAAGAAAATACGATGAGAATAAAAATCAAGGTAAAAATTTTGTCATTTATTTTGTAAACAAATTTGTATAAAAACTTTGTCTCCTCATTATGTAAACAAATCTTTGTCTTTTTGTTTTACTAACAAAACCTATGTTAACAAAATAATATTAAAAATTGTCCTTTTATTTTATGTAAACAAAACAATGTTGAAAATTGTCCTTTTAACTGTTAATCAAAATTAATGTTAAAATGGTCTTTTATTTGATTAACCAAAATTCATGAAAACTTTGTCCTTTTATCTTGTTAACAAATTGTGTTAAAAATTATGTCTTTTGTTTTAACAACAAAATTGAGTAAAAATGCCTTTTTGTCTTTAACAAACAAATTATGTGAAAATGTTCTTTTGTTTCAACAAACAAATTAAGTAGAAAATGTCCTCTTGTTTTAACAAACAAATATGGACCCAAAATAATCCTTTTTATTTTGTTTACAAAAATTTGTCTCTTCTTATGTACACAAAATGACATGAAAATAATTCCTTTTTATTTAAAAAAAATTTGTCTTTTGTTTTATGTAAACAAAGTGACGGGTAAAAGTTGGATTTTATTCTGTTCACAAAAATAAAGCTTGTATTTTATAAGCAAAACTAAGATTAAAATTGGCATTTCAATTGTAAACCAAATAAAAGATTAAAAACTTGCTTTTTATTTTGTAAGCAAAATGAAGATTAAATTTGGCATTTCAATTTTGTAAACAAAAATAAAGATTTAAACTTTATTTATCTTTTAATTTAAAAATCATAATTATATGTCCATATTATATTCCAATGTCAAGGTCAACAAATAAAAATCAATGTTTTTATTCTAGTTTGGCAATACATCATTTGATTTTGTTTAATCCAATTCAACCAAAAAGACAACCTAATTCTTGTCCATTAAAATCAACAATTTGATCATGGTGAATCTAATTTAAATCAAAATGACAATTCAACCATTGTCACAAACACGATATGATTATTTCCAACAATCCTATATTACAACCATGGTAATTCTAATTCACATATCAGCATAACAGTGTCATCAGCCAAATTAAATATATAACCAACGGAATTTAGCGACACAAAATTCCACAACACAATTTCTAGAACAGGTCAAGTATCAAAATTTTTATTATAAAAATAAATAAATAAAGAGGCAGAATTTCTCACCGATGAATTTATTCAGATTCGGAATTTGGTCAAAATTGGATATGCTCAGAATTTGTTCTCGTTTGTTCCACAGTGTAGGTCTTGGAAAGACGAGTTCAACGCATTTCAGTTTGCTGAATTTCGATAAGATTTGAAAGAGTTATGTATTAATTTACATTGTTAAACTTTATATAAAACAAATTAATTAAATAAATAGAGTATTACTTTCTTCTTCCTTGTTCGTTTACAGGCCGCAAGCTCCACAATTGGGTTCCGTTCTAGGTCTCAAGTTTGCACGAACACCGAGGCACGAGGCGTCGATCTGAAGGCACCACGTCGACGGGCTCCAGGAGTCGCACCTGCGCCACCCTGAGTTGGCCAGCTCGCACGCCTTTTGGAGGCTCGGCGGCGGTGAATACGGCACGGGTTTGGGCCTGAAATCCGAGTGGCTCGAGCCACTAAATCCGATCATGTCCGTTGATTGTTTAGCTCTCACCTAGGGGTTCGATTTTGGTTTGTATTCCTTCATGAAAGATTTGGGGAATTGAGAGAACGAGAGGGGCAAAGGGGGGACAACGATGGCCATTGATTACAAGGGGTGGCGGCTGAGTATTGGGGTTCTAAGAATGAATGGTAATTAGGATAAAATATATAAGTGGAGAGAAAAGATAGGAATAAGAAACGTACAGGAAGCGGTAAACATTAATTTCAAAATCAAGAAAATTTTCTTTCCCTTTTTATTTATTTATTCAAATTTCAAATGTAATTAACAAGGAGAGAGAGAGAGAGTGAACGGAAAGAAATGAATAAACGAAGGGTTGATTTCAGGAATGTATTTAAATTTACTTCCATGATTACACATGCTTTGTGAAAAAAAAATTCCTTTTTCCTATTATTCAATCTATTAAAATTGCTTCCTTGTTACATTTAAGCATTTTCCCTTTTTTTTTTTTTTGGATATTTAACTACATTTTCTATTGGGAACGCATGTGTGGATACCTTCCATATGATCAATGATACATTCCATACGATCAATTATAGCTATTTATTATAATATATCAATAATCGTTACCTTATCCTCTCCAATTTTACATCAATCCTAGGTTTATTATATTATAATTTAATTTCATACAATTTATACTTCTCAATGAAATTTTTTATTTAGAAACGGTTTATCAACTAAATTCTCTTTTCATTCAAACATTGAATAAATCATCAATGTTAATTCATTTCCATTAATAATTCATAAATCAATTACATGGATTAATAATTCAAAATCTTGTCTTAACGTTCATAAAATTCTTAGTAGAAACAATTAAAGCAAATAAATGTTTTTATCATTTGCTTATGTGTCATTTACTTATTTGTGTGTTAGCAATAAATGCCAATTTCATGTGTTTACATAATAATAATAAATAAATAAATAAAAGATGATTTTTATTGTATAGCAATTTTCCAAAAATATGTTTACATTTACAATAAAGATATTATTTTTATATTGTTACCAACTTCCAAACAAAATTGTGTTTATATTAACATGTTTACAGGTTCACAAATCAATGTTAATCAATGCTAATTATTAACATGTTTAAAATCAATGTAAAATGGCATGTTTACATAATAAATGTCATGTTTACAAATCTAAGCTAATTAACATATATATATATATATATATTTTTTGCAATGAATGACATGCCTCTTATTCCCATTGATTATAATTTCAAATTTTATTTATTTTATGAAGGAGGCGACTTTTCCTTTATTATATAAATATATATACCTCCTTTATTTGGTTATATGTTTTACTTTATTTCTTACTTGTGTCCCTACGTATGCTTTATGTTACAAGGGAAATATTCAAGATGACAGCTAAAGATGTATACATACATATATACATACATACATACATACATACATATGTATATATATATATATATATTGTCATAATTTATTTCATTTATAACCTACACATTAATTTAAGTCAATGCATTAATAAATGTCATTAAAGTTCCTACATAACGTTAAAAGAATAAATTTTTAATGTGAAACATTTCATGTTTCTACATGACATTAAAAGATTAATTTTTAATGTTAACCAAATTCATGTACTTACATGTCATTAAAAAGTTAGACTTTTAGCACTAATCAAAATATGTTCATTTACATTAAAAAGAATAAATTTTTAATGCAAATCATTTTTATGTTCTTACATTTAAATAAAGACTAATATTTATTTTAAAACATATTTCATTCATAAATAATATCTTAATTAAAAAGTATTTTCTTTTCCCGTCGTTATTATTTAAAATAAATTATTTTAAATATAAAAGTTCATTAAAATTTCTAAAATAAAAAAAAAAAAAAATTAGCCCCAAAATTCAGGGTTGTTACACTGTATAAGCATCAAATATAGATATCTAACGCTTATAACAGCCTGTCAATCAATCGATCGACATATTTAATCAATCAGGATGAGTGAACTTCAAATTTCAACCCAACACCCGTGTGGGGTTTCAAACAATCAAACACAGATTTTATTTGTGCAGTTGGGCGACGTGTAAAATTTATCGACCCAATCGATATCAGTCAAATCAGTGTATATAAACAAATCGGCCGATTTGTTTATAAATATTCATTTATCCATTTTTACGTAAAAAAAAACTATATTTTTAACGATCAAACTATTTTATTTTAACACTTGAATTTCTATTCAGTTCATTTATTCAATAAATGATTATTTTTTTATTTTTCTAACATATTTTAGAAAATTTCGGCGGCATAACGGCACGATACCAGAAACGGGACAAGGCCTAGCCTTATCCCCGGTCTAGTGAAGGCCCACGCCATTCACACATCAATCAAATCCATTTCAATTCACCAAACAATTCAATTTCAATTCAATTAATCTAACCAACTACACAACCAAACAATTTTCAAACAAGCCATCCATGGTCTGTGGATGACGGGTGTCGGGTGCTACTAAGCACCGTCTGCATCCTAGTATATATATATAACTAGAAAAAGAAATTGAAAGGTGAGAAGTTCTCACCGAAAGCTATCCTAGCTCCACGGCACTTCATTGATAGAAATCTTCATCGCTATCGCATCATCGCCATCTTCGTTGCCCGTTGTCACTATATACATAAAAATCACATTTTTATATTTTGATGTCTTTAAAATCACATTTTTATTTGTTCACTTTCAATTTAAAAATCATATTTTTATAATCACTTCATATATTTAAAAATCGAATTTTTACTATGCTATTCAATATATAAAAATCATATTTTTACTTCGAAGTTCAATATATAAAAATCACATTTTTACTTTCACGCTATATGGATAAAAATGCTATTTTTACACCGCTACTATATAGATAAAAATTCTATTTTTTACATCGTTATTCTATATATAAAGATCTCGCCTTTTCAACTATAAAGATTTCATCTTTATAAAAATCAGCATTTTATTTCGACGTATAGAAAATAAAAATCAGATTTTTATTTTGCTACATACACAAAGATGATATTTTTATATTCTCTATCCCATAAAGATTATATTTTTAATACTTTAAAAATATAAAAATCATATTTTTAATATTTCTATATAGTAAAGATTATATTTTTAATACTTTAAAAATATAAAAATCATATTTTTATCACTTTAAAAATATAAAGATCATACATTTTACCAAATAAAAATCCTATCTTTTCACCTTTTAAAGTTCTAATCTTTTTCCATTTAAAATTCAAACCTTTTCTATTTTAAATTCTTTTTTTTTTTTTAAATCAGTTTTAAATTACTTTAAAATCAGTTTTTTTTAAATCAGTTTTAAATTACTTTAAAATCAGTTTTTAAATTACTTTAAAATCAGTTTTTAAATTACTTTAAAATCAGTTTTAAAATTACTTTAAAATCAGTTTTTAAATTACTTTAAAATCAGTTTTTAAATTACTTTAAAATCAGTTTTTAAATCCTAAATATAAAATCAGTTTTAAATTCTCTAATTATATAAAATAATAAAATAAAATAAATAAATAAATAAATAAAAACTTACAGGGGGGGTTTGGGGCGTTCGCTGTGGGCTTCCAGAGGAGGGAGAGGCGGCGCAGAAGAAGAGGGAGGGGGGGTTGATCGGAGGCCGGCGGTGCGGTGGCTTCCTGCGAGGTGGCGGCGGGTTTTAAGGGGAGGGGGTGTTGAGGAAGAGGGGGTCGCGGAGGAAGGGGAAGAGGAGGATCGAGGGGGAGCCGGAGGAAGGGAAGAAGGGAGGAAGAGGAGGAAGCGGCTCTGGGGGGGGCGCGCGAGGTGGCGGCGGCGGCTCTCTCCCCCCCGTCGCCTTCGTTTTTTTTTTCTTTTTAATTCTGTCGAATGAAATCGGGGGGGGGGGCCTGGGTAGTTAAGGAAAGGGGTTTTTTTTTTATTATTTAATTATTTTATTTGCAAATAGTTGACTTTTACATATGACCTCGAAACGAGGTCCACCGCCTGTCGTCCATAGCGTTTTACCCCTATTTCGAACACAACGGGATATGTATCGCAAGCTGATTCGGCTGTTACAATCAGTTTTCGTTAAATTTACATTTAAATCACTATATTGAATTTTAAACGTACATTTCAAATTACCGGGGTCACATACTAACTAGAAAAATTTTAGAAAAATATTTTCTAGCTTCGTATTGACGATACGGTCCTAACAAAACTAGTTTCGTCGAATTCTGAGACCGTATGAAAAATGGCCAATTTCCAGTCGATTAAGATCAACTGAAACTGGTCAAACGCGTTTTCCTTTGCCACGCTCACATATTGATTCGAAAAATTATGAAATTTGAAACCTAGCAATAATTCGACATCACGGACCCAACAAAACTGGTTTCGTCGAAATCCGAGGTCATTTGCAAAATGTCCATTTTTAAGGGCCTGAATTCCATAGCGACTATTCAGAATTTTCAACTGGACATATCTCTCAATTTTTAAAGTGAAATCTCAGTTTCTTACATCCGTTAGAAAGATATCATCAATTAGATCCTAATGTTTTTGGTTTCATTAAAATCCGGATTGTTTTGCACCCGGTACATTCAATTGAAGTTTGAAATCGAATTATCGAACTACCGCGCCATTTTCAATTCCTTTTATAATTATATATAATTATTTATATTCTAACGACGACGTATATAAATATATACGTCGAATTATATTCAAAATAAATTTTCTCGTCGATATTATTTAAAATAATCTATTTTAAATATTCAAAATTCATTAAAATTGCCAAAATAAAAATTTTAAACTGGCCCAGATTTTCGGGTTATTACAATCTCCCCCACTTAAAACTTTTCGTCCCCGAAAAGGAACAAAGTCGAAAGTGGTTTGATTAATCAACTCTACGTTCGATCTGGCTTTCGTTCTCCAACTTTTCAGTTTCTGAGAATTTTCAAAATTTCAAAAATTTGGCTAACACCCTAAATTTTTGAAAAATTTCGCCATAACCTCCTCTGCACCGGGAGCATCGGGGAATTTCAAATAGCTTCCCCGGTCCTTCAGATCTCAAAAAGAAAAAGAAAAAGCCAAGCGGCT
This sequence comes from Allium sativum, assembly GCA_030737875.1. NCBI lineage: Eukaryota > Viridiplantae > Streptophyta > Magnoliopsida > Asparagales > Amaryllidaceae > Allium > Allium sativum. The sequence goes on from CM060922.1 coordinate 714,655,894, forward strand.
AGCCAATAGGCTCACAAAATCATCATCACCCAAACAAAACAGGAAATTATGTAGTAAACATGTACCTATTTGTCGGGCAAACAAATTTTATTCTTCGGCTCTAGCCTCCTTGCTATGACCTGTTCAATGTAAGTATATTTATATGCAAGCAAATGAGACCAATTTTCAATACAATTCAAAATTTGGTTCAATTAGGCATAATGGTTCAAAACTATCAAACAAATAAACAAACAACTCAAACATCAATCAATTAGTGAATTAGAGTTTCAAATTCATAATTGGATACATATACAGAAAATCATGTTTTGATGCCAATTCACAACAATGTGTTCTAGCTATATAAGTTTTGGTTCTCACACCAGTCTAATGGAAATATATAGATATCACACCTTCGAAATTCGAATATGAATACTGATGATGATGCACCATCACCAGAATCATCCCCGGACGTCTAGAATGTGATTCTATATCTACCCAGTATATTAAAACTTCGAATATACGTTCATGACGCGTATACGCGAAATCTATATATACTCGATTGTCCATATTCAAAATAAATTAATAATCAAATACGTATAAAATGATTTAAATTTTTAAAACAAAATTGTTTTCATTTGAAAAATATACTCTTCACACTCGTTCTAGGATACTACTGATCCTATCTCTAACGAGTCATTCTAATTGGATATTACTAATCCAATATCTGATGAATTCTTTCGTATGGTTCTAATGTGTCTTGTTCTCGAGCTCTGTAAACCAAAGCTCTGATACCAAATGAAAGAACCCGTAACTTCCCCGTGAAGGAAAGCACGAATACTTTGAGAACAACACACAAAAGGACGCATACGGAAGAACATTTCATTGTTATTATAACAATTCCATCAGATACAAGAATATACAGAGTATAAATGAATAAATTACATTCGACAAATATCAGAGATTACAATAAATGACATAGCAGCGGAAAATAATACAAAAGCACAACTAGAAGTGATGCACGGATACAGAGCTTTCCGAGCATCGTTCCAGCTGTAAATCAGGACCCTGTGAATATAAATCTGCAAAACCAAAACTACTAGCTGCCCGTGTGGAAAATAAGGGCACCCAGAGTTTAGGTTAAAACAATAAACTCCAGGTCAGTCATGTGACTGGTGTGAGAACTAAAACAGTTATTAATATGGGTTTTAAAGTTTGGTAAATCAAGGGACCACGCCGTATAACACGGAACGGGTTTCCTCCCAAGAATACCAGTGCATAGAACAAACAGCGCAATGCTAAATAAAGAGAAATGAAGCTGTTATAAGACCCAGGTCCCATCACACAATGCAACGCAAGCCGGAGGATAGGGTTTTTACCTTATAACAGCCAAAGCATGCTTGATACGTTTAAAACACATTATTTGATACTATTATAGGTGTATAGTGTCAAAACAATTTCAATCATAAATATCAATCATAGGCGGCATGAATGACCCATACCACTATGTCGCCATACTAGGTTCTACAAATAAAACCGCACTATCACGTATTGGAAATTGGATTTCCGTCATGAGCCGAGGCAAGGGGCAAGCTCCTCTCCGATTCGAGACACTCTAGCAAATGCCTCAGGACCCCACTATGATCCTTGGATCTCCAGGGCCGGTCCTCTTTTACTTTTGAGGATTGGCAATTCCTGAACACACGTTTCCCGGTCCTTACAGACCTATATCCGAGGCGCCTCGCATTCCAACAACCACACAGGTGAAAAGTATATAAATGTCAGGGCTGGTAGGTCACTGACACCACCCTAGCTAGAAAGAAACGTCGTGCTCTCCCTGCAGTCACTATCCCGTTTTTGACTCATACCGAGGTGTGAGGCTCGCGAATTCACGCTATACACAAAGCTACGCCACACAGGCCGTGCTTTGATCATCACCACAAGACTTTGCTTTTCAACAGAAGCCTTGATCAATTGCCACTTACGCATGCCACACAGGCAATTCACTCCATGCGTTTGATATCCATCAATATATAACCCCTGAGCTCGTACGTCTCAGAGAAGGGCGTTAAGCAAGAGAATAAATTCTCCGCCGCCAAACAGATATATATTTAATAGAGATCAATCACACGGACTAAAATCCAATGTCAGACACACAGTCCATTTACAAGTCCGTTCTGGGTCTGAACGAAACCGGAGGCACTTTCCTCGCATATCCATCCATCTCCAGGTACGTCTGGACGATCACCAACTGATTCCCTCATCCTGGGTGTACAGCCCAATCAAGATCATCAGTAATCACCCAAATGATGTGAAGACTTCCGGTCTTCAACCACCGTCTTCATCTTCGACATCTCGTCGAATCGATTATTCAGAATGGGTATAAACCCGGCCTTTCTGAATAACCCACGTATATAATAAACGAATGTTACACAAACACAACAAACGCCTCATCCCAATTCAGAATATTCTTTTATTCACAATATCCCATTCTTAGGGAAATGTTCCCATTAATTTTATCCAAGATAAATTCTTCTAAATTTATCCTACAATCTTCCTTTGGATATCATTTCAAACTAGTCGGGATTAACGAACCACACCGAAGTAATTATTTATTTTATTTCCCAATCCCAACCTATATATCCCATGGAGCAAAACTGGTGATACTCCATATCTAACACCACGGTGTTATCGGTAAAATTAATTACCATTTCACGTTCAAATCTAATTAAAGATTTAACTATCGCTTTGGAGCAAAACTGGTGGTACTCCACTTTCGATCACTTTTCAGATTTGATAATTTAAATTATCAATTCACTTTTCAATCTAATTAAAGATTCATTAAAACTCCACTTAGTTTTAATCTTTTCAAAAATCAATATCCTGCCTTTAACTGGGTTAAAGAACCAATGTCATCAAAAACACGATTCACGACAAACCAAATCACATTTGATATTAAATACAAGGCTCTGAATAGAAAATATATCGGCTTATATTCAATATCAAATTCTGAAACCAACAAATATCGTATTGGAAATAACGATATAAAATATCTTTCAAATTCCCATAACAATATCTGTATAGTCACGAAATCCAACATCGAAATATCCCGAAGATAATTTCGATTCAACTCCAGTCCAATTCACGTATTGGAAATTATCGATTATTTTCAAAATCACTTTCAAATTCAATTTATTTATTTCAAAAATAAATTGATTTTAATTCTAGTTCAAAACTAGTTCATTTCGATAAAAATCTATTTTTATCTTTTCAAATGTGGAATTTTCCAGCCCAAATCTTTCCAATTCACATATTATAATTTTACACAAATTATAGATATTTTTAATAATTTTATCAAGGCCCGTACAGTCGATTTCCAACAATGGCCATCGAACTGCACTTACAGCGACCTTTTTCGAATTTGATTTGGACATAATTCCAAATCCAACCGTTAGATTTCAAATTTCTAATATTCATTGGAAAGCTCTTTTCGATACGAACCCAACGGTTTCGGTTTTAGGAGAATCCGACGGTCGGATCTCCCGCAATGTCCGTTTGAAATAAATGGTCGAAATTCACGAACTGCCGCGGCGCGGCGCGTTCTATTCAGGCCATTATATATAATATATATATATATTATATATTTCGTCGATTTCCTTTTAAAACGAATTTTATAAATCGTTTTAAATTCGTTTTCAAAATCATTTCAACACTATATTCAATTTCAAATCGATTTGATTTCAATTCAATTCGAGTTCATTTCAATTCAATTCAAATTCAAATTCGTTTCAATTCAATTCAAATTCAAATTTACCTTCTATTTGATCTAATTCGAATTCGTTTCAAATTGATTTCAATTCAATTTCAGTTTGTTTTAAATTTCAATTTCAATCTAATTTAATTTGAATTCATTTCAATTTTATTCGAATTCAAATTCACTTTCTATTCAATTCGAATCGAATTCATTTTCTATTCGATTCGAATTCATTTCAAATTGATTCAATAAAATTTCAATTTCAATTTTAATCTAATTCCATTTGAATTTCCTTTCAAAATATTAAATTTTGAAATCACTTTTCAATATTCATTATAAAACGAATAAAATCGATATAAACATCGTTCGCGTCAAAATAACGCATCTCTAAACAACACGGCTTTATATTTCAATAAATTCGTTATTCTATTCAACAAATGAATATTTATCCCATTCAACACATGAATCTATATTTCTTTCAACACACGACTAATCTCAACACATGAGTACTGTCAACACATCACTATTTTTGTTATGTAAAATATTTTATAAAACTATGGTATCTATCGTTTGATTTTCAATTAGACTTCTACTGGGAAGTAGTTCTAATTTTAAATATGATAAAGATGTAATTTTTATTATTTAAAATATTTCACTCAACACATGAATATCGTCAACACATGACTATTTTTATATTCAACACATGAATTTTCTTTTATAATATTCATTATTTTCCCGATTGGAATGAGGCCCAATCAATCACCATATAATGTTAATTATACGGATTCCATACAACACATGTATATAATAGCAATAATAAACAATCAACCATCATCCAAAGTGCACCACACTGTATAAGCATCAAATATAGATATCTAACGCTTATAACAGCCTGTCAATCAATCGATCGACATATTTAATCAATCAGGATGAGTGAACTTCAAATTTCATCCCAACACCCGTGTGGGGTTTCAAACAATCAAACACATATTTTATTTGTGCAGTTGGGCGACGTGTAAAATTTATCGACCCAATCGATATCAGTCAAATCAGTGTATATAAACAAATCGGCCGATTTGTTTATAAATATTCATTTATCCATTTTTACGTAAAAAAAACTATATTTTTAACGATCAAACTATTTTATTTTAACACTTGAATTTCTATTCAGTTCATTTATTCAATAAATGATTATTTTTTTATTTTTCTAACATATTTTAGAAAATTTCGGCGGCATAACGACACGATACTAGAAACCGGACAAGGCCTAGCCTTATCCCCGGTCTAGTGAAGGCCCACGCCATTCACACATCAATCAAATCCATTTCAATTCACCAAACAATTCAATTTCAATTCAATTAATCTAACCAACTACACAACCAAACAATTTTCAAACAAGCCATCCATGGTCTGTGGATGACGGGTGTCGGGTGCTACTAAGCACCGTCTGCATCCTAGTATATATATATAACTAGAAAAAGAAATTGAAAGGTGAGAAGTTCTCACCGAAAGCTATCCTAGCTCCACGGCACTTCATTGATAGAAATCTTCATCGCTATCGCATCATCGCCATCTTCGTTGCCCGTTGTCACTATATACATAAAAATCACATTTTTATATTTTGATGTCTTTAAAATCACATTTTTATTTGTTCACTTTCAATTTAAAAATCATATTTTTATAATCACTTCATATATTTAAAAATCGAATTTTTACTATGCTATTCAATATATAAAAATCATATTTTTACTTCGAAGTTCAATATATAAAAATCACATTTTTACTTTCACGCTATATGGATAAAAATGCTATTTTTACACCGCTACTATATAGATAAAAATTCTATTTTTTACATCGTTATTCTATATATAAAGATCTCGCCTTTTCAACTATAAAGATTTCATCTTTATAAAAATCAGCATTTTATTTCGACGTATAGAAAATAAAAATCAGATTTTTATTTTGCTACATACACAAAGATGATATTTTTATATTCTCTATCCCATAAAGATTATATTTTTAATACTTTAAAAATATAAAAATATATTTTTAATATTTCTATATAGTAAAGATTATATTTTTAATACTTTAAAAATATAAAAATCATATTTTTATCACTTTAAAAATATAAAGATCATACCTTTTACCAAATAAAAATCCTATCTTTTCACCTTTTAAATTTCTAATCTTTTTCCATTTAAAATTCAAACCTTTTCTATTTTAAATTCTTTTTTTTTTAAATCAGTTTTAAATTACTTTAAAATCAGTTTTTTTTAAATCAGTTTTAAATTACTTTAAAATCAGTTTTTAAATTACTTTAAAATCAGTTTTTAAATTACTTTAAAATCAGTTTTTAAATTACTTTAAAATCAGTTTTTAAATTACTTTAAAATCAGTTTTTAAATTACTTTAAAATCAGTTTTTAAATCCTAAATATAAAATCAGTTTTAAATTCTCTAATTATATAAAATAAAAAAATAAAATAAATAAATAAATAAATAAAAACTTACAGGGGGGTTTGGGGCGTTCGCTGTGGGCTTCCAGAGGAGGGAGAGGCGGCGCAGAAGAAGAGGGAGGGGGGGTTGATCTGAGGCCGGCGGTGCGGTGGCTTCCTGCGAGGTGGCGGCGGGTTTTAAGGGGAGGGGGTGTTGAGGAAGAGGGGGTCGCGGAGGAAGGGGAAGAGGAGGATCGAGGGGGAGCCGGAGGAAGGGAAGAAGGGAGGAAGAGGAGGAAGCGGCTCTGGGGGGGCGCGCGAGGTGGCGGCGGCGGCTCTCTCCCCCCCGTCGCCTTCGTTTTTTCTTTTTCTTTTTAATTCTGTCGAATGAAATCGGGGGGGGGGGGGGGGCTGGGTAGTTAAGGAAAGGTTTTTTTTTTATTATTTAATTATTTTATTGGCAAATAGTTGACTTTTACATATGACCTCGAAACGAGGTCCACCGCCTGTCGTCCATAGCGTTCTACCCCTATTTCGAACACAACGGGATATGTATCGCAAGCTGATTCGGCTGTTACAATCAGTTTTTGTTAAATTTACATTTAAATCACTATATTGAATTTTAAACGTACATTTCAAATTACCGGGGTCACATACTAACTAGAAAAATTTTAGAAAAATATTTTCTAGCTTCGTATTGACGATACGGTCCTAACAAAACTAGTTTCGTCGAATTCTGAGACCGTATGAAAAATGGCCAATTTCCAGTCGATTAAGATCAACTGAAACTGGTCAAACGCGTTTTCCTTTGCCACGCTCACATATTGATTCGAAAAATTATGAAATTTGAAACCTAGCAATAATTCGACATCACGGACCCAACAAAACTGGTTTCGTCGAAATCCGAGGTCATTTGCAAAATGTCCATTTTTAAGGGCCTGAATTCCATAGCGACTATTCAGAATTTTCAACTGGACATATCTCTCAATTTTTAAAGTGAAATCTCAGTTTCTTACATCCGTTAGAAAGATATCATCAATTAGATCCTAATGTTTTTGGTTTCATTAAAATCCGGATTGTTTTGCACCCGGTACATTCAATTGAAGTTTGAAATCGAATTATCGAACTACCGCGCCATTTTCAATTCCTTTTATAATTATATATAATTATTTATATTCTAACGACGACGTATATAAATATATACGTCGAATTATATTCAAAATAAATTTTCTCGTCGATATTATTTAAAATAATCTATTTTAAATATTCAAAATTCATTAAAATTGCCAAAATAAAAATTTTAAACTGGCCCAGATTTTCGGGTTATTACATTTTATCTATTTTCTTATGCAAAAAACAAAAATAGATAAAACAATATAATTGTAAGCGTGCATTTACAACACCGAGAAGTAAATGGAGTATACTAATGTTATAAGAAAATTGAATTTGCACTAAACTAACTAGTAACTTGAAAAATTAAATATTTTTATATACTTGAATTTAATATAAAATAATTTCAACACATTTGTTTTTGAAGAAAATAAGTATAGCCAAATACTAAGACTTACTTGTTGCTAACTTTTTACTTGTTAAAGAACAAAAATATTGTCATCATTTATATCTGTGATGACGACACAAAATAACGTGTTTTATTTATTGTAAAAATTTGTTATATATCTAGTTGCCATGTTCTACAGGTTGTAAGTTATGTGGATAAAAATGTACCACATTAAACATTATATACAATCACTAATAAAGGATCTTTTTTATTACATTGATGCATATATACATTCCAATAGTATATCTTACATTTGTTCTCTATAATTAAAAATACGTTTAACTTTGTTTGAGGATACGAATAAGTAGGCCCAATTATAGCCCAACATTAAATGATTTGTGCAAGGATTATGAATATTCTTTTTTTTGTCCAAGTATATATTTAATACTAAAGCTGCGAAGAATCGATTTGTTGTAAACATTTTAATTATTGGACCACATAACTAAAATTACCAAAAAAGTTTATTGTAATATTTAAACAAATACATGTATACATTTATTTAAATATTAATGAACTTTACATAGTATAATCTCACACGTTTATATAAGAACCTTGAAACTTTTGCAAATCATCAATCATTTTGAAAATGGAATCAAAATTCTATCAAAGGGCATTTGTGTTGGTAACAATCCTTCCTTGTTTAGCGTCTGTTAGCAATGCTGGCATATGTAAAACGATATGCAATACACTCTGTGGCATTGCAATACCTATTGAATCTATTTGCGATATGACTTGCGAATTTACTTGCGATGCTGGTCCACTTCATATTCCTTGCAATGTCCATTGTGTTGCTGCAAACTGCATTCCTCACTTTTGTAAGTACAAATTTATATTAAAATGAAAAGTGTAAATTTGTTTACATATTTTTGACACAATCTTTTAGTTGCATTCTATTTCAGCGTTTTTAGATTTAACTAAGTTATTAGTTTGTCAATATATTATAATTTTAAGACCATATCATTTTACATAAAATTTAGGTCTTGGAACATGAAAGAGAACCTATCTTGTGTTCTTCACTTTCCTTATCCTACTAAATTTACTAAAGAATTTATTTTTCTTTTCTTATTTTGGCAGCTGAAGGGATCGAATATTGCGTGGAAAATTGTTCAAAAGGCTGCAATAAATGAATGTTAAAGTTCTTATCAAAAGATTGGAGAATGTAATAAATGAATGTTAAAACATTTCTACACATCACATGATTATGTTTGATTTTACAGATGTTGGATTATATGAATGTTTATTAATATAAAATATGCTGTGTTTATGTTCACATATAAAGCTTGTAAAATCTGTACTTGGGATCATACATATGGTTCACAAAAAGGTAATTAGTTATAGTAAAATGATCACATGTTGCATGACACAAAAATCAAATTACATTTAAGACATAGCATTGGTGTTTCCCAAAATTCTATTTAATCCATTAAAATGTAAGTTAAAAGAAGGAAAATAGAAAAAGAACCCATACATGTAAACAAACAAGTTGTGATATGCATTGTGATAAATAAAATGTGAACAATGGTTAGAATGTAGATAAGTATAAAAATTAGTCACATGATGTATCTGTTGTAGTGGAATTGCATCACTTACAAGGACATAATTTGCTTATTGTGACTAAGCAGAATCATCCTAAAATTAAATATATTATCCAAAAAGAATTTACACTACAAGATATCATTTAATTCTACGTTTAATGATAAAGTATTATTCTAATAAGAAGATTTTTTACTCTTTCCATAGTATATTAAGGGGAAATAAGGTCTCCTTTTCTATTTGAACAAGTGTATATCCGTGCTTTGCTTTAACGACCCAGAAAATCTGAACTAATTTAAATTTTTTAAATTTGCAAAAATAATGGATTTTAAATATTTAAAATAAATATTTTAAACAATAGCAATGAAAAGTGAGTTTGAATCGACGTTTGAAAATGAATATAATTAATTCTAATTATAAACAAGGCCTGAAATGGCGCTGTAGTTTCAAAAATTGAATTCAAACTTTGTCGGACTGTACCGGGTGCAAAACAAAGCGGATTTGAGCGAAACCAAAAATATTTAAATCTGTTAGTGAATAGCTTTCTAATGAATCTGAAAAATCGAATTTTCATAACGGAAAGCAAAAGTTATGGCCAAATGAATTTTCAAAAAGGTCGCTATGGAATTTATATAGCCCGTGAAATTGGCCATTTTGCATACGACCTCGGAATTTGACGAAACCCCTTTTGTTGGATCTGGGATGTGAAGTTATTGCTAGGTTTCAAATTTCATAATTTTTGAAGCTAGTATGTGAGCATGGCAAAGGAAAACGTGTGTTGGTCAATTACATTTAAATTGGATCGACCAGAAATGGGCCTTTTTGCAAACGGTCTCAGAATTCGACGAAACTAGCTTTGTTGGGACCGTATCGTCAAAACATAGCGGGATTTATTTTTCTGGAATTTTTCGAATTTGTTTGTGGCCCTGGCAAATTGAAATGTACGTTTAAATTGAATATTGAATGATATATATTTTAATTTGAAGGAAAACAGACTGAAACAGTCGAATGGGCCTACGAAATATATCCCATTGTGTTCGAAATGGGGGTAAAACGCTAGGGACGACAGTCGTTGGGTTTGGATTGGGGTTCGTGTGTAAAATGGGTATTTTTGGAATCTTAAAAGTTATAAATAAATAAATAAAAACCCCATTTGCCCACGTCAACACCCCCCCCGTCTTCTCTCTCCCCGATACGATTTGAAGGCGGAAAAGCCTTCGAAACTTCTTCCTCTGATTCCGGCCGCTACGCTCACCAAAACCACCCCTCCTTTGGAACTTTTTGAAGAGCCCAACGCCACCTTCAAATCCATACTGGTAGCGCCCTCCCTCGTTGCTCCACCTTCGAGATCCGTCGATCGGAAGTTCCCGACTTTGAAGAGCCGCCGCCCCTTCCTCCTTGCATCGAACGGAGTGCCTCCTCCAGCGGTGGTGCGTGACTCCAAGCACTACAAGATGGCAGAGGCCGATCATCACCAAGCTACACGGATTTCGAGAAAAGTTGAAACCTAGTTTTGAACAAATCAGAGTGGTAACGGCTTTATTATTTTCAACTGATTTCAATAGTTTAAAACCGTTGCAAACTTTGTAAAAATCATATCTTTTTCGTTTCTGGACGAAATTCAGTGAAACAAGAGACATTAGACTCGTGTGGACGTCTTCTACATTCTAGAAGAGACCGCATATTTTTCTGAGCCTTCTGCTATTTTTGGTGGAGTGGAACCCAATGTGAGATTTCTAATTTTATAAACGATATGGAAAACGACGATGTATAAATTATATAGTCGATGTATGAGTTATATAAGTGTTGTACACCTCTTGTATAAGCGTTGTATAAGTTGTAGGTTCGATGTATAAGTTATATATGCGTTGTAAAAATTATATATGTGTTGAAATAGAAGTGAATTGCTATATATGTATATATATATATATACATATATATATATATATATATATATATATATACGCCCCTCGTCCACAAACCATGGACGATATTTATTGGTTGTGATTGGTGTGAAAATTGATTGATAGCGAATGGTTGTTTGGGATTGTTTGTGGTTGATATTGATTGATTGTGGTTGAAAAATACTCATTTGTGGTTGAGAAATATTTGGTTGAAACCAAATAGGATAAGTTTGTGGAAATGAAATAAATATACATGCCCCCTGTGTGCGAACTAGATGCATGATCCCCATTGTCAAAAACCATGAGGTTTTAAGGTAGAGCGAGGAGCCGTACTAGGGACGGTCCCGGTTTTAACTACCCTGTCATTATGCTGCCGAAATTTTAAATAATATTCATGTGTTTGAATTATTTTCATTTGCTGAAATTATATTTATTCATTGAATAGAAAACCTTCATGTGTTGAATCGATATTCATTCGTTGATTAGAAATTCATGTGTTGAATGATGTTCGTGTTTTAAATATAAAAATCACATTTTTATCTATATATATAAACTATAGAAAACCTTCATGTGTTGAATCGATATTCATTCGTTGAATTGAAATTCATGTGTTGAATGGTGTTCGTGTTTTAAATATAAAAATCACATTTTTATCTATATATATAAACTATAGAAAACCTTCATGTGTTGAATCGATATTCATTCGTTGAATATAAATTCATGTGTTGAATGGTATTCATATTTTGAAATAAATTGTTTTATAATAAAAATCACCTTTTTATCATCTATGTGAACTATGTAAAATGACCTTGTTTTAAAAGAAATTGTTTTATAATAAAAATCCTATTTTTATTACCTATATGAACTATATAAAATAGTAGTGTTTTGAAATGAATTGTTTTACAATAAAAATCACATTTTTGTTATATACATGAATTGTTAAATATAGTGAAGTGTTGAAATAGAAGACAGTTAGGTAAAAATATCAATTTTATCAAATGTATGAAAAGAAGGTAACTTTGAAATCGAAGAATCGATATATATATATAAATAGAATTAAAATATATCGAATAACAACGCTGCAGTTCGTATTTTGAAACCGTGATTTCAAACGATTATACCAGGAGATCCGACCATCGGATTTTCCTGAAATCGCAACCGTTAGGTTCGCCTTGGAAATATCTTTCCAACGGCACCAACTTTGTAAAAATCCAACAGTTGGATTGTCTGGAATGTTTAATTCATATCTGAAGAAAAACAGCACTAGAATCAATTATATATATATAAATATAATTATATTTAATCGAATAATGATGCTGCAGTTCGTATTTTGAAATCGAAACTTCAAACGATTATACCGGGAGATCCGACCATCGAAATTTCTCGAAACTGGGAAAGGTGGATTCGTTTTGAAAAGATCTTTCTGATGATGTAAATTCTGTGATGATCCAACTGTAAGATTTTCAGATATGTGTAAATCAAATCTGAAGAAAAACAGCGCCACGGTTGTGTTATGGCCCGAAGCGTCGTTTTGAATATATTGGCTATTTTAAAATAAATAAAAATAGTGATAAATCGTTATAAAATTATAAATGATATGGATGTGATTTAGAAATTAACTGAAGGTTGGCTAAGTCGAATGGTTTCGTGGGTGTTGATCTGATGTTGGTTTCGGCCTTCGGGGTTAATATTTGGGAAATCGTTCTCTTACTGATTGACGGTTAGTGACTAATGAATTGAAATGATGCGTGTGTATGATAGTGTTACACTTGTTTATTATATACGCGAGTTGTTCAGAAAGGCCGGGTTTACCTCATTCTGAATAACTGAATCGACGATAAGTAGTCGAAGATAAAAACGATGGTCGAAGACCGGAGATCTTCACCTCGTTTGGATGGTAACCGAGGTCCTGATTGGGAGGCATCTCGAAATATGGATAATGAGTGGTGATCGTCCAGACGTACGTGGTGATCGATGGGTTTGCGAGGTATATAGTGCCTCCAGTTTCGTTCATACCCAGAACGGACTTGTAAATGGACTGTGTGACTGACGTTGGATTTTTTATTCTGTGTTGATTGATCTCTGTTAAATATACATCTATTTGGCGGCAGAGAATTTATTCTTTTCCTTAACGCCCTTCTCTGAAATGCACAGTATTCAGAGGTTGTTTATCGATGGACATCAATCGTACGGCATGAATTGCTAGTGTGGCATGCCCAAGTGTAAAATGATCAGGGCTTCTGTTGAAAAGCAAAGTCTTGTGGTGATGATCAAAACACCGCCTGTGTGGCGTAGCTTTGTGTATAACGTGAAATCGCGAGCCTCACACCCGGTATGAACCGGAAACGGGAGAAAGGACCTCAGAGAGGACATGCGTTTCTTTCTAGTTAGAAGTGGCGTCAGTGGTTTTACACGCCCTGACGAGTTTGACTTATGTGGTTGTTGCTGTTGCGAGGCGCCCCGGATGGATCGGACGATCCGGGTCCGATGGAGTCATTCGTTGGCTGGTTTACGGCCCATAGTGCGGGGAAACGCATTGTTCAGGCATTTTAATCCACATCGGTGGACCGGCCCTGACGATCCAAGGTCTTCACTGAGTACTTGCCTGTGGCTCGGGCTAGAGAGTCACGAATTCGGTAAGGACTATCTTTTGCCTTGGTTCAAAACGGAAATCCAATTTCCAAATACGTGACTGTGCGGTTTTGATTGTATACCTATATATGACGACATAGTGGTATAGGGCATTAATGCCATCTACGATTGATAGTTATGATTTGAAATTCTTTTTAAAACATATAAACACTAGCAATAATATCAAATGCTTTTGTTTTATTCGTATCAAGCATATTTTGGCCGTTATAAGGTAAAAACTCTATCCTCCGGTTTGCGTTGCATTGTGTGATGGGAACTGAGTCTTATAATGGCTTCATTTTTATAAAAAGCATTGCGATGATTAAAAGAATGATTTGATTTAAAGCACTGGCAATCCCATGGAGTAAATCCGTTCCACGAAAGTGGCGTGGTCTAGTGATTAGCCATAGTATAAATGTGTTGAGTAAATTTCTCATACCAGTCCCATGACTGACTCGTAGTTTGTTTCACTTTCAAACTCGGGTGCCCCTTTTTCTACACGGGCAGCCTTGTATTCAGGTTTAGCTGACTTTCTCTGGATAGCTGGAGCTGAAGGTGGATTCTATCATTTATCTCTTTTTATGCTGTTCAGCTCCTATTGTACATTATGTTTGTTTTTCCGCTGTAGACATATATGTATAGTTGAACTGTATTTGTACTAAGTAAGATCCTGTATACTGTGTAACTCTGATGATTAATCTTATCCAGTATATTCTATTGTTCATTATCTAGTGTATTTATTTAATTCTGTTCTGCTATTATCAGTTTCTATGTTATATTCCAAAGTTTACCCTTGTCTCCGTCAGTACTGGGTTCGGGGTCGTCTCAACGTGGTATCAGAGCTTTGGTTAAGCTTAGTCTGGAATATAACATATGAATGTACTCGTCAGAAATAGAACTAGTAGTGTTCTAGGACGGGTAACTCATTATAGATAGGATTAGTAATATCCTAGTATGAGTAAAGCAGAATGAAATTACACCTCGATAGACATATTTACATTGAAGTACGTGTTTCTATATTTTAAATTATCTTTTCTGTGACCTGACGCTTGATCTTCCATTTGCAGAAGTACTAGAAAAATGAGTGTCAAAAACAGGAGAAATGCAGAACCCGATCTAGAGGCTCTATTAAAGAGATATCGAAATCTAAACGGAGAACAGTTCTCAGGCAATGAATCTATTATTCAGACTCAAGCTTGGATGAGTTCTGTCAAAAGAATTTTTGAGCGTATCCAGCTGAGAGGTGACCAGAAACGGTTAGTAGCATCTTGGGCGCTCAAAGAAGAAGATTTAATCTGGTGGGAAACAATCATAAAAGATAATCCAGAAGGTGATATCACCTGGGATAGATTCAAAGTGATTTTCCTAGAAAGATTTACTCCTCCTGAAGCGACGGAGCGATTATGTGATGAATTTTCTTATCTAATACAAGGAGATATGACCATCCCAGAATATCATAATGAATTCAACGAACTTGCTCACTTTGCTCCTCATCTAATTCAAGATCCAAAAGAGGAAGAATTTGAGATTTATTCATCGCTTGCAAAGGAGATATCAGAATAGTGTAATGAGGAATGTAAAACTTCCTTTCTCTGAAATGATTTATATGGCCTATCAGTACGAAGATCTCCATAAGAAAGGAATGTTACGTGACGAAGAAGAAGTCTGTTCTAGTGACAAAGCAGAGTCGGAAACTGATATTCTTGAAGCCAGTACGAGATCTGAGGTCAGTAAGAAGCCCAGTGCCAAGAGAAAAAGGGCTGAATCTGGGAAAGAACCCGTAACGACCGCCGTATGCAATAATTGCAATAGGCGAGGACATTTCTCGATAAGTTGCAGACCTTTAGAGAAACAGATCAAGAGTGGATATAAGCGCACTATGAAACAAAAGAACACACATGGGGAAAGGAGATACCATAAGTGCCGCCAAGCTGGTCATATTGCACGGGAGTGCCAACTCTCAAAGAAATCTGAAGCCGTACATATAAATGAAGTAGCAGAAACTTCTGAGCCCTCAGCTAGTCAAGAAAGGGCCGATGTTTTAGAAGGAACGCTTACTGTCAAAAAAATTCCAGTCAAAGTACTGTTTGACATAGGCGCGTCACGAAGCTTCACTGCAAAGGATGCAGCTAAGGAACTGAATTTGAATTTGAAAAAGCTGAAGGAACCAATGACTGTCCAGATTCCGGTTGGGGGTTCCATAGATCTCAGTTGGATTTGTGGAGTGCCGGTTTCTTTCTCTCGTTATCAATTCCCTACCATCGCGGTCGTCATGAATTTTAAAGAGTTTGATCTTATCTTGGGGTTAGACTGGTTGACCAAATATGAAGCTGAAGTTAAATGCGCCGACAGAGTCGTAAAGGCGAAGTTTAAATCAGGTGATTATATAACCATTACCTGTGAGGGTCAGAATGCTAATAGAAAAGACTTCTGGGCAGCTCTAAATGTTTCTCCAGCCCAAATAGAAAATATCCCTGAAGTTACAGAGAATATTCCTGACCTCATCAAAGATATTCCTGTCATCAAGAACTATGCGGATGTGTTCGAAGAAGTTGTTCACTTGCCTCCGCAGAGAGAAATAGATTTCAAGATTGCTTTGATTCTGAATGCAAGGCCGGTAGTTCACGCTATTCGAAGAATGTCCTTGAAAGAGAAAGAAGAACTTGACAATCAAACATGACAGCAAGTATGGAAGGGTCTGATCAGGCCTAGTTTCTCTGATTGGGGTGCAGCAGTGGTGTTTGTCCCAAATTCTGACGGTACTCTACGTCTATGTGTGGATTATCGTGATCTGAACAAACAGACAATAAAGATCAAATATCCATTGTCGCAGATCGATGATTTGTTGGATCGATTAAATGGCGCACAAGTATTCTCAAGAATGGACCTAGCTACAGGTTTCCATCAGCTTCGAATTGCCGAAGAGTGTGTTCCAATGACAGCATTCAAAGGTCCCGACTTATTCTACGAGTGGTTAGTAATGTTGTTCGGCTTATGTAACGCTCCAGCTTACTTCGTCGATCTGATGAATAGGGTGTTCAGAGGGGTTTTGAATAAATTTGTTCTGGTTTTTATTGACGATATTCTAATCTTCTCTAAGTCAAAGGCCGAACATGAAAAGCATTTGGAACAGGTTCTAGAAATTCTGAGAAGGAATGTATTGAAAGCAAAGTTTTCCAAATGTATATTCTGGCAAGATGAAGTAAAATTTCTAAGCCACGTCGTATCGAAAGAAGGAATTACTATGGATCCAAGCAAAATCACAGCTATTCAAAACTGGAAACAGCCTAGTACTCCTACAGAAGTAAGTAGTTTTCTCGGATTGGCTAGTTATTACCGGAAATTCATCAAAAACTTTTCGAAGATATCTGGCCACTTAACGAAGCTTACAAAGAACCACTCTAAATAAAATGGACTCCAGAGAGTGAAGAGGCTTTTGAAGAGCTAAAGTTGAGATTAACAACTGCTCCAGTGTTAACCATCATCGATGGCAACCAGGATTTAAAAGTCTGGACTGATGCTTCTAGAGAAGGCCTTTGCGCAGTATTAATGCAAAGGGGTCAAATGATTGCTTATGCTAGCCGTCAGCTGAAGCCGCACGAGAAGAACTACGTAACTCATGATCTTGAGTTATTGGCTATAGTATTCGCTTTGAAAATATGGAGGCACTATCTACTGGGTGAGAGATTTGAACTGTTTACAGATCACCAGTCGTTAAAAGTATCTGTTCACCCAAAAGGACTTGAATCTGAGGCAACAACGTTGGCTAGAGTTCCTTGCATCATATGACTTTGAGATTATATACACTCCAGGGAAAGCCAATGTCGTGGCCGATGCACTGAGCCGAAAGAATGTAATGATCGCCAACTTATTATTACGACTTCCTTGATTGACAAAATATCTATTCTTCAGAAGGAGGATAACTTCATTAAAGATATGATCAAAAGGATTCAGAAAGGTGAACCCTCTTGTTTTCAAATAGATAACGACGAGACCCTGAGATTGAAAGGAAGGATTTGTGTTCCAGATGTCCCAGAGTTAAAAAGGGAAGTTTTAGACGAGTGTCACAAGTCCAAGCTGAGTATCCATCCTGGTGTGGCCAAAATGTATAACGATCTCAGACGAACATTCTGGTGGAAGGCTATGAAAAGAGACGTTTCAATATATGTTAGCCGATGCCCCACTTGCCAGCTAGTCAAAAGAGACCAACAGAAATTGGCTGAATTATTACAACCGCTAGAAGTTCCTGGTTGGAGGTGGGAACATATTTATATGGATTTCATTGATGGTCTACCCAGAACCAGAAAAGGGAATGACAGTATTAGGGTGATCGTAGATCGCTTCACGAAGACAGCCCATTTCATACCTGTTAGATCAAACAGAACTGCTCAGAGTCTGGCGCGGATATACTTCAGGGAAATAGTTAGATTACATGGAGTGCCGCTCAGTATAGTCAGTGATAGAGATACAATATTTACTAGCAAATTCTGGGAGGCATTTCAAGTCGAGATGGGAATGAAGCTGAACTTGAGCATCGCTTATCATCCTCAGACAGACGGTCAGACTGGGAGGGTGAATCGTATTTTAGAAGATCTATTGCAGGCTTGTGTTATAGATTTTGGTGGATCATGGGAAGACCATCTGCATTTGGCTGAATTCTCTTATAACAACAGCTACCAGGCGAGTCTGACAATGTCGCCATTCGAAGCATTGTATGGTAGACCGTGCCGATCTCCTGCTTGTTAGGTCGAACCCGGTAATAGACTTGTGTTGGGTCCTGATATGATCCGAGAAGTCGTCGACAAAGTCGATTTTATTAAGAAGCGATTACTCGCCGCTCAAAGCCGACAAAAGAGCTATGCCGATAGGAGAAGAAGAGATATATCCTTTGTTTTTGGCGACTATGTATATCTGAAAGTATAGCCGATGAGAGGAGTAATCCGGTTCGGTAAAACGGGGAAATTGGCGCCCAAATTCATTGGTCCGTTTCCTATTCTGGAACGGATCGGAACTCTCGCTTATAGGGTTAAATTGCCTGATTGGTTGCCTGGAGTCCATGTTGTATTTCATATATCACAACTTCGAAAGCACGTTCATGATCCAGACTTGATCGTGGAAGAAGCAGCTCAACAGGATATTGAAATTACCCCAGAATTAGCTGTGAGAAGAGAGCCGCTAAAGATTATCGGCAAAGAAACCAAAGAACTGAGGAACAAGAAGGTTCATTTAGTCAAAGTGCAATGGAGTGGAGATCCGCGAGATTGTACATGGGAAACTGAGGAGAGCATTCAGGAAGCTTATCCTAGAGGCCGAGTAGATATCTCTGATTGACTCCGGTGCAAGGAACATTTACCCTACTTTGCATTACCAATTAGTTCTCTACTCTGTAGTTATTTTCTTTTCATGGATGTGCACTTTTAACTTTATAGTCTGAATGATTTTAAAAGAATAGAAATTGATTTGTATGATTTTGAAAAGTTAAAATCAATTTGATTGCTGTTTTTGTTGTGTGATAGTAAATTAGATTAATTAAATTATTGAAACGATAGTTAATTTAATTAATAAGAGAATAATGGTAAAATTTATTCATTTAAATCACACATTGAACTGATTAGAAAATAGATAGAAATATATAACTGTGCATTATATATGTTTGAACAGGTAAATGGATTAGCTGTTGAGTAAAGATTTTATTTGTGTGCCGACAAATAGGTAAACCTTAATGAGTTGGATGCGAAATATTATTATATCAACTCCTGTAAATGCCATTGGATGCGGAGTGCTGGTTTTTCTGTGTGAAATAATAAATGTCGCCATAGGATAGTAACAATTAATTTTGAACTACATTACATGGCATACTTCTGGAAGATAGGCATACTTCATCATATACCACATAAGCATTTGGAGCTTGTGTGACGAGGTGGAAGATTTACCATACGAGCGAGAGACTTGTATGGCGATGACTATATTTTACTGGTTGAACTGATGACTGATATGGACTATTTAAATTGTAATGATAAAATTGCCAGATTAATAAAAACCCCACACGGGTCTGGAGTTGACAATAATCACGTCTCTCTAGTTATTAGATACGGCACATGGACTATTTGTTTTCCACACGGGACAGGGTGACGAGAATTTATTCTCTGGAGTTATTATCAGTACACGCTCCCCTGTAAACACCAGAATATATCACTATAAATATGTGTATGCTTATTAGGATTTATTGGGTACCTAATACGGCCCAATAAATTTCCAAATCCCTCCCCGTACAAAGGAGGTTATGGCGAAATTTTTCGAAAATTCCGGGTGTTAGCCAAATTTTTGAAGAATTTGAAAATTCTCAGAAACTGAAAAGTTGGAGAATTAAAGCCGGGTCGAACGTAGAGTTGATCAATCAAACCACTTTCGACTTTGTTCCTTTTCGGGGACGAAAAGTTTTAAGTGGGGGAGATTGTAAAGACCCAGAAAATCTGAACCAATTTAAAATTTTTAAATTGGCTAAAATAATGGATTTTAAATATTTAAAATAAACATTTTAAACAATAGCAATGGAAAGTGAGTTTGAATCGACGTTTGAAAATGAATATAATTAATTCTAATTATAAACAAGGCCTGAAATGGCACTATAGTTTCAAAAATTGAATTCAAACTTTGTCGGACTGTACCGGGTGCAAAACAAAGCGGATTTGAGCAAAACCAAAAATATTTAAATCTGTTAGTGAATACCTTTCTAATGAATTTGAAAAATCGAATTTTCATTACGGAAAGCAAAAGTTATGGCCAAATGAATTTTTAGAAAGGTCGCTATGGAATTTATATAGCCCGTGAAATTGGCCATTTTGCATACGACCTCAGAATTCGACGAAACCACTTTTGTTGGATCCGGGATGTGAAGTTATTTCTAGATTTCAAATTTCATACTTTTTTAATCTAGTATGTGAGCGTGGCAAAGGAAAACGTGTTTTGGTCAATTATAGTTAAATTGGATCGACCAGAAATGGGCCTTTTTGCAAACGGTCTCATAACTCGACGAAAGTTGTTTTGTTGGGACCGTATCGTCAAAACATAGCTAGATTTATTTTTTTGGAATTTTTCGAATCAGTTTGTGGCCCTGGCAAATTGAAATGTACGTTCAAATTGAATATTGAATGATATATATTTTAATTTGAAGGAAAACTGACTGAAACAGTCGAATGGGCCTACGAAATATATCCCATTGTGTTCGGAATGGGGGTAAACCGCTAGGGACGACAGTCGTTGGGTTTGGATTGGGGTTCGTGTGTAAAAGGGGTATTTTTGGAATTTTAAAAGTTATAAATAAAAAAAAAACAATTCGCCCACGTCAGCACCCCCCCTCCCCCCCCCGTCTTCTCTCTCCCCGATACGATCTGAATGCGGAAAAGCCTTCGAAACTTCCTCCTCCGATTCTGGCCGCCATGCTCACCAAAACCACCCCCTCCTTTGGAACTTTTTGAAGAGCCCAACGCCACCTTCAAATCCATACTGGTAGCGCCCTCCCTCGTTGCTCCACCTTCGAGATCCATAGATCGAAAGTTCCCGACTTCGAAGAGCCGCCGCCCCTTCCTCCTTGCATCGAACGGAGTGCCTCCTCCAGCGGTGGTGCGTGACTCCAAGCACTACAAGATGGCAGAGACCGATCATCACCAAGCTACATGGATATCGAGAAAAGTTGAAACCTAGTTTTGAACAAATCAGAGTGGTAACGGCTTTATTATTTTCAACTGATTTCAATAGTTTGAAACCGTTTCAAACTTTGTAAAAATCAAATCCTTTTCGTTTCTAGACGAAATTCAGTGAAACAATAGACAGTAGACTCGTGTGGACGTCTTCTACATTCTAGAAGAGACCACATATTTTTCTGAGCCTTCTGCTATTTTTGGTGGAGTGGAACCCAATGTGAGATTTCTAATTTTATAAACGTTATGGAAAACGACGATGTATAAATTATATAGTCGATGTATGAGTTATATAAGCGTTGTAGACCTCTTGTATAAGCGTTGTATAAGTTGTACGTTCGATGTATAAGTTATATATGCGTTGTAAAAATTATATATGTGTTGAAATAGAAGTGAATTGCTATATATATATATATATATATATATATACGCCCCTCGTCCACAAACCATGGACGATATTTATTGGTTGTGATTGGTGTGAAAATTGATTGATAGCGAATGGTTGTTTGTGGTTGATATTGATTGATTATGGTTGAAAAATACCCATTTGTGGTTGAGAAATATTTGGTTGAAACCAAATAGGATTAGTTTGTGGAAATGAAATAAATATACATGTCGCCTTTGTGCGAACTAGATGCATGATCCCCATTGTCAAAAACCGCGAGGTTTTAAGGTAGAGCGAGGAGCCGTACTAGGGACGGTCCCGGTTTTAACTACCCCGCCGTTATGCTGGCGAAATTTTGAATAATATTCATGTGTTTGAATTATTTTCATTTGCTGAAATTATATTTATTCGTTGAATAGAAAACCTTTATGTGTTGAATCGATATTCATTCGTTGATTAGAAATTCATGTGTTGAATGGTGTTCGTGTTTTAAATATAAAAATCACATTTTTATCTATATATATAAACTATAGAAAACCTTCATGTGTTGAGTCGATATTCATTCGTTGAATTGATATTCATGTGTTGAATGGTGTTCGTGTTTTAAATATAAAAATCACATTTTTATCTGTATATATAAACTATAGAAAACCTTCATGTGTTGAATCGATATTCATTTGTTGAATGGAAATTCATGTGTTGAATGGTATTCATATTTTGAAATAAATTGTTTTATAATAAAAATCACCTTTTTATCATCTATGTGAACTATGTAAAATGTCCTTGTTTTAAAAGAAATTGTTTTATAATAAAAATCCTATTTTTATTACCTATATGAACTATATAAAATAATAGTGTTTTGAAATGAATTGTTTTACAATAAAAATCACATTTTTATTATATACATGAATTGTTAAATATAGTGAAGTGTTGAAATAAAAGACAGTTAGATAAAAATATCATTTTTATCAAATGTATGAAAAGAATGTAGCTTTGAAATCAAAGAATCGATATATATATATATATATAAATAGAATTAAAATATATCGAATAACGATGCTGCAGTTCGTATTTTGAAACCGTGATTTCAAACGATTATACCGGGAGATCCGACCATCGGATTTTCCTGAAAACGTAACTGTTGGGTTCGCCTTGGAAATATCTTTCCAACGGCACCAACTTTGTAAAACTCCAACGGTTGGATTGTCTGGAATGTTTAATTCAAATCTGAAGAAAAACAGCGCCAGAATCGATTATATTTATATATATATATATATATATAAATATAATTATATTTAATCGAATAACGACGCTGCAGTTCGTATTTTGAAATCGAAACTTCAAACGATTATACCGGGAGATCCGTCCGTCGGAATTTCCAGAAACTGGAACCATTGGATTCGTTTTGAAAAGATCTTTCTAATGATGTAAATTTTGTGATGATCCAACGGTTAGATTTTCAGATATGTGTAAATCAAATCTGAAGAAAAACAACGCCACGGTCGCGTTATGGCCCGAAGCGTCGTTTTGAATATTTTGGCTATTTTAAAATAAATAAAAATAGCGATAAATCGTTATAAAATATTATAAACGATATGAATGTGATTTAGAAATTAACTGAAGGTTGGCTAAGTCGAATGGTTTCCTGGGTGTTGATCTGATGTTGGTTTCGGCCTTCGGGGTTAATATTTGGGAAATCGTTCTCTTACAGATTGACGGTTAGTGACTAATGAATTGAAATGATGCGTGTGTATGATAGTGTTACACTTGTTTAGTATATACGCGAGTTGTTCAGAAAGACCGGGTTTTCCCCATTCTGAATAAATGAATCGACGATAAGTAATCGAAGATAAAAACGATGGTCGAAGACCGGAGATCTTCACCTCGTTTGGATAGTAACCGAGGTCTTGATTGGGAGGCATCCCGAAATATGGATAATGAGTGGTGATCGTCCAGACGTACGTGGTGATCGATGGGTTTGCGAGGTATATAGTGCCCCCGGTTTCGTTTAGACCCAGAACGGACTTGTAAATGGACTATGTGTGTGACATTGGATTTTATTCTGTGTTGATTGATCTCTGTTAAATATACATCTGTTTGGCGGCGGAGAATTTATTCTTTTGCTTAACGCCCTTCTCTGAAACGCACAGTATTCAGAGGTTGTATATCGATGGACATCAGTCGCATGGCATGAATTGCTAGTGTGGCATGCCCAAGTGGAAAATGATCAGGGCTTCTGTTGAAAAGCAAAGTCTTGTGGTGTTGATCAAAGCACCGCCTGTGTGGCGCAGCTTTGTGTATAACGTGAAATCGCGAGCCTCACACCCGGTATGAACCAGAAACAGGAGAAAGGACCTCAGGGAGGACATGCGTTTCTTTCTAGTTAGAAGTGGCGTCAGTGGTTTTACACGCCCTAACGAGTTTGACTTATGTGGTTGTTGCTGTTGCGAGGCGCCTCGGTTAGATTGGACGATCCGGGTCTGATGGAGTCATTCTTTGGCTCGTTTACGCCCCATAGGGCGAGGAAACGCATTGTTCAGGCACTTTAATCCACATCGATGGACCAGCCCTGACGATCCAAGGGCTTGACTGAGTACTTGCCTGTGGCTCGGGCTAGAGAGTCACGAATTCAGTAAGGTGCCTTGGTTCAGGACGGAAATCCAATTTCCAAATATGTGACTGTGCGGTTTTGATTGTATACCTATATATGACGACATAGTTGTAACACCCCACGTCCATTAATGTCACTCACAAAGGGAATGCATTAACTTCCATGGAGGTTATAACTGAATATAGAACAGAAAAATTAAAACAAGACAGATAATAAATAGTACCTGGAAATCTAAAACTTCATTTTATTGCAGCGGAAATTAAAAATGTTTGTTACATCATAAAACCCTAGATCATAACCAAGTACAATATACATCTTCATAAAAACAAAATACATAATCCCATTACATAAATAGCCATTAAAAAGATAACAAGTTGGACTTTACTTCAACGGTCCAAGCTTTCCAAATAGAGATGAAGTAATTCAATCAAACTCCACTAGAGCTGGGCCCAACCTGAGGAGCTGGAGGGGGAAAAAGGATAGAAATAGAGGGGGTCAGACATAAAGTCTGGCGAGTATGATAATTCTAACAATACTATTATCAAAATAACTAGACTAAGGTATAAGCTGGAAGACAAGTAAATGTCTATGAACTCTTAGGAAGATAAAGATAGCGTTTAAGATAACGTTAAAGATAACGGTAAAGACACACCTAATTACTAACGAATGATTACTACACTGCACCGCACATTACTACACTGCACCACACCAGTCACCCTATTGTTCGATCCCACTTGCTTCACACAGAAACTTTATAAATAGCCTTACGTACCCCTAGCTGACTACATAGGTGCCGTCTGCCCCTATCTCCACTAGGTGTACCCCACTACCCACTTTCGATCGGGTCCCTACTCGTAGATACCCGTGCTGGCCCCACAGTGGGGTGTATCACTCCCCTAAAGTGGCAACCGATACAACTTGAGAATGCACGGCTTATACCTACACGATGCAACAACGTCTTACCTACCAGCCCGGGTCCACACACGCAAACGAAACCTGTTGGACTTGCGTTGCCACCGCTCCCCGTTTTGGCCTCTTACAGTCGAACCCAACATGCGTGTCCCATCCTCGACTTGGGTCGAGCCCGCAAAGATACGTTTGGGATACTGGTCGAAATGGGCCCCCACAAGCTACCCACCTAAGCTTGTCACTAGTATATCCCACTTAACCCTCTTAGTCATGTTCATTTACATGTGTGTTTGGTTAAGTCTTACTAATCGTATTTCACATGCCACTAAGGGCAACCCCTAGATTCCTCATACCACCCAAGGCACCTACTTAACCCCCATGTCCCACCTTACATGTTTATCTGGTTAAGTATTTCTTAATTCTTTCAGGCCATAACCTCATAAAGACCTCTCACATTAGACTGGCATTTGTGGCAGCTGGATTTTCCAGGCGGGTCCGGGCAGTTTTACACCATAAAAGAGTCTAACCTCGTGTCTTTACAACCGTTATGCTTTAGTTTAGGCCTAGGACCTCTCACATTGGGCTGACATTTGTGACCACTGGATTTGCCGGGCGGGTCCGTGCAGGTTTACGTCACAAACGAGTCCAACCTCGTGTCCTAAGCATTGATTAACACTTAAAATCTTTTACCCCAGTTTTAATAATTCCCTATTCAAATTATTAATTAAGTCAACTTTTAATGATGTCCATAATTGACTCAATTATGGCCATTCACTTATGGCATGCAAAATCATATCAATTGCACCCCAACTTTTTAATATTAAATCCTTAATATTACCCCTACCCCACGTTTATACGTTTGCTTATTCAACGCATAATATAGGCTAGACTTGAATAGTCTAACACATAGCACAAAGATAAATTATCGAAACATATAGACAATTTAAATAAATCTAATCATAATAGGGGTGAAACTTGAATAAACTACACATGTTAAGGATCAAAAGGTGTCAACTTGTTAAATGTCTCAATTTACATGATATGATCATAGCCCAAATCTATACATAAACTTGCATATGGGGTTTTTAGGCAACATAATGATGGTGTGAACTAGCATAGGATATCACATATGTCATGGCATAATTCTAGATGTCATAGTAGATGTCTTGGTATATGTTCATAACTTTTCTAATCAATCAAACTTGCATATGTGACTTGTCATATAGATCAACATAACCCAAACAAGATGATTTAATTAATATGAACTAACTAGCAAAGATGGTAACATCATGGCCTTTTTAACATGTATGATTCATCACAACTTAGCATAGAAACTTTCAACATACATAACATCATCATAGCATGATTTACAACATATAAGATATCATCATCACATAACATTGGATTTACAATATACATGATAGCAAAAGGGGTTTACAACAACATATATGATAATTCACATCATCTACTCATAACCCATTCATAACTCAACCTAATTAAAATGATAATAATCTTGTTAAGATCATCATACTCACAATTTAGAGAAGAAAAGAGAGAGTTTTTCTTTGCTTTAGGGTTGAGAGAATTAGAATTGAATTTGCTTTTCTTCTTTCTTAGTTGGCGGCGACTCGATTGAATTCCATGGCGATGGTATGACGGTAACTATTCTATTTTAATTAGGTTTAGGATTAGCATTAGGATGTATTTATAGGTGTAGGAAGTTATTTAGGACCATTAGATTAACCCTGAACCATGAGAACCAATCAAATGCAAAGTCTGCATTTGAGCGAATCGGCCCACGGGTTGACAGCCAAACACCCTGGATTAACCCCTAGTCGACCCAGCGGTGCTTGGGTCGACCTCAAAAATGGGCCGGTTTGGTTATTCCCCCTCCCAATTCGCTGTTTTGAACTTTTTCGCATATTTATTTATTTATTTTTTAATTTTTTATATATATATCAATATATATATATATATATTTCTCTGCGCAACCCATTTCACTTAATTCTTTTCTAAAAATTAAGTATACTTTAATTTGTGAATTTTAATGTTATAAAATTATGGGGTGTTACATTCTCCCCTCCTTAAAGGATTTCGTCCCCGAAATCTCTAAGTCAAGAAGAATGTATATCCTACCATCTAATCGTCCATCTACTCAACCATCAAACACCAGCATCCATTGTTCTTAAAAGACTTCTAATGCTTTAATGTTTATATGCACAGTGTGTGTATATGTCCATATCTAATGCAAAATTAGGCAGTCTACTGATTCAGTCGACCTCCTTAGTGCAATTCATGATAGTGCCATGCGTCCAATATGTACGCAAAAGATTCCTAATGATACATATTAATTCTATATGCGTGCACAACCATCCACCCGAATGTAGCAACTATATGATAATACAACCATTATACATCCATTTTACTAAATACATCCATATATATGCAATATGCAATATGAAGTGACTGAGCCGATCTGGTGCCTAATAGTGTGTGTTTATGCATCCACGAGCAACCACTAGCAAACACTTGTATCCACCATACATAACATGTCTCAAACACATGTTTCAACCACAGGATTATCCTAACTAAAGGTCAAAGATACTAGCGAGAGGATATACTAAAGATAAGATAAGTACAAGCTAAGCGATAAAGGAGAAATTAAAGGTCATACCCTCAAAAAGAAAAGGGTATCGTGAACGCATCTTCTCTTATGTCTCCCAAGTAGCGTTGCTCTCATCATCTCCCCATTGCACTTTGACTAGTCTGACCTCTCGATTCCTCAACCTCTTGATCTCCGACCCAAGAATGCGCGTAGGAGCTCGTCGAATTGTCGCATCACGCTCTATCACCACCTCTCTAAGCAAGCTCGGCTCTACCACTTCCGCGGTCTCGTGCAAGCACTTCCTCAAATGTGACACATGGAATACGTCATGTACACCACTAAGTCTCTCGGGTAACTCCACTCTATACGCCATCCGTCCAATCCTCTCCTTAATAGGAAACGGCCCTACAAACCTTGGTGCTAATTTCCCAATGGACCCAAAGCGAACAACGTTTCGTAATGGAGACACTTTGACAAAGACCATGTCCCCAACTTCAAACTCGAGATCTTTCCTCCTCTTATCCGCATAAGATTTCTGCCTATCTTGCGCTGCTTTCATCCTCCTTCGAATCAAGTCGATCTTCTCCGAAGTCTCCCTAATCATATCGGGCCCAAGTAAGATCTTATCCGTTGATTCCCACCAACATGTAGGTGAATGACAAGGTCGTCCATAAAGAGCTTCGAATGGTGCCATACCAATGCTGGACTGAAAGCTGTTTTTATATGCGAACTCCACCAATGGAAGATGCTCTTCCCACGTACCCCCAAAGTCTAGGATACATAGCCTCAACAGATCCTCTAGAATGCGATTCACCCTCTCGGTCTGGCCGTCCGTCTGAGGATGATATGCGGTGCCCAAACATAACTGAGTCCCTACCGCCTCTTGTAAGCTTCTCCAAAATTCGCTAGTGAAAATAGGATCGTGGTCGCTCACTATGCTAGAAGGAACACCGTGCAAACGAACTATTTCTCGAACGTATACGGAGGCTAACCATGGAGCAGTCCTCTTACTCTTTACGGGAATGAAATGGGCGCTTTTAGTAAGTCTATCTACTATAACCCAAATTCCCGTATTACCCTTCCTTGATCGCGGTAACCCATCCACAAAATCCATCGAGACACTTTCCCACTTCCATAGTGGAACCACCAATGGGTGAAGCAACCCACTGGGTTTCTTTTGCTCCGCTTTTACTTGTTGGCACACCAAGAATCTAGCGACATACTTGGCCACATCTTTCTTTATGCCGGCCCAAAAGTAAACTCTCTTCATGTCTTTGTACATCTTGTCCCTGCCGGGATGAATGGTCATCTTGGAATGATGTGCTTCGTCAAGAATAGTCTTCCTTAGGTCATCGTCTTTTGGTACACAAAGTCTACCGTCCCTACGTAACCAACCCTTATCGTCTGGGGTATACCTACGGAGATGGCTTGATGACTCCCCTCCTTTGAGTTTTTCTACTAACTCAACCAACTACGGGTCGTCTCGCTGTGCCTCGCCAATCCGTCCCAAAAGCGTAGTCTGACCTCCAAGGATGCTAGCAAACCAGGTACGAAGTCAACGGAAGGTCTAAAGTCAAACATCAAAATGAATTCTAAACTTCGCCGCTTAACAAAAAAAGGACTTAAGGATAATCTTTTTCTACTTATGGCGTCTGCCACCACGTTACCCTTGCCAGGGGTATAGGCTATTTCGAAGTCGTAGGACGCTAAGAACTCCATCCACCTTTGCTGCCTTAAGTTCAAGTCCTTTTGAGAGAATAGGTATTTGAAAGACTTGTGGTCAGTGAATAATTCGAATTTCTCGCTAAGAAGATAATGACGCCAAGACTTAAGCGCGAAAACAATAGCGGCCAATTCTAGGTCATGTGTAGTATAATTATTCTCATGCGCTCCCAACTGCCTTCCACCATAGGCGATTACCCTACCCTCTTGCATTAAGACTGCGCCTAGTCCTATCCCACAAGCATCAGTTTAAACGGTAAACAGCTTACTTCCGTCTAGCAATACTAAGACTGGGGCTAAAGTCAAAGCTCTCTTCAAACGTTGGAACGCATCATCACAATCTACGTCCCATGTGAAAACTAGGTTCTTCTTCGTCAAGCGTGTCAATGGAGCTGATATCTTTGCGAAGTCTATGATAAACTTCCTATAGAAGCCAGCCAACCCCAAGAAACTTCTCACTTCGGTAGCATTTTTAGGGACCTTCCATTCTTGGATGGCCACCACCTTCGCAGGATCCACGGCTATCCCTTCTTTGGAAACCACGTGCCCTAAGATCCGTACTTCCTTCCTCCAAAAGTGACACTTAGAAAATTTAGCTTTAAGCTTATGCGCTCAAAGAGTCTCCAACACTTCACTAAGATGTTGGGCATGCTCTTCATCATCCTTAGAAAAGATCAAGATGTCATCTACAAAGACTACCACAAATTTGTTAAGGTACTCCCTAAACACCCTACTCATCAAATCAACAAAGTATGCGGGGGCGTTTGTCAAAACGAAGGGCATCACTAGCCATTCATAGAAACCGTCCGGAGTCCTAAAGGCAGTCTTGTCAATGCTATCCTCGGCCACTCTCAACTGATGGAAACCAGTGGCTAAGTCCAACTGCGAAAACATTGAGGCGCCAACTAACTGATCGAAGAGATCGTCAATCCTCGGCAGTGGGTGTCTGTTCTTCTTAGTAAGCTTATTAAGTTCTCTATAGTCCACACAAATTCTAAGGGACCCATCCGCCTTCGTGGCAAATACTACTGGAGCACCCGACTCCGATATACTTCGTCTTATGAACCCCTTCTCAAGCAACTCCTTCACTTACTTACCGAGTTCCCTCCTTTCACGTGGAGCCATGTGGCGTACTGGCAAAGATACTGGTTTCACATTATCCACAAGATGTATTCGAAAATCTGTCTCGTGCTTCGGAAGCAAGCCCTTCACCTCCTCAAACACATCCGAATATTCTTGGACCACTCTAACAGATCGTAGATTTTCCTCAGACGCGTCAAGCGATTCTAGATAACTTAGCATAACCGAATTTATGGGATTACAGAAGATTTTGAGAGTGTTGCCAAGGCGAGTCACGAGCCTAACTACTCTCCTTTCACAATCAAGAATGGCCCCATTTCTGGATAACCAATCCATTCCGAAAATTAGCCCATAGCCCGTGAAGCCCAACACATTAGCATCACATCTAAATTCAACGCTAAATATGGAAATTTTCAAATCCAAACACATCATAGACAAAAAAGCTGAGCCCCCAATTGGATTCGAAACAACTAAGGGATCCTCTACTAAACTGGTGTTTAAGTGCAGTGATTCAACTAAGGATGTAGAGATAAACGAATGTGATGCGCCCGAATCGAATAAGGTACGGACAGGATGATCAAACAGAAAAACTAAGCTTTCAACAGAAATGGTTGTACCTAGTTCTTGCAGCGGTGGGACCGCGAGAGCCTGAACTTGTCCCCTAGCCTGCCCTGGTGCCATAAGAGCCTGCACCTGTCCTCCCGAGGTAGCTCCTGCCCTCTGCCCCTTCTTTGGGCAGTCCTTCACTAAATGTCCCGCATCGCCATAATGAAAACAGCCTGTCTTCTTTTTCTTTCGGCAATCCTTGCTGAGATGGCCTGGGGTTCCACAGTTAAAGCAATTCTTCTTTCCCTTGCCATTATTGTCTTTTCCACCCTTCTTTTTTTGGTATTGTGGTTTCTTCTGATCCCCCTTCTTCTCGGGTGCCTTATCAGCTTTAGCGCTTTTCTCTTCATGCATGAGCGCCATTTCTACTAACTTCTCAAAGGTGGTCCCCATCGGGATGTGGGTCATATCCAACCCTTGCAATGGTTCATTCAAGCCATTCACGAACCTTAGAGCCTTCTTCTCCGGCGTGTTTACTAAGTCCAAGCCAAACCTTGCTAACTGGTTAAATTTATTGACATATTCTTTCACTGATGAGCTTCCTTGCTTCAATGTCAAGAACCTTTCCATATATAGATTTTCTTCCGCCCTTAAGAGAAACTTCGGCTCGAACCTACATACGAAATCCGCCCAAGAGTCAACAGGACGCTCCCCATTAGTGACCTCCCACCAAAACGAGGGCTCTCCCTTCATCAACCAAGCTGCTAAACGAACTCTCTTTCCTTCTTCTACTTCAAAGATTTCTAGCAATTCTTCCACCTCCTTAAGCCAATCTCTAGCTTCCACAAATGTTTCTGACACTTGAAATGGTTTTCCACCCATAGCCTTGAATTCCTTGCACGTCTTTGCAAAAGTATCTACGTTAGGAGGAGGAGGAGGAAAGGGTGCAACTGGTGGTGGAGGAATAATGGCTGGACCTGCAGCGGCCCTAGCCTCCAATAGCCTCCTATACCATCCTGGTATCGTTACACCGTCGGGTAGATTAAGATCTTCAGCCATGCTGAAACGAAAAAGGAAAGATTCAAAATGGAGAATTCGAAAGATAAAGATATGTAGCTATTGGGGATTATGTTTTTATTATAAACTTTTCTATTTAATTTTCTCATTAAAACATGTTTTTGAAAACACTTCTTCCAAAAATAACTATTTTTCTAAAGTATTTTTTATCTGTTCTGGTAAACTTAAGCTCTGATACCACGTGTAACACCTCATGTCCATTAATGTCACTCACAAAGGGAATGCATTAACTTCCATGGAGGTTATAAGTGAATATAGAACAGAAAAATTACAACAAGACAGATAATAAATAGTACTTGGAAATCTAAAACTTCATTTTATTGCAGCGGAAATTAAACATGTTTGTTACATCATAAAACCATAGATCATAACCAAGTACAATATCCATCTTCATAAAAACAAAATACATAATCCCATTACATAAATAGCCATTAAAAAGATAACAAGTTGGACTTTACTTCAACGGTCCAAGCTTTCCAAAGAGAGATGAAGCAATTCAATCAAACTCCACTAGAGCTGGGCCCAACCTGAGGACCTGGAGGGGGAAAAAGGATAGAAATAGAGGGGGTCAGACATAAAGTTTGGCGAGTATGATAATTCTAACAATACTATTATCAAAATAACTAGACTAAGGCATAAGCTGGAAGACAAGTAAATGTCTATGAACTCTTAGGAAGATAAAGATAGTGTTTAAGATAACGTTAAAGATAATGGTAAAGGCACACCTAATTACTAACGAATGATTACTACACTGCACCACACCAGTCACCCTATTGTTTGATCCCACTTGCTTCACACAAAACCTTTATAAATAGCCTTACATACCCCTAGCTGACTACATAGGTGCCGTCTGCCCCTATCTCCACTAGGTGTACCCCACTACCCACTTTCGATCGGCTCCCTACTCGTAGATACCCGTGCTGGCCCCACAGTGGGGTGTATCACTCCCCTAAAGTGGAAATCCGATACAACTTGAGAATGCACGGCTTATACCTACACGATGCAACAACATCTTACCTACCAGCCCGGGTCCACACACGCATACGAAACCCATTGGACTTGCGTTGCCACTGCTCCCCGTTTTGGCCTCTTACAGGCGAACCCAGCATGCGTGTCCCGTCCTCGACATGGGTCGAGCCCACAAAGATACGTTTGGGATACTGGTCGAAATGGGCCACCACAAGCTACCCACCTAAGCTTGTCACTAGTATTTCCCACTTAACCCACTTAGTCATGTTCATTTACATGTGTGTTTGGTTAAGTCTTACTAATCATATTTCACATGCCACTAAGGGCACCCCCTAGATTCCTCATGCCACCCAAGGCACCTACTTAACCCCCATGTCCCACCTTACATGTTTATCTGGTTAAGTATTTCTTAGTTCATTCAGGCCATAACCTCATAAAGACCTCTCACATTAGACTGGCATTTATGGCAGCTGGATTTGCCGGGCGGGTCCGGGCAGTCTTACACCATAAAAGAGTCTAACCTCGTGTCTTTACAACCGTTATGCTTTAGTTTAGTCCTAGGACCTCTCACATTGGGCTGACATTTGTGACCACTGGATTTGCCGGGCGGGTCCGGGCAGGTTTACGTCACAAACGAGTCCAACCTCGTGTCCTAAGCATTGATTAATACTTAAAATCTTTTACCCCAGTTTTAATAATTCCCTATTCAAATTATTAATTAAGCCAACTTTTAATGATGTCTATAATTGACTCAATTATGGCCATCCACTTATGGCATGCAAAATCATATCAATTGCACCCCAACTTTTTAATATTAAATCCTTAATATTACTCCTACCCCACGTTTATAGGTTGTCTTATTCAATGCATAATATAGGCTAGACTTGAATAGTCTAACACATAGCACAAAGATAAATTATCACAACATATAGACAATTAAAATAAATCTAATCATAATAGGGGTGAAACTTGCATAAACTACACATGTTAAGGATCAAAAGGTGTCAACTTGTTAAATGTCTCAATTTATATGATATGGTCATAGCCCATATCTATACATAAACTTGCATATGGGGTTTTTAGGCAACATAATGATGGTGTGAACTAGCATAGGATATCACATATGCCATGGCATAATTCTAGATGTCATAGTAGATGTCTTGGTATATGTTCATAACTTTTCTAATCAATCTAACTTGCATATGTGACTTGTCATATAGATCAACATAACCCGAACATGATGATTTAATTAATATGAACTAACTAGCATAGACGGTAACATCATGGCCTTTTTAACATGTATGATTCATCACAACTTAGCATAGAAACTTTCAACATACATAACATCATCATAGCATGATTTACAACATATAAGATATCATCATCACATAACATTGGATTTACAATATACACGATAGCAAAAGGGGTTTACAACAACATATATGATAATTCACATCATCTACTCATAATCCATTCATAACTCAACCAAATTAAAATGATAATAATCTTGTTAAGATCATCATACTCACTATTTAGAGAAGAAAAGAGAGAGTTTTGCTTTGCTTTAGGGTTGAGAGAATTAGAATTGAATTTGCTTTTCTTCTTTCTTAGTTGGCGGTGGGTCCATTGATTTCCATGGCGATGGTATGACGGTAACTATTCTATTTTAATTAGGTTTAGGGTTAGCATTAGGATGTATTTATAGGTGTAGGAAGTTATTTAGGACCATTAGATTAACCCTGAACCATGAGAACCAATCAAATGCAAAATCTGCATTTGAGCGAATCAGCCCATGGGTTGACAGCCAAACACCCTGGATTAACCCCTAGTCGACCCAGCGGTGCTTGGGTCGACCTCAAAAATGGGCTGGTTCTGTTATTCCCCCTCCCAATTCACTGTTTTGAACTTTTTCGCATATTTATTCATTTAATTTTTAATTTATATATATATATATATCAATATATATATATATATTTCTCCCGCAACCCATTTCACTTAATTCTTTTCTAAAAATTAAGTATACTTTAATTTGTGAATTTTTATGTTATAAAATTACGGGGTGTTACAATAGTGGTATGGGGCATTAATGCCGTCTATGATTGATAGTTATGATTTGAAATTGTTTTTAAAACATATAAACACTAGCAATAATATCAAATGCTTTTGTTTTATTCGTATCAAGCATATTTTGGCCGTTATAAGGTAAAAACTCTATCCTCCGGTTTGCGTTGCATTGTGTGATGGGGACTGAGTCTTATAATGGCTTCATTTTTATAAAAAGCATTGCGATGATTAAAAGAATGATTTGTTTTAAAGCACTGGCAATCCCATGGAGTAAACCCGTTCCACGAAAGTGGCGTGGTCCTGTGATTAGCCATAGTATAAATGTGTTGAGTAGATTTCTCATACCAGTCCCATGACTGACTCATAGTTTGTTTCACTTTCAAACTCGGGTGCCCCTTTTTCTACACGAGCAGCCTTGTATTCAGGTTTAGCTGACTTTCTCTGGATAGCTGGAGCTGAAGGTGGATTCTATCGTTTATCTCTTTTTATGCTGTTCAGCTCCTATTATACATTATGTTTGTTTTTCCGCTGTAGACATATATGTATAGTTGAATTGTATTTGTACTAAGTAAGATCCTATATACTGTGTAACTCTGATGATTACTCTTATCTAGTATATTCTATTGTTCATTATCTGGTGTATTTATTTAATTCTGTTCTGCTATTATCTGTTTCTGTGTTATATTCCAAAGTTTACCCTTGTCTCCGTCAGTACGGGGTTCGGGGTCGTCTCATTTGCACATGGGCATGACAAAAATAATGTATTTTATTAATATTTATATTTACAATTGAAATGAAGCGCTACATAAATAATAAATGTCTTGAAGGATAAAGACTGCAAAAAAAAATGGCTTTAGAGAATACTGCGAATCAAAATATAAAGAGGGACAAATTTGTTATTTAAAAATGAAAGAGATGAAATATGGAATGACTTATGGAAAAAATATTTATAAAAGTTATAGAACTGATTAGCAAAATGGTTGCTAATATACTTGTTAAATTATAATACTGATGCCATGCGAGGGAGTACAATATTATAAGATTGGAATAAAAATATGATAATCATTTAACACGTAATTAAGTTATATTAGCCAATGTGAAATGAAGACAGAAAAAACTAAAAGACTGTTGAACAATTACCGATATGAGTATATAATTGATAAATATAACTATATAAACAACATATGTATATATAATAATTGATAAGAAAGATGTTCAAATACTAGCAAAAAAAGTTGGAGTAACATAATGGTGTCATGTATAAATAAAACAATCAAACAAATAATTTTGAAGCCACTAATAAGCCAATAGCTTTAGTAATGTTTAAAAGTTTTCGTGCAGTGTTCCTAGATCCAGTAAATATCGTTGGGCAGATACAGTAGCATAATATGTTAGTGCCTAAATTTTGCAAGATATGGTAAAAGTAAGGAAAAATAATAGCGTATGTAAAACTTAAGACTATAATTTGGTGGATATGGGTGTTTATATATTTTGTAGTTATTTTGTTTATTCATGGTCTGGGCATGTGCTGGTAGCTATGTAAAACTTAAGATAAATTATTATGGTGACAATGCGGAAGATAAGGCCTAAAGTTATACTATTATGGAAGTGGCAAGCTGCTAATAGGAGAAAGGACACCAATTTAAGTTTCTTGAAAAGAGATCAATGCAATATATTATATTACTTTAGATTTATAAGATAAAATTCAAAACAAATGTTAAAGAGCCAACATCAAACTAACTCAGGGATTCTGTAACGATACGAATTGCCCCGGGCCTAATTGTGGCGAGATGGAATTTCGCTCGGTCCGAATCAGTCGCTAAACTGATCTAGACCATTCGATACGCCCTATCATTTGAGAACACGACAAAATAGAACGCATACAAAAGAACATTTCATT
Source organism: Allium sativum (assembly GCA_030737875.1). Taxonomy (NCBI): domain Eukaryota; kingdom Viridiplantae; phylum Streptophyta; class Magnoliopsida; order Asparagales; family Amaryllidaceae; genus Allium; species Allium sativum. Next base: position 714,693,252 of record CM060922.1, read on the forward strand.
GTATATCACAACAATGCATCAGATTACAAGAATATACAGAGTATAAACAAATAAATATTACACAGAAATATCAGAGATTTAAATTACATTTAAATACATAGCAGCTGAAAATAATACAATACACAACTAGAAGAGATATACGGATACAAAGTTTTCCGGACATCATTCCAGCTGTAAACCAGGATCCTGTGAATATAAATCTGCAAAAACCAAAACTACTAGCTGCCCGTGTCAAAATAAGGGCACCCAGAGTTTAGGTTAAAACAATAAACTCCAGGTGAGTCATGTGACTGGTGTGAGAACGAAAACAGTTATTGATCTTTATTTTAAAGTTAGGTAAATCAAGGGACCACGCCGTATAACATGGAATGGGTTTCCTCCCAAGAATACCAGTGCATATAAGTAAACAACGCAATGCTTTTCTAAAAATGAAGCTATTATAAGACCCAGGTCCCATCACACAATGCAACGCAGCCGAGGATAGGGTTTTCCCTTATAATAGCCAAACATGCTTAGTACGTTTAAAACAAATCATTTGATACTACTATAAGTGTATAGTGTATAAAACAATCTTCAAATCATAAGTATCAATCATAGGCGACGTGAGCGTCCCATGCCACTATGTCGCCATATATAGGTTTACAATCAAAACCGCAATGTCGTATTGGAAGTTGGGTTATCATTTATGGTATGAACCGAGGCTAGGGGCAAGATCCTCTACCGATTCGTGACTCTCTAGCCCGAGCCACAGGGTCAGAGCGCATCGACCCTTTAGATCGTCAGGGCCGGTCCTCCGATGTGGATTATTATGCCTGAACACTACGTTTCCCCGCCCTTTGGGGCGTAAGCCTGGCCCGTCAGCCGACCAGAAGCATCGGCCGAAACCGATATCACGAGGCGCCTCGCTTTTCAGCAAGTAATAATAAGCAACATCCACATGAGTCAAACTCGTCAGCCAGTTCAAGCACTGACGCCACTCCTAACTAGAAAGAAACGCATGCCCTCCCTGAGGTCCGTCTCCCGTTTTTGGTCCATACCAGGTGTGAAACTCGCGAAATGAACGTTACACAAAGCTACGCCACAAAGGCCGTGCTTCGATCATCAACCACAAGACTTTGCTTTTCAACAGAAGCATTGATCATTTGCCACTTAGGCATGCCACACAGGCAATTCACTCCATGCGATTGATATCCATCAATATATAACCCCTGAGCTCGTACGTCTCAGAGAAGGGCGTTAAGCAAGAGAGTAAATTCTCCGCCGCCAAGCAGATATACATTTAATAGAGATCAATCACACGGACCAAAATCCAATGTCAGACACACAGTCCATTTACAAGTCCGTTCTGGGGCTGAACGAAACCGGAGGCACCTAGTACCCCGCATATCCATCGATCTCCAAGTACGTCTGGACGATTACCAACTGTTTCCATCTTCTTGTGTGTACAGCCTAATCAAGATCATCAGTAATCACCCAAACGACGTGAAGACTTCCGGTCTTCGACCATCGTCTTCATCTTCGACTTATCGTCGTATCAGTTATTCTGAATGGGATAAACCCGGTCTTTCCGAATAACTCGCGTATATTTTAAATAAGTGTTACACAAACACAACATACGCCTCATTCCAATTTATCAGTCACTAACCGTAAATTAATCAAGAGAATAATTCCCCAAATATTAACCCCGAAGGCCGAAACCAACATCAGATCAATATCCAGAAAACCATTCTGCTTAGCTAACCGACAGTTAGTTTCTCATTACACACTCATAGGGAAAGGTTCCCATTAATTTTATCCAAGATAATTTACTGAATTTATTCTCTAATCTTCCCTTGAATTTCGATTCAACTAGTCGGAATTAGCGAACCTTACCGTAGTAATCATTGGTTTTAATTTCCCAATCCCAACCTGTTCATCCCATGAAGTAAAACTGGTAATACTTCATATCTAACACCACGGTGTTATCGGTAAATTCAATTACCATTTCACGTTCAAATCTAATTAAAGATTTACTATCGCCTGGAGCAAAACTGGTGGTACTCCATTTTCGATCTTTTCAATCTAATTAAAGATTCATTAAAACTCCACTTAGTTTTAATCTTTAACTGGGTTAAAGAATCAGTGTCATTTAAAAACACAGTTCACGATAAACCCAAAATCACATTCATTAATTATCGGGTTAAAGAACGAGTGTTGTTTAAAACACTGTCCACGATAAACCCAAAAATCAATATCAATTCAATTCCAATTAAATATTATTTAATTGGTACACTTCATTAAATCTAAATAAAAAGATTTAATCTTTTCTCCACTGGGTTCAAGAACAGTGTTAGTGAAGACACCATTCACGACAAACCCAAATCACATTTGATATTCAATATAAGGCTCTGAATAGAAAATATATCGGCTTATATTCAATATCAAATTCTACGATTAACAAATGTCGTATTGGAAATAACGATATAAATATATATCTTTCAAATTTCCATAACAACATCCGTATAATCACGAATTCCAACATCGAAATATTCCGAAGACAATTTCGATTCAATTCCACTCCAATGCAATCATTGGAAATTCTGGTTATTTTTAAAACCTTTCGAATTCAATTTATTTATTTAAAAATAAATAGAATTATAATTCTAGTTCAAAACTAGTTCAGTTCGATAAAAATCTATTTTTATCTTTTCAAAGATGGAGTTTTTCATCCCAATTCTTTCTAAATCATTTCTTATGATTTTACACAAATTATTATTATTTTTAAAATTTTTATCAAGGTCCGTACAGTCGATTTCCATCAATGGCCATCGAACTGCACTTACAGCGACCTTTTTCAAATTTGAATTGGACATAATTCCAAATCCAACCGTTAGATTTCTAATTTCTAGTATTCGTTAGAAAGCTCTTTTCGATACGAACCCAACGGTTCCGGTTTTAGGAGAATCCGACGGTCGGATCTCCCGTAATATCCGTTTGAAATAAATGGTCGAAATTCACGAACTGCCGCGGCGCGGCGCGTTCTATTCAGGCCATTATATTATATATATAATATATATTTCGTCGATTCCTATTTAAAACGAATTATATAAATAGTTTTAAAATTCGTTTCAAAAGCCATTTCAACTTTTATTTCAATTCAAATCAAAGTTGAATTCTTCCTTATAAATTCGTTTTAAAATTCATTTCTATTCAATTCAAATTTCAATTCAATTTGAATTTGTTTCCAATTCAATTCGAATTCGTTTTCAATTCAATTCAATTCAAATTCGTTATCTATTCAATTCATTTCGAAATCGTTTTATATTCAATTCATTTCGAAATCGTTTTATATTCAATTCATTTCGAAATCGTTTTATATTCAATTCATTTCGAAATCGTTTTCAATTCATTTCATTTTGAAATATTTGATTTCAAAATTACTTTTCAATATTCATTTTAAAATGAATAAAATCGATATAAATATCGTTCACGTCAAAATGGCGTCAATCTATCAACGCGGCTTCATATATTTCGATTTTCAAATATTCTATTTCAAATATTTCTCTTTCAAATATTTCTATTTCAAAACTGGAATGAGGCCCAAACAATTACCATATAATGTTAATTATATGGATTTTCTACACCACATGTATATATCAACAACGATGAATAATCAACCATCATCCAAAGTGCATTCTACACTGTATAAGCATCAAATATAGATATCTAACGCTTATAACAGCCTGTCAATCAATCGATCGACATATTGAATCAGTTAGGATGAGTGAACTTTAAATTTCATCCCAACACCCGTGTGGGGTTTCAAGCAATCAAACACAGATTTTATTTGTGCAGTTGGGCGATGTGTAAAATTTATCGACCCAAACAATGTCCTTCAAATAGGTGTACATAAACAAACCGTCTGGTTTGTAAATGAATATTTATTTATTCGCATTCACTATATTCATATTCATGTTAAAAATTATATTTTTAACGATAAAACATTTTATTTTAACTTATGAATTTCTATTCAGTTCATTCTTTAAATAAAATGATATTTTTATTTTCTAACTTATTTTAGAAAATTTCGGCGGCATAACGGCACGATACTAGAAACGGGACAAGGCCTAGCCTTATCCCCGGTCTAGTGAAGGCCCACGCCATTCACACATCAATCAAATCACCAAACAACCAAATTCAAATCAAATCATATAACTAATCTATGCAACCAAACAAACAAGTCCATGGTCTGTGGACGATTGTGTCGGGTGCTACTAAGCACCGTCTGCATCCTAGTATATATATAACTAGAGAAAGAAATTTTTGAGTGAGAAGTTCTCACCGAAAGCTATCCCCACTTCACGACACTTCTATTTTAGAGATCTTCGTCGTTCTCGCCTTTTCGTCCTCTTCGTTGCCCGTGGCCACTACATATGTAAAAATCGAATTTTTACTACGATGTTCAATATATAAAAATCACATTTTTACTCGATGTTCAATATATAAAAATCACATTTTTACTCCAATGTTCAATATATAAAAATCAAATTTTTACTTCGATCTTCAATATATAAAAATCACATTTTATCTCGATGTTCAATATATAAAAATCACATTTTTATCTCGATGTTCAATATATAAAAATCACATTTTTATCTCGATGTTCAATATATAAAAATCGCATTTTTATCTCGATGTTCAATATATAAAAATCGCATTTTTATCTCGATGTTCAATATATAAAAATCGAATTTTTACTTATGACGTTATTCATATGAAAACCAAAACTTTATTCGCTATTTATATATATATAAATCTCAAATCAGATTTCTATACACTATTTTCACATATAAAAAAATGTAAATAAATTAAATGTAAATAAATAAAACTCACTGTTTGAAAAAAAAAGGGATCGGGGAAGTGGCAGCATCGGGCTGTAGAGGGGGTGGCGGCCTGATCGGAGGTGAAGCAGGGGCGGCGATGTCTTCAGCTGGGGCGCGGCAAGGTGGTGGCGAATGGGGCTATGCGGCGGGCGGTGGTAGCTCGATTTTTTTTTTTTGCTGAGGAGGGCGGCGGATGTCGTGGTAGAAGGGAGATGGAGTGGAGGGTGGTCGATGGAGATGGAGGAGCCGGAGTGGTGGAGCGATGGACGGTGTTGGGTGGGGGAGGAGCGTCGGGGTAGTGGTGATCCCTGGCGTCGCCATTTCTGATTTCAATCGGGGGGGATTTAGGCTGAAGAAATAAAGTGTGGAGGGGGTTTTGTGTAAAGGTTTTTTTTATTGTTATTATATATATACATATATATATTCTATTTTAATTTCAACCAGGTTGACTTTCCATACGAACACCGAATTGGGTCCAACGACTGTCATCCCTAACGTAATACCCCCATTCCGAACACAATGGGATATGTATCGTAAGCTGATTCGACTGTTACAATCAGTTTTGATTTAAATTAAAATATAATCCTTTGTATATCCAATTCGAACGCGCATTTCAAATTACTGGGGCCACACACTAACTCGAAAAATTATAGAAAAATTATTTCTAGCTTCGTATTGTCGATACAGTCCTAACAAAACTAGTTTCGTCGAATTCTGAGACCGTTTGAAAAATGATCATTTTCCAGTCGATTAAAATCAACTGAAACTGGTCAAACGCGTTTTCCTTTGACACGCTCACATATTGATTCGAAAAATTATGAAATTTGAAACCTAGCAATAATTTGACACTGCGGATCCAACAAAAGTGGTTTCGTCGAAATCCGAGGTCATTTGCAAAATTTCGATTTTTAAGGGCCTGAATTCCACAGCGACTATTCTGAATTTTCAACTGGACATATCTTTTGATTCCCGTTGTGAAATTTCGATTTTTCGGATTCGTTGAATAGATATCATCAATTAGATCCTAATGTTTTTGGTTTCACTAAAATCCGGATTGTTTTGCACCCGGTACATTCAATTGAAGTTTGAAATCGAATTATCGAACTACCGCGCCATTTTCAATTCTATTTATAATTATAAATAATTATTTATATTCTAACGACGACGTATATAATATATACGTTCGAATTATATTCAAAATAAATTTTCTCGTCGATATTATTTAAAATAATTCATTTTAAATAATCAAAATTCTCTAAAATTGCCAAAATAAAAATTTTTAACTGGCCCAGGTTTTCGGGTTGTTACAATCTCCCCCACTTAAAACTTTTCGTCCCCGAAAAGGAACAAAGTCGAAAGTGGTTTGATCCTTTAACTCTACGTTCGATCTGGCTTCCATTCTCCAACTTTTCAGTTTCTGAGAATTTTCAAATTCTTCAAAAATTTGGCTAACACCCTAAATTTTCGAAAAATTTCGCCATAACCTCCCCTACACCGGGAGCATCGGGGAATTTCAAATAGCTTCCCCGGTCCTTCTAATCTCAAAAAGAAAAAGAAAAAGCCAAGAGGCTAGCCAATAGGCTCATAAAATCATCATCACCCAAACAAAACAGTAAATTATGTAGTAAACATGTACCTATTTGTCGGGCAAACAAATTTTATTCTCTGCTCTAGCCTCCTTGCTATGACCTGTTCAATATAAGTATATGTATATGCAAGCAAATGCGACCAATTTTCAATACAATTCAATATTTGATGCTATTAGGCATAATGGTTCAAAATTAGCAAACAAATAGGCAAACAACACAAACATCAATCAATTAGTGAATTAGAGTTTCAAATTCATAATTTTGATACATATGGTCAAAAATCAGATTTTTGATGCCAAATCACAACAATAGGCCTTATCTAATTTTTGGTTCTCACACCAGTCTAATGGAAATATATAAATATAACACCTTCAACACTCGAATATAAATTCTAATGATGGAGCTCCATCATCAAAATCATCTCCGGGCGATTAGAGTGTAATTCTATATCTATCCAGTATATTAAAACTTCAAATACACGTTTGCAAGGCGTATATGCAAAATCTTTATATACTGGACTGTCCAAATCAATTAAATAAATAATCAAATACGAATAGTTGATTTAAAATTTCAAAACAATTTTTTTTTTCATTTTAAAAATATACTCTTCACACTCGTTCTAGGATATTACTGATCCCATCTCTAACGAGTCATCCTCATTGGATATTGCTAATCCAATATCTGATGAATTCTTTCATATGGTTCTAATGTGTCTTGTTCTCTGAGCTTTGTAAACCAAAGCTCTGATACCAAATGTGACGAGAAGGAATTTCGCTCGGTCCGAATCAGTCGCTAAACCGATCTAGACCGTTCGATACGCCCTATCGTTTGAGAACACGACAAAATAGAACGCATACAAAAGAACATTTCATTGTATATCACAACAATGCATCAGATTACAAGAATATACAGAGTATAAACAAATAAATATTACACAGAAATATCAGAGATTTAAATTACATTTAAATACATAGCAGCGGAAAATAATACAATACACAACTAGAAGAGATATACGGATACAAAGCTTTCCGGACATCATTCCAGCTGTAAACCTGGATCCTGTGAATATAAATCTGCAAAAACCAAAACTACTAGCTGCTCGTGTCAAAATAAGGGCACCCAGAGTTTAGGTTAAAACAATAAACTCCAGGTCAGTCATGTGACTGGTGTGAGAACGAAAACAGTTATTGATCTTTATTTTAAAGTTAGGTAAATCAAGGGACCACGCCGTATAACACGGAACGGGTTTCCTCCCAAGAATACCAGTGCATATAAGTAAACAACGCAATGCTTTTCTAAAAATGAAGCTATTATAAGACCCAGGTCCCATCACACAATGCAACGCAGCCGAGGATAGGGTTTTCCCTTATAATAGCCAAACATGCTTAGTACGTTTAAAACAAATCATTTGATACTACTATAAGTGTATAGTGTATAAAACAATCTTCAAATCATAAGTATCAATCATAGGCGACATGAGCGTCCCATGCCACTATGTCGCCATATATAGGTTTACAATCAAAACCGCAATGTCGTATTGGAAGTTGGGTTATCATTTATGGTATGAACCGAGGCTAGGGGCAAGATCCTCTACCGATTTGTGACTCTCTAGCCCGAGCCACAGGGTCAGAGCGCATCGACCCTTTAGATCGTCAGGGCCGGTCCACCGATGTGGATTATTATGCCTGAACACTACGTTTCCCCGCCCTTTGTGGCGTAAGCCTGGCCCGTCAGCCGACCAGAAGCATCGGTCGAAACCGATATCACGAGGCGCCTCGCTTTTCAGCAAGTAATAATAAGCAACATCCACATGAGTCAAACTCATCGGCCAGTTCAAGCACTGACGCCACTCCTAACTAGAAAGAAACGCATGCCCTCCCTGAGGTCCGTCTCCCGTTTTTGGTCCATACCGGGTGTGAAACTCGCGAAGTGAACGTTACACAAAGCTATGCCACAAAGGCTGTGCTTCTATCATCAACCACAAGACTTTGCTTTTCAACAGAAGCCTTGATCATTTGCCACTTAAGCATGCCACACAGGCAATTCACTCCATGCGATTGATATCCATCAATATATAACCCCTGAGCTCGTACATCTCAGAGAAGGGCGTTAAGCAAGAGAATAAATTCTCCGCCGCCAAGCAGATATACATTTAATAGAGATCAATCACACGGACCAAAATCCAATGTCAGACACACAGTCCATTTACAAGTCCGTTCTGGGGCTGAACGAAACCGGAGGCACCTAGTACCCCGCATATCCATCGATCTCCAAGTACGTCTGGACGATCACCAACTGTTTCCATCTTCTTGGGTGTATAGCCCAATCAAGATCATCAGTAATCACCCAAACGACGTGAAGACTTCCGGTCTTCGACCATCTCTTCATCTTCGACTTATCGTCGTATCAGTTATTCAGAATGGGATAAACCCGGTCTTTCCGAATAACTCGCGTATATTTTAAATAAGTGTTACACAAACACAACATACGCCTCATTCCAATTTATCAGTCACTAACCGTAAATTAATCAAGAGAATAATTCCCCAAATATTAACCCCGAAGGCCGAAACCAACATCAGATCAATATCCAGAAAACCATTCTGCTTAGCAAACCGACAGTTAGTTTCTGATTTCACATTCATAGGGAAAGGTTCCCATTAATTTTATCCAAGATAATTTCCTAAATTTATTCTCTAATCTTCCTTTGAATTTCGATTCAACTAGTCGGAATTAGCGAACCTTACCGTAGTAATCATTGGTTTTAATTTCCCAATCCCAACCTGTTCATCCCATGAAGTAAAACTGGTAATACTTCATATCTAACACCACGGTGTTATCGGTAAATTCAATTACCATTTCACGTTCAAATCTAATTAAAGATTTACTATCGCCTGGAGCAAAACTGGTGGTACTCCATTTTCGATCTTTTCAATCTAATTAAAGATTCATTAAAACTCCACTTAGTTTTAATCTTTAACTGGGTTAAAGAATCAGTGTCATTTAAAAACACAGTTCGCGATAAATCCAAAATCACATTCATTAATTATCGGGTTAAAGAACGAGTGTTGTTTAAAACACTGTCCACGATAAACCCAAAAATAAATATCAATTCAATTCCAATTAAATTTTATTTAATTGGTACACTTCATTAAATCTAAATAAAAAGATTTAATCTTTTCTCCACTGGGTTCAAGAACAGTGTTAGTGAAGACACCATTCACGACAAACCCAAATCACATTTGATATTCAATATAAGGCTCTGAATAGAAAATATATCGACTTATATTCAATATCAAATTCTACGATTAACAAATGTCGTATTGGAAATAACGATATAAATATATATCTTTCAAATTTCCATAACAACATCCGTATAATCACGAATTCCAACATCGAAATATTCCGAAGACAATTTCGATTCAATTCCACTCCAATGCAATCATTGGAAATTCTGGTTATTTTTAAAACCCTTTCGAATTCAATTTATTTATTTAAAAATAAATAGAATTATAATTCTAGTTCAAAACTAGTTCAGTTCGATAAAAATCTATTTTTTTCTTTTCAAAGATGGAGTTTTTCATCCCAATTCTTTCTAAATCATTTCTTATGATTTTACACAAATTATTATTATTTTTAAAAATTTTATCAAGGTCCGTACGGTCGATTTCCATCAATGGCCATCGAACTGCACTTACAACGAACTTTTTCAAATTTGATTTGGACATAATTCCAAATCCAACCGTTATATTTCTAATTTCTAGTATTCGTTAGAAAGCTCTTTTCGATACGAACCCAACGGTTCTGGTTTTAGGAGAATCCGACGGTCGGATCTCCCGTAATGTCCGTTTGAAATAAATGGTCGAAATTCACGAACTGCCGCGGCGCGGCGCGTTCTATTCAGGCCATTATATTATATATATAATATATATAATATATATTTCGTTGATTCCTATTTAAAAAGAATTATATAAATAGTTTTAAAATTCGTTTCAAAAGCAATTTCAACTTCCATTTCAATTCAAATCAAAGTTGAATTCTTCCTTATAAATTCGTTTTAAAATTCATTTCTATTCAATTCAAATTTCAATTCAATTTGAATTTGTTTCCAATTCAATTCGAATTCGTTTTCAATTCAATTCAATTCAAATTCGTTATCTATTCAATTCATTTCGAAATCGTTTTATATTCAATTCATTTCGAAATCGTTTTATATTCAATTCATTTCGAAATCGTTTTATATTCAATTCATTTCGAAATCGTTTTCAATTCATTTCATTTTGAAATATTTGATTTCAAAATTACTTTTCAATATTCATTTTAAAATGAATAAAATCGATATAAATATCGTTCACGTCAAAATGGCGTCAATCTATCAACGCGGCTTCATATATTTCGATTTTCAAATATTCTATTTCAAATATTTCTATTTCAAATATTTCTATTTCGAAACTGGAATGAGGCCCAAACAATTACCATATAATGTTAATTATATGGATTTTCTACACACATGTATATATCAACAACGATGAATAATCAACCATCATCCAAAGTGCATTCTACACTGTATAAGCATCAAATATAGATATCTAACGCTTATAACAGCCTGTCAATCAATCGATCGACATATTGAATCAGTTAGGATGAGTGAACTTTAAATTTCATCCCAACACCCGTGTGGGGTTTCAAGCAATCAAACACAGATTTTATTTGTGCAGTTGGGCGATGTGTAAAATTTATCGACCCAAACAATGTCCTTCAAATAGGTGTACATAAACAAACCGTCCGGTTTGTAAATGAATATTTATTTATTCGCATTCACTATATTCATATTCATGTTAAAAATTATATTTTTAACGATAAAACATTTTATTTTAACTTATGAATTTCTATTCAGTTCATTCTTTAAATAAAATGATATTTTTATTTTCTAACTTATTTTAGAAAATTTCGGCGGCATAACGGCACGATACTAGAAACGGGACAAGGACTAGCCTTATCCCCGGTCTAGTGAAGGCCCACGCCATTCACACATCAATCAAATCACCAAACAACCAAATTCAAATCAAATCATATAACTAATCTATGCAACCAAACAAACAAGTCCATGGTCTGTGGACGATTGTGTCGGGTGCTACTAAGCACCGTCTGCATCCTAGTATATATATATAACTAGAGAAAGAAATTTTGAGTGAGAAGTTCTCACCGAAAGCTATCCCCACTTCACGACACTTCTATTTTAGAGATCTTCGTCGTTCTCGCCTTTTCGTCCTCTTCGTTGCTCGTGGCCACTACATATGTAAAAATCGAATTTTTACTACGATGTTCAATATATAAAAATCACATTTTTACTCGATGTTCAATATATAAAAATCACATTTTTACTCCGACGTTCAATATATAAAAATCACATTTTTACTTCGATGTTCAATATATAAAAATCACATTTTTACTTCGATGTTCAATATATAAAAATCACATTTTTATCTCGATGTTCAATATATAAAAATCACATTTTTATCTCGATGTTCAATATATAAAATTCGCATTTTTATCTCGATGTTCAATATATAAAAATCGAATTTTTACTTATGACATTATTCATATGAAAACCAAAACTTTATTCGCTATTTATATATATATAAATCTCAAATCAGATTTCTATACACTATTTTCACATATAAAAAAATGTAAATAAATTAAATGTAAATAAATAAATAAAACTCACTGTTTGCAAAAAAAAAAAAGGGATCGGGGAAGTGGCAGCATCGGGCTGTAGAGGGGGTGGCGGCCTGATCGGAGGTGAAGCAGGGGCGGCGATGTCTTCAGCTGGGGCGCGGCAAGGTGGTGGCGAATGGGGCTATGCGGCGGCCGGTGGTAGCTCGATTTTTTTTTGCTGAGGAGGGCGACGGATGTCGTGGTAGAAGGGAGATGGAGTGGAGGGTGGTCGATGGAGATGGAGGAGCCGGAGTGGTGGAGCGACGGACGGTGTTGGGTGGGGGAGGAGCGTCGGGGTAGTGGTGATCCCTGGCGTCGCCATTTCTGATTTCAATCGGGGGGGATTTAGGCTGAAGAAATAAAGTGTGGAGGGGGTTTTGTGTAAAGGTTTTTTTTTATTATTATATATATATATATATATATATATATTCTATTTTAATTTCAACCAGGTTGACTTTCCATACGAACACCGAATTGGGTCCAACGACTGTCATCCCCAACGTAATACCCCCATTCCGAACAAAATGGGATATGTATCGTAAGCTGATTCGACTGTTAAAATCAGTTTTGATTTAAATTAAAATATAATCCTTTATATATCCAATTCGAACGCACATTTCAAATTACCGGGGCCACACACTAACTCGAAAAATTATAGAAAAATTATTTCTAGCTTCGTATTGTCGATACAGTCCTAACAAAACTAGTTTCGTCGAATTCTGAGACCGTTTGAAAAATGATCATTTTCCAGTCGATTAAAATCAACTGAAACTGGTCAAACGCGTTTTCCTTTGCCACGCTCACATATTGATTCGAAAAATTATGAAATTTGAAACCTAGCAATAATTTGACACTGCGGATCCAACAAAAGTTGTTTCGTCAAAATCCGAGGTCATTTGCAAAATTTCCATTTTTAAGGGCCTGAATTCCATAGCGACTATTCTGAATTTTCAACTGGACATATCTTTTGATTCCCGTTATGAAATTTCGATTTTTCGGATTCTTTGAAAAGATATCATCAATTAGATCCTAATGTTTTTGGTTTCACTAAAATCCGGATTGGTTTGCACCCGGTACATTCAATTGAAGTTTGAAATCGAATTATCGAACTACCGCGCCATTTTCAATTCTATTTATAATTATAAATAATTATTTATGTTCTATCGACGACGTATATAATATATACGTTCGAATTATATTCAAAATAAATTTTCTCGTCGATATTATTTAAAATAATTCATTTTAAATAATCAAAATTCGCTAAAATTGCCAAAATAAAAATTTTAAACTGGCCCAGATTTTCGGGTTATTACACTAATCGATCGCTAAATCGGCCAAGACCGTTCGAATCCTGTATACGCTAACTCTGGGCATACAACACATAAGAACAAATAACATAATACTTCTATAAACATAATAATAATGTTACATCAGAGTATAGAATATATCAGAGTATATCAAAATATAATACAGCGGAAGATTAATTTACATCAAACGTAATACAATTCACAGCGGAAAATAAATAAAGTAACACAGTGAAAGACAATCAATGCTCTGGACACAGCTTTAAGCTTCTATCCAGAATCCTGTTCATATATCTGCAACATAAACTACTCGACTGCCCGTGTGGAAACTAGGGGCACCCGAGTTTGCAAGGGAAAAGCAAACTACAGGTTAGTCATGGGACTGGTGTGAGAAACTCTACAGTTAAAATTAACTTATCAAAATGATAAGGAAAATCACGGGACCACGCCGCTAACGCGGAACGAGTTTACCCCCATGAATACCAGTGTAAAAACAACAATCAATATAGATATATGGATCTATAATGCATCAATCAACATGTGATATCCCAATCTACCCATTTAGATTAATCGCCACACTTAGATTTTCCAAATCCAATTTAATTTACAGAAATTATTCCTTTGGACTTAATTTCCCGATTTCCATTTCAAAGCATTTGAAATATATATCTAGCTTTTATATCAAAGTAGATTTCACATCGGGATCTCAAATCAAGTCATTTGGAGATATGAATTCCATATCATTACAATGCATACAAACAAGTATGCAACCAAATATCGGGCTCCCCTTAGACAAAGCAAAGGGCACGCACCTAACCAACTTGATATATATATATATATATATATATATATATATATATATACGTGTGTGCACCTCCCACTGTGGAGCAGGCTACACCGACGATGCACCTTCCACGCATGGAAGCATACACCGCCCATCTCGCCCATACTTTTAGTCGTTCGGGTTACTCGAATCTTTAGCCACGTACCAAATCATTTCATATCCCGAAGTAGGGAAAATCATTTCACAACATAATAATCACAAGTACTTTCAAAATATAGTACTTCACATCAGCAATTCACACAAATGATCAGTCACTATTTATCACATAACCTTTGAGCTCGTACGTCTCAAAGAACGGTGTTAACAAGAGAATAAATTCTCCGCCACCAAACAGCTACATCGTTAATAGCAACTAATCGAATATGTGATGAACTACAATGTAAAACCATAATATATTTCCAAATCGCTCCGAAATCATCGGGTTTTAGCCCTCGAAAACCTTTTTATTTTATAAAACAATTTTTTTATAAAACACTCCCTGTCCAAAATTGGGAATACTATTCTTTTCATTTAAGAAAAATACCATTTCAAAATCATTCATTAAATTTGAAATGAACACTACCACAGCGCTACACATCTCATAGTCAAACCGTGAAGTGTTTCACAAGATGTTAGCATACCAGTATTTCTACCCAACCCAATTCTCAATGGAAAAGCATATCTTGCTCATAAACTGGTCGAGCACAATCCAAGCAACCAATCAATCCCAATCAATATCAACAACCAAGTGTATTTGGTTTAATCACATTTCATATTTTGGTAATTTAATTACCATATATACATTCACAATCTAATTAAAGATTTATTCAACTCCAATTGGTTTCGATCTCTAAAATCATTTCTTATCGATTGTTCAACTTTTTGGACATTAAGTCTGCTTTTACTTGGGTTAGAGAACTAATGTCATTTAAACACAGTTCATGGCAAACCCAATATCCCATTTGATATTTAATACTAGGCTCTGAATAGAAAATATATCGGCTTATATTCAATATCAAATTCTAAAATCAACAAATATCGTATTGGAATAACGATATATATCTTCCAAATTCCTCCACAATATCCATATAACCATGGAATCCAATATCAAAATATTCCGAAGATGATTTCGATTCAAATCCATTTCAATTCATATATTGGAAATTCCAGTTATTTTCAAAACCATTTCAAATCCAATTTCTTTTATTTAAAAATTATTGGATTAATTTTTCTAGTTCAAAACTAGTTCATTTCGATAAAAATCTATTTTTATCTTTTCAAATATGTATTTTTTCATCCCAATTCTTTCCAAATCATTTATTATGATTTTACACTAATTATTGATATTTTTAATAATTTTATCAAGGCCCGTATAGTCGATTTCCATAAATGGCCATCGAACTGCACTTACAGCGACCTTTTCCAAATTTGATTTGGACATAATTCCAAATCCAACCGTTAGATTTCTAATTTCTTGTATTTGTTCGAAATCTCTTTTCGATACGAACCCAACGGTTCTGGTTTAAGGAGAATCAGACGGTCGGATCTCCCGTAATGTCCATTCGAAGTCTATGGTCGAAATTCGACAAGTACCGCAGCGCGTTCTATTCAAGCCATTATATTATATATATAATATATATAATATATATTTTGTCGATTTCCTTTTAAAACATATTTTATAAATCGTTTTAAATTCGTGTTCAAAACGATTTCAACTTCCTATTCTGGCTCAAATTCTTCAACTTTTCAGTTTGTAAGAACTTTCTAATTTTTCAAAAATTTGGCTAACACCCTAAATTTTCGAAAATTTTCGCCATAACCTCCCCTACATGGGAGCACCGGGAAAATCCCGAAATCGCCATGCAGGCCTTTCCAATCCAAAAAGAAAAAGAAACAGCCAAGCGGCTAGCCAATCGGCTCATGAAACCATCATACCCAAACAAAACAGTAAATATGTACCTATTTGTCGGGCATACAATTTTATTCCTCTTCTCTAGCCTCCTTGCTATGACCTGTTCAATATATCCTATATGTACATTTTCATACAACGCCTATATATACATTTTCATATGACGCTTTCATATATTCACTCAACGCATATATAATTTCACATGACCCATATATAAGCCAAAAATAATATTATTAGCGAACTAATAATATTTCCACCATATGACAATTTTATATATACCATATATACGCTAAAAAATATAATTTTAGCGAACTATTATTTATTTCAAGGTATGACTATTGTTAACAACCCGTATACATGTTAAAAATGTTATTTTTAACAAACTAGAATTTATTTCAACGTATGACTATTTTTAATACTTCACATACTTGATAAAAATGTTACTTTTTGCGAACAAAAATATGTTTTGACTCATGACTATTTTTATTACTTCACATACATGATAAAAATGTAATTTTTATCCTTCAAAGAATTTATTTCAAACATGAATATTTCATATACTTCATACATACACTAAAAATGTTATTTTTATTGTTCAAAGAATTTATTCCCCATATGAAAGTTTCATTTACTTCATATATATGATAAAATGTGAATTTTTTCATTCAAACAATTTATTCAACATATAAATATTTTGTTTACTTCATATATACGATAAAATGTGAATTTTATCGTTCAAACAATTTATTCAACATATGAATATTTTATTTACTTCATATATACAATAAAAAGTGAATTTTATCGTTCAAACAATTTATTAAACATATGAATGTTTCATTTACTTTATATACACAATCAAAATCAATTTGCACAACACAATCAAACAAACAAGTCATCCATGGTCTGTGGACAACGGGGAACAGTTCATATATGCAGTTATGAAATAAATAACTGTATAAGAAATTACAGTGAGGAGTTCTCACCTTTGGGTTCCACTCTGCCATTATCTATTTCTGAATGGTTTGGATTCTAATCGTTTCCCGCACATTGTGTCCTTCACCGTGTTTTCAACGAAATCTGTTTTACATAGTTTATATCAAAATCATATTTTCGATTGGCCACATATATATAAAAATTGTATTTTTAACTTACTAACAATCACATTTTTAACTAAACAAAGATCATATTTTTAACTAAACAAGGATCCTATCTTTATATTTTCCTAAACATGATAATTTTATATTTAAAACTATGTCATATTTTTATATTCTTCTTTCAAACATTTTATATGTAAAAACAATGTTTTTATTTCACACATTTTTTATTTTATTTTTTCAAAATCAAATTCTAGTTTATCTTCTCAAAAACAAATTCTAGTTTATCTTTTTCAAAAACAAAGTGATATACATTTTAAAAACAAGGTGACATACATTTGAAAAACAAAGTGATGTATATTTGAAAAACAAGGTGACAAACAATTGAAAAACAAGGTGATATATATTTGAAAAAGAAGGTGATATACATTTGAAAAACAAGGTGATATACATTTGGAAAACAAGGTGATATACATTTGAAAAACATGGTGATATACATTAGAAAAACAAGGTGATATACATTTGAAAAACAAAATGATATATATTTGAAAAACAAGGTTAATGCTATTTTCATTTTTAAATCTGAAATAAAAATCATTGTTATTTTTTTTTAAATAAAACTGATTTTACATTGTATGTAAATCAAATAAACTCTCACCTTCTTTCTTCCTGCTCACCGCCGATATGCCTTCAAACACTAGGGTTCCTCCTTGCTCGCGCCACGGTGGTCAGAACCACCATCCGACCCTACCACGTGCAGCGCCACTGTGAACTGCTCCTCCGCCCTCGCCCGTGCCATGTCCGGTGGCCCCCACCTGGCCGGAAACCCGACCTGAACGACTCGACTTCGACCCAGGATTTAGATCTCGATGTTATATGAGAAACGTTCACATTGGGGTGGATTGGAAGATCTCGAACTGGTCTTCAAATTTTGTTTTGAATTTGTGAATTAATTCAAAGCGAATTGACAATGGTTTGGGAATTAAAATCGGACGAAATCGTCCGTTCATTATGAGAAAGGGCGGCGGCTTCAGCATGAGGAATGAATTAGGGTTTTTACCTTTAATTAATATATATATATATATATTTATATTTTAATATTATTTTATACGAAAATTTCTTGTTTGTTACTGTGTACTCCAAATCAAACCCAACGACTGTCGCCCCTAGCTAATTACCCCCATTCCGAACACAATGGGATATGTTTCGTAACCCAATTCGGTTGTTACAGTCGATTTCTGCTAAATTTAACATATAAATCATTATATTGAATTTTAAACGTACATTTCAATTTACTGGGGTCACATACGGAACCTAAAAATTCCAGAAAAATTATTTCTAGCTTCGTATTGACGATACAGTTCTAACAAAACTAATTTTGTCAAATTCCGAGACCGTTCGAAAAATGGCCATTTTCTGGTCAATCGAAATTGACTGAAACTGTGAAAACACATTTTTTTGCCACGCTCACATATTGATTCAGAAAATTACGAATTTTGGAATATAGCAATAATTCGACATCCCGGAACCAACAAAAGTGGTTTCGTCGAAAACAGAGATCGTTTGCAAAATTTCCATTTTTAAGGGCTATATTTTCCATAGCGACTATTCTGAATTTTCATCTGGGCATAACTTTTAATCCCCGCTCTGAAATTTCAATTTTTCGGGTTCATTGGAAAAATATTCTCAAATAGATTCTAATATTTTTGGTTTCGCTTAAATCCGGTTTGTTTTAAATCCTGTACATTCATTTGAACTTTGAAATCGAATTTTCAAACTACCGCGCCATTTCTAATTCCTATTATAATTAATAAAAATTATTCGTTTTAACTTCGTCGAAATTAAATTTTCCTTCGTTAATATTTAAAATAATTCATTTTAAATATTCAAAATTCATCAAAATAACCAAAATAAAAATTTTAATTTGGTTCCGATTTTCTGGGTTGTTACAATCTCCCCCACTTAAATTTTTTCATCCTCGAAAAGGAACAAAGCTGAAAGTCGTTTAACAAACAAACTCAACTTTCATTCTGGCTTTCATTCGAGGGCATTTCTAACCCTATCTCTATTGAGTCACTCATTCTAGAATGCTACTGATTCTATCTCTAATGAGGATTCTTCAATAGGATATTACAAATCCTACCTTTGATGAGTCTTTTATTCTGTTCTAAATAGTTGCACCCTAAAGATTTGAGTTAACCAAAGATCTGATATCAGTTGTAAAGATACGAATTTCACCTGGGCCTAATCGATCGCTAAATATACATAATCACAATCAGTTCAAATAATTTATCGTTCTAAAAAGTGAATTTTATCGTTCAAATAATTTATTCAACATATGAATGTTTCATTTACTTCATATACACAATCACAATCAGTTTGCATAAAACAATCAAACATAGAAGTCGTCCATGGTCTGTGGACGACGGGGAACAGTTCATATATGCAGTTATGAAATAAATAACTGTATAAGAAATTACAATGAGTAGTTCTCACCTTTGGGTTCCACTCCGCCATTATCTATTTCTGAACGGTTTGGATTCTAATCGTTTCCCGCTCGTCGTGTCCTTCACCGTGTTTTCAACGAAATCTGTTTTACACAGTTTATATTGAAATCATATTTTCAATTTGCTACATCTCTACTAATAAAGGAAATCTTTTGAGTGTGGTGAAGCTTTTTCGAACTACCCAATTTAACCCACTCACATGCTTAAATCGGAAATAATTAGGAAAGAAGGAAAAGGGTGTAACTGTCATTTCTCCTCTCACGTTCTGTCCCCTGCCATCAACAGGCAGTCCACTAACTTTCCCTACTTCATTTTTCTTCCGTCTTCCCCTCTCTATTTCTCCTCCCCATGTTTTTCTCCCTTAATAAAACAGTCCCACTACGTAACTGTCATTCCAGAACCCACGACCACTAGACTGCTTCTTCGAAATCTTCTCTTCCCTCACTTCTACACACTATAGTTGTATGCTATCGTCATCCAAAAATCAACTAGAAGAACAGTCTGGAGCAGCTTTGATGGTAGGATCGCGTGTTGTTCTTCCACGATGTTGATTATTCGCACTAGAATTACAAGTTTGAAGCCTAAACATCCAAATTAACTACTTCTCCTAAATTTCTACATCTTCTCTATCTTCCACAGACTAAACCAATATGCGTCGAAAATAGCGGACGATGTCGATCTACGATTTATTAGATGGATGAGCAAATTCAAAATGAAAAGGTGGCATAATTACCATAAACTAAACGATTGGAAAAGCAATTCAAGTTTCCAGACATGCTTATTAAAGTCGAACAAATCATTTTGTGAAGGTTTGTTTTATTATTTGAAGAAACATATTCAATTTTATTTAGGTTATCAAAGATCATCATCGTTGTATACAGCTAATTTTATGATTTTTTTTTTTTTTTGAATACCAGTTGTGATTTCATATTTGTTCTTGATAGCAACAAACGAAAAGGAGTTTATCGATTATGCAGAAGATGATGAGAAAGCGATTTGTCAGGCCAAAATCCGGAGGAAGCGAAGAGCCTAAGAGGTATCCTTTTTCTTTAATTTTGTAAAATCAATATATTCCATTGCAATTATTTCTTGGTACTTAATGTGCTCTTTGTGCTTGATAACATTATAATGGCCAGCAAAAGGTTTTCTCATTTTATATGTTTTGTTTTTTAATTATTTTATGGTACATGGTCTGACATTGAGCTTCTTTGAATACGTTACCTCTTAGCACGTCATAGATGTCAAACATCTACCTATTGTCAAAATTCAGACCGTAGAACCGACCATACAATTTTTATATTTCAAATGGACTAAATTTTCCATTGTCCAGTACAAATAACAATAGAAGATAAATAATTCTGAGATGATGGGCATGTTTCAAATGCACGACGGTGCTGCTATCTTTTATAACGCTGACACATGTTTCTGTGACAGAGCTCAATTTGGGCTTCATGTAGAGATGAACTTATTTTTATGTTCCCTATTTTGCTTATA
This sequence comes from Allium sativum, assembly GCA_030737875.1. NCBI lineage: Eukaryota > Viridiplantae > Streptophyta > Magnoliopsida > Asparagales > Amaryllidaceae > Allium > Allium sativum. Next base: position 714,714,549 of record CM060922.1, read on the forward strand.
AGTTTATTAGTATTTCATTCATTCATAGGTTGAGTGCAGTTGTTCTAGCTATATCATTGATAAACCATTTGTTGCAAGTGGAACCTGTTAATTAGTAACATAATTATAAGCTGTGTATGTGATGATTCAGACAGAAAACAAAGATATGTTCCTAAACAACAGGGCTGTATAAAATCTTATCATCACAACCAATGTACGCTATAATGGTAAAGTGTGGATGTTGTTTTTAATATCTACCGCAAGTTCTCCTATTTTTTATACCAATGTATGTTTTTTCATTTCAAAAAACTTGCTACATCATTTGCATTTGAAAATGTAGGTTGTTTATCTAATAAATGACAAGCTGTAAAAATATTTAATGCATATGTTGTATGGTGGCTATCAGAAGCTACATAAAATTAATTGCCAACTTGAGTTTGGTAATTGTGGTTCGTTTCCGTTTGATCTTGATTTTATGGTTTTTTTTATAATTACATTTTTAAACAAGTTTGAATTCCTCTAAAGCACAAACATCAATTATGTTCTACACTGTTTCCGAAGTGGGATGCACTGCATAGGATACATACATCTATTATGTGTATGTTTCATTTCTTTTTTCCCAAAGGTCCAACTAATATATATTGTTCGGTTATGTTATGCAAGTGGTCTGATTACCTATTGTCCTTTGTTCAGGCATTGAAAATTAATTTTAAATTTGCATAATATGAGGATTAAAGAAAGTTTTGAGCAGTAAGATGACGAAAGCCAAGACGCGGAGCTGGGCAAATCGAGAAAAAATGATGAATAGCCGAAAATAGGAAAAGGGATAGAGATAAGAAGAAGGAAAACGGCTGAATGGGAACTTATAGCCTACGAGTGTATTTCTTTGCATCTTTGGCGACTGGTGTGAAAACTATTCGTAAATAATATGAAAATCTCCATAATTTATTAGGTTTGCTGTTGTTTTTCCTGTTTGACAAGCGATGTTATCACAGATTTACTACCAGTGATGGTTGTTAGATCTCATTTTTTATTTGTGATATTATTAAGCAAGTTTTCATAGCTCGGATCTAATGCTTCTATAGTTCGGGTTTAATTAAGCTTCGTTAGTATAGGTTTACTGACAATAATAATTCTTAGGTTGTTTGCGGCATTTTTCATTTTAGATATTATTGCAAATACATATTTATAGGTCTGATACTTCACTCTAATGCCAAGAACATGGCAAGAGCATTAAATATAAGAATATACAGTCCATGTTCAAGTCTAAGCATGAAGTACAGGTCTACATCATGAAATGAGGTGCCAACCCTGTCAATCCTTTTGTGCAGGTAAGATAAATGTTCAAGCATGAACCATGAACTAAAGGTGTAACTCTTCTAATAAATGTTGTGCCAAATAATAAGTCATGACTATGCTCACAAGGATAAGTGGCTAGCTTTCTGATAATATATTTTTCCTTTTATAGCTATTATTAATCTTTGTAGTGTGTTCAGATATTAGACTGTAGATCTCTTTATTTATTATTTACTTTTATGCCATTATGTGTTAAATTGAGTTTAATTAATGGTAAATAAATTGTGGTTCAGATATCAGAAGCTACATAAAATTACTAAACTCATCGTTTTCCATTTATGCAGCATACAAAGGAGCAAAAGCAAATGGTAAATAATTAGTGCAAGTATGGCATTTTTATTATTTCTTTTTCTTTTTTTCTTTTTTCTTTTTTCTTTTATGAAGATTGCGAACAATAATTTCTTATCACCATGATTTTTAACCATATTTTATAACTTCATTCTCAATTTTCTAATCCTTGCAAGCTATCCTGTAAATTATTCTTTGTCGCTGCTGATGTAACAACTCGTATTTTTGAATAACATGTTATAACATAAATGGAGGCAGAATTGAACTGTAAAATCTGAATCAAGGGAAACGGACTGGGCCATTGCGTTCGTATCGAAAAAATACGCGAAATAGAGTCCGAGTTTTCAAAAAACGGAGTCCGTATGACCAAGATATGGCCTCGCGAAGTTTCACGAAAAATTCAAATTCAAAACAGATTCAAATTTCAGAAAATCAAAAGTGGCGGGAAAATTCCTGCCAGACCCAGGGGGGTCGACTGGGGAGTCGACCTCCCCCCCCCCCCCCCAGGTCGACTGGGGTGTCAACCCCAGGGTCTGGTCGGCCCAGGCAACCTGGTGCACCTATTTTGGCTGTCTTGACCTGTTTTGGAGGCTTGTGACGGGATTTGATGGCTTGGATTGAATCTAGGGTTAATCCTATGGCTAATATTACCCTAATCTTCTATAAAAAGGACCTAACACCTAGCCTAAATCATAATTATTCAATCCTATAACTAAACTATGCTAAAATGGTTCCTCTCATGGCCTCCACCCTCATGCTAAAATTTCTAAGTTTATTTCTATGAGAGGTTTTGAATGCATACAAGTATTTTCAAGCTTGTATGAATGTTCTTAGTTTGCATTCAAGTCAAGTTGCAACATTTCTATTTCAAAGCAAGGATTTTTATTGATTTGGCTCAAGGGTTTTTCATTTGGAGCTTGCATATTTGGGATTTGCATAAGGGCTTCGTCTCAATCTTTATAAATAATATTCATTTGTGTCTTCATAGCATTGTAAGCCCTTTTCTACTTTCTTTTTATTGAACTCTAAAGTTAAATGAATGATGCAAGTTTGGGGTTGATCATTATGATATGCAAGTTTGGTTGATCACTATGATATGCAAGTTTAATTGATCATTATGATATACAAGTTTGGTTGATCATCATGATATGCAAGTTTGGTTGATCATTATGTTATGCAAGTTGGTTTAATCAAGATGTATGACACATGTTATCATGTTATGCAAGTTTGGGTTGATCATTATACACATGTTATCATGTTATGCAAGTTAAACTTGAGTTTATGACCTTAAAGCTTCAAGCTTTATGTTAAAGGTTGCATTTTGGCAACATGGAAGTTATCATATCCCTTATGATAACTTGCATGTGAGGACAAATGCGAACTTCTAGCAACTTCTACATGTTATTTATCACCATGTATCACTCGTATGCTAAGTTTGGTTTTATGCATGCTTTTGAAGCCTAATAATGCAATATGCAAGTATATGAACATATGAACATTTCATATGCCACCATGTTAAACTTGTGGCTTCAACACCTTTACGTCATGGTTATACCAAGTTCCCTATTTTATCCTTTATGCGTTGTTGCGATTATGTAAACGATGGGATTACGTTGGGGTTGGGTAACATAATGACGTGAACATGATTTTTATAACATGATGTGATGTGTTAACTTGTAATTATGTTTTGGAAACATAATGGACATGACACTTAGAAAATATGAGTGTGGCCAACTCGAGGTTGGGTTGAGTTTGTAGCGTAAATCTACCCGGACCCGCCCGGCTTAACTAGTGGCTACAAACAATAGGACCCAATGTGAGAAGTTGGTCATGTTGTGCTCGAACCCGAGGTTAGACCTAGCTGTGGTGTAAAGCTACCTGGACCCGCCCGGCTTAACTAGTAACCGCAACAAAGTCTAATGTGAGAGGTTAAAGCACATTAAGTTAATTAATACCTCCTGATTAGGGTTAAGTCATGGTCCACTTAATACTTAACCAATTTGGGCTTGATGGATTAATCGAGGTTAAGTCGGGAGCCTTGGGTACCCTTAACCGATTTAATCCACGTGTGGATCGGGTTAACCACATTTAACCCGTTAAGAAACCCTAGTTGCGTGGTCCCTTTCAGCAGTAACCTTCTTGGTAGTATCATAAGACCCTAGGACTAGGCTAGGGTGGGGCACGATTACTGGGCTGATTGTAAGAGACCAAAAGAGACGGCTGAATGATGCCCCGGTTGTTCAGGCGGACCATGGTCGTGCACATCAAGTCTGGAGTTGAACACGGGCAACGGTAGGTTTGGAGTATGCATCATGGAATGGTGTCAGAGGGTTACACCATAGGGCCTGATACACCCTAGGGTGGACCCTGCACAGTCAACTACATTACATGATTAAGCCGCATGACACTGACACTTGACGAGTTAGGCTTATAGGGAGCCGATCGACTAGACCGTGTAGTTGGACCTTGATTTAGGTCATCTCATGATGTTGGGCCAAACTTGGGCCAAGGGATCAATTCTTGTTTTTACTTGACATGTTAGAATGCTAGTACACCCATGGTGCAAAACTTAACCTTGATTATGCGATGACACCTTTATCTACCTTGTTAGTTAATCATCATGCCAGTATGTTGTTATCCTTATGTTCATCTCAGCTTCTCATGCCAGTTAACTTTACTAGTTCATAGACAGATAGTAGTAGGGCTTACCAGTCTTTTTGACTAACCTTTTTTCTTTCGCCTCTTTTCTTCCGTTCCCCCCCCAGGTCCTCAGGGTGGGAAAATTGGAGCTTAGCTTGGATCTTTACAGCTTGCTTACTGGATTTGCTCATATATGGTTTTGGACATTGAGCTAGCTATGGTTTATCACTTCACTTTGGGGATAGTACTTTATGTATTTCAGTTTTTCAGTTTATGCTTTTGTCTAGACTTTGTTTGTTGGAAAATAATGATCAAGTACTTTGTTGTAATATGACTATGGTTTTGAAATACTAGTTTAATCCGCTGCTTTATTTACTCTGTTTTTACTTATATGTTCTGTCTTGTGATATCTGCATGCATGTTTACCTTGTTTAACGCCCCTCCAAAGCTAGTGTCCCTGCAAGAGTGGCACTGGCAGAGGTGGGGTGTTACATTTGGTATCAGAGCCTAAGGTTTACAAGATTTGAGCAAAAGTGTTTTTGAAACTTACCTTTTGAAAAACTATTTTCAAAACCTATTAAGTATTTTTCAAGAAAAGTCTAGTTATTTTAAAAAGGCTATTTCCCAAAAGCCATAGCACTATCCTTCGTTTCTTCATTCTGAATCTATCTTTTTCTTCGTTTCAGTATGGCCGATAATTTTTCCATTCTGGAGGGCGTACCAGTACCTATTTGGTTTAGAAGGTACATGGAGGCAAGGGCGAACGAAGCCGGCCCCGCGAACATTCCTCCTCCTTTCCCCGTCACTAACATTTTTCCTCCTCCCGTAGCTGAGGTTCCTCCTCCCCCTCAGCATCCGCAAGAGGATTTCGCAAAGCTTTGCAAAGACTTTAAGGCGATGGGTTGCAAGAATTTTGTCGGAACGGAGACTCCCGTGGAGGCAAGAAACTGGTTAAAGGAAACTGAAGACCTCTTTGCTATCTTTGATGTGGAAGATCATAAGAAAGTTCTGTTGGCGGTATGGCTATTGAAAGAGGACGCTGTTTATTGGTGGGTAGTCACCACCACTACTAGACCCATCAAGACTTGGGATGACTTTAGGAGAAGGTTTGGACTAAAGTTTCTATCATCGACAGAAGAGAACCTTCAGCTAGAGAGGTTCCTATCACTAAAGCAAGGGGACATGACCGTTAGAGAATACGTGGATAAGTTCAATCAACTGGCTCAGTTTGGTCTAGAATTCGTAAACACAGCTCGGAAGAAGGCCCTACACTTTGCTCTAGGATTTAATGAGCCATTGCGCGGTTTGGCCATGTCTCATATACCCATGGGGGCGACCTTCGAGGGTTTGGTGAATATGGCCCTACTTCAAGAGGAAGATAAGAGTGACAAGAAGGAGGTCAAGGAAAATGAGTCCCAAGGCAAGAAGAAAGGTACCGAGAAAAGAGATAAGAACAACAACAAGCCAAGAAAGACAAGAAAGTGCATCTTCTGTGGGATCGTTGGGCACATAGTCAAGGATTGCAGGAAGAAGAAGAGGAAGTTAGACAAGTGTTTTCATTGCGGAAAATGTAGACATTTTAGCAAGGATTGTCCCAAGAAGCATGGACAAGGGCAAGGACAAACTCGGCAAGTAGGACCCTCTGGAGGGAAATTGCAGGCTCTCCTCGCTCTTCCAGCTTTTGATCGAGGTAGAGTTTTTATAGAAATTCATGTTTACATTTCTGATTTTCCTGTTCGCACCTTATTTGATTCTGGCGCATCACATAGTTTTATCACTTCTGATATTGTTGAAAGTTTGCACCTAAGTACTAGCTGAGGATCCCGTTTGTGTTTCAAATCCAATTGGGGGTTCCGCCCATCTGTCTATGATTTGTGTGGATTTGAAAATTTCTATCTTGGCCGCGGAATTCACGTGTAATGCTTATGTTCTCGGGTTCACGGGATATGGGTTAATCTTGGGCATGGATTGGTTGTCCAGTTATGGAGCCATCCTCGATTGTGAACATAGGGTGGTGAGGCTCATGACTCGCCTCGGTAATCCCCTAGAAATTTCTTGTAACCCTAGAGGTCCCGTCATGTTATGTTATCTTGAATCTCTCGACTCGTCCATCGATGATCTGCAATCTGTAAGGGTGGTCCAAGACTATCCTGATGTCTTTGAAGAAGTTAGGGGGTTGCCTCCTAAACGAGAGATAGATTTCCGCATTTATCTAGTCGATAATGCCAAGCAAGTATCATTGCCTGTTAGGCACATGGCCCCTCGTGAAAGAAGGGAGCTCAGTAAGCAAATCAAGGAGTTGCTTGAGAAGAATTTTATTAGACGAAGCATTTCTGAATGGGGTGCTCCGGTGGTATTCGCTACTAAGGCGGATGGTTCGCTTCGTCTATGTGTTGATTATCGAGAGTTGAACAAACTGACCAAGAAGAATAGGCACCCGTTACCGAGGATTGATGATCTCTTTGACCAGCTTGTAGGTGCTTCTGTTTTCTCTCAGCTCGATCTAGCCATCGGATTCCATCAGCTTAGAGTAGCTGAGGATAGTATCGAAAAAACTGCGTTTAGGACTCCAGATGGATTTTTAGAATGGCTTGTCATGCCATTCGGTTTGACTAATGCACCTGCATACTTCGTAGACTTGATGAGTAGGGTGTTCAGGGAGTTCCTCAACAAGTTTGTTGTTGTCTTCGTGGATGATATTCTGATCTTCTCAAAGGATGAGGAAGAGCATGCTAGGCATCTCAAGGAAGTGATGGATACGTTTAGAGCGCATCAGTTGAAAGCCAAGTTCTCCAAATGTCATTTTTGGAGAAGGGAAGTTCGGTTTCTTGGACATATAGTCTCTAAGCAAGGCATAGCGGTGGATCCCGCGAAAGTGGTTGTGGTTCAAGACTGGAAGGCTCCTAGGAATGCAACCGAAGTAAGAAGCTTTCTCGGTCTGGTGGGCTACTATAGGAAGTTCATCAGGGACTTCGCTAAGATTTCAGCCCCACTTACTAAGTTGATGAAGAAGAACTTAGTCTTTGTATGGGACTTGGAGTGTGAGCTTGCTTTTCAAAAGCTCAAAAGAGCCCTTACCTCAGCTCCAGTTTTGGCAACGTGGATTGGCATTGTTTTCAAGAGATAGTTTTCTGCGTGGGAAACCGTATAATATGTAAACGAGATCCAAGATTCACTAACGAATCTTGGAAAGCTTGCACGAAACCATGAGCACGCAGTTATGTTTAAGCCAAGTATTTTAGGCAAAGAATAAGTGGAAGTGGAATGAGAGGCAACAGTGAAATGAGTTCTAACTCATATTTTGGAAATAAGAATTAAGAGCTATGGAATTGCATAGTCAAAAGACGGTCAAGGCACGATGGGATTAAGCACAAGAAAATGCGGCTTAGAAGACTGAAGACTAGATACGCGCATTTAATCTCTTTCTAAGAGTATATCCTTGATCCCTATTGTTCCGTAGAGCTTACTCGCATGCTATCTTTTAAGTATATCATCTCGGTCCTATCCTCAATCTTGGATCTGTTGCAAACCCCCTAAGGAGTATGACTAGCCTAATTGTGATATATGGTTAGGGTGAAGATGTACGTCACCAAACTATTTGGGCTTTATGGGATATGAGTAATAATTGATAGACTTACAAAGAAAGCCCTTTCTATTCCGGTGAAAAGCAAGAGGACCGTATCAGGGCTAGCATCTATTTATCTTCGAGAGATAGTGCGGTTGCATGGAGTCCCTTCTAGCATAGTTAGCGATCGTGACCCAATTTTCACCAGCCAGTTCTGGAACAGTTTGCAAGAAGCGATGGGTACGCGATTGAATCTGAGTACAACCTATCACCCCCAGACGGATGGCCAAACCGAAAGGGTGAATAGAGTGCTAGAAGATCTCTTGAGGCTTTGTGTTCTTGACTTTGGTGGTACTTGGGAAGACCACCTGCCTCTTGTGGAGTTTGCTTATAATAATAGCTATCAAGCCAGCATAGGGATGGCACCATTTGAAGCTTTGTATGGGAGGCCGTGTAGGTCACCATCTTGTTGGTGGGAGACAACAGATAGACTTATACTTGGGCCAAATATGATACGGGACACATCCGAAAAAGTTGAATTAGTGAGAAGAAGGATGAAAGCGGCCCAAGATAGACAGAAATCCTATGCTGACAGACGAAGGGCAGATTTGGAATTTGAAGTGGGAGACATGGTTTTCGTGAAGGTTTCTCCTTTGCGTAATGTGGTACGTTTTGGAGCAGTCGGGAAGCTGGCACCAAGGTTCGTAGGACCCTTCCCTATCATAGAGAGAAATGGAAAGATGGCCTATAAGGTGGAATTGCCCGAGAAGCTAGCCGGAGTGCATAATGTCTTTCATGTCTCGCATCTCCGGAAGTGCATACATGAATCCGCTGAGGTGGTTGAACCAAGCATTCTTGAAGACATTGAGGTAGAGAAAGAAGCAACCTTGAGAAAAGCTCCGATACGTATCTTGGGAACAAAGATCAAGAAACTAAGGAAGCGAGAAGTCAAATTGGTGAAAGTGCAGTGGGGTGAAGCCGACGAAGATGTAACTTGGGAAACCAAGGAGAAGATGCGTGGGCTTTATCCATTTCTTTTTTAGGGTACATTCTCGATCTCTTTTCCTAATTAATACACCTTTCTTTTGCTATCCATGTTCATCTTGTTTGTCTTGTTATCTCGTTAAACTTGTCATGAGGACCTTAGGTAGAAAACCCTTTGGATGAAACATGTACTTGAAACATTTTATGCTTGATGGTTGCAAGTGGTTGCAAGTGTTTGCACATGGATACTCGTGGATGCATGATACACATTAGGCACTAAGATCGGCTCACACACTTTCATGTTGCATATGCATGAGTGCTTATACTTATTCATGGATGAATCTTGTTATGCTATCACGTGGATGTTGCATATGGATGAATGTTATGTGCACTCATGTAGAGATTATAAATTATGTTAGGAATTTGCATGCATATGGACTCATTTCACTAACATGCTTTGCATTAAGGAGGTTTACTGTATCAGTAACTGCCTGATTTTCGCATTAGATAAGTACATATACACACACCTTTGCATATGATCATACAAAATTTAGAACCTTTTAAGGACAATGATTGCTCGTGGATGATGTTTTGAGTAGATGGATGATGGATGGTAGGATACGTTCTTCCTAACTTGGAGATTTCGGGGACGAAATCCTTTAAGGAGGGGAGAATGTAACAACCCGTATTTTTGAATAACATGTTATAACATATATGGAGGCAGAATTGAACTGTAAAATCTGAATCAAGGGAAACGGGCTGTGCCATTGCGTTCGTCTCAGAAAAATACTCGAAATAGAGTCTGGGTTTTCGAAAAATGGAGTCCGTATGACCAAGATATGGCCACACAAAGTTTCACGAAAAATTCAAATTCAAAACAGATTCAAATTTCAAAAAATCAGAAGTGGCGGGAAAATTCCCGCCAGACCCAGGGGGGTCGACTTGGGGGTCGACTGGGAGTCGACCTCCCCCCCAGGTCGACTGGGGAGTCGACCCCATGGTCGACCTGGGTGTCGACCTGACTGGTCGGCCCAGGCAACCTGGTGCACCTGTTTTGGCTGTCTTGACCTGTTTTGGAGGCTTGTGACGGGATTTGATGGCTTGGATTGAATCTAGGGTTAATCCTATGGCTAATATTACCCTAATCTTCTATAAAAAGGACCTAACACCTAGCCTAAATCATAATTTTTCAATCCTATAACTAAACTATGCCAAAATTGTTCCTCTCATGGCCTCCACCCTCATGCTAAAATTTCTAAGTTTATTTCTATGAGAGGTTTTGAATGCATACAAGTATTTTCAAGCTTGTATGAATGTTCTTAGTTTGCATTCAAGTCAAGTTGCAACATTTCTATTTCAAGGCAAGGATTTTTATTGATTTGGCTCAAGGGTTTTTCATTTGGAGCTTGCATATTTGGGTTTTGCATAAGGGCTTCGTCTCAATCTTTATAAATAATATTCATTTGTGTCTTCATAGCATTGTAAGCCCTTTTCTTCTTTCTTTTTATTGAACTCTAAAGTTAAATGAATGATCCAAGTTTGGGGTTGATCATTATGATATGCAAGTTTGGTTGATCACTATGATATGCAAGTTTGGTTGATCATTATGATATACAAGTTTGGTTGATCATCATGATATGCAAGTTTGGTTGATCATTATGTTATGCAAGTTGGTTTAATCATGATGTATGACACATGTTATCATGTTATGCAAGTTTGGGTTGATCATTATACACATGTTATCATGTTATGCAAGTTAAACTTGAGTTTATGACCTTAAAGCTTCAAGCTTTATGTTAAAGGTTGCATTTTGGCAACATGGAAGTTATCATATCCCTTATGATAACTTGCATGTGAGGCCAAATGCGAACTTCTAGCAACTTCTACATGTTATTTATCACCATGTATCACTCATATGCTAAGTATGGTTTTGTGCATGCTTTTGAAGCCTAATAATGCAATATGCAAGTATATGAACATATGAACATTTCATATGCCACCATGTTAAACTTGTGGCTTCAACACCTTTATGTCATGGTTATACCAAGTTCCCTATTTTATCCTTTATGCGTTGTTGCGATTATGTAAACGATGGGATTACGTTGGGGTTAGGTAACATAATGACGTGAACATGATTTTTATAACATGACGTGATGTGTTAACTTGTAATTATGTTTTGGAAACATAATGGACATAACACTTAGAAAATATGAGTGTGGCCAACTCGAGGTTGGGTTGAGTTTGTAGCATAAATCTACCCGGACCCGCCCGGCTTAACTAGTGTCTACAAACAATAGGACCCAATGTGAGAAGTTGGTCATGTTGTGCTCGAACCCGAGGTTAGAACTAGTTGTGGTGTAAAGCTACCCGGACCCGCCCGACTTAACTAGTAACTGCAACAAAGTCTAATGTGAGAGGTTAAAGCACATTAAGTTAATTAATGCCTCCTGATTAGGGTTAAGTCATGGTCCACTTAATATTTAACCCATTTGGGCTTGATGGATTAATCGAGGTTAAGTCGGGAGCCTTGGGTACCCTTAACCGATTTAATCCATGTGTGGATCGGGTTAACCACATTTAACCCGTTAAGAAACCCTAGTTGCGTGGTCCTTTTCAGCAGTAACCTTCTTGGTAGTATCATAAGACCCTAGGACTAGGCTAGGGTGGGGCACGACTACTGGGCTGATTGTAAGAGACCAAAAGAGACGGCTGAATGATGCCTCGGTTGTTCAGGCGGACCATGGTCGTGCACATCAAGTCCGGAGTTGAACACGGGCAACGGTAGGTTTGGACTGTGCATCATGGAATGGTGTCAGAGGGTTACACCATAGGGCCTGATACACCCTAGGGTGGACCCTGCACAGTCAACTACATTACATGATTAAGCCGCATGACACCGACACTTGACGAGTTAGGCTTATAGGGAGCCGATCGACTAGACCGTGTAGTTGGACCTTGATTTAGGTCATCTCATGATGTTGGGCCAAACTTGGGCCAAGGGATCAATTCTTGTTTTTACTTGACATGTTAGAATGCTAGTACACCCGTGGTGCAAAACTTAACCTTGATTATGCGATGACACCTTTATCTACCTTGTTAGTTAATCATCATGCCAGTATGTTGTTATCCTTATGTTCATCTCAGCTTCTCATGCCAGTTAACTTTACTAGTTCATAGACAGATAGTAGTAGGGCTTACCAGTCTTTTTGACTGACCTGTTTTCTTTCGCCTCTTTTCTTCCGTTCCCCCCCCTCAGGTCCTCAAGGTGGGAACATTGGAGCTTAGCTTGGATCTTTACAGCTTGCTTACTGGATTTGCTCATGTACGGTTTTGGAAATTGAGCTAGCTTGGTTTGTCACTTCACTTTGGGGATAGTACTTTATGTATTTCAGTTTTTCAGTTTATGCTTTTGTCTAGACTTTGTTTGTTGGAAAATAATGATCAAGTACTTCGTTGTAATATGACTATGGTTTTGAAATACTAGTTTAATCCGCTGCTTTATTTACTCTGTTTTTACTTATATGTTCTGTCTTATGATATCTGCATGCATGTTTACCTTGTTTAACGCCCCTCCAAAGCTAGTGTCCCTGCAAGAGTGGCACTGGCGGAGGTGGGGTGTTACATCTGAGATCCATGTGTTGTAGCCTTATTATATAAACCACTGTGCACTGGATTTTGTGATTTGATTCTTCCTTCGTAGGTTTCAGTTTGAGCCATGCACATTAGCATGGACAGGCGAGCATAGGTCCAATTAACACTTGAAATCGAGAGAAATACCTTTCCTGCTTCTTGGTTTTCTAAATTTATGATGTCCTGTAGGTCTTACAATTAAGAATTTATGTTTATTTTTTATTTTTGATGCAGATAGAACCAATGGAGTTTCTTATAATGTCTTTCATTAAGAGGAATTAGATTTGGCTTACTTTGCTTTATGTATTTTTAACAGGCACTTGGCATAGTGTATGTTCTAAGAAAGAAGCTTTTATCTCTTGGAAAGAAACATGCACCACTATGCCTTTAGGTATGACAAAAACTATAGCTTCCACAATTATTTAATCAATTTCTTGCTTTTTAAATTGTATGTACATAACTTTTGATGCAAGTCATGATCAAACATTTTACATCTTCCCTTACTAGCTTTCAGTTGTTAATTTCTTTATTAGCCAAATTCGATGTTCATCAGTATGTATATTACTTTAGCTACGACATTCTATAGTTTTTTTTAATATATATAATTTTACCAAAATGTTGTATTTCCAGCAACAGATTTTGTATTTGTACTCATTTTTATCTTCGCACATAAATTTGGCAGCTTCATGAAATATCGATCTCTTAGTAAGAGTGTTAGCGTGTTATCCCTTTAACCAAATGTCAATCGTTTGATATTTTTTATATAAGGGAAAAAGGCTTATGGCTCTGTTTACTATTATAGAAAATTCCCTACTTTTTTGTTCAATGATAGCATTTTGTTAGTTATAAAATACATATGAATATTTAGTTGTTTAATACATGTACATAGCTGCTCCTTTTGGCTAGATGAAATTATTCCTATCTCCAACGGCCATGGAATCTTCATCAACCCAGGAGCAATTGATGTATTGTACATTTTCTTTTAGAATTTTTTTCAGTATCAAATCTTCTTAATTTTTTTCAATAAGATCTTATTTCTCCTTTTCATTTTTGGTAACAGTATATTGCTTTATGTTATTTTTTGTAGTTAATATTAACTCTGTTACCTATCTTCGTAACAGTTTCAGATTCGAAGTTTTCAAAAAATATATGATCATGTAGACTCGAATAGCCAGCTTATGAAAATTCCAATCTTTTGAATTATGATAACTGTGCATTAGTTTGACAATTATTAGATCTTTTGTATCACCATGGTACAAATCGGTGGTCTTCTCTCAAGAAAATTTTAATTGTGTACTTATATACAGTAAAAATGCTTGCCAAGAAATAAATACATGATAAATTGGTATGCATTCCTACTAATATATTGTGTTGCGTTACCGGCGTGGGCTGAAATGGATAAAAGAAGATGATTTGCATGGTTTTTATGCTCTACTATTTTATCCTTATTTAGTCATAAAAACATGAGTGTGCAAAACTAAATACATTATGGGACAAATGATAAGACCTATTTCTTTATGTTATAATCAGAATGCTCTCTTTTGAAGATTTTAAAGTTTTTAGACACCACTTAATTTAATACGCTTAATAATAATATATTATATGCAGGTTTATAAAAGTTATAATATGATATTTTATTTTGAGCTTATGAGTACTATCTATGCTATATACCATGGATTTCAAACCATATTTACCTTAGGAGGCAGAGCGTATTAGAAAGCGCATAAAGTGTGGCTACAAAAAAAAAAAAAAATCCCTGGACTGGCAATGTCGAGTGCTTTTGGTGATTATTGCATTAACAAATTTGGGTTTATTTCTGTACCAGAAGTTACAGAAAGGAGGGTTGCTGACAGAGATTAGTTCATTGAGCTCGCCACTAATGGAGTTTGGGATGTGATATCTTAACCAAGAAGTAGTGGACAGGATAAATCCAAGTCTGCAAAATAGTTAGTTGAAAGTGATGTTTGTGCTTGGAAATGGAAGTGAAGAGGCATTGCAAGAGACGACTACTCAGCTATTTGCATGTTTTTCCTGAGTTCAATGACTAATAATTTTTTATGTTTTAGCAAAGAGCATGGAGGAAAATGTATTGCTTGAAATTGCATAGCAGATTTTTTTAATGTATTGTATGCTACCAACATTACGTTAATAGTTTTTTATGGAGAGGAGTTTATATGATAAGGCTATTCCCATTCTTTGTTCACTTTTGTACTGACGCAGCAGTAGTCATGTATTTTTACTACATAAAGCGTTTCCTATTTTGATTTGTTCATTCTGCAAACTCCTGAATTTCCGCACAAACAGCCGCAAAGATTATGCGCTCTAAACTTTATTTCCACCTTTGGTCGAATTCATCTATGCACACGCCCATCGGGCGTGCCTATGTACTGGTATATATGAAAATCGTATTTTTAACTTACTAACAATCATATGTTTAACTAAACAAAGATCATATTTTTAACTAAACAAGGATCCTATCTTTATATTTTTCTAAACATGATAATTTTATATTTAAAACTATGTCATATTTTTATATTCTTCTTTCGAACATTTTATATGTCAAAACCATGTTTTTATTTCACACATTTTTAATTTTGTTTTCAAAATCAAATTCTAGTTTATCTTTTAAAAAACCAATTCTAATTTATCTTTTTCAAAAACGAAGTGGTATACATTTTAAAAACAAGGTGACATACATTTGAAAAACAAGGTGATATATATTTGAAAAACATAGTGATATACATTTGAAAAACAAGGTGATATATATTTGAAAAACAAGGTGATATACATTTGAAAAACAAGGTGATATACATTTGAAAAACAAGGTGATATACGTTTGAAAAATAAAATGATATACATTTGAAAAACAATGTGATATACATTTGAAAAACAGGGTGATATACATTTGAAAAAAAAAATGATATATATTTGAAAAACAAGGTCAATGCTATTTTTATTTTTAAAACTGAAATAAAAATCATTGTTATTTATTTCTACATAAAACTGATTTTACAATGTATGTAAATCAAATAAACTCGCACCTTCTTTCTTCCTGCTCACCGCCGATATGCCTTCAACCGCTAGGGTTCCTCCTTGCTCGCGCCACGGTGGTCAGAACCACCATCCGACCCTACCACGTGCAGCGCCACCGTGAACCGCTCCTCTGCCCTCACCTGTGCCATGTCCGGTGGCCCCCACCTGGTCGGAAACCCGACCTGAACGACGCGACTTCGACCCAGGAGTTCGATCTCGATGTTATATGAGACTAATCCAATCTCTGATGAATTCTTTCGTTTGGTTCTAACATGCCTTGTTCTCCGAGCTCTGTAAACCAAAGCTCTGATACCACATGTAACAATTGAGAATTTCGCTCGATCTGAATCGATCGCTAAACCGACCAAGACCGTTCGAAACCCCTGATTGTTTTGAGAACACGACGAATCAGAACACAAACAGAAGAACATTTCATTGCTTATTACAACAATCATCAGAATACAAGAATATACAGAGTATGAATAAATATTATACATCAGAAAAATATCAGAGATTTAAATTACATTACATAGCAGCGGAAAATATTACAAAACACAACTGAAAGGAATATGCGGATACAGAACTTTCCGAATATCATACCAGCTGTAAATCAGGATCCTGTGAATATAAATCTGCAAAACCAAAACTACTAGCTGCCCGTGCGGAAAATAAGGGCACCCAGAGTTTAGGTTAAAACAATAAACTCCAGGCCAGTCATGTGACTGGTGTGAGAACTAAAACAGTTATTAATCTTTATTTTACAGTTAGTTATATCCAGAGACTACGCTGTATAACACGGAACGGGTTTCCTCCCAAGAGTACGAGTGCATAAAACAACAGCGCAATGCTAAATAAAGAACAATGAATCTATTATAAGATCCAGGTCCCATCACACAATGCAACACAAGCCAGAGGATAGGGTTTTACCTTATAATAGCCAAAGAATGCTTGATACGCTAAATTTCATCTTTTATTATTACTATAAGTGTACAGTGTCAAAACAATTTCAATCATAAGTATCAATCATAGACGACATAAGTGCCCCATACCACTATGTCACCATACTAGGCTCTACAATCAAAACCGCAAAGTCACGTATTGGAAGTTGGATTTCCATATGTTAACCAAGGCAAGGGATCGTCCTTACCGCTTCGAGACTGTCTTGCTCGAGTCTCAGGAACAGCTGCAACTGCCCCATGGATCGTCAGGGCCGGTCCACCCGATGTGGATTATAATGCCTGAACAATGCGTTTCCCCGCCCTTTGGGGCGTAAATGAGTCCTATGACTCCATCGGCTCCACATAGTCACCGATATATCTGAGGCGCCTCGCAACCCAAAAATCACTTAAGTCAAACTCGTCAGGGTGTGTCAAACCACTGATGCCACTTCTAGCTAGAAGGAAATGCATGCCCTCCCTGATGTCCTCTCCCATTTATGGTTCACACCGGGGTGTGAGGCTCGCGAATTAATGCTACACAAAGCTATGCCACAATGGTCGTGCTTTGATCATCAACCACAAGACTCTGCTTTTCAACAGAAGACTTGATCATTTTCATCTTAGCATGCCACACAGGAAAACCACTCCATGCAACTGATATCCATCAATCACACAGAATGATATCCAATGTCAGACACACAGTCCATTTACAATTCCGTTCTGGGTCTGAACGAAACCGGAGGCACCTTGTACCTCGCATATCCATCATTCTCCAAGTACGTCTAGATGATCACCAACTGATTCCCTCCTCTTAGTTGTACAACCCAATCAACATCATCAGTAATTATCCAAACGATGTGAAGACCTTCGATCTTCGACCACCGTCTTCATCCTCAACACATCGTCGAATTAGTTATTCAGAATGGGATAAACCCGGTCTTTCTGAATAACTCACGTATATAATAAACAAGTGTTACACAAACATAACATACTCCTCATTCCAATTCAGAATATTCTTTTATTCAAATATTCTTATACTTTGGGAAAGGTTCCCATTAATTTTATCAAAGATAAATTCTTTAAATTTATTCTTTAATCTTCTTTTGAATATCAATTCAAACCAAATTATGGTTTATCCAAACTAGTCGAGATTAGCAAACTTTACCGAAGTAAAGACTTGTTAGATTTCCCAACCCCAACCTATTCATCCCAAGAAGTAAAACTGGTAGTACTTCATATCTAACACCACGATGTCATCGATAAATTCAATTACCATTTCACGTTCAAATCTAATTAAAGATTTAACTATCGCTTTGAGCAAAACTGGTGATACTCCATTTTCGATCATTTCAATCTAATTAAAGATTCATTAAAACTCCACTTGGTTTTAATCTTCCCAAAAATCAATATTAATCATTATTTAACTTGGAAAATCATATCCTGTCTTTAACTGGGTTAAAGAATCAATGTCATTTAAAACAGGTTCACCATAAACCCAAAATCACATTCTATTCCATAAGCCTTTAACCGTAAATTAGCAAGTGAATAATTCCCTAAGTGTTAACCCCGAAGGCCGAAACCAGCATCAGATCAATACCCAAGAAACTATCCAACTTAACTAATCTCTAGTTAGTTTCTAATTTTCTTAACTCCGTTGGGTCTATGAACAATATCATTAAAGATACCATTCACGACAACCCAAAATCACATTCCATTAACTATCGGGTTAAAGAACAAGTGTTATATAAGACACTGCACACGATAAACCCAAAAATCAATTCAAACTCAATTCCAATTAAATACCATTTAATTGGTATACTTCATTAAATCTAAATAAAAAGATTTGATCTTTTCCTTGACCGGGTTTAAGAACAGTGTTAATGAAGTCAGCATTCACGACAAACCCAAACCCAAATTGATAATAAATACAAGGCTCTGAACAGAAAATATATCGGCTTATATTCAATATCAAATTCTACGACCAACAAATATCGTATTGGAAATAACGATATAAATATATCTTCAAATTTCCATAACAATATCTGTATAATCACGAAACCCAACATCGAAATATTCCAAAGACAGTTTCGATTCAAATCCATTCCAATCCAATTATTGGAAATTCTGGTTACTTTTAAAACCCTTTCAAATCCAATTTATCGCAGTGGTATTGCACCCGCTTCCCGTTAAAGGGGTCGCAGGTTCGATACCCGACAGCCCTACTCCCATTTTCAAGGCGCGGAAGTGGGTTCCCGTTAATCCAAAACAAACTGGTTGGGGACATCAAGCCTCTGTGCTGGGCTGGCTTAAATCCTGTTCTGTCTGTGGTCGGACCAGGCAGTTCGGGGGCTCTCCTCCTTGTAGGGTGAATTTTTTTAAAAAAAATTATTTATTTCAAAAATAAATGGATTATAATTCTAGTTCAAAACTGGTTCATTTCGATAAAAATCTATTTTTATCTTTCCAAATTTGGAGTTTTTCATCATAATTTGTGACGAGAAGGAATTTCGCTCGGTCCGAACCAGTCGCTAAACCGATCCAGGCCGTTCGAAACGCCCTATCGTTTGAGAACACGACAAAACAGAACGCATACAGAAGAACATTTCATTGCATATTACAACAACGCATCAGATTACAAGAATATACAGAGTATAAATGAATAAATATTACACAGAAATATCAGAGATTTAAATTACATTTAAATACATCGCAGCGGAAGATAATACAATACACAACTAGAAGAGATATACGGATACAAAGCTTTCCGGATATCGCTCCAGCTGTAAACCAGGATCCTGTGAATATAAATCTGCAAAACCAAAACTACTAGCTGCCCGTGTCAAAAATAGGGGCACCCAGAGTTTAGGTTAAAACAATAAACTCCAGGTCAGTCATGTGACTGGTGTGAGAACTAAAACAGTTATTAATCTTTATTTTAAATCATTAGGTAAATCAAGGGACCACGCCGTATAACACGGAACGGGTTTCCTCCCAAGAATACCAGTGCATAAAACAAACAGCGCAATGCTAAATAAAGAAAAATGAAGCTATTATAAGACCCAGTTCCCATCACACAATGCAATCGCAAGCCGGAGGATAGGGTTTTTACCTTATAATAGCCAAGAATGCTTGATACGTTTAAAACAAATCATTTGATACTATATTAAGTGCATAGTGTATAAAACAACTTCAAATCATAAGTATCAATCATAGGCGGCATAAGTGCCCCATCCCACTATGTCGCCATACTAGGCTCTACAAATAAAACCGCAAATGTCACGTATTTGGAAATTGGATTTCCGTCTATGAACCGAGGCAAAAGATAGTCCTCAACCGATTCGAGACGCTCTAGCCCGCCCCTCAGGCAAGTACTCAGTCAAGCCTTGGATCCTCAGGGCCAGTCCACCGATGTGGATTAAACTTAAACCCTGAACATGCGTCTCCCCACCCTATGGGGTGTAAGTCTGGTCCATCTGCCGACCAGAATGCATCGGCCGAAACCGATATAACCGAGGCGCCTCGCAACAGCAACAACCACATAAGTCAAACTCGTCAGGGCGTGTAAAACCACTGACACCACTTCTAGCGAGAAAGAAACGCATGCCCTCCCTGACGTCCTCTCCCGTTTTTGGTTCACAACCGGGGTGCGAGGCTCGCGAATTCACGTTACACAAAGCTGTGCCACACAGGCTGTGCTTTGATCATCACCACAAGACTTTGCTTTTCAACAGAAGCCTCGATCAATTGCCACTTAGGCATGCCACACAGGCAATTCACTCCATGTGTTTGATATCCATCAATATATAACCCTTGAGCTCGTACGTCTCAGAGAAGGGCGTTAAGCAAGAGAATAAATTCTCCGCCGCCAAACAGATATATATTTAATAGAGATCGATCACACGGACTAAAATCCAATGTCAGACACACAGTCCATTTACAAGTCCGTTCTCGGTCTGAACGAAACCGGAGGCACCTAGTACCTCGCATATCCATCGATCTCCAAGTACGTCTGGACGATCACTAACTGTTTCCATCTTCTTGGGTGTACAGCCCAATCAAGATCATCAGTAAGCACCCAAACGACGTGAAGACTTCTGCTCTTCGACCACCGTCTTCATCTTCGACACCACGTCGAATCAGTTATTCAGAATGGGATAAACCCGGTCTTTCTGAATAACTCGCGTATATATTATAAAAGTGTTACACAAACACAAGATACGCCTCATTCCAATTCAGAATATTCCTTTATTCAAATATTCCTATACTTTGGGAAAAGTTCAAATTAATTTTATCCAAGATAAATTCTTTAAATTTATTCTTTAATCACCTTTGAATATCAATTCAAACTAGTCGGGATTAGCGAACCACACCGAAGTAATCATTTATTTTATTTCCCAATCCCAACCTATTCATCCCATGAAGTAAAACTGGTAGTACTTCATATCTAACACCACAATGTTATCGGTAATTCAATTACCATTTCACGTTCAAAGCTAATTAAAGATTTAATTATCGCTTGGAGTAAAACTGGTGATACTCCATTCTCGATCATTTCAATCTTAATTAAAGATTCATTAAAACTCCACTTAGTTTTAATCTTCAACTGGGTCAAAGAATCAGTGTCATTTAAAAACACGGTTCACGATAAACCCAAAATCACATTCATTAATTATCGGGTTAAAGAACGAGTGTTATTTAAAACACTGTCCACGATAAACCCAAAAATCAATATCAATTCAATTCCAATTAAATATTATTTAATTGGTACACTTCATTAAATCTAAATAAAAAGATTTAATCTTTTCTCAACTGGGTTCAAGAACAGTGTTAGTGAAGGCACCATTCACGACAAACCCAAATCACATTTGATATTCAATACAAGGCTCTGAATAGAAAATATATCGGCTTATATTCAATATCAAATCCTACGACAAACAAATGTCGTATTGGAAATAACGATATAAATATATATCTTTCAAATTTCCATAACAACATCTGTATAATCACGAATTCCAACATCGAAATATTCCGACGACAATTTCGATTCAAATCCACTCCAATGCAATCATTGGAAATTTTGGTTATTTTTAAAACCCTTTTCAAATTCAATTTATTTATTTAAAAATAAATAGAATTATAATTCTAGTTCAAAACTAGTTCATTTCGATAAAAATCTATTTTTATCCTTTCAAATATGGAGTTTTTCATCCCAAATCTTCACAAATCATTTCTTAGGATTTTACACAAATTATTACTATTTTTAATAATTTTATCAAGGCCCGTACAGTCGATTTCCATCAATGGCCATCGAACTGCACTTACAGCGACCTTTTTCAAATTTGATTTGGACGTAACTCCAAATCCAACCGTTAGATTTCAAATTTCTAGTATTCGTTAGAAAGCACTTTTCGATATGAACCCAACGGTTCCGGTTTTAGGAGAATCCGACGGTCGGATCTCCCGTAATGTCCGTTTGAAATAAATGGTCGAAATTCGCGAACTGCCGCGGCGCGGCGCGTTCTATTCAGGCCATTATATTATATATATATATAATATATATAATATATATTTCGTCGATTTTCTATTCAAAACGAATTATATAAATAGTTTTAAAATTCGTTTTAAAATCTATTTCAACTTCCATTTCAATTCAAAGCAAAATTGAATTCTTCTTTATAAATTCGTTTCTAAATTCATTTCTATTCAATTCAAATTTCAATTCAATTTGAATTCATTTCAATTCGCTTTCAATTCAATTTGAATTCGTTTTCAATTCAATTCATTTCGAAATCGTTTTCAATTCACTTTATTTCGAAATCGTTTTCAATTCACTTTATTTCGAAATCGTTTTCAATTCACTTTGAATTCGTTTTCAATTCACTTTGAATTCGTTTTCAATTCACTTTGAATTCGTTTTCAATTCACTTTATTTCGAAATCGTTTTCAATTCACTTTGAATTCGTTTTCAATTTACTTTATTTCGAAATCGTTTTCAATTCACTTCATTTCGAAATCGTTTTCAATTCACTTTATTTCGAAATCGTTTTCAATTCACTTTATTTCGAAATCGTTTTCAATTCACTTCATTTCGAAATATTCGATTCCAAAATTACTTTTTAATATTCATTTTAAAATGAATAAAATCGATATAAATATCGTTCACGTCAAAATGGCGTCAATCTAATCAACACGACTTCATATATTGATATTTTCAAATATTCCATTTCGAATATTTCTATTTCAAATATTTCTATTTTAAAACTGGAATGAGGCCCAATCAATTACCATATAAAGTTAATTATATGGATTTTCATACAACACATGTATATAATAACATGGAAAAATAATCAACCATCAACCAAAGTGCACTACACTGTATAAGCATCAAATATAGATACCCAACGCTTAAAACAGCCTGTCAATCAACCGATCGACATATTCAATCAATCGGGATGAGTGAACTTCAAATTTCATCCCAACACCCGTGTGGGGTTTCAAACAATCAAACACATATTTTATTTGTGCTGTTGGGCGATGTGTAAAATTTATCGTCCCAATCAATGTCATTCAAATAGGTGTACATAAACAAACCGTCTGGTTTGTAAATGAATATTCTATTTTATTCACTTCACGTTAAAAATTATATTTTTAACGATAAAACATTTTATTTCAACCTATGAATTTCTATTCAATTCATTTATTCAATAAAATGATATTTTTATTTTTCTAACTTATTTTAGAAAATTTCGGCGGCATAACGGCACGATACTAGAAACGGGACGAGGCCTAGCCTTATCCCCAGTCTAGTGAAGGCCCACGCCATTCACACATTAATCAAAATCACCAAACAACCAATTCAAATCACATCATCTAACTAATCTATGCAACCAAACAAACAAGTCCATGGTCTGTGGACGATTGTGTCGGGTGCTACTAAGCACCGTCTGCATCCAAGTATATATATATAATTAGAAAAGAAATTGAAAGGTGAGAAATTCTCACATATAGCTATCCTAGCTCCACGGCACATCATTGATAGAAGACTTCATCGCTATCGCATCTTCGTCATCTTCGTTGCCCGTAGCCACTACATATGCAAAAATCGAATTTTTACTATGCTATTCAATATATAAAAATCATATTTTTACTTCGAAGTTCAATATATAAAAATTCTATTTTTATTTCGATGTTCGATATATAAAAATCATATTCTAAAAACAAAGATTATATTTTTAATATTCCTATGATGTAAAAATTATATTTTTATTGCTTTAAAAACACAAAAATCATGTCTTGCTCCTTCTACCTAATAAAAATCCCGTCTTTTATCTTTTTAAAAAATATGATCTTTATTTTTGCAAGTTCAAATCTTTTTCTATTAAAAGATCAAACCCTTTTCTATTTCAAAGTTTAAACTTTTTTTTTTCTATTTTAAACCTTAAAATAAAATCAGTTTTCTTTTCCTTTAAAGATCAGTTTTTTTTTCTTATTAAATACAGTTTTTAAATCTTTTAAAAATCCAGTTTTCAAATTTTTAAATCAGTTTTTAAAATCTTAAATCAGTTTATAATTTCTAAAGAAAATCAGTTTATAATTCTTAAAAGAATCAGTTTATAATTTCTTCAAAAATCCAGTTTTTAATTTCTTTAAAAATCCAGTTTTTAATTTCTAAAAAAAATCAGTTTTTATATTTCCATTATAAATCAGTTTACATATTTTCTAAAAATTCAGTTTTCAATCCAATTAAAAAAATTCAGTTTATATAATAAATAAAATTCAGATAAATAAAAAAAAACTTACAGTATTCGGTAGGGGGGCGCGCTCGAGTTCAGGAGGGGGCCAAAGGAGGCGCGGCGATCGGTCAGGGGGTCGGTGCGGTTGCGTTAGGGTATTGGGGGGGTTTCTGTGCGATTTGGGGGTTTCGATCGAGGTGGCAGAACGGAGAGGAGGGGGGGTCGACGGAGGTGAGGCGATGGCGTCGGGGAAGGCGCGGTGGTCTCGGGGGCGGTGGATCGATGATGGGTTGCCGTCGTTTTTTTTTTCTCTTTCTTTCTTTCTGAAATGAATTCGATGAAGGGGGGGCCAGAGAGAAATAAGGGGAGGAGAGAGGTAGTGCTATATTTTTTTATTATTATTTTATTTCGAAAAAAGGTTGACTTTTACATACGACCTCTAAACGAGGCCCACCGCCTGTCGCCCATAGCGTTTTACCCCCATTCCGAACACAACGGGATATGTATCGCAAGCTGATTTGATCGTTACAATCAGTTTCCGTTTAATTTAAAATATAATTCTTTATTTATTAAATTTAAACGCACATTTCAATTTACCGGGGCCACATACTAACTCTAAAAATTATAGAAAATTATTTTCTAGCTTCGTATTGACGATACGGTCCTAACAAAACTAGTTTCGTCGAATTCTGAGACCGTTAGAAAAATGGCCAATTTCCAGTCGATTAAAATCAACTGAAACTGGTCAAACACGTTTTCCTATGCCACGCTCACATACTGATTCGAAAAATTATGAAATTTGGAATCTAGCAATAACTCAACATCACGGACCCAACAAAAGTGGTTTCGTTGAAATCTGAGGTCGTTTGCAAAATTTCCATTTTTAAGGGCCTGAATTCCATAGCGACTATTCAGAATTTTCAACTGGACATATCTTTTGATTCCTGCTACGAACTTTTGATTATTCGGATTCGTTGGAAAGATATTATCAATTAGATCCTATCATTTTTGGTTTCACTAAAATCCGGATTGTTTTGCACCCGGTACATTCAATTGAAGTTTGAAATCGAATTATCGAACTACCGCGCCATTTTCAATTCTATTTATAATTATATATAAATATTTATATTCTAACGACGACGCGTATAAATATATACGTTCGAATTATATTCAAAATAAATTTCTCGTCGATTTTATTTAAAATAATTCATTTTAAATAATCAAAATTCGCTAAAATTGCCAAAATAAAAATTTCAAACTGGCTCGCATTTTACGGGTTGTTACAATCTCCCCCACTTAAAACTTTTCGTCCCCGAAAAGGAACAAAGTCGAAAGTGGTTTGATTAACCAACTCTACATTCGATCTGGCTTTCATTCTCCAACTCTTTAGTTTCTGAGAATTTTCAAAATTTCAAAAATTTGGCTAACACCCTAAATTTTTGAAAAATTTCGCCATAACCTCCCCTGCACCGGGAGCATCGGGGAATTTCAAATAGCTTCCCCGGTCCTTCAGATCTCAAAAAGAAAAAGAAAAAGCCAAGCGGCTAGCCAATAGGCTCACAAAATCATCATCACCCAAACAAAACAGGAAATTATGTAATAAACATGTACCTATTTGTCGGGCAAACAAATTTTATTCTCTGCTCTAGCCTCCTTGCTATGACATGTTCAATGTAAGTATATGTATATGCAAGCAAATGCGACCAATTTCAATACAATTCATTATTCGATCAAATTAGGCATAATGGTTCAAAATTAGCAAACAAATGAACAATCAACACAAACATCAATCAATTAGTGAATTAGAGTTTCAAATTCATAATTTTGATACATATACAAAAATCAGATTTTTGGTGCCAAATCACAACAATAAGCCCTATCAAATTGGTTCTCACACCAGTCAATAGGAAATATATAGAAAGCCCACTTTTGTCACTCGAACATAAATTCTAATGATGGAGCTCCATCATCAAAATCATCTCCGGGCGATTAGAGTGTAATTCTATATCTATCCAGTATATTAAAATTTCGAATACACGCGGATCAGACGTATACGCAAAATCTATATATACTGGATTGTCCAACTCAATATAAATAGATAATCAAATACTAATAATTGATTTAAATTTTCAAAACAAAAATTGTTTTCATTTTCAAAAATATACCCTTCACACTCGTTCTAGGATACTACTGATCCTATCTCTAACGAGTCATTCTCGGTGGATATTACTACTCCAATATCTTATGAATTCTTTCGTACGGTTCTAATGTGTCTTGTTCTCGAGCTCTGTAAACCAAAGCTCTGATACCAACTGTGACGAGAAGGAATTTCGCTCGGTCCGAACCAGTCGCTAAACCGATCCAGGCCGTTCGAAACGCCGTATCGTTTGAGAACACGACAAAACAGAACGCATACAGAAGAACATTTCATTGCATATTACAACAACGCATCAGATTACAAGAATATACAGAGTATAAATGAATAAATATTACACAGAAATATCAGAGATTTAAATTACATTTAAATACATCGCAGCGGAAGATAATACAATACACAACTAGAAGAGATATACGGATACAAAGCTTTCCGGATATCGCTCCAGCTGTAAACCAGGATCCTGTGAATATAAATCTGCAAAACCAAAACTACTAGCTGCCCGTGTCAAAAATAGGGGCACCCAGAGTTTAGGTTAAAACAATAAACTCCAGGTCAGTCATGTGACTGGTGTGAGAACTAAAACAGTTATTAATCTTTATTTTAAATCATTAGGTAAATCAAGGGACCACGCCGTATAACACGGAACGGGTTTCCTCCCAAGAATACCAGTGCATAAAACAAACAGCGCAATGCTAAATAAAGAAAAATGAAGCTATTATAAGACCCAGTTCCCATCACACAATGCAATCGCAAGCCGGAGGATAGGGTTTTTACCTTATAATAGCCAAGAATGCTTGATACGTTTAAAACAAATCATTTGATACAATATTAAGTGCATAGTGTATAAAACAACTTCAAATCATAAGTATCAATCATAGGCGGCATAAGTGCCCCATCCCACTATGTCGCCATACTAGGCTCTACAAATAAAACCGCAAATGTCACGTATTTGGAAATTGGATTTCCGTCTATGAACCGAGGCAAAAGATAGTCCTCAACCGATTCGAGACGCTCTAGCCCGCCCCTCAGGCAAGTACTCAGTCAAGCCTTGGATCCTCAGGGCCAGTCCACCGATGTGGATTAAACTTAAACCCTGAACATGCGTCTCCTCACCCTATGGGGTGTAAGTCTGGTCCGTCTGCCGACCAGAATGCATCGGCCGAAACCGATATAACCGAGGCGCCTCGCAACAGCAACAACCACATAAGTCAAACTCGTCAGGGCGTGTAAAACCACTGACGCCACTTCTAGCTAGAAAGAAACGCATGCCCTCCCTGACGTCCTCTCCCGTTTTTGGTTCACAACCGGGGTGCGAGGCTCGCGAATTCACGTTACACAAAGCTGTGCCACACAGGCTGTGCTTTGATCATCACCACAAGACTTTGCTTTTCAACAGAAGCCTCGATCAATTGCCACTTAGGCATGCCACACAGGCAATTCACTCCATGCGTTTGATATCCATCAATATATAACCCGTGAGCTCGTACGTCTCAGAGAAGGGCGTTAAGCAAGAGAATAAATTCTCCGCCGCCAAACAGATATATATTTAATAGAGATCAATCACACGGACTAAAATCCAATGTCAGACACACAGTCCATTTACAAGTCCATTCTGGGTCTGAACGAAACCGGAGGCACCTAGTACCTCGCATATCCATCGATCTCCAAGTACGTCTGGACGATCACTAACTGTTTCCATCTTCTTGGGTGTACAGCCCAATCAAGATCATCAGTAAGCACCCAAACGACGTGAAGACTTCTGCTCTTCGACCACCGTCTTCATCTTCGACACCACGTCGAATAAGTTATTCAGAATGGGATAAACCCGGTCTTTCTGAATAACTCGCGTATATATTATAAAAGTGTTACACAAACACAACATACGCCTCATTCCAATTCAGAATATTCCTTTATTCAAATATTCCTATACTTTGAGAAAAGTTCCCATTAATTTTATCCAAGATAAATTCTTTAAATTTATTCTTTAATCACCTTTGAATATCAATTCAAACTAGTCGGGATTAGCGAACCACACCGAAGTAATCATTTATTTTATTTCCCAATCCCAACCTATTCATCCCATGAAGTAAAACTGGTAGTACTTCATATCTAACACCACAGTGTTATCGGTAATTCAATTACCATTTCACGTTCAAATCTAATTAAAGATTTAATTATCGCTTGGAGTAAAACTGGTGATACTCCATTCTCGATCATTTCAATCTTAATTAAAGATTCATTAAAACTCCACTTAGTTTTAATCTTCAACTGGGTCAAGGAATCAGTGTCATTTAAAAACACGGTTCACGATAAACCCAAAATCACATTCATTAATTATCGTGATAAAGAACGAGTGTTATTTAAAACACTGTCCACGATAAACCCAAAAATCAATATCAATTCAATTCCAATTAAATATTATTTAATTGGTACACTTCATTAAATCTAAATAAAAAGATTTAATCTTTTCTCAACTGGGTTCAAGAACAGTGTTAGTGAAGGCACCATTCACGACAAACCCAAATCACATTTGATATTCAATACAAGGCTCTGAATAGAAAATATATCGGCTTATATTCAATATCAAATCCTACGACAAACAAATGTCGTATTGGAAATAACGATATAAATATATATCTTTCAAATTTCCATAACAACATCTGTATAATCACGAATTCCAACATCGAAATATTCCGACGACAATTTCGATTCAAATCCACTCCAATGCAATCATTGGAAATTTTGGTTATTTTTAAAACCCTTTTCAAATTCAATTTATTTATTTAAAAATAAATAGAATTATAATTCAAGTTCAAAACTAGTTCATTTCGATAAAAATCTATTTTTATCCTTTCAAATATGGAGTTTTTCATCCCAAATCTTCACAAATCATTTCTTAGGATTTTACACAAATTATTACTATTTTTAATAATTTTATCAAGGCCCGTACTGTGACGAACGAGGAATCTCGCTCGGTCCGAACCAATCGCTAAACCGATCCAGGCCGTTCGAAACGCCCTATCGTTTGAGAACACGACAAAACAGAACGCATACAAAAGAACATTTCATTGTATATTACAACAATGCATCAGATTACAAGAATATACAGAGTATGAATGGATAAATATTACACAGAAATATCAGAAATTTAAATTACATTTAAATACATAGCAGCGGAAAATAATACAATACACAACTGAAGGGGATATACTAATACAAAGCTTTCCGGATATCGTTCCAGCTGTAAACCAGGATCCTGTGAATATAAATCTGCAAAACCAAAACTACTAGCTGCCCATGTCAAAATAGGGGCACCCAGAGTTTAGGTTAAAACAATAAACTCCAGGTCAGTCATGTGACTGGTGTGAGAACTAAAACAGTTATTAATCTTTATTTTCAAAGGTAAATCAAGGGACCACGCCGTATAACACGGAACGGGTTTCCTCCCAAGAATACCAGTGCATAAAACAAACAGCGCAATGCTAAATAAAGAAAAATGAAGCTGTTATAAGACCCAGGTCCCATCACACAATGCAACGAAGCCGAGGATAGGGTTTTCCCTTATAACAGCCAAAGAATGCTTGATACGTTTAAAACCAATCATTTGATACCATTATAAGTGCATAGTGTATAAAACAATTTTCAAATCATAAGTATCAATCATAGGCGACATGAGCGTCCCATGCCACTATGTCGCCATATATAGGTTTACAAATAAAACCGCAATGTCACGTATTTGGAAATTGGATTTCCGTCTATGAACCGAGGCAAAAGATAGTCCTCAACCGATTCGAGACTGCCTAGTCCGAGCCTCAGGAACAGCCGCAACTGCCCCATGGATCGTCAGGGCCGGTCCACCGATGTGGATTATTATGCCTGAACACTACGTTTCCCCGCCCTTTGGGGCGTAAATGAGCCAACTAAATGACTCCATCGGTTCGAGAACGACCGATCAATCTGAGGCGCCTCGCAACAGCAACAACCACATAAGTCAAACTCGTCAGGGCGTGTAAAACCACTGACGCCACTTCTAACTAGGAAGAAACGCATGCCCTCCCTGAGGTCCGTCTCCCGTTTTTGATTCATACCGGTTGTGAAACTCGCGAAGTAAACGTTACACAAAGCTACGCCACAAAGGCCGTGCTTTGATCATCACCACAAGACTTTGCTTTTCAACAGAAGCCTCGATCAATTGCCACTTAGGCATGCCACACAGGCAATTCACTCCATGCGTTTGATATCCATCAATATATAACCCCTGAGCTCGTACGTCTCAGAGAAGGGCGTTAAGCAAGAGAATAAATTCTCCGCCGCCAAACAGATATATATTTAATAGAGATCAATCACACAGACTAAAATCCAATGTCAGACACACAGTCCATTTACAAGTCCGTTCTGGGGCTGAACGAAACCGGAGGCACCTAGTACCCCGCATATCCATCGATCTCCAAGTACGTCTGGACGATCACCAACTGTTTCCATCTTCTTGGGTGTACAGCCCAATCAAGATCATCAGTAATTATCCAAACGACATGAAGACTTCCGGTCTTCGACCACCATCTTCATCTTCGACTTATCGTCGTATCAGTTATTCAGAATGGGATAAACCCGGTCTTTCCGAATAACTCGCGTATATTTTAAATAAGTGTTACACAAACACAACATACGCCTCATTCCAATTCATTAGTCACTAACCGTAAATTAATCAAGAGAATAATTCCCCAAATATTAACCCCGAAGGCCGAAACCAACATCAGATCAATATCCAGAAAACCATTCTGCTTAGCTAACCGACAGTTAGTTTCTAAATTTCACATTCATAGGGAATGGTTCCCATTAATTTTATCCAAGATAAATTCCTTGAATTTATTCTTAAATCTATTTTTGAATATCAATTCAAACAAGTCGGGACTAGCGAACCTTACCGAAGTAATCATTTGTTTTAATTTCCCAATCCCAACCTATTAATCCCATGAAGTAAAACTGGTAATACTTCATATCTAACACCACAGTGTTATCGGTAAATTCAATTACCATTTCACGTTTAAATCTAATTAAAGATTTAACTATCGCCTGGAGCAAAACTGGTGATACTCCATTTTCGATCTTTTCAATCTAATTAAAGATTCATTAAAACTCCACTTAGTTTTAATCTTCGACTGGGTTAAAGAATCAGTGTCATTTAAAAACACGGTTCACGATAAACCCAAAATCACATTCATTAATCATCGGGTTAAAGAACGAGTGTTATTTAAAACACTGTCCACGATAAACCCAAAAATCAATATCAATTCTATTCCAATTAAATATTATTTAATTGCTAAACTTCATTAAATCTAAATAAAAAGATTTAATCTTTTCTCAACTGGGTTCAAGAACAGTGTTAGTGAAGACACCATTCACGACAAACCCAAATCACATTCGATATTCAATACAAGGCTCTGAATAGAAAATATATCGGCTTATATTCAATATCGAATTCTACGACTAACAAATGTCGTATTGGAAATAACGATATAAAGATATATCTTTCAAATTTCCATAACAACACCTGTATAATCACGAATTCCAACATCGAAATATTCCGAAGACAATTTCGATTCAAATCCACTCCAATGCAATCATTGGAAATTTTGGTTATTTTCAAAACCCTTTCCGAATTCAATTTATTTATTTAAAAATAAATAGAATTATAATTCTAGTTCAAAAATAGTTCATTTAGATAAAAATCTATTTTTATCTTTTCAAATATGGCGTTTTTCATCCCAATTCTTTCTAAATCATTTCTTATGATTTTACACAAATTATTACTATTTTTAATAATTTTATCAAGGCCCGTACAGTCGATTTCCATCAATGGCCATCGAACTGCACTTACAGTGACCTTTTTCGAATTTGATTTGGACATAATTCCAAATCCAACCATTAGATTTCAAATTTCTAACCTTCGCTAAAAAGCTCTTTTCGATACGAACCCAACGGTTCCGGTTTTAGGAGGATCCGACGGTCGGATCTCCCGTAATGTCCGTTTGAAATAAATGGTCGAAATTTACGAACTGCCGCGGCGCGGCGCGTTCTATTCAGGCCATTATATTATATATATAATATATATTTCGTCGATTTCTATTTAAAACGAATTATATAAATAGTTTTGAATTCGTTTCAAAAACATTTTCAACTTCCTTTTCAATTCAAATCAAAATTGAATTCTTCTTTATAGATTCGTTTTAAAATTCATTTTTATTCAATTCAAATTTCAATTCATTTCGAAATCGTTTTCAATTCATTTCGAAATCGTTTTCAATTCAATTCATTTCGAAATCGGTTTCAATTCAATTCATTTCGAAATCGTTTTCAATTCATATCATTTCGAAATCGTTTTCAATTCAATTCATTTCGAAATCGTTTTCAATTCAATTCATTTCGAAATCGTTTTCAATTCAATTCATTTCGAAATCGTTTTCAATTCAATTCATTTCGAAATCGTTTTCAATTCAATTCATTTCGAAATCGTTTTCAATTCAATTCATTTCGAAATCGTTTTCAATTCAATTCATTTCGAAATCGTTTTCAATTCAATTCATTTCGAAATCGATAAAATCGATATAAATATCGTTCACGTCAAAATGGCGTCAATCTAATCAACACGGCTTCATAAATTTCTATTTTCAAATATTCTATTTCAAATATTTCTTTTTCAAAATAGTTGTTATTATCAAAATATTTCGTTCAATGAATGAGTACTGTCAACACATGAACTTTTATTTCGATAAAGATGTAAATTTTAATATTAAAATATTTCGTTCAACACATGACCAATCTCAATGGATGAGTACTGTCAACACATGAACTTTTATTTCGATAAAGATGTAAATTTTATTACTAAAATATTTCGTTCAACACATGACCAATCTCAATGAATGAGTACTGTGAACACATGAACTTTTATTTCGATAAAGATGTAAATTTTATTACTAAAATATTTCGTTCAACACATGACCTTTTATTTCGATAAAGATGTAAATTTTATTTGTGCAGTTGGGCGATGTGTGAAATTTATCGTCCCAATCAATGTCATTCAAATAGGTGTACATAAACAACCCGTCTGGTTTGTAAATGAATATTTTATTTATTCACATTCACGTTAAAAATTATATTTTTAACGATAAAACATTTTATTCTAACATATGAATCTCTATTCGATTCGTTTATTCAATAAAATGATATTTTTATTTTTCTAACATATTTTAGAAAATTTCGGCGGCATAACGGCACGATACTAGAAATGGGACAAGGCCTAGCCTTATCCCCGGTCTAGTGAAGGCCCACGCCATTCACACATCAATCAAATCAATTTCATTTCATCCATCAATTTCCATTCAATCAAATATTCTAACTAACTACTCAACCAAACAATTTAACAAACAAGCCATCCATGGTCTGTGGATGATGGGTGTCGGGTGCTACTAAACACCGTCTACATCCTAGTATATATATATAACTAGAAAAAGAATTTTTGAGTGAGAAGTTCTCCCATTAAGCTATCCTAGCTCCACGGCCCTTCATTTGCAGAAGTCTTCATCGCTATCGCATCTTCGTCATCTTTATTGCCCGTAGCCACTACATATATAAAAATCACATTTTTATATTTTGATGTCTTTAAAATAAAAATCACATTTTTATTTATTCACTTTCAATTTAAAAATCATATTTTTATAATCACTTCATATATTTAAAAATCGAATTTTTACTATGCTATTCAATATATAAAAATCATATTTTTACTATCTCGTTCTATGGATAAAAATTCTATTTCTACATTGCTACTATATAGACAAAAATTCCATTTCAAAAATAAAGTTTTCGCCTTTATAAAAATTACCACTTTATCTCAACGTATATAAAATAAAAATCAGATTTTTATTTCGCTACACATACAAAGATGATATTTTTATATTCTCTATCCTATAAAGATTATATTTTTAATACTTTAAAAATATAAAAATCATATTTTTAATACTTTAAAAATATAAAAATCATATTTTTAATATTTCTATATAGTAAAGATTATATTTTTAATACTTTAAAAATATAAAAATCATATTTTTACTTCTTCTACCCAATAAAAATTCCGCCTTTTCTATTTTAAAGTTTAAACTTTTTTCCATTTTAAACCTTTAAAATAAAATCAGTTTTAAAATTCCTTTTAAATCGGTTTTTAAATCTAAAAAAAAATCAGTTTTTAAATCTAAAAAAAATCAGTTTTTAAAAATCCTATTAAATCAGTTTTTAAATCTAACAAAATCAGTTTTTAAATCTAACAAAATCAGTTTTTAAATCTAACAAAATCAGTTTTTAAATCTAACAAAATCAGTTTTTAAATCTAACAAAATCAGTTTTTAATCTCGAATAGAACACTTAACTAAAATTGAAAAATAAATAAAAATAAAAAAACTTACAGGTATCGGAGAGGAGGGGAGGGGAGGGGGCGTCGGCGGTTCATCGCTGGTGGGGGAGGGCTTCGCGAGGGCCACTTTTCAGAAGAGGAGAGCGAGAACGGGGGCGCGGCTTGCGGAGGATGGCGCAACGAGGAGGAGGGCGAGTTCGTCGGTGGAGGGAGGTGGGGGTGGCGCGCCTTGGACGCCTGCGGTGGTGGTTGAGGTCGCGCCTCCATCTTCGTTCGATTTCTATTCTCTTTTTTTTTTTATAAATTTGAAAAATGATTTCGAACGGGGGGGGGGGGGGGTGGGCCTGGGTAATAGGGGAAGAAAGGTTTTTAATTTTTAATTATTTAATTATTTTATTTTGCAAAAAGTTGACTTTCACAAACGACCTCTAAACGAGGCCCACCGCCTGTCGCCCATAGCGTTTCACCCCCATTCCGAACACAATGGGATTTGTACCGCAAGCTGAATCGACCGTTTCGATCAGTTTCCGTTGCATTTACATTTAAATCATTATATTGAATTTTAAACGTACATTTCAAATTACCGGGGTCACATACTAACTCTAAAAATTCCAGAAAAATATTTTCTAGCTTCGTATTGACGATACGGTCCTAACAAAACTAGTTTCGTCGAATTCTGAGACCGTTTGAAAAATGGCTATTTTCCAGTCGATTAAAATCAACTGAAACTGGTCAAACGCGCTTTCCTTTGCTACGCTCACCTATTGATTCGAAAAATTATGAAATTTGGAATCTAGCAATAACTTGACATCACGGACCTAACAAAACTGGTTTCGTCGAAATCCGAGGTCATTTGCAAAATGTCCATTTTTAAGGGCCTGAATTCCATAGCGACTATTTCTAATTTTAAACTGGACATATCTTATCATTTCTAAGATGAAATCTCAGTTTGTTAACTTCGTTACAAAGACATAGTTATACAGATTCAAATATTTGTTGTTTCGTTCAATTCTGACTTATATTGAATTCTGTATATTCATTTGAAATTAGAAATCGAATTTTCGAACTACCGCGCCATTTTCAATTCCTTTTATAATTATATATAATTATTATATATTCTAACGACGACGTATATAATATATACGTTATAATTATATTCAAAATAAATTTCTCGTCGATATTATTTAAAATAATTCATTTTAAATAATAAAAATTCGCTAAAATTGCCGAAATAAAAATTTCAAACTGGCTCGCATTTTCGGGTTGTTACACGTACAGTCGATTTCCATCAATGGCCATCGAACTGCACTTACAGCGACCTTTTTCAAATTTGATTTGGACGTAACTCCAAATCCAACCGTTAGATTTCAAATTTCTAATATTCGTTAGAAAGCTCTTTTCGATACGAACCCAACGGTTCCGGTTTTAGGAGAATCCGACGGTCGGATCTCCCGTAATGTCCGTTTGAAATAAATGGTCGAAATTCGCGAACTGCCGCGGCGCGGCGCGTTCTATTCAGGCCATTATATTATATATATAATATACATAATATATATTTCGTCGATTTTCTATTCAAAACGAATTATATAAATAGTTTTAAAATTCGTTTTAAAATCTATTTCAACTTCCATTTCAATTCAAAGCAAAATTGAATTCTTCTTTATAAATTCGTTTCTAAATTCATTTCTATTCAATTCAAATTTCAATTCAATTTGAATTCATTTCAATTCGCTTTCAATTCAATTTGAATTCGTTTTCAATTCAATTCATTTCGAAATCGTTTTCAATTCACTTTATTTCGAAATCGTTTTCAATTCACTTTATTTCGAAATCGTTTTCAATTCACTTTGAATTCGTTTTCAATTCACTTTGAATTCGTTTTCAATTCACTTTGAATTCGTTTTCAATTCACTTTATTTCGAAATCGTTTTCAATTCACTTTGAATTCGTTTTCAATTCACTTTATTTCGAAATCGTTTTCAATTCACTTCATTTCGAAATCGTTTTCAATTCACTTTATTTCGAAATCTTTTTCAATTCACTTTATTTCGAAATCGTTTTCAATTCACTTCATTTCGAAATATTCGATTCCAAAATTACTTTTTAATATTCATTTTAAAATGAATAAAATCGATATAAATATCGTTCACGTCAAAATGGCGTCAATCTAATCAACACGGCTTCATATATTGATATTTTCAAATATTCCATTTCGAATATTTCTATTTCAAATATTTCTATTTTAAAACTGGAATGAGGCCCAATCAATTACCATATAAAGTTAATTATATGGATTTTCATACAACACATGTATATAATAACAGGGAAAAATAATCAACCATCAACCAAAGTGCACTACACTGTATAAGCATCAAATATAGATACCCAACGCTTAAAACAGCCTGTCAATCAACCGATCGACATATTCAATCAATCGGGATGAGTGAACTTCAAATTTCATCCCAACACCCGTGTGGGGTTTCAAACAATCAAACACATATTTTATTTGTGCTGTTGGGCGATGTGTAAAATTTATCGTCCCAATCAATGTCATTCAAATAGGTGTACATGAACAAACCGTCTGGTTTGTAAATGAATATTCTATTTTATTCACTTCACGTTAAAAATTATATTTTTAACGATAAAACATTTTATTTCAACCTATGAATTTCTATTCAATTCATTTATTCAATAAAATGATATTTTTATTTTTCTAACTTATTTTAGAAAATTTCGGCGGCATAACGGCACGATACTAGAAACGGGACGAGGCCTAGCCTTATCCCCGGTCTAGTGAAGGCCCACGCCATTCACACATTAATCAAAATCACCAAACAACCAATTCAAATCACATCATCTAACTAATCTATGCAACCAAACAAACAAGTCCATGGTCTGTGGACGATTGTGTCGGGTGCTACTAAGCACCGTCTGCATCCTAGTATATATATATAATTAGAAAAGAAATTGAAAGGTGAGAAATTCTCACATATAGCTATCCTAGCTCAACGGCACATCATTGATAGAAGACTTCATCGCTATCGCATCTTCGTCATCTTCGTTGCCCGTAGCCACTACATATGCAAAAATCGAATTTTTACTATGCTATTCAATATATAAAAATCATATTTTTACTTCGAAGTTCAATATATAAAAATTCTATTTTTATTTCGATGTTCGATATATAAAAATCATATTCTAAAAACAAAGATTATATTTTTAATATTCCTATGATGTAAAAATTATATTTTTATTGCTTTAAAAACACAAAAATCATGTCTTGCTCCTTCTACCTAATAAAAATCCCGTCTTTTCTCTTTTTAAAAAATATGATCTTTATTTTTGCAAGTTCAAATCTTTTTCTATTAAAAGATCAAACCCTTTTCTATTTCAAAGTTTAAACTTTTTTTTTCTATTTTAAACCTTAAAATAAAATCAGTTTTCTTTTCCTTTAAAGATCAGTTTTTTTTTTTCTTATTAAATACAGTTTTTAAATCTTTTAAAAATCCAGTTTTCAAATTTTTAAATCAGTTTTTAAAATCTTAAATCAGTTCATAATTTCTAAAGAAAATCAGTTTATAATTCTTAAAAGAATCAGTTTATAATTTCTTCAAAAATCCAGTTTTTAATTTCTTTAAAAATCCAGTTTTTAATTTCTAAAAAAAATCAGTTTTTATATTTCCATTATAAATCAGTTTACATATTTTCTAAAAATTCAGTTTTCAATCCAATTAAAAAAATTCAGTTTATATAATAAATAAAATTCAGATAAATAAAAAAAAAACTTACAGTATTCGGTAGGGGGGCGCGCTCGAGTTCAGGAGGGGGCCAAAGGAGGCGCGGCGATCGGTCAGGGGGTCGGTGCGGTTGCGTTAGGGTATCGGGGGGTTTCTGTGCGATTTGGGGGTTTCGAGCGAGGTGGCAGAACGGAGAGGAGGGGGGGTCGACGGAGGTGAGGCGATGGCGTCGGGGAAGGCCCGGTGGTCTCGGGGGTGGTGGATCGACGATGGGTTGCCGTCGTTTTTTTTTTTCTCTTTCTTTCTTTCTGAAATGAATTCGATGAAGGGGGGGGGGGGGCAGAGAGAAATAAGGGGAGGAGAGAGCTAGTGCTATATTTTTTTATTATTATTTTATTTCGAAAAAAGGTTGACTTTTACATACGACCTCTAAACGAGGCCCACCGCCTGTCGCCCATAGCGTTTTACCCCCATTCCGAACACAATGGGATATGTATCGCAAGCTGATTTGATCGTTACAATCAGTTTCCGTTTAATTTAAAATATAATTCTTTATTTATTAAATTTAAACGCACATTTCAATTTACCGGGGCCACATACTAACTCTAAAAATTATAGAAAAATATTTTCTAGCTTCGTATTGACGATACGGTCCTAACAAAACTAGTTTCGTCGAATTCTGAGACCGTTAGAAAAATGGCCAATTTCCAGTCGATTAAAATCAACTGAAACTGGTCAAACACGTTTTCCTATGCCACGCTCACATACTGATTCGAAAAATTATGAAATTTGGAATCTAGCAATAACTCAACATCACGGACCCAACAAAAGTGGTTTCGTTGAAATCTGAGGTCGTTTGCAAAATTTCCATTTTTAAGGGCCTGAATTCCATAGCGACTATTCAGAATTTTCAACTGGACATATCTTTTGATTCCCGCTACGAACATTTGATTATTCGGATTCGTTGGAAAGATATTATCAATTAGATCCTATCATTTTTGGTTTCACTAAAATCCGGATTGTTTTGCACCCGGTACATTCAATTGAAGTTTGAAATCGAATTATCGAACTACCGTGCCATTTTCAATTCTATTTATAATTATATATAAATATTTATATTCTAACGGCGACGCGTATAAATATATACGTTCGAATTATATTCAAAATAAATTTCTCGTCGATTTTATTTAAAATAATTCATTTTAAATAATCAAAATTCGCTAAAATTGCCAAAATAAAAATTTCAAACTGGCTCGCATTTTACGGGTTGTTACATAATTCTTTCCAAATCATTTCTTATGATTTTACAAATTAGTACTATTTTTAATAATTTATCAAGGCCCGTACAGTCGATTTCCATCAACGGCCATCGAACTG
Source organism: Allium sativum (assembly GCA_030737875.1). Lineage (NCBI taxonomy): Eukaryota > Viridiplantae > Streptophyta > Magnoliopsida > Asparagales > Amaryllidaceae > Allium > Allium sativum. The sequence continues at coordinate 714,754,374 of CM060922.1, forward strand.
CACTTACAATGACCTTTTCCAAATTTGATTCGGACATAATTCGAAATCCAACCCTTAGATTTCAAATATCTAATATTTTTTAGAAAGTTCTTTTTGATACGAACCCAACGGTTCCGATTTTAGGAGAATCCGATGGTCGGATCTCCCGTGATGTCCATTCGAAGTTGATGGTCGAAATTCGCGAACTGCCATAGCGCGACGCGTTCTATTCAGGCCATTATATATATATATAATATATTACATATATTTCATCGATTTCCTTTTTAACACGTATTTTATAAATTGTTTTAAATTCGTTTTCAAAACGATTTCTACTTCATATTCAATTTCAAATCAAAATTGAATATTCCATATCATCGTTATATATATATATAAATGATAATATTTTCAAAACATTATATTTTGAAATCACTTCCTTTTCTATATTCATTATAAAAACGAATATAATCGATATCAATATCGGTCGCGTCAAAATGGAGCAAATCTAATCAACGCGGCTTTATATATTTCAATAACTTCGTTATTCTATTCAACAAATGAATATTTTCTTCAACACATGAATTTTCTTTTATTCAACATATGAATATATATTTTATTCAACATATGAATTTTCATTTATTCAACACATGAATATTCTTTATTTTCCAACTTGGAATGAGGCCCAATCAATTACCATATAATGTTAATTATATGGATTCCCTACAACACATGTATATAATAGCAACGATAGATAATCAACCATCATCCAGAGTGCATTCTACACTGCATAAGCATCAAATATAAATATTTAACGCTTATAACAGCCTTTCAATCAATCGTTCGACAAACAGATAATTATTTGGGATTAGTGTACGCCAAATATCATCCCAACACCCGTGTGGGGTTTCAAATCAACAAACACAGATTTTTATTTGTGTTGTTGGGCGATGTGTAAAATTTATCGTCCTAATCAATATCCTTCAAATGGGTGTACATAAACAAATCGTCCGATTTGTTTATAAATATTTATTTTATATACATGTTAAAAATTATATTTTTAACTATAAAATAGTTTATTCATTCCACGTCACACAATCAATTTCCCAACACATCAATCAAACAAACAAGCCATCCATGGTCTCTTGACGACGGGGGTCGGGTGCTGCTAAGCACCATCTGCATCCTAGTATATGTTTCAAACTAGAAATTAAAATAAAGGTGAGGAGTTCTCAACGATTAGCTAAACCAAACACCGCGACTCTTCGTATGTAGAAAATCTTCGTCGTGCTCGCCTTTTATCACTTTCCTCATCCGTATTCACTACGTATATAAAAATCACATTTTTTATATTCTCTATTATATAAAAATCATATTTTTATCGCTTCATTCCAATAAATAAAAATCATATATTTTTATTTCTACTTCATATATATATATATATATAAATCAAATTTTTATCGCTACCTCATATATGTAAAAATCGAATTTTTATCGCTACTTCATATATGTAAAAATTACATTTTTATTTCAACTCTACATAGATAAAACTCACATTTTTATCGCTTCTTCATAATCATAACTTTATCACTTCGTTTGCATTATAAAAATCACATCTTTTCTATAATAAAAATCTTGTCTTTCCTATCATAAAAATCTTATCTTTTCTTAACTAAAAATCTAATCCTTTTCCTTTGCTAACTAAAAATCAAAACGTCGCTAACATGAAAAATCAGAACTTTGTTTGAATAAAAATCTAGTCTTTTTATTCATTAAATATCTAACTTTCTTGTTCATTAAAAATCATACTTTCTTATTCATTAGAAATCATACTTTCTTGTTCATTCAAAATCATACTTTTTACGCATTAAAAATCTAAACTTTTTATTGAAAATGTATACTTTTCATGAGTAAAAATATTAACTTTTCTTATATAAAAATAATCTAAACCTTTCCTTTGTAAAAATCTGAAAATTCATTTATAAAATAATTGAAAAATTCAATTATAGACAAAACTGAAAATTCCTTAATATACAAAACTGAAAATTATAATGTTCTTTACCTCTTTTCTTTCTCATTGCAGAGGGGGGTGTGAATGCTCACGATGGCGCAGGTGGTGTAACAACCCGTATTTTTAATAACCTGTAATAATGTAAATCGAGGCAGAATTTAATTCTAAAATCTGAATCAAGGGAAACGGGCTGTGCCATTGCGTTCGTCTCTGAAAAATACGCGAAATAGAGTCCGAATTTTCGAAAATCGGAGTCCGTATGACCCGATTAAGGCCCAACGAAGTTTTCAGAAAATTTCAAAGTAAAAACAGATTTCAAATTCAAGTTTGAGTTTGAAAAATTAGGTCAGATTGGGCCAGGCGGGAAAATTCCCGCCAGAGCACCCAAGTCGACAGCCCTGTCGACTTGGGAGTCGACTTGGTTGGACCCAAGTCGACAGCCCTGTCGACTTGGCTGTCGACTTGGTTTAGCCGGGCAGTTTTGCCTGGTGCACCATTTGGGGTCTTGGTTAGGTTTTAGGGCCAGATTCGGTTTTGAGGGCTGAGATTGGAACTAGGGTTTAATCCTAAGGCTAGAACTAATCCTAACCTCTATAAATAAGCCCCTAACCTAACCCTAAATCATCATTATTCATTCAAGTAACTAAACTATGGCAAAATCATTCCTCTCATGGCCTCCACTCTCTTCATACAATTCCTAAATAAATTTTTATGAGAGATTTTCCATGCATACAAGTGTTTTCAAGCTTGTATGAGCATCATTAGCTTGCATTCAAGTCAAGTTTCTATATTTGCATCATAAAGAAAGAGTTTTGATCATTTTGGCTCAAGGGTTTTTCTATTAAAGCTTGCATTTTGGGTTTAATTGATTTCATAAGGGCTTTGTCCTAAGCATTGTAAGCCCTATTCTACTTTCATATTTAAACTCTAAAGTTAATGAATGATGCAAGTGGTGTTTGATCATTATGATATGATATGCAAGTTTATCATGTTATGCAAGTTTGCTATGTTATGATATGCAAGTTAATCATGTTATGTTATGCAAGTTTGCCATGTTATGATATGCAAGTTAACCATGTTATGTTATGCAAGTTTGCCATGTTATGATATGCATGTTTATCATGTTATGATATGCAAGTTTATATGCAAGTTTGCTATGTTATGATATGCAAGTTTATCATGTTATGATATGCAAGTTTATATGCAAGTTTGCCATGTTATGATATGCAAGTTTATCATGTTATAATATGCAAGTTTATATGCAAGTTTGCCATGTTATGTTATGCAAGTTTGCTATGTTATGATATGCAAGTTTGCCATGTATGTTATGCAAGTTTGGGGTGATCATTTTGTTCATGTTATCATGTTATGCAAGCTTATCTTGAGTATATGAACATAAAGCTTCAAGCTTTATGCTAAAGGTTGCATTTTGGCAACATGTAAGTTATCATATCCCTTATGATAACTTGCATGTGAGGCTAAATGCGAGCTTATGGCCATTTTTACATGTCATTTATCACCATGTATCACCAATATGCTAAGTTTGGTTTTATGCATGCTTTTGAGGCATAAAAATGTAATATGCAAGTATATGAACATGTGTACATTTCATATGCCACCATGTTGAACTTGTGGCTTCAACACCTTTATGTCATGATTATGCCAAGTTCCCTCTTTCTATCCTTTATGCGCTAATTGCGATATGTAAGCGATGGGATTGCGTTTGGGGTTGGGTAAACTTAAAAGACATAAAAATATAAGATTGGGAATTTACCTATTAAGTTAGGTCTACCCATTGGGAATTTACCTATTAAGTTAGGTCTACCCAATTGCTTGAAAAGTGTAATATGTTTTGGAAACATGATGGACATGACACTTAGAAAAGATAAGTGTGACCAACTCGAGGTTGGGTTGAGTTGTAGCGTAAAACTACCCGGAACCGACCGGCCTAACTAGTTGCTACAAACAATAGGACCCAATGTGAGAAGTCGGCCATGTTGTACCTTGAAACCGAGGTTAGACCAAGTTATGGTGTAAAGCTACCCGGACCCGCCCGGCTTAACTAGTAACCACAACAAGGTCTAATGTGAGAGGTTAAGGCGCATTAAATTAATTAATGCCTCGTGATTAGGGTTAAGTCATGGTCCACTTAATATTTAACCAATTTGGGCTTGGTAGATTAATCAGGGTTAAGTCGTGAACTCATCGTTACACTTAACCAAGTTAATCCATGATTAGCAAGACGGTTAAACCGTACTTAACCCACTAGAAAAATCCTAGCAATGGGGGTCCACTCCAGCAGTAATCCCAAGTTTGTATCATTAAGACCCTAGGGTCTAGGCTAGGGAGGGAGCACGATTACTGGGCTGGAGGTAAGTGACCAAAAACGACGGCAGAAGGGTACGCCGGTGTAGTTCCGGGCGGACTATGGTCGTGCACGCAGTCCGAAGCCGGGGAAAACATGCACGGGTACCAGTAGATCGAGACTGTGCACTCATGTTTATGGTGTCCAGGGGTTGACACCCTAGGACTTGATACACCCGACGGGAGACCCTGCACAGTCTGGCTACAATTATGTTTGGGCCGTATGGACACCAACACGTGACGAGTTAGGCTTATAGGGAGCCGATCGACTAGACCGTTTGGTTGGACCTCGAATTGGGGTCACTTCATGTTATTGGGCCAAAGCTTGGGCCAAGGGATCAATACTTGTTTATTCAAGTCATGTTAGTTTGCTAGTACACCTGTGGTGCAAAACCTTAAACCTGATTATGCGATGACACCTTTATCTACCTTGTTAGTTAATCATCATGCTAGTATGTTGTTATCCTTATGTTCATCCCTGCTTCTCATGCCAGTTAACTTTACCAGTTTACATTGATTGTAGTAGGGCTTACTCAGTCTTTTTGACTGACCTGTTTTTCTTTCGCCTCTTTTCTTCCGTTCCCCCCCCCAAGGTTCTCAGGGTGGGAATATTGGAGCTTAGCTTGGATTCCTGATCTCTTGCTTGTGGGATTTTAGCTCATGTACGGTTTTGACATGAAGCTAGCTATGGTTATCACTTATTTTGGGGATAGTACTTATGTATTTCAGTTTTTCAGTAATGTTGTTTTTATCTAGACTTGTGTATTTGGAAAGTTGACATTATGTTGTACCAGACTTGTTTTGAAATGGTTTGAAATCTTCCGCTGTTTTACTTATCTTATTTACTCTGTTTACATATATACATATGTTCTTGTTCTACCTTGATATATCATTATGCATGTTTACCTGATTCAAACGCCCCTCCAAAGTCAGAGTGCTTGCAAGAGTCACCCTGGCGGAGGTGGGGTGTTACATTTGGTATCAGAGCATATGGTTTACGAGAAGGGACAAAAAGGTTTTTAAAAAATTTTGGAAAACTATTTTCAAAACCAAGTATAAAGTATTTTCCAAAGAAAAGTCTAGTTTATTTTAAAGGCTATTCCCCAAAAAGCCATTAGCAAAATTCCTTTGTTTTTCTCTATTCTGAATCTGTCTTTTTCTTCGTTTTCAGTATGGCCGATAACTTTGCTATTACGGAGGGAGTACACGTACCTGTTTGGTATAGGAGACTTTTGGAGGCTAGGGCGACCGAAGCCGGCCCCGCAGATGTTCCTCCTCCTCCTCCTCCTCCAGTAGTTAATGTTCCTCCTCCTCCGGTAGTTAATGTTCCTCCTCCTCCTGTCGCTGAGGTTCCTCTTCCTCCTCCCCCTCAGCATCCTCAAGCGGACTTCGCAAAGACTTGCAAAGACTTCAAAGCAATGGGTGGCAAGAACTTTCAAGGCACTGAGACTTTTGTAGAGGCCAGAAATTGCATGAAAGAGACCGAGGATTTATTTGCTATCTTTGGGTTAGACGATCAGAGGAAGATCTTGTTGGCGGTTTGGCTTATGAAGGATGAAGCAGCTTATTGGTGGGAAGTCACCAATGGTACTAATCCTGTTGAGATTTGGGCCGATTTCAGGGCAAGATTCGTGCTTAAGTTTCTATCTTCTGCTGAGGAGAATCTGCAAATGGAGAGGTTCATAACTTTGAAGCAAGGAGATATGTCTGTCAAAGAATATGTGAACAAGTTCAATCAGTTAGCTCGTTTTGGCTTGGATATGGTGAATACTCCTCAGAAGAAGGCTCTTCGTTTTGCTAGAGGATTGAATTAGCCGTTGCAGGGATTGGCTATGTCACATATTCCCCATGGGGCCACGTTTGAGAGCTTGGTGGATATGGCGTTACTTCAGGGAGATGTCAAGAAAGAAATCAAGTTGAATGATACTCAAGCCAAGAAGACTGATTCCCCGTGGAAAGGAAATCAGGGTAATCCAAGTGGTCAGAGCAGTCAAGGCAATCAGAACAAGAACAAGAGTCAAGGCAACAAGGGAAACAACAACAAGGGCAAGAACAACAAGGGGAAGTGCCATTATTGCGGTTCAGTTGGGCATCTTATTAAGGATTGTAAGAAGAGGAAAAGGAAGAATGGTGAATGCTTTTTCTGCGGTGAGACTGGACATTTCAGTAAGGATTGCCCGAAGAAGCAAGGGCAAGGCCAGGGTCAGACTCAGCGTGCTGGACCTTCGGGAGGGCAAGTTCATGCTCTCAATGCCGCTCCAGTTCCCGATCGAGGTAGTGTTTCTGTTGAGAGCCTTGTATATATTTCTGATTTTCCAGTTCGTACCTTGTTTGATTTTGGTGCATCGCATAGCTTTATCTCATCTGATCTTGTTGATAGTTTGCACCTAAGTACTAGTCTAGTTTATGATCCCGTGTGTGTTTCAAATCCAATTGGGGTTTACGCCCATTTGTCTATTATCTACGTGGATTTGAAAATCTCTATCTTTGGTGTAGAGTTCTCGTGTGATGCTTATATTCTCAGTTTCATGGGGTATGGGTTGATTTTGGGCATGGATTGGTTGTCCAGTTTTGGAGCCATCCTTGATTTTTGGGCATAGGGTTGTGAGGCTCATGATTCGCCTTGGTAATACCCTAAAAATTTCTAGTAACCCCATGAGTCCCTTCATGTTGTGTTATCTTGAATCCCTCAACTCGTCTATCGATAGTTTGCAATCGGTGAGGGTGGTCCGAGAACATCCTGATATCTTGGGTGAAGTGAAGGGGTTACCCCCTAAACGCAAGTTTAATTTCTGCATTTATCTGGTGGATAATGCAAAGCTAGTTTCTTTGCCCGTTCGGCACATGGCTCCGCGTGAAAGGCGGGAGCTAAGGAAGCAAGTGAAGGAGTTGCTTGAGAAGAACTTCATTAGACGAAGTATATCTGAATGGGGAGCGCCTGTGGTATTTGCTACCAAGGCAGATGGTTCTCTCCGACTTTTTGTTGACTATCGAGAGTTGAATAAGCTGGCTAAGAAGAACAGACACTCGTTACCGAGGATTGATGATCTCTTTGACCAGCTTGTCGGTGCTTCTGTTTTCTCTCAGCTTGATCTTGCTACTGGATTCCATCAGCTCAGGGTAGCTGAAGATAGTATAGACAAGACTGCGTTCAGAACTCCAGATGGATTCTTAGAATGGCTGGTCATGCCATTCGGTTTGACTAATGCACCCGCTTACTTAGTGGACTTGATGAGTAGGGTGTTCAGGGAGTTCTTGAACAAGTTTGTCGTGGTCTTCGTAGATGATATTCTGATCTTCTCTAAGGATGAGGAAGAGCATGCAAGGCATCTCGTGGAGGTGATGGATACGCTTAGAGCGCATCAGTTGAAGGCCAAGTTCTCCAAGTGTCACTTTTGGAGAAGGGAAGTTAGATTCCTTGGGCATATAGTTTCTAAGCAAGGCTTAGCGGTGGATCCCGCTAAAATGGTCGCGCTCCAAGACCGGAAAGCTCCGACGAGGACAATTGAAGTAAGAAGCTTTCTCAGTTTAATTAGTCAGTTAGCGTCCCTTGAGTTTAGACCTACCCTTCTAGATCAAGTAGGGACTTCACAGAAGGAAGACCCGCAGTTAGTCGAGATCATGGACAAGTTGATTCGAGGCGAGATGTTAAGACACCTCGCTATAGATGACAAGGGATGGCTAAGACGTGATGAGAGAAAGAAGATTCTTGAAGATGCACATCACTCGAAGAGGTGGCCGAGTTTGTCCCAAGGTGCATGTTGTGCCAACAGATTAAGGCCGAGTCATAAAAAGCCCGGTGGGCTATTACATCCATTAGAGGTCCCCGCAATGGAAGTAGTAAAGCGTCACGAAGGATTTCGTGGATGGACTGCCTAGATCAAGGAAAGGGAATACGAGCATGTGGGTCATAGTAAGTAGACTCATGAAGAGTGCTCATTTCACTCCGGTAAAGAGCGAAAGGACTGCATCATAGCTAGCGACAGTTTACTTTCAAGAAATAAAGCGGTTGCACGGGGTTCCCTAAAGTATAGTTAGTAACCATGACTCAATCTTCACTAGCCAGTTTTGGGATAGTCTACGGGAAGTCATGGACAAGCAACTGAATCTAAGTACGGCCTATCATTCGCAGGCGGATGTTCCATTTCGTTCAAGCATGAGTTATAGAAAATCACGTTAGTAAGAGCAATTGGCAACGTGGATTGGTATTTCCAAGAAAAGTTCTGCTGCGTGGAATACTTTATAGTAAGTAAACGAGATCCAGGATTCACTGGTGAATTTTGGAGAGCTTGCATGAAACCATGAGGTCATAGTTATGTTTAAGCCAAGAATGATAGAAGAGTAAGTGAAAAAGGAAGACGAGAGGCGACAGTGAAATGGGTTCCAACTCATATTTGGAAATAAGAGTTAAGAAGCCAAGGAATCATGAGGTAAAAGACGTTCAAAGCACAGTGGAGTTAAGCTCAAGGAAACGTGACTTTGAAGACTGAAGGCTAGATACGTGCATCATATCTTTTTTTAAGAGCATATCCTCGATCCTTGATTCCTGTGGAACTTACTCGCATGTTATCCTTTTACGTATATCCTCTCGGTCCCATTCTCGGTCCTATTTCTGTCGGGAGGTATGACTTATTGGCTAGTAATACATGTCAGGGTTTGAAGGGGTCCGTTAGGTTGACTAGACCTTTTGGGCTTTTATAGAATATGGGTTGGGTTAGGAAGGGATTTCTTGTAATTCGAAAGGAGTATATCTTGCTTATCTTCCCGATCTCTTTGTAGCATATCTTTCTTTTGCTATCTATATCGTGTTAATCTTGTCATGAGAACCTTAGGTAGAAACCCTTTGGATGAAACATGTGTTTGAAACATGTTATGCTTGATGGTTGCAAGTGGCTGCAAGTGTTTGCAAGTGGTTACTCGTGGATGCATTATACACATTAGGCACTAGATCGGCTCACACACTCTTCATATTGCATATGCATGAGTGTTTATGGTTATTCATGGATGAAAATTTTTGTGTTATCACATGGATGTTGCATATGGATGTATGTTATGTGCACACACATAGATGTTATACATTATGTTAGGAATTGCATACATATGGATTCATTTCACTAACATAATTTGCATTGATGATATTTGCATTAGATAAGTACATATACACACACCTTTGCATATGTTCATACAACATTTAGAACCTTGTAAGGACAATGATTGCTCGTGGATGATGTTTTGAGTGGATGGATGATTGAATGGTAGGATACATTCTTCCTAACTTGAAGATTTCGGGGACGAAATCCTTTAAGGAGGGGAGAATGTAACAACCCGTATTTTTAATAACCTGTAATAATGTAAATCGAGGCAGAATTTAATTCTAAAATCTGAATCAAGGGAAACGGCCTGTGCCATTGCGTTCGTCTCGGAAAAATACGCGAAATAGAGTCCGAGTTTTCGAAAATCGGAGTCCGTATGACCCGATTAAGGCCCAACGAAGTTTTCAGAAAATTTCAAAGTAAAAACAGATTTCAAATTCAAGTTTGAATTTGAAAAATTAGGTCAGATTGGGCCAGGCGGGAAAATTCCCGCCAGAGCACCCAAGTCGACAGCCCTGTCGACTGTCGACTTGGGAGTCGACTTGGTTGGACCCAAGTCGACAGCCCTGTCGACTTGGCTGTCGACTTGGTTCAGCCGGGCAGTTTTGCCTGGTGCACCATTTTGGGTCTTGGTTAGGTTTTAGGGCCAGATTCGGTTTTGAGGGCTGAGATTGGAACTAGGGTTTAATCCGAAGGCTAGAACTAATCCTAATCTCTATAAATAAGCCCCTAACCTAACCCTAAATCATCACTATTCATTCAAGTAACTAAACTATGGCAAAATCATTCCTCTCATGGCCTCCACTCTCTTCATACAATTCCTAAATAAATTTTTATGAGAGATTTTCCATGCATACAAGTGTTTTCAAGCTTGTATGAGCATCATTAGCTTGCATTCAAGTCAAGTTTCTATATTTGCATCATAAAGAAAGAGTTTTGATCATTTTGGCTCTAGGGTTTTTCTATTAAAGCTTGCATTTTGGGTTTAATTGATTTCATAAGGGCTTTGTCCTAAGCATTGTAAGCCCTATTCTACTTTCATATTTAAACTCTAAAGTTAATGAATGATGCAAGTGGTGTTTGATCATTATAATATGATATGCAAGTTTATCATGTTATGCAAGTTTGCTATGTTATGATATGCAAGTTAATCATGTTATGTTATGCAAGTTTGCCATGTTATGATATGCAAGTTAACCATGTTATGTTATGCAAGTTTGCCATGTTATGATATGCAAGTTTGTCATGTTATGATATGCAAGTTTATATGCAAGTTTGCTATGTATGATATGCAAGTTTATCATGTTATGATATGCAAGTTTATATGCAAGTTTGCCATGTTATGATATGCAAGTTTATCATGTTATAATATGCAAGTTTATATGCAAGTTTGCCATGTTATGTTATGCAAGTTTGCTATGTTATGATATGCAAGTTTGCCATGTATGTTATGCAAGTTTGGGGGGATCATTTTGTTCATGTTACCATGTTATGCAAGCTTATCTTGAGTATATGAACATAAAGCTTCAAGCTTTATGCTAAAGGTTGCATTTTGGCAACATGTAAGTTATCATATCCCTTATGATAACTTGCATGTGAGGCTAAATGCGAGCTTATGGCCATTTTTACATGTCATTTATCACCATGTATCACCAATATGCTAAGTTTGGTTTTATGCATGCTTTTGAGGCCTAAAAATGTAATATGCAAGTATATGAACATGTGTACATTTCATATGCCACCATGTTGAACTTGTGGCTTCAACACCTTTATGTCATGATTATGCCAAGTTCCCTCTTTCTATCCTTTATGCGCTAATTGCGATATGTAAGCGATGGGATTGCGTTTGGGGTTGGGTAAACTTAAAAGACATAAAAATATAAGATTGGGAATTTACCTATTAAGTTAGGTCTATCCATTGGGAATTTACCTATTAAGTTAGGTCTACCCAATTGCTTGAAAAGTGTAATATGTTTTGGAAACATGATGGACATGACACTTAGAAAAGATAAGTGTGACCAACTCGAGGTTGTGTTGAGTTGTAGCGTAAAACTACCCGGAACCGACCGGCCTAACTAGTTGCTACAAACAATAGGACCCAATGTGAGAAGTTGGCCATGTTGTACCTTAAACCCGAGGTTAGACCAAGTTATGGTGTAAAGCTACCCGGACCCGCCCGGCTTAACTAGTAATCACAACAAGGTCTAATGTGAGAGGTTAAGGCGCATTAAATTAATTAATGCCTCGTGATTAGGGTTAAGTCATGGTCCACTTAATACTTAATGTAACACCCCACCTCCGCCAGGGTGACTCTTACAAGCACTCTGACTTTGGAGGGGCGTTTGAATCAGGTAAACATGCATAATGATATATCAAGGCAGAATAAGAACATATGTATATATGTAAACAGAGTGAATAAGATAAGTAAAACAGCGGAAGATTTCAAACCATTTCAAAACAAGTCTGGTACAACATAATGTCAACTTTCCAAATACACAAGTCTAGATAAAAACAACATCACTGAAAAACTGAAATACATAAGTACTATCCCCAAAATAAGTGATAACCATAGCTAGCTTCATGTCAAGACCGTACATGAGCTAAAGTCCCACAAGCAAGCGATCAGAAATCCAAGCTAAGCTCCAATATTCCCACCCTGAGAACCTGGGGGCGGAAAAGGAAGAAAAGAGGCGAAAGAAAAACAGGTCAGTCAAAAAGACTGAGTAAGCCCTACTACAATCAATGTAAACTGGTAAAGTTAACTGGCATGAGAAGCAGGGATGAACATAAGGATAACAACATATTGGCATGATGATTAACTAACAAGGTAGATAAAGGTGTCATCGCATACTCAGGTTTAAGGTTTTTGCACCACAGGTGTACTAGCAAGCTAATATGACTTGAATAAACAAGTATTGATCCCTTGGCCCAAGCTTTGGCCCAATAACATGAAGTGACCCTAATACGAGGTCCAATAATATGAATTGACCCTAATACGAGGTCCAATAATACGAAGTGACCCTAATACGAGGTCCAATAATACGAAGTGACCCTAATACGAGGTCCAATAACAGGAAGTGACCCTAATACGAGGTCCAACCAAACGGTCTACTCGATCGGCTCCCTATAACCCTAACTCGTCACGTGTTGGTGTCTATACGGCCTAAACATAATTGTGGTCGAACTGTGCCGGGTCCACCCTTCGGGTGTATCAAGCCCTAGGGTGCCAACCCCTGGACACCATAAACATGAGTGCACAGTCTCGATCTATTGGTACCCATGCTTGGCTTCTCCAAATACAGACTACGTGCACGACCATAGTCCGTCCGGAACTACATCGGCGTACCACCATGCCGTCGTTTATTGGTCGCTTACCTCCAGCCCAGTAATCGTGCTCCCTCCCTAGCTTAGACCCTAGGGTCTTAATGATACAAACTTGGGAATACTGCTGGAGTGGGCCCCCATTGCTAGGATTTTTCTAGTGGGTTAAGTACGGTTTAACCCTCTTGCTAATCATGAATTAACTTGGTTAAGTGTAACGATGAGTTCACGACTTAACCCTGATTAATCTACCAAGCCCAAATTGGTTAAGTATTAAGTGGACCATGACTTAACCCTAATCACGAGGCATTAATTAATTTAATGCGCCTTAACCTCTCACATTAGACCTTGTTGTGGTTACTAGTTAAGCCGGGCGGGTCCGGGTAGCTTTACACCACAACTTGGTCTAACCTCGGGTTCAAGGTACAACATGGCCAACTTCTCACATTGGGTCCTATTGTTTGTAGCAACTAGTTAGGCCGGTCGGTTCCGGGTAGGTTTATGCTACAAACTCAACCCAACCTCGAGTTGGTCACACTTATATTTTCTAAGTGTCATGTCCATCATGTTTCCAAAACACATTACAAGGTTTCAAGCAATTGGGTAGACCTAACTTAATAGGTAAATTCCCAATGGGTAGACCTAAGTTAATAGGTAAATTCCCAAGCTTATGTTTTTATGTCTTTTAAGTTTACGCAACCCCAAATGCAATCCCATCGCATACATATCGCCATAGCGCATAAAGGATAGAAAGAGGGAACTTGGCATAATCACGACATAAAGGTGTTGAAGCCACAAGTTCAACATGGTGGCATATGAAACGTACATATGTTCATATACTTGCATATTACATTTTTAGGCCTCAAAAGCATGCATAAAACCAAACTTAGCATATTGGTGATACATGGTGATAAATGACATGTAAAAATGGCCATAAGTTCGCATCTAGCCTCACATGCAAGTTATCATAAGAGATATGATAACTTACATGTTGCCAAAATGCTACCTTTGGCATAAAGCTTGAAGCTTTATGTTCATATACTCAAGATAAGCTTGCATAACATGATAACATGAACCAAATGATCAACCCAAACTTGCATAACATACTTGCATATCATGTGACGAACTTGCATATCAAACTTGCATAACATAACATGATAAACTTGCATATTATAACATGGCAAACTTGCATATCATAACATATCAAACTTGCATAGCATGACATAATAAACTTGCATATCATAACATATCAAACTTGCATATCATGACATAATAAACTTGCATATCATAACATATCAAACTTTCATATCATACATTTAACTTTAGAGTTTAAATATGAAAGTAGAATAGGGCTTACAACGCTTAGGAAGTCACAAAAATATGACAAAGCCCTTATAAAATCAATTAAACCCAAAATGCAAGCTTCAATAGAAAAACCCTTGAGCAAAAATGATCAAAACCCTTGCTTTATGATGAAAATATAAAAACTTGACTTGAATGCAAGCTAATGATGCTCATACAAGCTTGAAAACACTTGTATGCATGGAAAATCTCTCATAGAAATTTATTTAGGAATTTATGAAGAGAGTGGAGGCCATGAGAGGATTGATTTTGCCATAGTTTAGTTGTATGAATGAATAATGATGATTTAGGGTTAGGTTAGGGCCATATTTATAGAGATTAGGACTAGTTTCAACCCTATGATTAAACCCTAGTTCCATTCTCAACCCTCAAAACCGAATCTGGCCCCCAAGCTCAACACAATCTCTAAATGGTGCACCAGGCTAAACAGCCCGGCTGGACCAAGTCGACAGCCAAGTCGACAGGGCTGTCGACTTGGGTCCAACCAAGTCGACTCCCAAGTCGACAGGGCTGTCGACTTGGGTGTTCTGGCGGGATTTTTCCCGCCTGGCCCAATCTGTCCTAATTTTCAAATTCAAATTTGAATTTGAAATCTGTTTTTACTTTGAATTTTTCTGAAAACTTCGTTGGGCCTTAATCGGGTCATACGGACTCCGATTTTCGAAAACTCGGACTCTATTTCACGTATTTTTCCGAGACGAACGCAATGGCATAGCCCGTTTCCCTTGATTCAGAATTATAAATTAAATTCTGCCTCGGTTTACGTTATTACAGGTTATTGAAAATACGGGTTGTTACATTCTCCCCTCCTTAAAGGATTTCGTCCCCGAAATCTCTAAGTTAGGAAGAACATATCCTACCATCCAACATCCATCTACTCAAAACATCATCCACGAGCAATCATTGTCCTTACAAGATTCTAAATGTTGTATGAACATATGCAAAGGTGTGTGTATATGTATTTATCTAATGCAAATATCATCAATGCAAATTATGTTAGTGAAATGAATCCATATGTATGCAATTCCTAACATAATGTATAACATCTATATGTGTGCACATAACATACATCCATATGCAACATCCATGTGATAACATAAAAAATTTCATCCATGAATAAGCATAAACACTCATGCATAAGCAATATGAGGAGTGTGTGAGCCGATCTAGTGCCTAACGTGTATAATGCATCCACGAGTAACCACTTGCAAACACTTGCAACCACTTGCAACCACTTTCAACCACTTGCAACCATCAAGCATAACATGTTTCAAACACATGTTTCATCCAAAGGGTTTCTACCTAAGGTTCTCATGACAAGATTAACACGATATAGATAGCAAAAGAAAGATATGCTACAAAGAGATCGGGAGGATAAGCAAGATATACTCCTTTTGGATTACAAGAAATCCCTTCCTAACCCAACCCCAATCCTATAAAAGCCCAAAAGGTTTTGTCAACCTAACGAACCCCTTCAAACCTTGACATGTATTACTAGCCAATAAGTTGTACCACCCGACAGAAATAGGACCCAGAATGGGACCGAGAGGATATATAAAAGATAACATGCAAGTAAGTTCCACAGGAAAACAAGGATCAAGGATATACTCTTAGAAAGAGATATGATGCGCGTATCTAGCCTTCAGTCTTCTAAGTCACCTTTCCTTGAGTTTAACTCCACTGTGCTTTGACCATCTTTTACTTCATGATTCCTTGGCTTCTTAACTCTTATTTCCAAATATGAGTTGGAACCCATTTCATTGTCGTCTCTCGTCTTCCTCTTTCATTTACTCTTCTATCATTCTTGGCTTAAACATAACTATGACCTCATGGTTTCATGCAAGCTCTCCAAAATTCACTAGTGAATCCTGGATCTCGTTTACTTACTATAAAGTATTCCACGCAGCAGAACTTTTCTTGAAAATACCAACCCTCGTTGCCAATTGCTCTTACTAACATGATTTTCTATAACTCATGCTTGAACGAAATGAACCATCCGCCTGCGAATGATAGGCCGTACTTAGATTCAGTTGCTTGCCCATGACTTCCCGTAGACTATCCCAAAACTGGCTAGTGAAGATTGAGTCATGGTTACTAACTATACTTTAGGGAACCTCGTGCAACCGCTTTATTTCTTGAAAGTAATCCATTGCTAGCTATGATGCAGACCTTTCGCTCTTTACCGGAGTGAAATGAGCACTCTTCGCAAGTCTACCTACTATGACCCACATGCTCGTATTCTCTTTCCTTGATCTAGGCAGTCCATCCACGAAATCCTTCGTGACGCTTTACTACTTCCATTACGGGGACCTCCAATGGATGTAATAGCCCACCGGGCTTTTTATGACTCGGCCTTAATCTGTTGGCACAACATGCACCTTGGGACAAACTCGGCCACCTCCTCGAGTGATGTGCATCTTCAAGAGCCTTCTTTCTCTCATCGCGTCTTAGCCATCCTTTGTCATCAATAGCGAGGTGTCTTAACATCTCGCCTCGAATCAACTTGTCCATGATCTCGGCTAACTGCGGGTCTTCCTTCTGTGAAGTCCCTACTTGATCCAAAAGGGTAGGTCTAAACTCAAGGGACGCTAACTTACTAATTAAACTGAGAGAACTTCTTACTTCAATTGTCCTCGTTGGAGCTTTCCGGTCTTGAACCACGACCACTTTAGCGGGATCCACCGCTAAGCCTTGCTTAGTAACTATGTGCCCAAGAAATCTAACTCCTTTTTCTCCAAAATGACATCTGGAGGACTTGGCTTTCAACAGATGGGCTCTAAGCGTATCCATCACCTCCTTGAGATGTCTAGCATGTTCTTCCTCGTTCTTTAAGAAAGTCAGGATATCGTCTACAAAGACTACCACAAACTCGTTCAGGAACTCCCCAGACACCCTACTCATCAAGTCCACGAAGTAGGCGGGTGCATTAGTCAAACCGAATTGCATGACCAGCCATTCTAAGAATCCATCTGGAGTTTTGAACGCAGTCTTGTTTATACTATCTTCAGCTACCCTGAGCTGATGGAATCCAGTAGCAAGATCAAGAGAAAACAGATGTTCCTACAAGCTGATCAAACAAATCATCGATCCTTGGCAATGGTTGTCTATTCTTCTTGTTCTACTCATGATAATCAACACACGGGCGAAGCGTACTGTCCACATTAGTTGCGAATACTACTAGAGCACCTTCCTCGGAAATGCTTCATCGAATGAAGTTCTTCTCAAGCAACTCCTTCACTTGCTTACTTAGCTCCCGTCTTTCACGCGGAGCCATGTGTCGAACGGGCAAAGAAACCAGCTTTGCATTATCCACCAGATAAATGCAGAAATTAAACTCGCGTTTAGGGGTAACCTCTTCACTTCACCCGAGATATCAGGATATTCTCGGACCACCCTCACCGATTGCAAACTATCGATAGACGAGTTGAGGGATTCAAGATAACACAACATGACGGGACCCATAGGGTTACAAGAAATTTTTAGGGTATTACCGAGGCGAGTCATGAGCCTCACAACCCTATGCTCTAAAATCAAGGATGGCTCCAAAACTGGACAACCCATCCATGCCCAAAATCAACCCATACCCCATGAAATCGAGAATATAAGCATCACACGAGAACTCTACACTCAAGATAGAGATTTTCAAATCCACGTAGATAATAGACAAATGGGTGTAAACCCCAATTAGATTTGAAACACACACGGGATCATAAACTAGACTAGTACTTAGGTGCAAACTCTCAACAAGATCGGATGAGATAAAGCTATGCGATGCACCAGAATCAAACAAGGTACGAACTGGAAAATCAGAAATATATACAAGGCTCTCAACAGAAATACTACCTCGATCGGGAACTGGAGCGGCATTGAGAGCATGAACTTGCCCTCCTGAAGGTCCAGCACGCTGAGTCTGACCCTGGCCTTGCTTCTTCGGGCAATCTTTGCTGAAATGTCCAAACTCACCACAATGAAAGCATTCACCACTCTTCTTTTTTTTCTCTTCCTACAATCCTTAATAAGATGCCCAACTGAACCGCAATAATGGCACTTCCCCTTGTTGTTATTGCCTTTGTTGTTGTTCCCCTTGTTGCCTTGACTCTTGTTCTTGTTCTTGTTCTGATTGCCTTGACTGCTCTGACCACTTGGATTACCCTGATTTCCTTTCCACTGGGAATCAGTCTTCTTGGCTTGAGTATCATTCATCTTGATCTCCTTCTTGTCACTCCTATTCTCTTCATTGAGTAGGGCCATATTCACCAAACTCTCGAAAGTTGCCCCCAAGTGTATATGAGTCAAGGCTAAACCATGTAATGGCTCGTTTAATCCTAGAGCAAAGTATAGGGCCTTCTTCTGAGCTATGTTACCCAAGTCTAAACCGACCCGAGCCAGTTGATTAAACTTATCTACGTATTCCCTAATAGTCATGTCCCCTTGCTTCAGTGATAGGAACCTTAGTCCAAACTTTCCCCGAAAGTCATCCCAAGTCTCAATTGGCCTAGTTGCGGTGGTGACCACCCACCAACGTGCAGCTTCTTCCTTTAGCAACCACACTGCTAATAAAACCTTCCTACGGTCATCTATATCAAAGAAGGCAAAAAGATCTTCGGTTTCTTTCAACCAATTCCTTGCCTCTACATAAGTCTCGGTTCCAATGAAATTCTTGCAACCCATCGCCTTAAAGTCTTTGCAAATCTTTGCGAAGTCAGCTTAAGGATGCTGAGGGGGAGGAGGAAGAGGAACCTCAGCGATAGGGGGAGGAGGAACATCAGCAACAGGATGAGGAGGAACATTAACTACCGAAGGAGGAGGAGGAGGAACATCTGCGGGGCCGGCTTCGGTCGCCCTAGCCTCCAAAAGTCTCCTATACCAAACAGGTACGTGTACTCCCTCCGGAATAGCAAAGTTATCGGCCATACTGAAAACGAAGAAAAAGGATAGATTCAGAATGGAGAAAAAAACGAAGGAATTTTGCTAATGGCTTTTTGGGGAATAGCCTTTAAAATAAACTAGACTTTTCTTTGGAAAATACTTTATACTTGGTTTTGAAAATAGTTTTCCAAAAGTTTTAAAAACCCTTTTGTTCCTTCTCGTAAACCATATGCTCTGATACCAAATGTAACACCCCACCTCCGCCAGGGTGACTCTTGCAAGCACTCTGACTTTGGAGGGGCGTTTGAATCAGGTAAACATGCATAATGATATAAAAAGGCAGAACAAGAACATATGTATATATGTAAACAGAGTGAATAAGATAAGTAAAACAGCGGAAGATTTCAAACCATTTCAAAACAAGTCTGGTACAACATAATGTCAACTTTCCAAATACACAAGTCTAGACAAAAACAACATCACTGAAAAACTGAAATACATAAGTACTATCCCCAAAATAAGTGATAACCATAGCTAGCTTCATGTCAAGACCGTACATGAGCTAAAGTCCCACAAGCAAGCGATCAGAAATCCAAGCTAAGCTCCAATATTCCCACCCTGAGAACCTGGGGGTGGGGGGGAACGGAAGAAAAGAGGCGAAAGAAAAACAGGTCAGTCAAAAAGACTGAGTAAGCCCTACTACAATCAATGTAAACTGGTAAAATTAACTGGCATGAGAAGCAGGGATGAACATAAGGATAACAACATACTGGCATGATGATTAACTAACAAGGTAGATAAAGGTGTCATCGCATACTCAGGTTTAAGGTTTTTGCACCACAGGTGTACTAGAAAGCTAATATGACTTGAATAAACAAGTATTGATCCCTTGGCCCAAGCTTTGGCCCAATAACATGAAGTGACCCTAACACGAGGTCCAATAATATGAAGTGACCCTAATACGAGGTCCAATAATATGAAGTGACCCTAACACGAGGTCCAATAACATGAAGTGACCCTAATACGAGGTCCAATAATATGAAGTGACCCTAATACGAGTCCAATAATATGAAGTGACCCTAATACGAGGTCCAACCAAACGGTCTAGTCGATCGACTCCCTATAAGCCTAACTCGTCACGTGTTGGTGTCCATACGGCCTAAACATAATTGTAGTCGAACTGTGCCGGGTCCACCCTTCGGGTGTATCAAGCCCTAGGGTGCCAACCCCTGGACACCATAAACATGAGTGCACAATCTCGATCTATTGGTACCCATGCTTGACTTTTCCAAATACGGACTACGTGCACGACCATAGTCCATCCGGAACTACATCGGCGTACCACCCTGCCGTCGTTTATTGGTCGCTTACCTCCAGCCCAGTAATCGTTCTCCCTCCCTAGCCTAGACCCTAGGGTCTTAATGATACAAACTTGGGATTACTACTGGAGTGGGCCCCCATTGCTAGGATTTTTCTAGTGGGTTAAGTACGGTTTAACCCTCTTGGTAATCATGAATTAACTTGGTTAAGTGTAACGATGAGTTCACGACTTAACCCTGATTAATCTACCAAGCCCAAATTGGTTAAGTATTAAGTGGACCATGACTTAACCCTAATCACGAGGCATTAATTAATTTAATGCGCCTTAACCTCTCACATTAGACCTTGTTGTGGTTACTAGTTAAGCCGGGCGGGTCCGGGTAGCTTTACACCACAACTTGGTCTAACCTCGGGTTCAAGGTACAACATGACCAACTTCTCACATTGGGTCCTATTGTTTGTAGCAACTAGTTAGGCCGGTCGGTTCCGGGTAGGTTTATGCTACAAACTCAACCCAACCTCGAGTTGGTCACACTTATATTTTCTAAGTGTCATGTCCATCATGTTTCCAAAACACATTACAAGTTTTCAAGCAATTGGGTAGACCTAACTTAATAGGTAAATTCCCAATGGGTAGACCTAACTTAATAGGTAAATTCCCAAGCTTATGTTTTTATGTCTTTTAAGTTTACCCAACCCCAAACGCAATCCCATTGCTTACATATCGCCATATCGCATAAAGGATAGAAAGAGGGAACTTGGCATAATCACGACATAAAGATGTTGAAGCCACAAGTTCAACATGGTGGCATATGAAACGTACATATGTTCATATACTTGCATATTACATTTTTAGGCCTCAAAATGAGACGACCCGATTTCCCGTTTTCCCGGAAATAAGGGTTATCTTTGGAATATAACACAGAAACAGATAATAGCAGAACAGAATTAAATAAATACACCAGAATGAACAATAGAATATATTGGATAAAAGTATCATCAGAGTTACACAGTATACAGGATCTTACTTAGTACAAATACAGTTCAGCTATACATAAATGTCTACAGCGGAAATAAACAAAATATGTTCAATAGGAGCTGAGCAGCATAAAAAGAAATAAATGATAGAATCCATCTTCAGCTCCAGCTATCCAGAAAGAACCAGCTAAACCTGAATACAAGGCTGCCCGTATGGAAAAAGGGGCACCCGAGTTTGAGAGTGAAACAAACTACGAGTCAGTCATGGGACTGGTATGAGAAATCTACTCAACACATATATAATTTGGCAAATCACAGGACCACGCCACTTTCGTGGAACAGGTTTACTCCATTGGATTGCCAGTGCTTTAAAATAAATCTTTCTTTTAAACATCGCTATGCTTTTTATAAAAATGAAGCCGTTATAAGACTCAGTTCCCATCACACAATGCAACGCAAACCGGAGGATAGAGTTTTTACCTTATAACGGCCAAAATATGATTGATACGAATAAAACAAAGGCAATTGATATTATTGCTAGTGTTTATATGTTTTTGAAAACAATTTCAAATCATAACTATCAATCATAGACGGCATGGGTACCATATATCATGTCGCCATATATATATATATACAATCAAAACCGCACGATGTCGTATTTGGAAATGGGATTTCCGTCATGAACCAAGGCAAAAGATAGTCCTTACCGAATTCGTGACTCTCTAGCCCGAGCCACAGGATCAGAACGCATCAACCCTTTAGATCGTCAGGGCCGGTCCACCGATGTGGATTATTATGCCTGAACACTACGTCTCCCCGCCCTTTGGGGCGTAAACGAGCCAACGAATGACTCCATCGGACCCGGGTCGTCCGATCAAACCGAGGCGCCTCGCAACAGCAACAACCACATAGGTGAAAAGTATATAAATGTCAGGGCTGGTAGGTCACTGACACCACCCTAGCTAGAAAGAAACGCAGGCCCTCCCTGATGTCCTCTCCCGTTTTAGGTTCATACCGGGGTGTGAGGCTCGCGAATTCACGTTATACACAAAGCTACGCCACACAGGCGGTGCTTTGATCATCACCACAAGACTTCGCTTTTCAACAGAAGCCCTGATCACTGCATCTTAGCATGCCACACAGGCAATTCATGCCATGCGACTGATGTACATCGATATACAACCTCTGAGCTCGTGCGTCTCAGAGAAGGGCGTTAAGCAAAAGAGTAAATTCTCCGCCGCCAAACAGATGTATATTTAACAGAAATCAACCAACACAGAATAAACTCCAATGTCAGACACACAGTCCATTTACAAGTCCATTCTGGGTCTGAACGAAACCGGAGGCACTAAATACCTCGCAAACCCTTCGATCACCACGTACGTCTGGACGATCACCACTCAGTATCCATATTTCGGGATGCCTCCCAATCAGGACCTCGGTTACCATCCAAACGAGGTGAAGATCTCCGGTCTTCGACCATCGTCTTCATCTTCGACTTTCAATCGTCGGTCAATTATTTGAAATGAGAATTAACTCGGCCTTCTCAAATAATTCACGTATATTTAGAATTTCAAATCAATTTATTTCAATGGTTAAATTATTCGACAACACCAATATTGTTCTTTAATGTAATTTTCACACCAAACACATTCAACCATCAAAAGCCACATAAATCAAGCAAATTCAGTTTATTTCCATTCCATATCGTTTATGGTATTTTATAATGATTTATCGCTATTTTTATTTATTTTAAAATAGCTCATTTATTCAAAACGACGCTTCGGGCCGTAACGCGGCCGTGGCGCTGTTTTTCTTCAGATTTGATTTACACATATCTGAAAATCTAACCGTTGGATCTTCACAAAATTTACATCATTAGAAAGGACTTTTCAAAACGAATCCAACGGTTCCAGTTTCGGGAAAATCCGACGGTCGGATCTCCCGGTACAATCGTTTGAAGTTTCGATTTCAAAATACGAACTGCAGCGTCGTTATTCGATTAAATATATAATTATATTTATATATATATAAATATAATCGCTTCTGGCGCTGTTTTTCTTCAGATTTGAATTAAACATTCCAGACAATCCAACCGTTGGATTTTTACAAGGTTGGTGCCGTTGGAAAGATTATTCCAAGGCGAACCCGACGGTTGAGGTTTCGGGAAAATCCAATGGTCGGATTTCCCGCATTAGTTGTTTGAAATCACGGTTTCAAAATACGAACGGCACGGCTTCGTTTCGTTTTAATTTTATTTATATTTATATATTTATATAAATATAGTTCATTCAATGATTTCCATATCGTTTTCACTTCAAATATTTTTCTAACACCTTAAAATTTTGGAAAATTTCGCCATAACCTCCCCTGCACCGGGAGCTTCGGGAAATCGCAAATAGCGTTCCCGGTCCTTCTAATCTCAAAAAGAAAAAGAAAAAGCCAAGCGGCTAGCCAACAGGCTCATAAAATCATCACCCAAACAAAGCAGTAAATGTGTACCTATTTGTCGGGCACAAAATTTTATTCCTCTTCTCTAGCCCCTTTGCTATAACCTGTTCAATAAATATGCATGTACATATATATACAGTTCTTATCATTTATCATTTTCTATTCGACTTCATATTTGATTTCTATTTGGTTTAAAAACACCATTCATTCTAATGTTACATAAATAGGTGCAAATCATTTCATTAGCTAATTAATGAATATTTCAACTCATATATGTTTATTTTGAACAAGTGGCTATTTTTAACACTTCACATTTCAACGATTTATGCATACAATAAAAATGTGATTTTTATTGTAAAACCATTCATTTCAAAACACTATTCTTCTATACAGTTCAAGTTGGTGATAAAAATGGGATTTTTATCATAAAACAATTTATTTCAAAATATGAATACCATTCAACACATGAATTTCTAATCAACGAATGAATATCAATTCAACACATGAATGTTTTCTATAGTTTCTATACATAGATAAAAATGTGATTTTTATTATCAAACAATTAATTTAAAATATGAATACCATTCAACACATGAATTTCTAATCAACGAATGAATATCAATTCAACACATGAATGTTTTCTATACTTTGAATAAGTAAAAGGTGATTTTTATATTTTAAAATGCGAATACCATTCAACACATGAATTTCTAATCAACGAATGAATATCAATTCAATACATGAAGGTTTTCTATTCAATGAATAAATATAGTTTAAGCATATGAAAATAATTCAAACACACGAATATTATTCAAAATTTCGGCAGCATAACGACAGGGTAGTTAAACCGGGACCGTCCCTAGTACGGCTCCTCGCTCTACCTTAAAACCTCGCGGTTTTTGACAATGGGGATCATGCATCTAGTTCGCACGCAGGTGGCATGTATATATATTTATTTCATTTCCACAAACTAATCCTATGTGGTTTCAACCAAATATTTTCCAATCACAAGCGGGTATTTTTCAACCACAATCAAATCAATATCAACCACAAACAATCCCAAACAACCATTCGCTATCGATCAATTTTCACAACAATTTCAACCAATAAATATCGTCCATGGTTTGTGGACGAGGGGTGCATATATATATATATATATATATATATATATATATATATATATATATATATATTTTTATATAGCAATTCACTTTTATTTTCACACATATATATATAGTTTTAAATCAGAAATTTCACCAATAGCTATCCAACTTCACGACACTTCACTTTAGAGAAATCTTCGCCAATCTCGCCTTTTGTCGCTTTGTTGCCCGTATTCTCTACATATGTAAAAATCGAGTTTTTACGAGGCTATTCAATATATAAAAATTATATTTTTATTATAAAGATTATATTTTTAATATTCCTATGATGTAAAAATTATATTTTATTGCTTTAAAAATATAAAAATCATACCTTACTTCTTCTACTCAATAAATATTCCGTCTTTTCTATTTTAAAAATATGATCTTTTCTTTTCTACAAATCTGATCTTTTTAAAGTTTAAACCTTTTCCTTTTAACTTAAAATTAAAATCAGTTTAAAGTTCAAATCTTTTTCTTTTAACTTAAAATTAAAATCAGTTTAAAGTTCAATTCTTTTTCTTTTAACTTAAAATTAAAATCAGTTTAAAGTTCAAATCTTTTTCTTTTAACTTAAAATTAAAATCAGTTTAAAGTTCAAATCTTTTTCTTTTAACTTAAAATTAAAATCAGTTTAAAGTTCAAATCTTTTTAAAATTCAGTTTTACATTCTTTTTAAAAAAATTCAGAATTAAACCCTTTTAAAAATCGGTTTTAAAACCAAGAAAAAAACAAACAGTATTTAAACTTAAAAAAAACAGCATTCTTTTCTTAAGTAAATAAAATCAGAATTAAAATAAAAATAAAATAAATAAATAAAAAAAAACTTACAGAGAGGGGGGGGGGAGAAAGAAGACGTCGGCGGCAGGGCGGTGGTGTTCGGTGGTGGTGGCGTCGAGGCTTCAGGGGGGGCTGCTCGATTTGATTCGATTGGGGGGGGCGTATGCGTCGCGAGGGGTTCGAGGGTTTCGCCACTGGGAGGAGGAGGCTGGACGGAAGGCGGCGGCGGCGATGTCTTCGTCGGCGGCGTTCGCTTGAGGGGGGGGCGGTCGATAGTTTTTAGGGTTTTTTTTTTCTTTTCTTTTAAAATTACAATGAACGGGGGAGCCAGAAAGGAAGATAAACGGGGGAGAAATTAAAATTATTTTTATTATTTTATTATTTAATTTTTCAATAAAAAGTTGACTTTTACATACGACCTCGAAATGAGGCCCACCGCCTGTCGTCCATAGCGTTTTACCCCCATTCCGAACACAATGGGATATGTATCGCAAGCTGATTTGATCGTTACAATCAGTTTCCTTTTGAATTTTCATTTAAATCACTATATTGAATTTTAAACGCACATTTCAAATTACCGGGGTCACATACTAACTAGAAAAATTCCAGAAAAATATTTTCTAGCTTCGTATTGACGATACGGTCCTAACAAAACTAGTTTCGTCGAATTCTGAGACCGTTTGAAAAATGGCCAATTTCCAGTCGATTAAAATCAACGGAAACTGGTTAAACGCGTTTTACTTTGCCACGCTCACATATTGATTCGAAAAATTATGAAATTTGAAACCTAACAATAACTTGACATCACGGATCCAACAAAAGTGGTTTCGTCGAAATCCGAGGTCGTCTGCAAAATGTCCATTTTTAAGGGCCTGAATTCCATAGCGACTATTCAGAATTTTCAACTGGACATAACTTTTGATTCCCGCTATCAAATTTCGATTGGTCGGATTCGTTGGAAAGATATCATCAATTAGATTTAAATATTTTTGGTTTCACTAAATTCCGGATTGTTTTGCATCCGGTATATTCAATTGAAGTTTGAAATCGAATTATCGAACTACCGCACCATTTTCAATTCTATATATAATTATAATTAATTATATTCGTTTTCAAATGTCGATTCAAACTCAGTTTTCATCGCCATTATTTAAAATATTTATTTTAAATATTTAAAATCCATTATTTTAGCCAATTTAAAATTTTTAAATTGGTTCAGATTTTCTGGGTCGTTACAATCTCCCCCACTTAAAACTTTTCGTCCCCGAAAAGGAACAAAGTCGAAAGTGGTTTGATAAATCTACAATCACACAACACAAAAACCAATCCAATTGTTTTTAACCTTTAAAAACATTCTGATCAAATCCTATACCCTTTAAAAATCATTCAGAGTATAGAATAAATAGTGCACATCTATGAAAAGAAAATAACAATAGAGTAGAGAATTGAATGGTAGTGCAAAGTATGGTAAATGTACCTTGCACCAGAGTCAATCAGAGATATCTACTCGGCATCTAGGATAAGCTTTCTGAAAACTCTCCTCAGTTTCCCAAGTACAATCTCGCGGATCTCCACTCCATTGCACTTTGACTAAGCGAACCTTCTTGTTCCTCAGCTCTTTGGTTTCTTTGCCGATAATCTTTAGCGGCTCTCTTCTCACAGCTAATTCTGGGGTCATTTCAATATCCTGCTGAGCTGCTTCTTCCACGATCAAGTCTGGATCATGAACGTGCTTTCGAAGTTGAGATATGTGAAATACATCATGAACTCCAGGCAGCCAGTCAGGAAGTTTGACCCTATAAGCGAGAGTCCCAATCCGTTCCAGAATAGGAAACGGACCAATGAATTTGGGTGCCAACTTTCCAGTTTTACCGAACCGGATAACTCCTCTCATCGACGATACCTTCAAATATACATAGTCGCCAACTTCAAAGGATATATCTCTTCTTCTTCTATCGGCATAGCTCTTTTGTCGGCTTTGAGCGGCGAGTAATCGCTTCATAATAAAATCGACTTTGTCGGCAGCTTCTCGAATCATATCCGGACCCAACACAAGTCTATTTCCAGGCTCGACCCAACAAGCAGGAGATCGGCACGGTCTACCGTACAATGCTTCGAATGGCGACATTGTCATACTCGCCTGGTAGCTGTTGTTATAAGAGAATTCAGCCAAATGCAGATGGTCTTCCCATGATCCACCGAAATATATAACACAAGCCCGCAATAGATCTTCTAAAATGCGATTCACCCTCTCAGTCTGACCGTCTTTCTGAGGATGATAAGCGGTGCTCAAGTTCAACTTCGTTCCCAGCTCGACTTGAAATGCTTCCCAGAATTTGCTAGTGAATATTGTATCTCTATCACTTACTATACTGAGCGGCACTCCATGCAGTCTAACTATTTCCCTGAAGTAAATCTGCGCCAGACTCTGAGCGGTTCTATTTGATCTGACAGGTATGAAATGGGCGGTCTTCGTGAAGCGATCTACGATCACCCAAATACTGTCATTTCCTTTCCTGGTTCTGGGCAGACCATCGATGAAATCCATAGAAATATGTTCCCACTTCCAGCCAGGAACTTCTAGCGGTTGTAATAATCCAGCCAGTTTCTGTTGGTCACTCTTGACTAGCTGGCAAGTAGGGCATCGGCTAACATATAAAGAAATGTCCCTTTTCATCGACTTCCACCAGAAAGTGCGTTTGATGTCAATATACATTTTGCTTACTCCCGGGTGGATACTGAGTTTGGACTTGTGGCATTCATCCAGTACTTCTTTTCGAAGTTCAGGAATGTTAGGGACACAGATTCGACCTTTGAGCCTTAAAATTCCATCATTGTCTACTTGAAAACTCGAGGGTTCGCCTTGTTGAATTATCCCTCTGATCTTCTGAATGAAGTGATCATCCTCCTGAAGAGCAGATATCTTATCTAGCAATGAAGTCGTGATAATAAAACTGGCGATCATTACATTCTTTCTGCTTAACGCATCGGCCACGACATTGGCTTTTCCTGGAGTATATATAATTTCGAAGTCATATGCTGCAAGAAACTCCAGCCAACGTTGCTGTCTCAGATTTAAGTCCTTCTGAGTGAACAGATACTTTAACGACTGGTGATCTGTAAACAGTTCAAATCTCTCGCCCAGAAGATAGTGTCTCCAGATTTTCAAAGAGAATATGATAGCCAATAACTCAAGATCATGAGTTACATAGTTTTTCTCGTGCGGCTTCAGTTGACGGCTAGCATAAGCAATTACTTGGCCTCTTTGCATTAACACTGCGCCAAGGCCCTCTCTAGACGCATCAGTCCAGACTTTTAAATCTTGGTTGCCATCGATGATGGTTAACACTGGAGCAGTTGTTAGTCTTAACTTTAGCTCTTCGAAAGCCCCCTCACTTTCTGGAGTCCATTTGAACTTAGAATGCTTCTTTGTAAGCTTCGTTAAATGACCAGATATCTTCGAAAAGTTTTTAACGAACTTCCGATAATAGCTAGCCAATCCGAGAAAACTACGGACTTCAGTGGGAGTACTGGGCTGTTTCCAATTTTGAATAGCCGTGATTTTACTCGGATCCACAGCGATTCCTTCTTTCGATACAACATGGCCCAGAAATTTTACTTCATCTTGCCAGAAGATACATTTGGAAAATTTGGCTTTCAATACATTCCGTCTGAGGATTTCTAGAACCTGTTCCAGATGCTTTTCATGTTCGGCCTTTGATTTAGAGAAGATTAGAATATCATCAATAAAAACCAGAACAAATTTATTCAATACTCCTCTGAATACCCTGTTCATTAGATCGACGAAATAAGCTGGAGCGTTACATAAGCCGAACGGCATTACTAACCACTCGTAGAATAAGTCGGGGCCTCTGAACGCTGTCATTGGAACACACTCTTCGGCAATTCGAAGTTGATGGAATCCTGTAGCTAGGTCCATTCGTGAGAATACTTGTGCTCCATTTAATCGATCTAACAAATCATCAATCCGCGGCAATGGATACTTATTCTTTATTGTATGTTTGTTCAGATCACGATAATCCACACATAGACGTAGAGTACCGTCAGATTTTGGGACAAATACCACGGCTGCACCCCAATCAGAGAAACTAGGCCTGATCAGACCCTTCCATACTAGCTGTCGTGTTTGATTGTCTAATTCTTCCTTCTCTTTCAAGGACATCCTTTGAATAGCGTGAACTACCGGCCTTGCATTGGGAATTAAAGCAATCTTGAAATCTATTTCTCTCTGCGGAGGTAAGCGAAAAACTTCTTCGAACACGTCCGCATAGTTCTTGACGACAGGAATATCTTTGATGAGGTCGGGAATATTCTCTGTGACTTCAGGAACATTTTCTATTTGGGCTGGAGAAACATTCAAAGCTGCCCAGAAGTCTTTTCTATTTGCTGCCGGGCCTTCACACGGAATGGTTATATAACTCCCTGATTTAATCTTAGCTTTAACAACTCTCTCGGCGCATCTAACTTCAGCTTCATATTTGGTTAGCCAATCCAACCCCAGAATAAGATCGAATTCATTAAAATTCATGACGACAGAGATAATAGGGAATTTATAGCAAGAAAAAGAGACGGGTACTGCACCAACCCAACTGAGATCGATGGAACCTCCAACTGGATTTCGGACAGTCACTGGTTCCTTGAGCTTCCTCAAGTTCAAATCAAGTTTCTTAGCTGCATCTTTCGAAATGAAGCTTCGTGACGCGCCTGTGTCAAACAGTACTTTGACTGGAATGTTTTTGACAGTAAGCGTGCCTTCTAAAACGTCGGCCCTTTCTTGACTAGCTGAGGGCTCAGAAGTTTCTGCTATTTCATTCACCTGAACTATTTTGGTCTTTTTTAAGAGCCAGCAATCCTTTGCGAGATGACCAGTCTGCTTGCATTTACTGCAACCTCTTTTCTCTTGGAAATTCTTCTCTGATTTAGATCCACTCTTGATTCGTTTCTTTAGAGATCTGCAACTTATCGAGAGATGTCCTTGCTTATTGCAGTTAGAGCATACAGTTGCCGTTACTGGTTTCTTCTCAGCTTTGGCCCTTTTCCTCTTGGCACTGGGCTTCTTACTGATCTCAGACATTGTACTTGCCTCAGGATAATCAGTTTCAGACTCAATTTTATTACTAGAGCTGACTTCCTCTTCGTACTGTAGCATACCTTTCTTATCTAGATCTTCATATTGATAAGCCATATAAATCATTTCTGAGAAAGGAAGCTTCACATGCCCCAATACTTTATTCTGGTATTTCCTTTAAAGCCCATGAATAAATCTTAGATTTTTCCTCCTTGGATCTTGAATCAGATGAGGAGCAAAGTGAGCAAGTTCGTTAAATTTCTTATGGTATTCGGGAATGGTCATGTCACCTTGTATTAGATAAGAAAATTCATCACATAATCGCTCTGTCGCTTCAGGAGGAGTAAATCTTTCTAGGAAAATCACTTTGAATCTGTCCCAGGTGATATCACCTTCTGGATTATCTTTGATGATTGTTTCCCACCAGATTAAAGCTTCTTCTTTGAGCGCCCAAGATGCTACTAACCGTTTCTGGTCATCTCTAAGCTGGATATGCTCAAAGATTCTTTCTGCAGAGCTCACCCAAGCTTGAGTTTGAATAATAGATTCATTGCCCGAGAACTGTGCTCCACCCAGATTTCGATATTTCTTAAATAGAGCCTCTAGGTCATTTTTTGTATTCCTTTTGTTTCTGGCACTCATTTTTCTAGTACTTCTGCAATTAGCAGATCAAGTGTCAGGTCACAGAAAGGATATTTAAAATATAGAAACATATACTTCAAGTGTAAATGTGTCTATCGAGGTGTAATTTCATTCTGCTTTACTCATACTAGGATATTGCTGACCCTATCTGTATAGAGTTACCCGTCCTAGAACACTACTGGTTCTATTTCTGACGAGTTCGTTCAAATGCTATATTCCAGAACTAAGCTTAACCTAAGCTCTGATACCACGTTGAGACGACCCGATTTCCCGTTTTCCCGGAAACAAGGGTTATCTTTGGAATATAACACAAAAACAGATAATAGCAGAACAGAATTAAATAAATACACCAGAATGAACAATAGAATATACTGGATAAAAGTATCATCAGAGTTACACAGTATACAGGATCTTACTTAGTACAAATACAGTTCAGCTATACATAAATGTCTACAGCGGAAATAAACAAAATATGTTCAATAGGAGCTGAACAGCATAAAAAGAAATAAATGATAGAATCCATCTTCAGCTCCAGCTATCCAGAAAGAACCAGCTAAACCTGAATACAAGGCTGCCCGTGTGGAAAAAGGGGCACCCGAGTTTGAGAGTGAAACAAACTACGAGTCAGTCATGGGACTGGTATGAGAAATCTACTCAACACATATATAATTTGGCAAATCACAGGACCACGCCACTTTCGTGGAACGGGTTTACTCCATTGGATTGCCAGTGCTTTAAAATAAATCTTTCTTTTAAACATCGCTATGCTTTTTATAAAAATGAAGCCGTTATAAGACTCAGTTCCCATCACACAATGCAACGCAAACCGGAGGATAGAGTTTTTACCTTATAACAGCCAAAATATGATTGATACGAATAAAACAAAGGCAATTGATATTATTGCTAGTGTTTATATGTTTTTGAAAACAATTTCAAATCATAACTATCAATCATAGACAGCATGGTTACCATATATCATGTCGCCATATATATATATACAATCAAAACCGCACGATGTCGTATTTGGAAATGGGATTTCCGTCATGAAACAAAGCAAAAGATAGTCCTTACCGAATTCGTGACTCTCTAGCCCGAGCCACAGGATCAGAACGCATCAACCCTTTAGATCGTCAGGGCCGGTCCACCGATGTGGATTATTATGCCTGAACACTACGTCTCCCCGTCCTTTGGGGCGTAAACGAGCCAACGAATGACTCCATCGGACCCGGATCGTCCGATCAAACCGAGGCGCCTCGCAACAGCATCAACCACATAGGTGAAAAGTATATAAATGTCAGGGCTGGTAGGTCACTGACACCACCCTAGCTAGAAAGAAACGCAGGCCCTCCCTGATGTCCTCTCCCGTTTTAGGTTCATACCGGGGTGTGAGGCTCGCGAATTCACGTTATACACAAAGCTACGCCACACAGGCGGTGCTTTGATTATCACCACAAGACTTTGCTTTTCAACAGAAGCCCCGATCACTGCATCTTAGCACGCCACACAGGCAATTCATGCCATGCGACTGATGTCCATCGATATACAACCTCTGAGCTCGTGCGTCTCAGAGAAGGGCGTTAAGCAAAAGAATAAATTCTCCGCCGCCAAACAGATGTATATTTAACAGAAATCAACCAACACAGAATAAACTCCAATGTCAGACACACAGTCCATTTACAAGTCCGTTCTGGGTCTGAACGAAACCAGAGGCACTAAATACCTCGCAAACCCTTCGATCACCACGTACGTCTGGACGATCACCACTCATTATCCATATTTCGGGATGCCTCCCAATCAGGACCTCGGTTACCATCCAAACGAGGTGAAGATCTCCGGTCTTCGACCATCGTCTTCATCTTCGACTTTCAATCATCGGTCAATTATTTGAAATGAGAATTAACTCGGCCTTCTCAAATAATTCACGTATATTTAGAATTTCAAATCAATTTATTTCAATGGTTAAATTATTCGACAACACCAATATTGTTCTTTAATGTAATTTTCACACCAAACACATTCAACCATCAAAAGCCACATAAATCAAGCAAATTCCGTTTATTTCCATTCCATATCGTTTATGGTATTTTTTAATGATTTATCGCTATTTTTATTTATTTTAAAATAGCTCATTTATTCAAAACGACGCT
Organism: Allium sativum; assembly: GCA_030737875.1. Taxonomy (NCBI): domain Eukaryota; kingdom Viridiplantae; phylum Streptophyta; class Magnoliopsida; order Asparagales; family Amaryllidaceae; genus Allium; species Allium sativum. The sequence goes on from CM060922.1 coordinate 714,787,919, forward strand.
TCGGGCCATAACGCGGCCGTGGCGCTGTTTTTCTTCAGATTTGATTTACACATATCTGAAAATCTAACCGTTGGATCTTCACAAAATTTACATCATTAGAAAGGTCTTTTCAAAACGAATCCAACGGTTCCAGTTTCGGGAAAATCCGACGGTCGGATCTCCCGGTACAATCGTTTGAAGTTTCGATTTCAAAATACGAACTACAGCGTCATTATTCGATTAAATATATAATTATATTTATATATATATATAAATATAATCGCTTCTGGCGCTGTTTTTCTTCAGATTTGAATTAAACATTCCAGACAATCCAACCGTTGGATTTTTACAAGGTTGGTGCCGTTGAAAAGATTATTCCAAGGCGAACCCGACGGTTGAGGTTTCGGGAAAATCCAATGGTCGGATTTCCCGCATTAGTTGTTTGAAATCACGGTTTCAAAATACGAACTGCACGGCTTCGTTTCGTTTTAATTTTATTTATATTTATATATTCATATAAATATAGTTCATTCAATGATTTCCATATCGTTTTCACTTCAAATATTTTTCTGACACCTTAAAATTTTGGAAAATTTCGCCATAACCTCCCCTGCACCGGGAGCATCGGGAAATTGCAAATAGCGTTCCCGGTGCTTCTAATCTCAAAAAGAAAAAGAAAAAGCCAAGCGGCTAGCCAACAGGCTCATAAAATCATCACCCAAACAAAGCAGTAAATGTGTACCTATTTGTCAGGCACAAAATTTTATTCCTCTTCTCTAGCCCCTTTGCTATAACCTGTTCAATAAATATGCATGTACATATATATATATATACAGTTCTTATCATTTATCATTTTCTATTCGACTTCATATTTGATTTCTATTTGGTTTAAAAACACCATTCATTCTAATGTTACATAAATAGGTGCAAATCATTTCATTAGCTAATTAATGAATATTTCAACTCATATATGTTTATTTTGAACAAGTGGCTATTTTTAACACTTCACATTTCAACGATTTATGCATACAATAAAAATGTGATTTTTATTGTAAAACCATTCATTTCAAAACACTATTCTTCTATATAGTTCAAGTTGGTGATAAAAATGGGATTTTTATCATAAAACAATTTATTTCAAAATATGAATACCATTCAACACATGAATTTCTAATCAACGAATGAATATCAATTCAACACATGAATGTTTTCTATAGTTTCTATACATAGATAAAAATGTGATTTTTATTATCAAACAATTTATTTCAAAATATGAATACCATTCAACACATGAATTTCTAATCAACGAATGAATATCAATTCAACACATGAATGTTTTCTATACTTTGAATAAGTAAAAGCTGATTTTTATATTTTAAAACGCGAATACCATTCAACACATGAATTTCTAATCAACGAATGAATATCAATTCAACACATGAAGGTTTTCTATTCAATGAATAAATATAGTTTAAGCATATGAAAATAATTCAAACACACGAATATTATTCAAAATTTCGGCAGCATAACGGCAGGGTAGTTAAACCGGGACCGTCCCTAGTACGGCTCCTCGCTCTACCTTAAAACCTCGCGGTTTTTGACAATGGGGATCATGCATCTAGTTCGCACGCAGGCGGCATGTATATATATTTATTTCATTTCCACAAACTAATCCTATGTGGTTTCAACCAAATATTTTCCAATCACAAGCGGGTATTTTTCAACCACAATCAAATCAATATCAACCACAAACAATCCCAAACAACCATTCGCTATCGATCAATTTTCACAACAATTTCAACCAATAAATATCGTCCATGGTTTGTGGACGAGGGGCGTATATATATATATATATTTATATATAGCAATTCACTTTTATTTTCACACATATATATATAGTTTTAAATCAGAAATCTCACCAATAGCTATCCAACTTCACGACACTTCACTTTAGAGAAATCTTCGCCAATCTCGCCTTTTGTCGCTTTGTTGCCCATATTCTCTACATATGTAAAAATCGAGTTTTTACGAGGCTATTCACTATATAAAAATTATATTTTTAATATAAAGATTATATTTTTAATATTCCTATGATGTAAAAATTATATTTTTATTGCTTTAAAAATATAAAAATCATACCTTACTTCTTCTACTCAATAAAAATTCCGTCTTTTCTATTTTAAAAATATGATCTTTTCTTTTCTACAAATCTGATCTTTTTAAAGTTTAAACCTTTTCCTTTTAACTTAAAATTAAAATCAGTTTAAAGTTCAAATCTTTTTCTTTTAACTTAAAATTAAAATCAGTTTAAAGTTCAAATCTTTTTCTTTTAACTTAAAATTAAAATAAGTTTAAAGTTCAAATCTTTTTAAAATTCAGTTTTACATTCTTTTTAAAAAAATTCAGAATTAAACCCTTTTAAAAATCGGTTTTAAAACCAAGAAAAAAACAAACAGTATTTAAACTTAAAAAAAACAGCATTCTTTTCTTAAGTAAATAAAATCAGAATTAAAATAAAAATAAAATAAATAAATAAAATAAAAAAAAACTTACAGAGAGGGGGGGGAAAGAAGACGTCGGCGGCAGGGCGGTGGTGTTCGGTGGTGGTGGCGTCGAGGCTTCAGGGGGGGCTGCTCGATTTGATTCGACGGGGGGGGGCGTATGCGTCGCGAGGGGTTCGAGGGTTTCGCCAATGGGAGGAGGAGGCTGGACGGAGGGGGGCGGCGGCGATGTCTTCGTCGGCGGCGTTCGCTTGAGGGGGGGGGGGGGCGGTCGATAGTTTATAGGGTTTTTTTTTTCTTTTATTTTGAAATTACAATGAACAGGGGGCCAGAAAGGAAGATAAAGGGGGGAGAAATTAAAATTATTTTTATTATTTTATTATTTAATTTTTCAATAAAAAGTTGACTTTTACATACGACCTCGAAACGAGGCCCACCGCCTGTCGTCCATAGCGTTTTACCCCCATTCCGAACACAATGGGATATGTATCGCAAGCTGATTTGATCGTTACAATCAGTTTCCTTTTGAATTTTCATTTAAATCACTATATTGAATTTTAAACGCACATTTCAAATTACCGGGGTCACATACTAACTAGAAAAATTCCAGAAAAATATTTTCTAGCTTCGTATTGACGATACGGTCCTAACAAAACTAGTTTCGTCGAATTCTGAGACCGTTTGAAAAATGGCCAATTTCCAGTCGATTAAAATCAACGGAAACTGGTTAAACGCTTTTTCCTTTGCCACGCTCACATATTGATTCGAAAAATTATGAAATTTGAAACCTAACAATAACTTGACATCACGGATCCAACAAAAGTGGTTTCGTCAAAATCCGAGGTCGTCTGCAAAATGTCCATTTTTAAGGGCCTGAATTCCATAGCGACTATTCAGAATTTTCAACTGGACATAACTTTTGATTCCCACTATCAAATTTCGATTGGTCGGATTCGTTGGAAAGATATCATCAATTAGATTTAAATATTTATGGTTTCACTAAATTCTGGATTGTTTTGCATCCGGTATATTCAATTGAAGTTTGAAATCGAATTATCGAACTACCGCGCCATTTTCAATTCTATATATAATTATAATTAATTATATTCGTTTTCAAATGTCGATTCAAACTCAGTTTTCATCGCCATTATTTAAAATATTTATTTTAAATATTTAAAATCCATTATTTTAGCCAATTTAAAATTTTTAAATTGGTTCAGATTTTCTGGGTCGTTACACAAAAGCATGCATAAAACCAAACTTAGCATATTGGTGATACATGGTGATAAACGACATGTAAAAATGGCCATAAGTTCGCATCTAGCCTCACATGCAAGTTATCATAAGAGATATGATAACTTACATGTTTCCAAAATGCAACCATTGGCATAAAGCTTGAAGCTTTATGTTCATATACTCAAGATAAGCTTGCATAACATGATAACATGAACCAAATGATCAACCCAAACTTGCATAACATACTTGCATATCATGTGACGAACTTGCATATCAAACTTGCATAACATAACATGATAAACTTGCATATCATAACATGGCAAACTTGCATATCATAACATATCAAACTTGCATAGCATGACATAATAAACTTGCATATCATAACATATCAAACTTGCATATCATGACATAATAAACTTGCATATGAAAGTAGAATAGGGCTTACAATGCTTAGGAAGTCACAAAAATATGACAAAGCCCTTATAAAATCAATTAAACCCAAAATGCAAGCTTCAATAGAAAAACCCTTGAGCAAAAATGATTAAAACCCTTGCTTTATGATGCAAATATAAAAACTTGACTTGAATGCAAGCTAATGATGCTCATACAAGCTTGAAAACACTTGTATGCATGGAAAATCTCTCATAGAAATTTATTTAGGAATTTATGAAGAGAGTGGAGGCCATGAGTGGATTGATTTTGCCATAATTTAGTTGTATGAACGAATAATGATGATTTAGGGTTAGGTTAGGGCCTTATTTATAGAGATTAGGACTTGTTTCAACCCTAGGATTAAACCCTAGTTCCAATCTCAACCCTCAAAACCGAATCTGGCCCCCAAGCTCAACACAATCTCTAAATGGTGCACCAGGCTAAACAACCCGGCTGGACCAAGTCGACAGCCAAGTCGACAGGGCTGTCGACTTGGGTTCAACCAAGTCGACTCCCAAGTCGACAGGGCTGTCGACTTGGGTGTTCTGGCGGGATTTTTCCCGCCTGGCCCAATCTGTCCTAATTTTCAAATTCAAACTTGAATTTGAAATCTGTTTTTACTTTGAATTTTTCTGAAAACTTCGTTGGGCCTTAATCGGGTCATACGGTCTCCGATTTTCGAAAACTCGGACTCTATTTCGCGTATTTTTCCGAGACGAACGCAATGGCATAGCCCGTTTCCCTTGATTTAGATTTATAAATTAAATTCTGCCTCGATTTACATTATTACAGGTTATTGAAAATACGGGTTGTTACACTTAACCAATTTGGGCTTGGTAGATTAATCAGGGTTAAGTCGTGAACTCATCGTTACACTTAACCAAGTTAATCCATGATTAGCAAGTGGGTTAAACCGTACTTAACCCACTAGAAAAATCCTAGCAATGGGGGTCCACTCCAGCAGTAATCCCAAGTTTGTATCATTAAGACCCTAGGGTCTAGGCTAGGGAGGGAGCACGATTACTGGACTGGAGGTAAGTGACCAAAAACGACGGCAGAAGGGTACGCCGGTGTAGTTCCGGGCGGACTATGGTCGTGCACACAGTCCGAAGACGGGGAAAACATGCACGGGTACCAGTAGATCGAGACTGTGCACTCATGTTTATGGTGTCCAGGGGATGACACCCTAGGGCTTGATACACCCGACGGGATACCCTGCACAGTCTGGCTACAATTATGTTTGGGCCGTATGGACACCAACACGTGACGAGTTAGGCTTATAGGGAGCCGATCGACTAGACCGTTTGGTTGGACCTCGAATTGGGGTCACTTCATGTTATTGGGCCAAAGCTTGGGCCAAGGGATCAATACTTGTTTATTCAAGTCATGTTAGTTTGCTAGTACACCTGTGGTGCAAAACCTTAAACCTGATTATGCGATGACACCTTTATCTACCTTGTTAGTTAATCATCATGCTAGTATGTTGTTATCCTTATGTTCATCCCTGCTTCTCGTGCCAGTTAACATTACCAGTTTACATTCATTGTAGTAGGGCTTACTTAGTCTTTTTGACTGACCTGTTTTTCTTTCACCTCTTTTCTTCCGTTCCCTCCCCCCCCCCCCCCCCAGGTTCTCAGGGTGGGAGTATTGGAGCTTAGCTTGGATTCCTGATCGCTTGCTTGTGGGATTTTAGCTCATGTACGGTCTTGACATGAAGCTAGCTATGGTTATCACTTATTTTGGGGATAGTACTTATGTATTTCAGTTTTTCAGTAATGTTGTTTTTATCTAGACTTGTGTATTTGGAAAGTTGACATTATGTTGTACCAGACTTGTTTTGAAATGGTTTGAAATCTTCCGCTGTTTTACTTATCTTATTTACTCTGTTTACATATATACATATGTTCTTGTTCTTCCTTGATATATCATTATGCATGTTTACCTGATTCAAACGCCCTTCCAAAGTCAGAGTGCTTGCAAGAGTCACCCTGGCGGAGGTGGGGTGTTACAGGTGGGTTGTTCTGACGTAGGCGGCGGGCGGCTTACAGTGGCGGTGGCGACTTCCGCTGAGGAGGTGGGTTTAGGGTTTGGGTTCGCGTCGGTTTGAGGGTGGAGAGGGAAGAGGCGACGGGAGTATTGAGGGGGGCTCTGTGCGGTGGTGCGGAGGTGGGTGGTGTCGCGGATGAGGCGGCGACGGCTTCGATGAAGGGGGGCTGAGCGTGGTCCTCTTTTCTTCTTTTTATTTTATTTTATTTTTTTATCTAATGATTTGTTTTGAATGATGGGGGGTTGACTTGGGTTCAGGAGAAAGGACTTGGCCCAATTATATATTTAATTATTTTAAATTCCCTAAAAGCAACTTTTTATTTCGACCTCTAAACGAGACCCACCAATTGTCGTCCATAACTAATTACCCCCATTCCGAACGCAATGGGATATGTCCCGTAAGCTAATTCGACAGTTTCGATCAGTTTCAATCAAAATAAAAATATAAATAAATAGAACAGTAAATATTGATTTTAACGTACATTTCAATTTACCGGGGCCACATACAGACACTAAAAATTCCCAAAAAATATTTTCTAGCTTCGTATTGACGATACGGTTCTAACAAAACTAATTTCGTCAAATTCTGAGAACGTTTGAAAAATGGCCATTTTCTAGTCGATTGAAATTGACTGAACTATTAAAACACGTTTTCTTTTGCCACGCTCACATATTGACTCAAAAAATTATGAATTTTGGAATCTAGAAATAACTTGACATCACGGATCCAACAAAAGTGGTTTCGTCAAAAACCGAGGTCGTTTGCAAAATTTCCATTTTTAAGGGCTAGAAATCCACAACGACTATTCTTAATTTTCAACTAGGCATAACTTTTTATTCCCGCTATGAAATTTCAATTTTTCGGATTTGTTGGAAAGATATTCTCAAATAGATTCAAATATTTATTGTTTCGCTAGAATCTGGTTTATTTTGAATCTTGTACATTCATTTGAAATTTGAAATCGAATTTTCAAACTACCGCGCCATTTACAATTCCTTTTATAATTATAAATAATTATTTATATTCAACGACGATTCAAATAAATATATTCGTTCAATTCTATTCAAACTAAATTTCTCGTCGTTATTATTTAAAATAATTCATTTTAAATATTCAAAATTCACTAAAATTGCCAAAATAAAAATTTTAAATTGGCTCCTATTTCCAGGTTATTACAATATAATTGTGATATGAAAATAAACAATAAATTTTGAGGAATCCAGTTGGATTCCTCCAACCTGTTCTTCCTTGTATCTAGATATGTTGATAATTCATTTCATATGATAATATCATTCGTAATAACAAATATGAACAATCAATTCAATTGATAACAGTCAAATAACAACAATACAAAGATCCAATTAAATTTACCAAGTTTATATTTTTATAACCGTAACGAATAAGGTAAATTACCTTGTTTGGAAATAATCGTTAAAAACAACGATTTAGTTTTCGATTAAATTAAACAAATGTTTAATTTAAATCAGTGATATAAAAATATTCAGTATATAGGAAAATAATCATCAAATCATTCAACAACTAGCAACCACAGCACACAAATAATAAACCCGACTTATATAAAATATACATGGATAACTGAGTGAGTTTAACTCAACTTGATTAGATTCATCGCTGAAACGGTTCGATTTCAGTTAAATTAGACAGTCGTTTAATTTAACCAAAAATTCCTACTGCTTCGAAATTTATTCAGATCAGTTCCATAATGTTCCGCTCGTTGATACGATTCCAATGGTAGATGGTTTGTCTGATTCTGTTAATATAGGTGAAAGTTATATCATTATAAATATATACAATTCAAATAAAATAATTAGTTTTCTTAGTTAACGATTAATTATAATTAATTACTTTCATCACTTGGTTATTAAAATAGACCTAAAATCGCCCTTACGGGAATGCCCGGATTGAGTTGAGAACACGACAAATCAGAACACAAACAGAATAACATTTCATTTCTTATTACAACACTTTACATCAGAGTACAAGAGTATGAACAAAAAATATACATTTGATAAATATCAGAGATTTACAAATTACTATGCAGCGGAAAATAATACAAAACTCTACTGAAAGAAATACACGGATACAGAGCATTCCGAATATAGCTCCAGCTGTAAACTAGGATCTTGTGAATATAATATCTGCAAAACCAAAACTACTAGCTGCCCATTTGGAAAATAGGGTCACCCAGAGTTTACGTTAAAACAATAAACTCCAGGTCAGTCATTTGACCGGTGTGAGAACTAAAAACATGTATTTTAATCTTTACTTTAAAATAGAGTAAATCAAGGGACCACGTCGTATAACACGGAACGTGTTTCCCCCCAAGAATAACAGTGCACAAAACAAACATCACAATGCTATTTGAAAAAATGAAGCTATTATAAGACCTAGGTCCCATCACACAATGCAACGCAAGCCGGAGGATAGTGTTTTCCCTTATAATAGCCAAACATGCTTGGTACGTTTAAAACAAATCATTTGATACTATTATAAGTGCATAGCGTATAAAACAATTTCAAATGTAAATGTATCAATCATAGGCGGCATGGGTACCATCTATCAAGTCTCCATACTAGGCTCTACAATGATAATCGCAATGTCGTATTGGAAGTTGGATTTTCATCATGAACTAAGGCAAGGGACCATCCTTATCGAATTCGAGAAAATCTAGCCTACCTTGTCTCATGCTACAGTAGCAACTACACTTAGGAGCGCGAAGGCCAGTCCACTCTTACGTTTGAGGATTGGTTATTCCTGAACAGTGCAATTCCCTTCCCTAGGGTGTGTAATGGTCAGTATGTCAACCATATAATCCATCGGCCCCGAAGTTACCGATATATACGAGGTACCTCGCTATCCATTATCCACATAAATAAAAATGTATGGGCTCCATACCATTACACCACTTCTAGCTAGAACGAAACACATGTCCTCCCTGCTGTCCTTCCCGTTTCTGGTTCATACCGGGGTGTGAAGCTCGCGAATTAACGCTACACAAAGCTTTTCTGTATTAAAGCCGTTCTTTGATCATCAACCACAAGACTCTACTTTTCAACAGAAGTCTCGATCCTTTGCATCTCAGCATGCCATGCAAGCATTTCACGCCAGGCTACTGATGACTATCGATATATAACCTTTGAGCTCGTATATCTCAGAGAAGGGTGTTAAGCAAGAGAATAAATTCTCCACCACCAAACAGATATATATTTAATAGAGATCAATCAACATAGAATAAAATCCAATGTAAGAAAACCATCCATTTACAAGTTCTTTCTGGGTCTAAACGAAATCGGAGGCACCTTATTCCTCATCCCATATGTCCAATATAGGAGAGAGGTCCTTACATATCCAGTCGATCTTAAAGTACGTTTGGACGATCACCACTTATTACCTCGTCTTGGGTGTACAGCCTAATCAAGACATCAGTAATCTTCCAAATGATGTGAAGACCTCCGGTCTTCAACCACCGTCTTCATCGTCAACTTATCGTCGAATCAGTTATTCAGAATTGATATAAGCCCGGTCTTTCTGAATAACTCGCGTATTTTAAAATCAAGTGCTATAAAACACAACATACGCCTCATTCTAATTTTGAATATTCTTTTATTCAAATATTTATATCCTTTGGGAAAGGTTCCCATTAATTTTATCGAAGATAAATTCTTTAAATTTATTCTTTAATCTTCCTTTGGATATCAATTCAAACCAAATTAAGGTTTATGCAAACTAGTCGGGATTAACGCACCTTACCGAAGTAATCATTTCTTTTATTTCCCAATCCCAACCTATTCATCCCATGGAGAAAAACTGGTAATACTCCATACCTAACACCACGGTATTATCTGTAAATTTAATTACCATTTCGCGTTCAAATCTAATTAAATATTTAGTTGTCGCTTGGAGAAAAACTGGTGATACTCCATTCACGATCATTTCCCAAATTTGTTAATTCAAATTATCAATTTACATTTCAATCTAATTAAAGATTCATTAAAACTCCGCTTAGTTTTAATCTTCCCAAAAATCAATATTAATGATTATTTAACTTTGGAAACACAAACATGCCGCATCGACAATCTACACCGTACTATTGATTTCTACTGATATATAACCTCTAAGCTCGTACATCTTAGAGAAGCGTGTTAAGCAAGAGAATAAATTCTCCACCACCAAACAGATATATATTTAATAGAGATCAACCATACATTTCGAAATACAATGTTAGACATGTAATCCTGTCTTTAACTGGGTTAAAGAACTAATGTCATATAAAACACAGTTCACGATAAACCCAAATCAGATTCCATTAATTATGGAATCTTCACGGAAAACAGATCAATATATATATAATCGATATCAATTTCCGTATCCGACAAAAAATGTAAATGGAATTACGGTAAAGCCTTTTAAATTCCATATATATTAACAGTCTTCCTCCTAAGAAGCTCATTTTGATTTTTATCAAATCGAATTCCAATTAAATAAATTAAATTGGAAAACTTTACTTTGGAAAATTCCCATTAAATCTTAATAAAAAGATTTATAATTTCCAAATCACATTTCATTGTTAATCGGGTTAAAAAACAAATGTCGTTAAAAACACAGTTCACAATTAACCCAATTCACATTCCATTTTATTCCTATTAAATGTTAATTAACTGGAAACTATAATAATCTTAATTAAAAGATTTATTCTTTAAACACGGGGTTTAAGAACAGTGTTATTTAAGACACCATTCATGACAAACCTAAAATCCAATTCTCTTATTCAATTCCAATTAAATATTAATTAATTGGAAAAACTTCACCAAATCTTAATAAATGATTTATTCTATTCCCAACTGGTTTTAAGAACAGTCTTAATGAAGACAACATTCGTGACAAACCCAAAATCCAATTCTTTTATGAAATACAAGTCTCTAAATAGAAATTATATCGGCTTATATTCAATATCAAATTCTGAAATCAACAAATATCGTATTGGTGAATAACGATATATATGTCTTCCAGATTCCTCCATAATATCCGTAAAATCACGGAATCCAATATCGAAATATTCTGAAGATAATTTCGATTCAAATCAATTCCAATTCATATATATTTGAAATTCTGGTTATTTTTTAAACCATTTCAAATCCAATTTATTTGTTTAAAAATATTGGATTACAATTCTAGTTCATAACTAGTTCATTCTGATAAACATATATTTTTATCTTTACAAACATGGAATTTTTCATTCAAATTCTTTCCAAATCATTTATTATGATTTTACACAAATTATTAGTATTTTTAATAATTTTGTCAAGGCCCGTACAGTCGATTTCCATAAACGGCCCGTACAGTCGATTTCCATAAACGGTCAACGAACTACATTTACAGCTACCTTTTCCAAATTTGATTTGGACATAATTCCAAATCCAACCATTAGATTTCGAATCTCTTATATTCGTTGGAATGCTCTTTTCGATACGAACTCAAGGTTCCGGTTTTAGGAGAATCCGACGGTCGAATCTCCCATAATATCAATTCGAAGTCAATGGTCGAAATTCGCGAACGGCCATGGCGCGGTGCATTCTATTCAGGCCATTAAATATATATATTACATTTATTTCGTCGATTTCTATTTAAATCGAATTTTATAAATAGTTTATAAATTCGTTTTAAAATGATTCCAACTTCATTTTCAATTTTAAATCAAAATTTAATTCTCCTTATCATTATAACATATAAATGATAATATTTCCAAAATATCAGATTTTGAAATCATTTCCTTTTCGATATTCATTATAAAAATGAATAAAGTCGATATAAATATCGTTCGCGTCAAAATGGCGCATATCAAAACAACACGACTTTATATATTTAAATATCTTCGTGTCCATCCCAAATCGAACATCAAAATCATATTTTGATCCGTTACTGAATATTATTTTAAAATATTAGTTATTTTCAAATATTCATTATTCATCATTTAAAATATTCGTTAATTTAAAATATTTGTTCTTTCCGAATTGGTATCAGACATAGTCAATTACCATATAATTTTATTTATATGGATTTCATACACGCATGTACACAACAATAATCAAACACAGTCAACCATCATTCAAAGTGTATTACACAAGCGCATAAGCGTTGAGTATGAATAATTAACACTTACAATAACCTGTCAACCTGTAACAACCCGGAAATGCGAGCCAGTTTAAATTTTTTATTTTGGCAATTTTAGCAAATTTTGAACATTTAAAATGAATTATTTTAAATAAAATCGATGAGAAATTTATTTTAAATAGAATCGAACGTATATATTTATATACGTTGTCGTTAGAATATAAATAACTATATATAAATATAATATAATTGAAAATGGCGCGGTAGTTCGATAATTTGATTTCAAACTTCAATTGAATGTACCGGGTGCAAAACAATCCGGATTTTAGTGAAACCAAAGATAATAGGATCTAATTGATGATATCTTTCCAACGAATCCGAAAAATCGAGATTTCATAGCGGGAATAAAAAGACATGTCCAGTTGAAAATTCTGAATAGTCGCTATGGAATTCAGGCCCTTGAAAATAGCCATTTTGCAAACGACTTCGGATTTCGACGAAACCACTTTTATTGGGTCTGTGATGTCAAATTATTGCTAGATTCCAAATTTCATAATTTTTCGAATCAATATGTGAGCGTGGCAAAGGAAAACGCGTTTGACCAGTTTAAGTTGATTTTAATCGACTGGAAAATGGCCATTTTTCCAACGGTCTCAGAATTCGACGAAATTAGTTTTGTTAGGACCGTATCGTCAATATGAAGCTAGAAAATATTTTTCGGGGATTTTTAGAGTTCGTATGTGACCCCGGTAAATTGAAATGCGCGTTCAAATTCAATATATAGAGTTATATGTTGATTTTAACGGAAACTGATCGAAACGGTCGAATCAGCTTATGGTACATTCCCATTGTTTTCGGAATGGGGGTGAAACGCTATGGGCGACAGGCGGTGGGCCTCGTTTAGAGTTCGAATAAAAAAGTCAACTTTTTGAAATTAAAAATAATAAAAATAAAAATAAAATATTTATACAGGCCCACACCCTTCCTTCTCTCTCCCCTACCCGTCAGTTTCAAATCGAAGGAAGAAATTAAAAAAAAGGAACAACGAACGGACTCGCTCGCCATCGCCTCCCTAGGCGTCGCCGCCACCGAAAGTACCCCCCACCTCAGATCGACGAATCCCCTCCCTCCTTCTTCCTCTTCAACCACGTAAAACCCGAACCCTTGTCCAAAAAAATAAAATAATAATCGAACGCGTCGGCCAGTCCTAGCCCACCGCGACCCGCCGCCGGACCTGCCACCTCCCCTGACCCGCAGCCCCACGCCTTCGACCACACCCACACTCCCCAAGTGCCGCTCCCTCTCTCCATTTGAAACCGACTGTAAGTTTGTTTTTCCCTCTTTCTTCTTTCTTAAATTATTTTACATAATTAGTTTAGTAAAAAAACTGAATTTTTATTCGATAGGAAAGTTAAAGATATGATTTTTATATGATAAGGAAGTTAAAAATATAATTTTTATCGTATGTAAAGGTTGAAAATATTATTTTCATATTATATAGATAACAAAAATGTGATCTCTATATATGTAGTGAATCAAAAATATGATTTTTACTTGTGTAGAGTATTAAAAATATGACCTTTATATAGTAGAAGATATAAAAATACTATTTTTATATAAGTAGTGTATTGATAATAAAATTTCTATATAATAGAGAATATAAAAATATAATCTTTACATTTGAAAAGGAGAAATCTTTATATAGAGAATAGCGATGTAAAAATAGAATTTTAATCTATATGGTAGCGATGTAAAAATAGAATTTTTATCTATATAGTAGCGATGTAAAAATATAATTTTTATCTATATAGTAGTAGTATAAAAATATGATTTTTATATACATAGCAACAATATAAAAATGTGATTTTTATATATGTAGTGCCTTCGGGCAACGAAAGTGACAAAAGGCGAGAACGACGAAGATTTCTATAAATGAAGTGTCGTGGAGTTGGAATAGCTTTGGTGAGAACTTCTCACTCTAAATTTCTTTTTCTAGTTATATATATATACTAGGGTGCAGACGGTGCTTAGCAGCACCCGACACCCGTCATCCACAGACCATGGATGGCTTGTATGTTTGATTGATGTGTTGTGAAAATTGTTTGTGATGTTGATGTGAAATCGATGATAAATTGTAGATGTGTTGAAATAAGATAATTATCGTTAAAAATATAATTTTTAACATGAATGTGAATAAATAAATATCTATAAACAAATCAGCCGATTTGTTTATATACACTGATTTGACTGATATTGATTGGGATGATAAATTTTACACATCGTCCAACTGCACAAATAAAAATCTATGTTTGTTGATTTGAAACCCCACATGGGTGTTGGGATGAAATTTGGCGTACACTAATCCCAATTATTTAATTGTATGTCGATCGATTGGTCGACAGGCTGTGTAAGTGTTGATTATTTATATTTGATGCTCATGCAGTTGTGTGGTGCACGTTGGATGATGGTTGATTGGTTATCGTTGCTATTATATACATGTGTTGTATGGAACCCATATAATTAACGTTATATGGTAATTGATTGGGCCTCATTCCAATCGGGGAAAATAGTCATGTGTTGATGATATTTATGTGCTGAAACTATTTATGTGTTGAGTAAAATATTTTAATAATAAAATTTACATCTTTATCATATTTAAAATTAGAACTACTTAACGGTGGAGTCTAATTGAAAATCAAACGATAATACCCTAATTTTATAAAATATTTTGCATAAAAAAAAATAGACGTGTTTTGAAAGAAATATAATTCATGTGTTGAATAGAATAAATATTCATTTGTTGAATAGAATAAAGAAGTTTTTGAAAAATATAAAGCCGTGTTGATTAGAGATGCGTTATTTTGACGCGAACGATGTTTATATCGATTTTATTCGTTTTATAATGAATATTGAAAAGTGATTTCAAAATTTAATATTTTGAAATGACATTCAAATTAAATTAGATTAAAATTCAAATTGAAATTTTATTGGATCAATTTGAAATGAATTCGAATCAAATAGAAAATGAATTCAATTCGAATTGGATAGAAAGTAAATTTGAATTCGAATTAAATAAAATTGAAACGAATTCAAATTGGATTAAATTGAAATTGAATTAAAAACGAATTGAAATCGTTTTGAATGAAATTTAAAACGAACTGAAATTAAATTGAAATCAATTTGAAATGAATTCGAATTGAATTAAATAGAAGGTAAATTAAAATTTGAATTGAAACGAATTTGAATTCGAATTAAATAAAACTGAAATGAATTCGAATTGAATTGAAATCAAATCGATTTGAAATTGAAGACGAAGTTGAAATGGTTTTGAAAACGAATTGAAAACGATTTATAAAATATGTTTTAAAAGGAAATCGACGAAATATATAATATATATATATATATTATATATATATAATGACCCGAATAGAACGCGCCGCGCCGCGGTAGTTCGTGAATTTCGACCATTGACTTCGAATTCACGTTGCGGGAGATCCGACCGTTGGATTCTCCTAAAACCGGAACCGTTGGGTTCGTATCGAAAAGAGCTTTCCAATTAGTATTAGAAATTTGAAATCTAACAGTGGGATTTGGAATTATGTCCAAATCAAATTTAGAAAAGGTCGCCGTAAGTGCAGTTCGATGGCCGTTGATGGAAATCGACTGTACGGGCCTTGAATAAAATTATTAAAAATATCTATAATTTGTGTAAAATCATAAGAAATGATTTGGGAAAATTTGGGCTGAAAAATTCCACATTTGAAAAGATAAAAATAGATTTTTATCGAAATGAACTAGTTTTGAACTAGAATTAAAATCAATTTATTTTTGAAATAAATAAATTGAATTTGAATGTGATTTTAAAAATAATCAGTATTCCCAATACGTGAATTGGACTGGAGTCGAATCGAAATTATCTTCAGAATATTTCGATGTTGAATTTCATGACTATACAGATATTGTTATGGAAGTTTGAAAGATATATTTTATATCGTTATTTCCAATACGATATTTGTTGGTTTCAGGATTTGATATTGAATATAAGCCGGTATATTTTCTATTCAGAGCCTTGTATTTAATATCAAATGTGATTTGGGATTTATCGTGAATCGTGTTTTAGATGACATTGGTTCTTTAACCCAGTTAAAGGCAGGATGTTGATTTTTGAAAAGATTAAAACTAAGTGGAGTTTGAGTGAATCTTTAATTAGATTGAAATGTGAACTGATAATATAGATTATCAAATCTGTAAGGTGATCGAGAATGGAGTACCACCAGTTTTTCTCCAATTCGATAGTTAAATCTTTTATTAGATTTGAAGTGAAATGGTAATTAATTTTACCGATAACGCCGTGGTGTTAGATATGGAGTATTACCAGTTTTGCTCCATGGGATGAATAGGTTGGGATTGGGAAATAAAATGAATAATTACTTCGGTGTGGTTCGCTAGTCCCGACTAGTTTGAAATGCTATCAAAAGGAAGATTAAAGAATAAATTTAGAAGAATTTATCTTGGATAAAATTATTGGGAACCTTTCCCTAAGAATGTGATTTTGTGATTAAAAGAATATTCTGAACTGGAATGAGGCGTTTGTGTGTTTGTGAAACATTTGTTTATTATATACGTGGGTTATTCAGAAAGGCCGGGTTTCTACCCATTCTGAATAACAGACCCGACGAGATGTCAAAGATGAAGACGGCGGTTGAAGACCGGAAGTCTTCACATCGTTTGGGTGATCACTAATGATCTCGATTGGGCTGTACACCCAAGATGAGGGAAACAGTTGGTGATCGTCTAGACGTACTGGGAGATGGATGGATATGCGAGGAAAGTGCCTCCGGTTTTGTTCAGACCCTGAACGGACTTGTAAATGGATTGTGTGTCTGACATTGGATTTTATTCTATGTTGATTGATCTCTATTAAATATCCATCTGTTTGGCGGCGGAGAATTTATTCTCTTGCTTAACGCCCTTCTCTGAGACGTACGAGCCCAGAGGTTGTATATCGATGGACATCAGTCGCATGGAGTGAATTGCCAGTGTGGCACGCGTAAGTGGCAATTGATCAAGGCTTCTGTTGAAAAGCAATGTAATGACCCGCATTGGCAGAGGTATTATAATTAATTTATTTAATTATTGAAAAGGTGATTAGAAGGATTTCATGGTCGTTGAACAAAATAATGGTGAATATTTAATTTAAAATAATAAATTAAATAATATATTTAATTTAGAAATAATCAAAATTGGCTGAAATGACGATATGGTGTGAACTGGGCAATTCAAATTATATAATTCAGTTTAGAATTGAATTTGAATAACGAATATAATATATAAACGACAGTTTGAACGTATAATTTTATTATAATTAAAATCGAGCTCGAAATGGCGCTGCAGTTCGTAAATTGGCGATTCGAACTTCAACTGAATGTACAGGATTCGTTTTAAGCCGGATACTTGTGAAACAAGAAACGTGTGGAGCTGGTGGAGTATATCTTTCTAGTGGAAGAGAGAAATCGGGATTTCGTCGTGTATATTTTGAGATATGTCCAAATCAAATTTTAAAATAGTCACTATAGAATCATTTATCGACCGTAACGGTTTATTCGATATAACTGGAGATCGGGTTTGAATTTAGACAAGGTTCCTTTGAGACGTAGTGATAAAATAATTTTTAGAATTTTATTGTAATTTTTAATTAATTTATTAAGCAACTTTTTATTTGAAGTATTTCGCACCCTGAAATCAACATTTTGAAGTTTCAAAATATGAGTCCATCTACCGGTATTATTATATTTCTGGATTCGGGCCACCTCGCTCATCACGATGGTGTTTTCATTTCTGGCTGTAGCGGTACGTAACTATGTAAATTAATAAAATAAAGTGTGACTTAATTATAGACTTAAAGTAGGCCACCTCTTTGTATTTACAACCGCACTTCTTCTACAACGTGGGAGGAGGGAGACCAAACAATTGAAAGAAGAAACGTGGAAACTCTTCACTCTCAAAATATAATCCCTTATATATTGCCACTTTCATCTTCTAAAACCTAAACACTTTTTCACTTTTCTTGGATCAATCTTTGTAGCCGCCACAAAATGTCTCAGCAAAAGAAAATCGCATGAAATATACTGGTACTCCAAACCGCAAAATATCCGATCATTTTAGCTCGCACAACTTCCCTCTTCACATGTCAGTGGCGGTGAGATTGGTTCGGACATCCCTTTCCCCGCTAGATATTTGGTACAGCAAGACTAAAGGAGGGCGCAGGCGAGTAACGGAGTGTGGATGGGTGGAGTATATGAATGAAGGAGGAAGAGCATGAGACGGAGAGGAGTAGCAGTATTCAGCATGAGTGGCAAATGGAGTATGTACTGTAGGAAGTTTTATATATCATGAGGGAGGGAGAACGTATTGTTCTTTAAAGAGGAGATGCTACAACTTTAAAGTAGATGAAGGAGTTCGAGGGGTTGAAATTGTTTGTGTTTCATGGGTGCTTGGCAGTAACGTGAGGATGGCAGAGGCAAAGAAGGGGGACAGTAAA
The DNA here is from genome assembly GCA_030737875.1 of Allium sativum. Taxonomy (NCBI): domain Eukaryota; kingdom Viridiplantae; phylum Streptophyta; class Magnoliopsida; order Asparagales; family Amaryllidaceae; genus Allium; species Allium sativum. Next base: position 714,806,787 of record CM060922.1, read on the forward strand.
TGGACGGGTTCATAACGGAATGGGAAGGAACAAAAGAAAAACTGGAGCGGTGGTTTTCTTCTTGAGGAGATAGCACTGTTGAAAACGGAGATGAAAAACCAAGCAGGTCTGAGTACTTATGTTGGTCTTGGGCTGAATAAAAAGGAAACGTAAAGCCCATTAAAAATAAAAAGAAAACAAAAGAGTTGTTGTTCACAATATAAAGTTTAGTGGAACAAAATGAAGACGGGATAGTGATGTGTGAAGTCGGCAATGTCTGTATTGAGGAGCGAGTGCGTATATATGGACTGAAAGGAGAATACCCTGGAGCAACGGGTTAGCTTATTTGTGGGCTAAGTTTACACTAAGGTAAAAGGCCGACTAATTTAATAAAATAACTTTATTCTAATTTAAATTTGTATGCAAACTTATAATTATATTATCAGGTTCAGACGTTAATAGAATCCAACGGGATAAATTGCGTTATGATCGTGAGGGAGAATTGGACATTGTGGAACTAGTCTGGACAGGAGTGGAGACAACAGAATGTTTCAGTTAAATTTAACGACTGTTGAATTTAATTGAAAACGAACCGTTCAACGAATCTAATCAAAGTGAGTAAATCTCACTAACTCTGAACAGTTTATAATTTCATGTTGTATTTTTAGAACTGTTAGATATTGGCTGATTGACTGTGTGTTGACTATTTTATTTAACTGCTAGTCAGTTAGCTAAGTTTCTATATTGATTCTGTTTATCAGAATGTATCATATAGAACTGAAAGTGATGTTATCTCTATTGTTTAACATCTGTGATGCAGGGAAAACAGGTTGGAGGAATCCATTGGATTCCTCAACATTTAATTTACTGTTTTTCATATATTGTGATATATGATGTGTTATATAATCAGTTATTGATATGTGTGTTGGAATGATGTTGATCATTTTTATTCGATATTTTAAATATCATAAAAGACCCTGGGATGTAAAAAGAATGATTTCAATGTATATTGAAATAAAGGGAGTTTATAAAATCAACAGATTTTATAAAAGGAAATATTTCGAAAGTAAATAAAAAGGGAAAATTGTTTTTAAAACGAATAGAGTTTATAAAAGGGGAAATTATTTGTAAAGTGAAGGACTGTTACTAAAAGTAAATCTTTATAAATGAATAGTTTATTCTAATAGAATAAAGAAGTTAATCGATGTTAGTTAATCGATTAGTGATAAAGTTAAAAGAAGTTAATCGATGTTAGTTAATCGATTAGTGAAAAAGTTAAAAGAAGCTAATCGATGTTACTTAATCGATTAGTGATAAAGTTAAAAGAAGTTAATCGATGTTAGTTAATCGATTAGTGAAAAAGTTAAAAGAAGTTAATCGATGTTAGTTAATCGATTAGTGATAAAGTTAAAAGAAGTTAATCGATGTTAGTTAATCGATTAGTGATAAAGTTAAAAGAAGTTAATCGATGTTAGTTAATCGATTAGTGATAAAGTTAAAAGAAGTTAATCGATGTTAGTTAATCGATTAGAGAAATAGTTAAAAGGAGTTAATCGAATATAGTTTATTCAAATAGAATTAAAGGAATTAATCGAATATAGTTTATTCGATAGGAGTTAAGCGAATAGAGTTAGAGTTAAATAAAAAGAGTTAAGTGAATAGGATAAATTGAGTAGAGTTATCGAATATACCTTATCAAAGGAAAAGATTATCAAATAGAAAAGATTCGAACGAGAGTTAAGTAAGGAAGTTAGTAAAAGAAATATAAAGTGAACTTTGCCTATTTCAAAGTTAGAAATGTTTTTCAGTTAAGGTCTGAGAGGTAGTTCTACCCCAACTTGATTGGCTTCGTTTTTAACTAAGGAATAGTTAAGGTTTGGCAATAAAGGAAATGGTTTGGGTTGGCATCGCGATGGTTTGTTTAAACATCTGTCTAAGTCCAATGAAGAAGCTTTGGAAATTTTTTCCAAATAAGAAACCAGAAATGTTTTCTAATGAAGAAAAACAAGAAATGGAAATGTTTTCCATTGTTAATAACGTATATTTTCCAAATTTAGAAAATAGCAAATGTTGAATATAGGGAAACAGGAGATAAGTAAATTAATGAAATAAAGAGATAAATGTTGAATGATGTTTGATCGATATAATTTCCATTTGGAAATAATATCGTTGTTTGCACACCTGTTTTATTCGATAGTTAAATCACAGACTATCGAAGTTTTGACCATTTTAACATTGTTAATATGGAGAGACCGGTTGGATATTTCCAAAGAACCACTCTGTATTGGCATAAGCGTTGCGAATCATATATGCCAAAGGAAATTGAAGACGGAGTTATGCAAGGGCTATCCTGTTTAAAGAATAGTGCCTTCGGTTCATCATGTTCCTGGATGACTTGTATGGACGGATGTCTGACAGAGTATGTCCAGACGATCACGTATATTGTTTTCTCCAACCATACCAAGAGTGGAAGCGGAGAAGGAAACTTCTTTTAGCTAACACTTAATGTATGGTTGAGGACATCAATCGGTGATTTGATGGATTTGACGATGTGGCATTCAAAGTGAATATTGTGTGATGATAAAGCGTAGCTTCTAGCCTCACATCCGGTAAATGACAGAAATCGGGCAGGCAGCATGGCTAAGTCGATCGCACCGAAGTAGGGTGTATAATCACCTGATCTAGAGTTTCATTTACTTCTAAAAATCTATTGTTGATGCTGTCCCATTCGGGAAACGATTGCTGATCCCAACCGTTGGTGATATACATTCGATACACTCAAGCGAAATGAGTGGTCGGTCAACTGTGGCCGGGTTGCAAGATGTTCTTGTTGAACCCAGTGTATTCCTCTCTAGAGGTACACTAGCGAAAGGTGGTTCCATACCTTGTCATAGTTGGAAATCCATTTCCCAATACGTGCTTGCGGTTTTGATTGTATACTATATATGTAGAACGTGAGATGAAAGCGTTTCTGCTAGATGATTATATATATTGTGGTTGATAGACATTATTATAATATCAAAAGTTTTTTGATATAAAGTTATCTTGGATTCTCATAAGGGAAAAACCCGTTCCGTTATGCAGCGTGGTCTTATGAGATATCGTTTACTTGTTCAACTGTTTTTAACTATTTTACTCACACCAGTCCCATGACTGACCCGGAGTTTACTTTGTTGTTTTCCCTAAACTCTTGGGTGCCTAAATTTGTATGGGCAGTCAAGTAGTCGGGATTTACAGATACATTGAAGAGCTGGAGCAGGAGGCTTCAGAATTATATCGTTATTATTATTCCGCTGTGTTGTAAGTGCTGTACTTTGATAATGATGTGTATATGCAAGTAAAGATGTATATTTCAAGTTGTGTTATATATATTATATGTTATTCGTTCCGCTGTGAGGTTCGTGTTACTCTGATGTTGTGTTCTTCTTCTTCTTCATCTTCTATTCTAAGTTTCTATTTTATCTTTCCTCACCCTCTAATTTCTTTCACTAATTACCAGGATTTTTCGATGTTTTGGTTATCGACATCGAGCTTATGTCGATAACGAAAGTCGTTGAAAATCCGGGTCGTTACAAGCAAAGTCTTGTGGTTTATGATCAAAGCACGGCCTGTGTGGCGTAGCTTTGTGTATAACGTGAATTCTCGAGCCTCACACCTCGGTATGAGTTAAAAACGGGATACGGACCCAAGGAGTGCACGACGTTTCTTTCTAGCTAGGGTGGTGTCAGTGACCTACCAGCCCTGACATTTATATACATTTCACCTGTGTGGTTGTTGGATACGAGGCACCTCGGATATAGGTCTGTAAGGACCGGGAAACGTGTGTTCAGGAATAACTAATCCTCAAAAGTAAGAGAGGACCGGCCTTGGAGGTTCCAAAGGATCAGAGTGGGGTCCTAAGGCATTGCTAGAGTGTCTCGAACGCGGAGAGGAGCTTGCCCCTTACCTCGACTCATGACAAAAATCCAATTTTTAATACGTGATATTACGGTTTTAATTGTAGAACTAGTATGGCGACATGATAGATGGTACCCATGCCGCCTATGATTGATATTTATGATTGAATTGTTTTGACACTATACACTTATTATAGTATCAAGTGATTTGTTTTAAACGTACCAAGCATGTTTGGCTATTATAAGGGAAAACCCTATCCTCCGGCTTGCGTTGCATTGTGTGATGGGACCTGGGTCTTATAATAGCTTCATTTTTCCAAAGAGCATTGCGCTGTTTTGTTATATGCACTAGTATTCTTGGGAGGAAACCCGTTCCGTGTTATACGGCGTGGTCCCTTGAATTACTCTCTTTTAAAGTAAATTTTTAAATAACTGTTTTAGTTCTCACACCAGTCACATGACTGACCTGGAGTTTATTGTTTTAACCTAAACTCTGGGTGCCCCTATTTTCCACACGGGCAGCTAGTAGTTTTGGTTTTGCAGATTTATGTTCACAGGGTCCTGATTTACGGATGGAACGATGCTCGGAAAGCTCTGTATCCGTGTATCACTTTCAGTTGTGTTTTGTATATTTTTCTGCTGCTATGTAATTTATTGTAATCTCTGATATTCATCGAATGTATTTTATTTATTTATACTCTGTATATTCTTGTATCTGATGGAATTGTTATAATAACAATGAAATGTTCTTCCGTTTGCGTTCTATTTTGTCTTGTCCTCAACGCCATCCGTGCTTTCCTTCACGGGGAAGTTCGGGTCGTGTCACAACCAATCGACTGACATACAACTAAACAATTGGGATTAGTGTATGTAAAATATCATCCCAATACCCATGTGGGGTTTCAATCAACACACACCGATTTTATTTTTGCAGTTGCGCGATGTGTAAAATATATCATCCCTATCAATATAAGTTAAATGTGTGTATATAAACAAATCGTCCGATTTGTAAGTGATTATTTATTTTATTCATGTACTCGTTAAAAAATTTATGTTTAACGATATAATATTTATTTCAACACATGAATATTTTATATAGTTCATTTATACAATAAAAATGATATTTTTATTGTTTTAACATTTTTAGAAAATTTCGGCAGCATAACGATGCGATACTAGAACCGGAATAGGATCTAGCCTTATCCCTCGCCTAATACTGGCCTATGCCATACGCGTACCAATTCCAATTAATTCGTTTTACTTCCTAAACCAAATTCAAACAAATAAACCAATCAACCAAACAACCCAAACAGACATGGTTTTAAACAAAGGTGTCTGGTGCTACTAAGCACCATTGCTTCCTAGTATGTATATTTAACTAGAAAATAAATTAGAGTGGGAAGTTCTCACAGTCGGTTTCCACTCCGCCAGTTCTATTTCTGAATTTCTGAACTGTTTGGATTTGTATTTTGCCCGAAATTCTAACGTGCACCAAATTAGACCCTGTCAGTTCTAGAATGTAGTGCACGATGTCACGGTCCCATTATCTCTTGTTTCACTGGATTTCAAAAACATACGAAAAAGATATGATTTTTATTCGATAAGTTAACTTTGCAACGCTTTTATATGTTGTAAACAGTTAAAAATATATACAGCCGTTACTTTCCATTTTTGTTTAAAACTAGGTCTCCGATTAACGCGCAAACCGGTGTACGAGAGGACGATCAATTGGCGCCATGTCGGAGAGGGAGGAGAGGCGCATCTGTGCCTCCACTTGATGGCGAACAAGAACATGCCCAGGTGGAGCAACCTGGCACGAGGCGGTGGCACATTTGGAGGTCGGGATCTCGAGAACCACGTAGCGATACGCGGCGAAGCTGGTATGGATGTGGAGGTGGGAGGATCCTCTACAAATTTCCCTGAAGGAGCATCGAATTTTATTATGTGGTTTGAGAGGAATCGAGGAGAGAAGGAAGGAGCCATTTCCGTCATTCGTCGCAGGTCGGGGAGAGCGAAAATCCGCTTTTTTGAATTTTTTTTTAATGATTCTAAATTTTCTGAATCGCTGATATCTATATAAATACTAAATATAGTGATTTTTCATTCGAACTCCAAATCGAACCCAATGACCGACGTTCCTAGTGTCTTACTGCAATTCTGGACACAATGGGATATGTTCCCTAAGCCAATTCGACCGTTTCGATCAGTTTTTCTTTAAATTAAATTATAAATCAATGTATATTTAATTTAAATGTACATTTTAAATTACCGAGGCCACATACAGACTCCAAAAATTCCAGAAAAATAAATCTAGTTATGTTTTGATTCTACGGTCCTAATAAAACTAATTTCGTCGAATTTGGAGACCATTTGAAAAACGGTCATTTTTTAGTCGATTAAATTCAAACTAAAATAGCCAAACAAATTTAAATTCACCACGCTCACATATTGATTCCAAAAATTATGAAAATTGGAATCCACTAATAATTTGATATTCCATGTCCAACAAAAGTGGTTTCATCGAAAACGGAGGTCATTTGCAAAATCGCTATTTTTTAAGGGTAATATATTATATAAATTCCATAGCGACTATTCTGAATATTTAACTGGCCATAACTTTTTATTCCCATTATGAAATCTGGATTTTCACATCCGTTGGAAAGATATTCTCAAACAGATTCAAATATTTCTGGTTTTACTAAAATCAGGTTTATTTTGAATCTTGTACATTCATTTGAAATCGAATTTTCAAACTGTCGCACCATTCCCAATTCCTTTTATAATTAAAATAAATATTTATATTCTAACTTCGATTTAAATAAATTTATATGTTCTAATTCTATTCAAAATAAATTTCTTATCGTAATTATTTAAAATAAACCATTTTAAATATTTAAAATTCATTAAAATTGCCAAAATAAAAATTTTAAATTGGTTCTGATTTTCCGGGTTATTAGAATCTCCCCTACTTAAATCTTTTCATCCTCGAAAAGGAATGGAGCTGAAAGTTGTTTAACCAACCAACTCAACTTTCATTCTGGCGTTCATTCTTCAACTTTTCAGTTTCTAAGAATTTTCTAATTTTTTCAAAAGTTTGGCTAACACCCTAAATTTTTGAAAAATTTCGCCATAACCTCCTTTGTACGGGGAGACATTTAAAACCGCAACAAGCCACGCAGGCCCTAATCGTCCAAAAAGAAAAAGAAGAAGCCAAGCGGCTAGCTAATCTGCTCATAAAATCATCCAAACCCAAGAAATATAGTTAACATCTACCTATTTGTCGGGCAAACGATTTTATTCCTCTTCTCTAGCCTCCTTGCTATGACCTATCCAATACATATGCACATACATGTATGCAATTTCCAAACTATTTTCAATTCAGTTCAACATTTGATTCAAATTGGCTTAATTTCCCTTATTCATTTTATTGTTCCAATATGTTAATTAGTTCAACTAATAATCAAACAACACAATCAGCAATCAATTAGTTGATTAGTTTTTCAATCATATATCTTTAATATATATACTTGAAATCATGTTTTTGATGCCAATTTACAACAATAACCCTATCTAGTTTTGGTTTTCACACTAGCCAATTGGAAATATAAAGATATCCCACTTTTGAAACTCGAAACATAAATGCTAATGATCGTATACCGATCATCAGAATCACCTCCGAGCGACTAGAGTGTGATTCTACATCAATCCAGTACATTAAAACTTTGAATATACATTTGCAAGGTGTATATGCAAAATCTTTATATACTCGATTGTCCGAATTACAAATAAAATAAATATTCAAATACATATAAAATGGTTTAAATTTTCAAAACAAAATTTGTTTTTATAAATAATACCCTTCTAACTCATTCTAGGATACTACTGATCCTATCTCTAACGAGCCATTCTTATTGGATATTACTAATCCAATCTCTGATGAATTCTTTTGCTTGGTTCTAATATGTCTTGTTCTCAGGCTCTATAAGACCAAAGCTCCGATACCAAAATGAAACATACCTAAATGAGTTGGCTGCGCAATTTTAATTATATATCAACTCCTGTGAATGCCACTGGATGTGGAGTGCTGGTTATTCTGTGTGTAATAATAAACATCGCCATAGGATAGTAACAATTAATTTTGAAATACACTACATGGCATACTTCTTGACGATAGGCATACTTCATCATATACTACATAAGCATTTGGAGCTTATGTGACGAGGTTGTAGATTTACCATACGAGCGAGAGGCTTGTATGGCGAAGACTATATATTACATGTTGAACTGATGACTGATATGGACCATATGAACTTGTAACGATAAATTGCCAGATTAATAAAAATTCCACACGGGTCTGGAGTTGAAAATAATCACGTCTCTCTAGTCATTAGGTACGGCACATGGACTATTTATTTCCCACACGGGACGAGGTGACGAGGATTTATCTTATGGAGTAATTAAAAATACACACTCCCTCAGGCTTGACAAGGTGACGAGAATTTAATCTCTGGAGTTATTATCTATACATGGTCCCCTGTAAACACCAGAATATATCACTATAAGTATGTGTATGCTTTATAGGATTTATTGGGTACCTAACACGGCCCAATAAATTTCCAAACCTCTTCCCCTATAAAGGAGGTTATGGCGAAATTTTTCAAAATATAAAGGCATTAGTGAAATATTTGAGGTGAAAACGATGTTGAAATTAAAGAATGAACTATATTTATATATATAGAAATATAAATGAAATTGAAAGGAATAGAGGCCGTGCAGTTCGTATTTTGAAATCGTAACTTCAATCGATTGGTGCGAGAGATCCGACCATCGGATTTTCCCGAAACCACAACCGTTGGGTTCGCCTTGGAAATATCTTTCCAACGGCACCAACTTTTTAAAAATCCAATGGTTGGATTGTCTGGAATGTTTAATTTGAATCTGAAGAAAAACAGCGCCAGAATCGTTTATATTTATATATAAATATAAATATAATTAAATTAAATCGAATAACGACGCTACAGTTCGTATTTTGGAACCTTAACTTCAAACGACTAGTATAGAAGATCCGACCGTCGGATTTTCACGAAACTGGAACCGTTGGGTTCGCTTTGGGAATATCTTCCCAGTGATATGAACTTTGTAGAAATCCAACGGTTAGATTTCCCGATATGTGTAAAACCAATTTAGGGAAAAACAGCGCCAGTGCCATGGCACGGCCCGAAGCGTCGTTTAATTATATATGGCTATTTTTAAATAAATAAAAATGGCGAAAATTCGTCATAAAATATTATAAGCGGCATAGAATGGAAATAAACCAATTTTGCTTGGTCTGCTTGATATTTGATGGATATATGTGTTTGACATGAAAATTATACTAAAGAACTGAAATGTGAATGTCGAATAATATAACCATGGCAAGAATTGATTTGAATTCTAATTATACGTGAATTATTTGAAAAGGCCGAGCTAACCCTCATTTCAAATAATTGATCGAACTATTAGAAGTAGAAAATACGAAGACTATTCAAGACCGACGATCTTTGTATCGGTTGGATGGGCGCTGCTGAGGTTTCTGATTGGAGTAGCTACCTTGAAGGAACGGAAGCAGTAGCCGCCTGGACGTATGTGTTGATTGTACAGATGTGCGAGGAATATGGTGCCTCCGGTTTCGTTTAGACCCAGAACGGACGTATAAATGGACTGTGTGTCTGACATTGGATTTTGTTCTGTACTGATTGATCTCTATTAAATATATATCTGCTTGGCGGCGGAGAATTTGTTCTCTTGCTTAACGCCCTTCTTTGAGACGTACGAGCTCAGAGGTTATATATCGATAGAAATCAGTCGTATGAAGTGGATTGCCTATGTGGCATGCCAAGATGCAGTGATCAAGGCTTCTGTTGCAAAGCAAAGTCTTGTGGTTGATGATCAAAGCACGGCCTACGTGGCCAGGCTTTGTGTATAGCGTGGATTCGCGAGCCTCACACCTCGGTATGAGTTAAAAAGGGATAAGGACCGCTGGGAGAACACGACGTTTCTTTCTAGTTATGATGGTGTCAGTGCTTAAACTGGCTGACATTTATATTACTTTCATCTTTGTGGTTGTTGGAATGTGAGGCGCCTCGATTATAGGCCTGTAAGGACCGGGAAACGTGTTTTTAGGAATAACTAATCCTCAAACGTAAGGGAGGACTGGCCCAGCCGATCCAAGGGTTACCCAGAGTGTGTAGTCCTGAGGCATTTGCTAGGGTGTCTCGAAGCGGAGAGGAGCTTGCCCCTTGCCTCGACTCATGACGGAAATCCAATTTCCAATACGAAATAACGGATTTGATTGTAGAACTAGTATGGTGACATAGTAGATGGTAGCTATGCCGTCTATGATTGATATTTATGATGAAATTCGTTTTTGAAACATATATGCACTAGTAATAATATCAAATGATTTTGCTTTACACGTATTAAGCATATTTGGCAATTATAAGGTAAAACTCTCGGTTTGCGTTGCATTGTATAATGGGACTTGAGTCTTATAACAGCTTCATTCTTTTTTAAAAGCATTGCGTTGTTTTTAAAGAATTTACTCTGTTTTAAATGCACCGGCAATCACTGGAGTAAACCCGTTCCGCGAAAGTGGCGTGGTCCTATGATCTGCCTTATTACTGTTGTTTAACTAGTTAAGTAGATTTCTCATACCAGTTCCATGATTGACTAGTTGTTTGTTTCACTTTGCAAACTCGGGTGCCCTTATTTTCACATGGGCAGCCTAGTCGACAGGTGACAGGCTATATTGGCTTAGCACTGTAGTATGGAGTGCATTTTTGGCTTATGGCGAGGCTGACTTCACCGAGATGACTTTGACATTTGCCGCCATTATTGTATATATATTATGATTCCGCCACAGCCGATGCAGACTGTTTTACTTCCAGTATTTATGATCGTATGTATATGTACCGCCGCAGGCGATGTAGACTGGTACCTTTATTATGTCTCACCGTATGTATATATTCCTCCGATGGCGATGCTGACTGATCATTCCCCTTTTATTTACTAAGTTATATCCTATGTTTTGCTATTCTGATGCTGTTACATGTTATGAATCCGCTGTCATATCTATATGAATTTATTCTATTTATTGTTTTTGCTACTATCTGTTCTCTGCTTATGATGATTAATGAGTTATATTCCAATGATTATCCTTAACACCGTCACATGGATTTTGGGATCGTCACAGTTGGTATCAGAGCTTTGGTTAACCTTAGTTCTGGAATCTAACACATTAAACACCTCATCAGAATAGAATCAGTAGTGTTCTAGGGCGAGTAGCTCGTTAGAGATAGGGTTAGTAATGTCCTAGAATGAGCTAAGCAGAATAGCAAAACAATTTGATCAGTACATCATTCCCTTTCCTTATGATCTCCTGCTTTATCATATATGAAAATTATCATTTCTGTGAGCTTGACTCTTTTCTTGCTTATACAGAATTTTACTTGATGGCTACACGAGCAGCTGCAGCCAGAGGTGGCCGAGGAGGCCAAGCCGGTAGAGCTGGAGGAAGGGCGAATATCCCCGCAGCTGAGCAGGGGCCTATTATACATCCACCAGCACCCTAGGACTTCGAGCTTGACAGAGTAGCAAAGAGATACAGGAACCTGGAAGGCAAACCCTTTTCTGGCCTTGGTACCGTGACAGAGGCTATTGCATGGTTGAAGACTTGTGAGATGATTTTCGGGGACATGGAACTTGTAACGACCCGAAAATTTTCGACTTTGAACAACCATTCAAGAGTCGAAAATTCCATATTGTTAATGAAAGAAATTAGAGGGTGAGGATAGATAAGATAGAAACTTAGAATAGAAGAAGAAGAAGAACATAAACACAAAACAGAATCTCACATCGTAGCGGAACAAAATATAATATATAACAGATTTTGAAATACAAACTTTTAACTGTATATACATACATCATCATCAGAGTACAACACTTACAATTACAGCGGAAATAACACTAGATAACTAACGCTGAAGCCTCCTGCTCCAAGCTCCTCCAAGGATATCTGAAAACACCTGAACTACTTGACTGCTCGTACAAATTTGAGCACCCAAGAGTTTAGGGAAAACATAGAAAATAAACTCCGGGTCAGTCATGGGACTGGTGTGAGTAAACAGTTTAAAACAGTTTGAGACAAGTAAACGATATCTCATAAGACCACGCCGTATAACGGAACGGGTTTTTCCCTTATGAGAATCCAAAATAATCTTTATATCAACTCTTTTGATATTATAATAGTGTCTAAATCACATAAATAACAGTCTAGTGGAAACGCTTGCATCTCACGTTCCACATATATAATATACAAATCAAAACCGCAAGCACGTATTGGATAATGGATTTCCAACTATGACAAGGTATGGAACCACCTTCCGATCAGTGTACTCTAGGAACGATACACTGGAGTTCAACAAGAACTTCTTGCAACTCAGCCACACATGACCGACCACTCATTTCTCTTGAGTGTATCGAATGTACATCACCAACGGTTGGGATCAGCAACCGTTTCCCGTATATATATGGGACAGAATTGATAGATTAAAGAAGCAAATGAATATTCTCTAGATAGGTGATTATACACCCTACTTCGGTGCAACCGACTTAGCCATGCTGTCTGCCCGATTTTTGTCATTTCCCGGTTGTTGAGGCTAGAAGCTACGCTTATCTGTCTTTCATTAATAGCACAATTACTTTGAATGCCACATTTCAGATCCGTTAATCGTTAGTTGGATTTGCACAAATAGATTCTGGATATTATGCGAAGGGAATAAATCCGTTGGCCACCATATATATTTGTACATTCCAACTCATTTGATCATTGGAAATATTCTGTCAGACATTCGTCCATTTACGTTCGTTCTGGGATTGAACGAAACCGAAGGCACAATTTCCATTAATGGAAAAAGCCCTTGCACTTTTACTCCGTCTTCGATTATCTTCACATAATCTGATTCGCAACGCTACTGCCAATACGGAGTGGTTCTTCGGATAATAATCCAACCGGTCTCTCCATATTGACAACGATGGTCAAAACTTCGATAGTCTGTGATTTAACTATCGAATAAAAATAAGTGTTCCGATAGTCGGTGATTTAACTATCGATAAAAACAAGTGTTCATCCAAATATCAAACAATCACTGAGCCCTTAATTAATATTTCATTAATTAGATTACTTCTCCATTTGTTCATCAATATTTATTAACCAAAATTATAAATAACCATATTGCCCTTTTACGTTATTTGGAAAACATTGCCGAATATCGCCTCCTTTTATTTTCTATAGTTAGAAAATATCTTCTAATTATAATTGGAAAGTATTCCAATTACTCATCTCTTTCCCGAACTCGTTTATTTCTAAACTTAGGAAATATACGTTATTCTATTTCCAGACTTACTCTTATTTGGGTTAAAACGGATGTTATGTAAAACATCGTTACGACAACCCAAATACAGTATTTAACTACTTCTTATTCCACATTGATCTTCGAGCCTGAATCTTGCTACTTATCGGTATATCATGAAATCAACCAAGTTGGGGTATAATTACCTCTCAGACCTTGACTGAATACATTTAACGTCAAAACAGACAAGACTACTTACTCGAACAAATCAATACCATTCAAACCAATTATCCTCTTTTAAAACACGTACACTTTTCTCTTTCTATTCTTACGATGATTTTATTCCTATATTTCCTTTTTGATTTTCCTATTTTATTTTTAAGTTAGTTTTCTTAACGACTTCTATATACATGAATACACTAATTTCTAACTATCGAAATTTCTTAAAAATATTCTAACTCCTTAAATTTCCGGAAAAATTCGCCATAACCTCCTTTGTACCGAGAGCATCGGGAAATTTCAAATAGCTTCCCCGGTCCTTCTCCAATCAAAAAGAAAAAGAAAAAGCCAAGCGGCTAGCCGATACGGCGCATAATATCTGATATATGAATTAAATACGTACCTTTTGTCGAGCATTCTATTTATATATCTTCTACACTTTACTCCACTTTATTCCAAACCTGTTTAACATATGTCTATCCATTTTCAATTCACTACAACTTACTCTGATCATTTTTAACTCAGTTCTTTAACTAATTCGTTAATTGGCCCTATTGCTCATTTTATTTAAATAGTTGAACATAACATGTTCAAATTTGATTCCAACTTATTTATACAAATCAAATTCCCCTTTTTTCCTTTTCTAGTTTCATATTCGGTTTGAATATGAAATCACAAGTTAATTTACTTATTCACAGTTTGCTCGATTCAATCGTTTTTAACTAATTCATTTATCAGTTTGCAATTTAACTCTTTTGCCTATATCACTTTGATATTTGAATATAACATATCCAAATATATTTCAACATGATTATAAACTAATTGAATTTCATTTTCAATTCACGTTCCATATTCGATTTCGAATATATATTTACAAATCCAATTCTCCTTTCAAAGACTTATTTCGATTCAAACCTTGATTAACTAATTTCTCTTCTACTTAGTTAATTCTATTAAATAATCAAAAATATGATTTTTTTCTCAAAAATCATTTTACTTACTTCACTTGAGTTCATATATATTTTATAACTCAAGTCCAGATTTTTCTAATGAACATTTGGATTTTTATTTGCTTAAAAGTCCTTATATTTATTTAACTAAACCCTTATGGCTTTATACGAATTCTGGCGTTGTTTTCCTAGAAATTTGATTTTCATGTAACTCAAAATCTATTCGACGAAATTCAGATTTTTCTCTTCCATTTGAAAACTATTATCAAATCGGTCCTGACGATTCTTGTTTCACAGAATTCTGACTTCAATTGAGTCCTGTATACTCGATTGAAGTTTGAATCGCCAATTTACGAACTTCAGCGCTGCAGCGAGTTTGTTTTAATTATATTTATATATATAAACTTTTAAACTTCGTTAAAATGAATTCTACTCCATTTTAACTCTATTTGAATTCTAATATTCAAACTCCATTTTTCTCTATTTGAATTTCTTGATTCAAATTCCAATCTCACTTTTATTTGAATTCTATATTCAAATTCCAATTCCTTTTCTATTTTACATTCAAATTCAATACTTAAATTTCCTTTATTCAACTCCCATTTAAATTCCTATGTTCAAATTCTATAGTTGGATTTCCTTTTCTATTTTACATTCAAATTCAATACTTAAATTTCCTTTATTCAACTCCCATTTAAATTCCTATGTTCAAATTCTATAGTTGGATTTCCTTTTCTATTTTACATTCAAATTCAATACTTGAATTTCTATTTCAATTCCATATTCAAATTCAATACTTGAATTTCTATTTCAATTCCTATATTCAATTTCTATACTTGAAATTCCATTTGAATTCTATTATTCAATTTTATACTTGAATTTCCATTTCAAATCTCTATTCAAATTTCATATTTGAATTCCATTTGAAATCTCTATTCAATTCCTATTTCAATTCTTCTTTGAAATCCTATATTTCAAATTCAATTCAATTATTCTTTGAAATTCAATATTTCAAATTCAATTCAATTCTTCTTTGAAATTCAATATTTCAAATTCTTTTATTCAAATCCCTTTATTCCTTTATTCACATTCCATTATGAATTTCTATATTCAAATTCTATATTCAATTATTTTTTGAATTCTCGATTCAAATTCTCTTGTTCAAATTCTATATTCAAATTTCATTTCGATTCTATATTCAAATTCCATTTGAATTTCTATATTCAAATTCTATTTCAATTCTATTTGAATAAAACTTCTAAATTATCCAAGGATAATCCATTTCCCTTCTTTATAAACTTCATTTATATATTTCTTTACTTCCCTGATTATTTAGTTTATAAACTTCGTTTATAAATTTCTACACTTCTCGATCATTCAATTTATAAAATTCGTTTATAAATTTCTAGACTTAAGACTTGTTTTCTTTTTCAAACAAGTAAATATTTCTTAATTCATTCGAATTCCAAATTCTATTTTTATTTTCTTTGAATTCAAATACCATATTATTCTCCTTGAATTCAAATTCCATATTTAAATTCACTTTGAATTCAAATACCATGTTATTCTCCTTAAATTCAAATTCCATATTTAAATTCATATTTGAATTTAAATATTCAAATTATCTCTTGATAATTTATTCATTTTATTTATAAACACCAGTTTATAAATTTCCTTGTTTTATTTAAACAAGCCTATTTCAAAATCTATTTAAAATTTCCAATTCTATTTTAGAAAAAAAATAGAATTCCCCTTTTAAATCTCAAATATCCATTTCACGATATTTTAAATAAATTAACACTTAGTCCAGTGATATTTGAAACAATCAAATCATTCAACTTTTATTTCGGGTTTTCTAACACATCATATATGATGGTATATATGAAATCAAATAAACAAAACATATAATATATCTTTGAGGAATCCAGTTGGATTCCTCCAACCTGTTTTCCTGCGTCCACAGACGTTAGCACATAAATAATACCCATTCTGCTTCGTGGCAGAATATCGCGGTATAGAAGGTCATCCACTAATCATAGCGTGGGGCGTATAGGGTAATCATCCGCTATGGTACCGCAGGCATCCGCTAATGAGACTGCGGGAACAATCCAATCCTCAACCCAATATATATAATAGTCAACCCTAAATAACTAATATATTTAAATCAACCAGAAAGCATCAAACAAGTAACAACAATTATTTTTACCGAATAAAAATAATTCTAATTAACAGGTCAGTGAGATTTACTCACCAGGGTTTATTTTGCTGAATATCCTGATAAATCCCAAATCATCTCGTTTACGAATCGTCTTGAATAAATATATACCTATGATTATCGATTTTATTTAAGGATTAAACGACTATTACTTAAATTAACTTAACCTAAATAATTTAATTATTCTATGAACTTAAATATGGTAAAAATATATACCTTATTCCTACTGTAAATCAGCCGTAGCCTGCCTCATCCTCCTTTAGCAAAATCTCCATTGATTTACCTACTCCTATATCTCCATTGATTATCAAATCCTCAAGCACCCATATCTCCACTGATTTACCCAAAGTCAGCACCTTTCCATTGCCTGAAAAGCTGCACTCAAGAATCTTCATTCGACCATAGATCACGACTGCCTACTCCTGTAAACACTTCATCCCTCCTCTGATCGATGCTGTAAATTTTCGAACTCCAGATTCAGACAAACCCTAGGTCGGCCTCTTCTCGAATCATCGAACTCTCCCAAAAAAAATTCTGCATTCAACAAATCGAACTCGCCCACCTCAGTTGCCAACCATCGCGACTCCATCCTCGTTGAAAAATACCACCGTCGCCCTTTTCTAACATCGCAATGAACCTCTTCGCTGTGAAAAATCCGATTTGCGACTCTAGATCCAACTCGCGAACTCAACTCCTCGATTCAAATCCCCGACTCCACCTCAACGTCGCGCATCCTAATCGAGACCCATTCAATCCCCATCACGCACTTACTCCCTTGCTCGCGATAACCGATCGAGCTCCTCGATCTGAAGCCAACGATACGAAATTGCATGTATACGATTTCAGAAATGAATTCGGGTTTCCTTTTTATCTTCGAACTTTAATTTGATTTTGACTTGGAAGAAATAAAAACGAAAGGGTAGATGCGGTTATAAAGGGAGGAGGGTCATCGTGGCTTATAGGATAGCAAAAAAAAAAACGAAGCGTAGTGGCCTTAAATTGAACAGCGAGGCCCTTTTGCTTTAGTCTTGTAGTTTCGTTTCCGTCCACAGGCTATTTTATTTAAATTTGTCTTTCAACTGTTGTCCTTTAATTAAAATATGTCAGGATTCCGAGCTCCTCTCTGAACCCAACAACAGTCCTTCCTAGGGTTAAACCACCATTCTGAATCCACTGGTATAGGTTTCAGAGCCTATTTGATCATCTGGAGAATATCTAAATTTAAACCGATATATTAAATTCAAAACAATTCAATTCCTTGATTTAAATTAATTTCAAAACAATTAATTCTTCGAAATAAATAAATATTCTTATTCTGATTCAAACACGATTTCTAATCGATTATCTGAACTGATTCGATTCAGCTTTAAATATGAAATTCAATTTACTTCGTATTACGATAATTTAATTTATTCGATATGAATCGTACTTCGATTATTTAATCAATAACTCCATATAAAATTCTATTTATATCATCAGCTCAATATTTAAATCCATATTAAATATTTAAAATTATTTTGCCGAAAATCCGGGTCATTACAATCTTTCCCCCTTAAAAGAATTTCGTCCTCGAAATTAGTAAGGTACAAAAAGTGTTACTAACCCATTTACTTTTTAAAACTCAATTATAGTTGAACTCACCTCTTCATATTGCATTCACATGCATTCAATCTTATTCAAATTGATTTTAATCAATTTATTTACTTCGATTTACTTTCTTAAGTTAAATTCGAATTTCCAGAATTCAAATTCCTGAATTTTATTTCAAGTCCTTCTGAAATCACATAAATATATACATATATATTTATTTCTTTTTAAAATCCAAAACATTTGAATTTTCAAACCAGCTTGTTTCTTTCCAAACAAATTTCCTTCAAAAACTTTTCTAAGGCAGCAATTCATCACTTAGAAACTCGAAAATGAACACTGATGATGTTGCAATCATCATCGGAATTATTTTCAAGCCACTGAAGTGAGTTCAGTGCTGTATTACTTGATATTCATTTAGAAAAATATTTTTTTTTCAAACTCCCAGGATTTTAAATTCTGAATTCTGGTTTGAATTCTATTTTAATTCATCTCATTTGTATATATTTCATTCTTATACAAATTATATTTGGTTATAACCAACCATTTCAATTTTTTTTATAATCTTATTCGATTATAATTTTAACATCCAACACATCCATGTACTATAATAAATTAAGAAAATTATTCATTTTCTATCAAAATAGAATTTTTGAGTAAATTATTTCATTTACCCACTTAAAACAATATCGTGTTGAATAGTTCTGTTCAAGTGTTTAGAAATAAATATCGATACAGTTGTACTTCCCATATCGACCAGAATTCATAAACCACTCGTCAAACCAATTAACACGATATAAAACAGTTTTTATATCAAATAACAAATACGCTCTCTCGTACATATATACACTCAACTCATTCTAGGGTACTACTGACCCTGTCTCTAATGAGCACAACTCCACAAAGCCTAGGTGTTCGCTCAACCTATACTCTGATACCAACTGTAACGACCCGAAAATTTTCGACTTTGAACAACCGTTCAAGAGTCGAAAATTCCAGATTGTTAATGAAAGAAATTAGAGGTTGAGGATAGATAAGATAGAAACTTAGAATAGAAGAAGAAGAAGAACATAAACACAACACAGAATCTCACATCGCAGCGGAACAAAATATAATATATAACAGATTTTGAAATACAAACTTTTAACTGTATATACATACATCATCATCAGAGTACAACACTTACAATTACAGCGGAAATAACACTAGATAACTAACGCTGAAGCCTCCTGCTCCAAGCTCCTCCAAGGATATCTGAAAACACCTGAACTACTTGACTGCTCGTACAAATTTGAGCACCCAAGAGTTTAGGGAAAACATAGAAAATAAACTCTGGGTCAGTCATGGGACTGGTGTGAGTAAACAGTTTAAAACAGTTTGAGACAAGTAAATGATATCTCATAAGACCACGCCATATAACGGAACGGGTTTTTCCCTTATGAGAATCCAAAATAATCTTTATATCAACTCTTTTGATATTATAATAGTGTCTAAATCACATAAATAACAGTCTAGTGGAAACGCTTGCATCTCACGTTCCACATATATAATATACAAATCAAAACCGCAAGCACGTATTGGATAATGGATTTCCAACTATGACAAGGTATGGAACCACCTTCCGATCAGTGTACTCTAGGAACGATACACTGGAGTTCAACAAGAACATCTTGCAACTCAGCCACACATGACCGACCACTCATTTCTCTTGAGTGTATCGAATGTACATCACCAACGGTTGGGATCAGCAACCGTTTCCCGTATATATAAGGGACAACATTGATAGATTAAAGAAGCAAATGAATATTCTCTAGATAGGTGATTATACACCCTACTTCGGTGCGACCGACTTAGCCATGCTGCCTGCCCGATTTTTGTCATTTCCCGGTTGTTGAGGCTAGAAGCTACGCTTATCTATCTTTCATTAATAGCACAATTACTTTGAATGCCACATTTCAGATCCGTTAATCGTTAGTTGGATTTGCACAAATAGATTCTGGATATTATGCGAAGGGAATAAATTCGTTGGCCACCATATATATTTGTACATTCCAACTCATTTGATCATTGGAAATATTCTGTCAGACATTCGTCCATTTACGTTCGTTCTGGGATTGAACGAAACCGAAGGCACAATTTCCATTAATGGAAAAAGCCCTTGCACTTTTACTCCGTCTTCGATTATCTTCACATAATCTGATTCGCAACGCTACTGCCAATACGGAGTGGTTCTTTGGATAATAATCCAACCGGTCTCTCCATATTGACAACGATGGTCAAAACTTCGATAGTCTGTGATTTAACTATCGAATAAAAATAAGTGTTCCGATAGTCGGTGATTTAACTATCGATAAAAACAAGTGTTCATCCAAATATCAAACAATCACTGAGCCCTTAATTAATATTTCATTAATTAGATTACTTCTCCATTTGTTCATCAATATTTATTAACCAAAATTATAAATAACCATATTGCCCTTTTACGTTATTTGGAAAACATTGCCGAATATCGCCTCCTTTTATTTTCTATTGTTAGAAAATATCTTCTAATTATAATTGGAAAGTATTCCAATTACTCATCTCTTTCCCGAACTCGTTTATTTCTAAACTTAGGAAATATACGTTATTCTATTTCCAAACTTACTCTTATTTGGGTTAAAACGGATGTTATGTAAAACATCGTTACGACAACCCAAATACAGTATTTAACTACTTCTTATTCCACATTGATCTTCGAGCCTGAATCTTGCTACTTATCGGTATATCATGAAATCAACCAAGTTGGGGTATAATTACCTCTCAGACCTTGACTGAATACATTTAACGTCAAAACAGACAAGACTACTTACTCGAACAAATCAATACCATTCAAACAAATTATCCTCTTTTAAAACACGTACACTTTTCTCTTTCTATTCTTACGATGATTTTATTCCTATATTTCCTTTTTGATTTTCCTATTTTATTTTTAAGTTAGTTTTCTTAACGACTTCTATATACATCGATACACTAATTTCTAACTATCGAAATTTCTTAAAAATATTCTAACTCCTTAAATTTCCGGAAAAATTCGCCATAACCTCCTTTGTGCCGGGAGCATCGGGAAATTTCAAATAGCTTCCCCGGTCCTTCTCCAATCAAAAAGAAAAAGAAAAAGCCAAGCGGCTAGCCGATACGGCGCATAAAATCTCATATATGAATTAAATACGTACCTTTTGTCGAGCATTCTATTTATATATCTTCTACACTTTACTCCACTTTATTCCAAACCTGTTTAACATATGTCTATCCATTTTCAATTCACTACAACTTACTCTGATCATTTTTAACTCAGTTCTTTAACTAATTCGTTAGTTGGCCCTATTGCTCATTTTATTTAAATAGTTGAACATAACATGTTCAAATTTGATTCCAACTTATTTATACAAATCAAATTCCCCCTTTTTTCCTTTTCTAGTTTCATATTCGGTTTGAATATGAAATCACAAGTTAATTTACTTATTCACAGTTTGCTCGATTCAATCGTTTTTAACTAATTCATTTATCAGTTTGCAATTTAACTCTTTTGCCTATACCACTTTGATATTTGAATATAACATATCCAAATATATTTCAACTTGATTATAAACTAATTGAAATTCATTTTCAATTCACGTTCCATATTCGATTTCGAATATATATTTACAAATCCAATTCTCCTTTCAAAGTCTTATTTCGATTCAAACCTTGATTAACTAATTTCTCTTCTACTTAGTTAATTCTATTAAATAATCAAAAAAATGATTTTTGTCTCAAAAATCATTTTACTTACTTCACTTGAGTTCATATATATTTTATAACTCAAGTCCAGATTTTTCTAATGAACATTTGGATTTTTATTTGCTTAAAGTCCTTATATTTATTTAACTAAACCCTTATGGCTTTATACGGATTCTGGCGTTGTTTTCCTAGAAATTTGATTTTGACGTAACTCAAAATCTATTCGACGAAATTCAGATTTTTCTCTTCCATTTGAAAACTATTATCAAATCGGTCCTGACGATTCTTGTTTCACAGAATTCTGACTTCAATTGAGTCCTGTATACTCGATTGAAGTTTGAATCGCCAATTTACGAACTGCAGCGCTGCAGCGAGTTTGTTTTAATTATATTTATATATATAAACTTTTAAACTTCGTTAAAATGAATTCTACTCCATTTTAACTCTATTTGAATTCTAATATTCAAACTCCATTTTTCTCTATTTGAATTTCTTGATTCAACATCCAATCTCACTTTTATTTGAATTCTATATTCAAATTCCAAATCCTTTTCTATTTTACATTCAAATTCAATACTTAAATTTCCTTTATTCAACTCCCATTTAAATTCCTTTGTTCAAATTCTATTGTTGGATTTCCTTTTCTATTTTACATTCAAATTCAATACTTAAATTTCCTTTATTCAACTCCCATTTAAATTCCTATGTTCAAATTCTATAGTTGGATTTCCTTTTCTATTTTACATTCAAATTCAATACTTGAATTTCTATTTCAATTCCATATTCAAATTCAATACTTGAATTTCTATTTCAATTCCTATATTCAATTTCTATACTTGAAATTCCTTTTGAATTCTATTATTCAATTTTATACTTGAATTTCCATTTCAAATCTCTATTCAAATTTCATATTTGAATTCCATTTGAAATCTCTATTCAATTCCTATTTCAATTCTTCTTTGAAATCCTATATTTCAAATTCAATTCAATTCTTCTTTGAAATTCAATATTTCAAATTCAATTCAATTCTTCTTTGAAATTCAATATTTCAAATTCTTTTATTCAAATCCCTTTATTCCTTTATTCACATTCTTTTATGAATTTCTATATTCAAATTCTATATTCAATTCTTTTTTGAATTCTCGATTCAAATTCTCTTGTTCAAATTCTATATTCAAATTTCATTTCGATTCTATATTCAAATTCCATTTGAATTTCTATATTCAAATTCTATTTCAATTCTATTTGAATAAAACTTCTAAATTATCCAAGGATAATCTATTTCCCTTCTTTATAAACTTCGTTTATATATTTCTTTACTTCCCTGATTATTTAATTTATAAACTTCGTTTATAAATTTCTACACTTCTCGATCATTCAATTTATAAAATTCGTTTATAAATTTCTAGACTTAAGACTTGTTTTCTTTTTTAAACAAGTAAATATTTCTTAACTCATTCGAATTCCAAATTCTATTTTTATTTTCTTTGAATTCAAATACCATATTATTCTCCTTGAATTCAAATTCCATATTTAAATTCACTTTGAATTCAAATACCATGTTATTCTCCTTAAATTCAAATTCCATATTTAAATTCATATTTGAATTTAAATATTCAAATTATCTCTTGATAATTTATTCATTTAATTTATAAACACCAGTTTATAAATTTCCTTGTTTTATTTAAACAAGCCTATTTCAAAATCTATTTAAAATTTCCAATTCTATTTTAGAAAAAAATAGAATTCCCCTTTTAAATCTCAAATATCCATTTCACGATATTTTAAATAAATTAACACTTAGCCCAGTGATATTTGAAACAATCAAATCATTCAACTTTTATTTCGGGTTTTCTAACACATCATATATGATGGTATATATGAAATCAAATAAACAAAACAGATAATATATCTTTGAGGAATCCAGTTGGATTCCTCCAACCTGTTTTCCTGCATCCACAGACGTTAGCACATAAATAATACCCATTCTGCTTCGTGGCAGAATACCGCGGTATAGAAGGTCATCCACTAATCATAGCGTGGGGCGTATATCATCCGCTATGGTACCGCGGGCATCCGCTAATGAGACTGCGGGAACAATCCAATCCTCAACCCAATATATATATAATAGTCAACCCTAAATAACTAATATATTTAAATCAACCAGAAAGCATTCAAACAAGTAACAACAATTATTTTTACCGAATAAAAATAATTCTAATTAACAGGTCAGTGAGATTTACTCACCAGGGTTTATTTTGCTGAATATCCTGATAAATCCCATATCATCTCGTTTACGAATCGTCTTGAATAAATATATACCTATGATTATCGATTTTATTTAAGGATTAAACGACTATTACTTAAATTAACTTAACCTAAATAATTTAATTATTCTATGAACTTAAATATGGTAAAAATATATACCTTATTTGTGACGGCCCGCCTCGCACCAGCCTGCATCTCCTCCGAATACACATGCCCGACTAGCACAAGACGGTCGTCTTAAGAAAGGAAAGAAGGGAATGAACTAATCAAAGAAACCTGCAGAATGTCTCACAGCGCATGGAATAAAATATAATAATAACATACTTGACACAAAACAGGCGAGACAGTACATAAGCTGATAACTAAAATCAACATCAATCATCAAAGCAGCGGAAATCCAAATGCAGCTTATTACAATTTTCCAAGTTTACTGTCTCTAAACAAAAGAAAGCTGAAGTAGAAGATACACCAACAATGCCCAAGCAGTGATCTTCAACAATACAGGGAGAATACTATATATATTACGTGGAAGCCTCCTGCCCGTCTCCGGATCATCTACCCGTGCATCACCAGCTAACCTGTTTCTAGTCTGCTCGTGTGAGCACCCAGAGTAATAAGAGGAGACATAAAACTCTGGGTCAGACATAAAGCCTGGTATGAGCGATAAGCATCTAAACAGAATAATGACAGGTATACTAAACCATACCTGAACCTGGACCTGCAACCAAAGAGTTAGTACCACATACCGTACAATACTCCAAGGTGCCATAATAAATAGTGTAAGAATACGGGGGTGGGGTGTGCATGTCAAAATGATAGCAAACAAATCATCCATAGCAACCATCCTCACATCTCTCTCTCGGTGCGTAAAGCGTACGACATCTACCACTTTGGAACACTAGACAAACTGAGGCAACGACGAATCCCGACTTGTAGAAACCCTGCTGTGACCAAGCCAAACACTTGGAGTCATGACCAAACATTTCAATGACCCACTTCATTGGTCATAGCCCTTGGTTCTACCAATGCCATAATGGCCCTGAATCCGCCTTCGTACCTCCTACCATAGTGGTCCAAAGCTATAGGTGTCGATAACTCCTTAGCACGCGTCCCGCAGCAAAGCCCAACCATGAAGCGAACTCGTTGATTCCCATCTAAATCTTGAGCTCTAACTTCTCATTTGGACTTCCTTTGCATCTCGGGTTTGGTCGAATTGGAGTGGGTCTTCAGAAGAGTCATCGCGTAGTAGTAATAGCCCACGTACGATTCGGTTCGGTGCTCCTCATCTAGTTTGGTTCGGTTCGGTGTAACCTTCCTGATCGGTTCGGATCGGTGGTCCTCGTCTAGCTTGGTTCGGGTCGGTAGTCCACTTCGGGTCGGGTCGGTGTCTTCCTCCGGGTCGGGTCGGTTCAGTGATTCTCCCCTCTTCAGATATCGGTTCGGTTCGGGTGCCTCTGCTTGAGTTCGGTTCGGAGGTAGTTCATCCGACCTGGTTCTTCCTGTTTGACTTGCTTGCCTGCTCCGATCCGTCCTGTTCTCTTCCTCCGATCCGGTCTGCTCCATCGCTTCGATCCGATCTTCTGTCCAACTCCAACTCTAAGCAATGGCCTTCCTTCCTGCCAAACTTCTTCCAGTGGCAAGTCCTCATCCAGTTCGGATTCCCTTGGTCAGTTCCCTAGTCCGATCCGACCCCTTTTCTCCGATCCGAACCGGTTCGGGACCTGCACATTTCTGCAACTTTCCAGCGAGCTTTCTACGCCATTCGACGACGTTTTCAACCAATTTAACTATTCTAATCAATCATGAAACATACCATAGAGTCATAGCAACATGTAATAGCAACCACAAACAGCAAACAACAATTCAAATGAATCAAAATGGATCAAAAGTGACTAAAACTTCATATTTTCCCATAATCCCTCTTAAGCATGTTTAAGCATACGATTAGCAAAACACATCGAAATTAACTCAAATTTCTAACAGAGCCTTAAAACATTATTTTAGAATTTTAAGAATTTTTCCAGAATTTATTTACGTATAAATTCGCTAATCTTCACTAATCACCCTTAATTAACTGTAATTAGTGTCAAAATGATGCTATCACTCACCTTGGCCACTAATGAAATTTTCAGAACTGAAACTCCTCTGATTTGGGGCGAATACTGATGTCTAACAGCAGCTCTAACCTTGCTTTGGTGCTTTTTCTCCTTAATTTGGTGTTGCTAAGCCTAATCTTCAATTAGAGAGTGATTTGGGGTGTTTTAGATGTAGGAAGCCATTACTAAGGTCTCAAGGAGGTTTGTGGCGGCTCAAAACTGAAATGGAAGTGATAACCTAACCCTAATCAGACCTCCTATACCTCTAAACCCGAAATTCCCCTTGGGCCTAGCGGCTAATCACCCGGTTAAGCCCAATTAAGCTGTTTTTCTCCATCTGGAACTTGTTTCAGCCATATCTCCCAAACGGTAAGTCCGTTTGGCTAATGTGACCACTCTACGGAAAGAGAAACCATCATCCGAAGCCAATGGAAGTGGTTTCAGGTCAAAATCCCTTTCCAGTCAAAAGTTATGGCCAAAACAGTGCCAACTAGGGGTAAAATGGTCATTTAAAAATCGAGAAAAATCATGAACATGGGAAATGACCCCAATAGTCGTCTCCCAAAGTTACATGACCATACGACTTCGTATATGAAAGAAATAAATATCCTACGATCCTATGATGCGTAGAACGCGGGTCGTTACACTCTCCCCCCCTTAAGAAATTTCGTCCCCGAAATTACTTAACCCAAAACATACAAAGGATCCCGCATGCCTAACAACCACATATAACAATCAAACATGCAAAACAAGCAAACAAGCCTATCCTAGCATGCGGAAAAACTAAATCGAAGTCAAAATCTTACCAAACAAAGAGTTCTGGATACTTCTTCCTTATGTCCTCCTCTGTTTCCCAAGTACAATCACTCTCGTTCTCGCTCCACTGTACCTTGACTAGCTTCACCGCCTTCCTTCGAAGTTGTATCATGTCGTACTCGACAATACGGGCCGGCTTGCGGTTCCCAACCGCCTCGGGTTCTACTTCGAAGTCCTCTAACTGATCAGGTGGAATAGTCATATCTGAGTCGTGAACGAACTTCCTTAGTTGGGAAACATGAAATACGTTATGAACTCCCGTCATCTTCTCTGGTAAGTCAATCCTATATGCCAAATTCCCGACTAGTTCAAGAACAGGGATTGGGCCAACAAACCTTGGTGCCAACTTGCCTCTCCTGCCAAATCGTATTACACTCTTCAACGGGGAAATCTTGACAAATACCAAGTCACCAACTGAGAACTTTAAGTCTCTTCGCCTCTTATCAGCATAACTCTTCTGCCTATCTTGGGCTGCCTTCATTCGTTGCTGAATGATCTTGATCTTATCTGAAGTTTCCCTCACCACATCTGGTCCAAGCATAAACTTCTCGCCAGTCTCTATCCAACATGATGGTGAGTTACACGGCCTTCCGTACAAAGCTTCAAACGGAGCCATACCGATACTGGATTGGTAGCTATTATTATATGCAAACTCTACTAGATGCAAATGGTCATCCCATGATCCTCCAAAATCCAATATACATGCTCTCAAGAGATCTTCCAAAATACGGTTCACCCTCCCCGTCTGACCGTCGGTCTGAGGATGATATGCGGTACTGAGGTGTAACTCTGACCCTAGCGCCTCTTGTAAGCTCTTCCAAAACCCACTAGTGAACAACGGGTCTCGGTCGCTCACAATGCTTTTAGGTACTCCATGAAATCTCACTATCCACTTCATATACAATTCTGCTAACTTAGTTGCCGTTCTGGTCGATTTGACTGGTATAAACCTTGCACTTTTAGTTAGTCGATCCACAATTACCCAAATGCTATCATATCCCGATCTAGTCCTTGGTAATCCATCGATGAAATCCATCGAGACTTGCTCCCATTTCCATTCGGGAATTTCTAAGGGTTGTAACAACCCACTAGGCTTCTTTTGCTCGGCTTTAACTAGCTGGCAATTCATGCACTTGGATATAAACTTCCCAACGTCTCTTTTCATCCCTTCCCAGTAGTAGATCTGCTTCATATCTCTATACATCTTATTACCACCGGGGTGTATAGTCAGCTTTGAGTGATGACATTCTCTAAGCACTTCATCCCTCAATCCATTGACATTGGGTACAACAAGCTTTCCATTCTTTCTAAGCCACCTTTCTCGACCAAGCCCATACTTGTTCATCTCCTCATCGATTCCCATCTCTAACTTGGAGATGATTTCCAATAGGTTAGGATCGTCCCTCTGACTAGAGCCGATCCGCTCAATCAAAGTAGGTCTGATCGTCAAACTTGCTAACATCTCTGGATCCAATTCGCACTTTGGTCTGAAATCAAACCCCGCGATAAACTCCAGTTGCTTCCTTTCAAGGAACATAGCCCCTAAGCTGGCATGTCTTCTACTCAATGCATCAGCCACCGCATTGCCCTTTCCCGGTGTGTATGCGATGTCAAAATCATAGGAAGCTAAGAACTCTAACCATCTCTGCTGACGGAGATTTAAATCCTTCTGGGAGAATAGATACTTCAACGACTTATGATCTGTAAACAGCTCAAATCTTTCTCCCAAGAGATAGTTCTCCACATCTTTAACGCGAACACGATCGCTGCCAATTCTAAATCATGGGTAGGGTATCTTCTCTCGTGCGGTTTCAATTGCCGACTTGCATAAGCTACAACCCTACCGCCTTGCATCAATACAGCACCCAGCCCGGTACCACAATCATCCGTGTATACCGTCATCTCTTCATCCCCCTTAGGAATGACTAACACTGGTGCGCTTGTCAACTTGTCCTTTAGGCTTTTAAATGCATTCTCGCACCTCTCATCCCAGACAAAAGCTTGATTCTTCTTGGTCAACTGGGTCAATGGTGCTGCTATCTTAGAGAAACCTTGGATAAACTTACGATAATATCCCGCTAATCCAAAGAAACTTCTTACATCTGCTGCATTCTTGGGCGTAGGCCAATCTTGTACCGTAGCCACCTTTGCTGGGTCCACGGCAATACCACTCTCTGATACAACATGGCCCAAGAACCTCACTTCCCTCTTCCAGAAGTGGCACTTAGAAAACTTTGCTTTCAATTGGTGCTTTCTCAACACCTCCATCGCTACTCTTAAATGTTCCTTGTGTTCTTCCTCTGTCCTCGAATAGACCAAAATATCATCAACGAACACAAGGACAAACTTATTCAACTGATCCCTGAATACCCTATTCATAAGATCCACAAAATATGCTGGGGCATTGGTCAGACCAAATGGCATAACCAACCATTCATAAAACCCAGACGGCGTCCGAAATGCCGTTTTAGCTATACTCTCAGCTTCCACTCTAAGCTGATGAAAACCTGTCGCGAGATCCAACTGAGAAAATACTCTCGCGCCACTCAACTGATCAAACAAATCATCTATCCGCGGTAGAGGATACTTATTCTTCCTCGTCACTTTATTCAACTCGCGGTAGTCTACACACAAACGAAGGGAACCATCCGCCTTGGTAGCAAACACAACTGGTGCTCCCCATTCAGAAACACTCCTTCTGATAAATCCCTTCTTCAAAAGATCGCTGACTTGCACCTCGAGCTCTCGCTGCTCCCTTGGTGCCATACGACGAAGTGGCATCACTATAGGGCTGGCATCTTTTACCAAATCAATACGAAACTCAATCTCTCGGTGTGGTGGAAGTCCGGTCACTTCTTCGAAAACATCCGGATACTGGCCAACCACGGGCAAACCTGACAACTCACTATGCGGAATGTCGAGGGAGTTTAGAAAACTAGCCAATACCCCCTTACTGGGTAGACCACCAAACACTATCCTCCGCCCATCATCCGCTCTAGCTGTCACCAACAAGCCCTCACAGTCTACCACCACCCCGTATCTTTGGAGCCAATCTACTCCCAAAATAATGCCAAACCCAGTAAAGCCCAAAACAAAGCAATCACAAACAAACATGCATCCATGACTCGATAGAACCACATTGCGACAAATCATGCTAAGGCTAGTTGAACCACCAATCGGGTTCGTCACTACTAAAGGTCTATCGACAATCTCGGGCTCCAATCCCAACCTATCTACCAGGTCACTAGATATGAAAGAACTGGAAGCTCCGGTATCAAACAAAACTCTAACAGGAACATCATAAACAGAAAGCATACCTTGAATGACGACATTCTTTCCCTTCTCCGCCGCAGTTGGGGCATTCGACGAAGAAGGAATAGCATTAAGAGCATATGCTTTCACCATTTGCTTTTCCTTAGGGGGTTGCGGACACTTGTCCTTGTGATGTCCCAATTGGCCACAATTGAAGCACTTCCTATCCGCTGGCTTGGCCCGACAATTACTAGCATAATGGCCCTTCTTACCACAGCTGAAGCACTCCACATCTTGCTTATTCTTTTTCTTCTGGCCATCCTTAGCATGATTCTGCTTTCTCTTATTCTGGGAACCACCTTTGCCTCCACCACTAGCTTGTGGCTTTGGCTCATCTGCGGATGCAACCTCAGTCCTCGGCTTAGGGTAGAGACTTTCTGACCTTAACGCTTTCCCCACAATCGATTCAAACGTCTCATCGATGTGGTTAATAAGTTTTTCCCCCAAGTATTGATCCAAACCAGTTATGAATTTCTCATTCTTCTTCTCGGCAGTATCAATAAGAGATAACCCGTACTTCGACAAAGTGTCAAATTCAGCAATATACTCCGAGACAGTTCTGCCATTCTGCTTGAGCTCCAAGAATTTCTTAAACAACATTGACTTCTGAGCAGCTGGGATGAACTTCTCACTAAAGCGAGCCTTAAACTGCTCCCAAGTAATCTGATCTTCGGGAGTAGCTGCCTTTATAGCATTCCACCAATTCATTGCCCGCCCTTGCAGCTGACGGGACGCTAGCTTTCTCTTCATCGCATCCTCGATACCCAAATCCTCGAAGATACGTTCGCAACTATCCAACCAATCCTGAACGTCCGTAGCCGACTCCGTTCCATGGAATGACTTCCCACCAAGACTAGTATAATCCTTATTTAGCTTGGCGAAGTCGACTCTTGGCGCCTGCACTATTGGACCACCACCATTTCCACCATTGAGAGCTGCCCTCTGCACATCCCTAAGCATCTCTCTCATGAGGTCAGTAAACATCGTCCTCATGTCAGCAGCAATCCCATTATTGGCTCCCCTACCAGCACCTCTAGTATCTCGGCTCATCGTCAATCTGAAAAAGGAAACGATTAACGACTCCATAGTGGTGCTAGTGCAGTGCGACTTCATTCTTATACTACTAATAGTATATATATAGCTTTTGAAAACCAAAATAATTACAAATACGCTCTCTCGTATACGTATACTATCTCTCCCTGATAACTTCCCTAGGTTAACTACGCAACCTAGAGCTCTGATACCAAGTGTGACGGCCCGCCTCGCACCAGCCTGCATCTCCTCCGAATACACATGCCCGACTAGCACAAGACGGTCGTCTTAAGAAAGGAAAGAAGGGAATGAACTAATCAAAGAAACCTGCAGAATGTCTCACAGCGCATGGAATAAAATATAATAATAACATACTTGACACAAAACAGGCGAGACAGTACATAAGCTGATAACTAAAATCAACATCAATCATCAAAGCAGCGGAAATCCAAATGCAGCTTATTACAATTTTCCAAGTTTACTGTCTCTAAACAAAAGAAAGCTGAAGTAGAAGATACACCAACAATGCCCAAGCAGTGATCTTCAACAATACAGGGAGAATACTATATATATTACGTGGAAGCCTCCTGCTCGTCTCCGGATCATCTACCCGTGCATCACCAGCTAACCTGTTTCTAGTCTGCTCGTGTGAGCACCCAGAGTAATAAGAGGAGACATAAAACTCTGGGTCAGACATAAAGCCTGGTATGAGCGATAAGCATCTAAACAGAATAATGACAGGTATACTAAACCATACCTGAACGTGGACCTGCAACCAAAGAGTTAGTACCACATACCGTACAATACTCCAAGGTGCCATAATAAATAGTGTAAGAATACGGGGGTGGGGTGTGCATGTCAAAATGATAGCAAACAAATCATCCATAGCAACCATCCTCACATCTCTCTCTCGGTGCGTAAAGCGTACGACATCTACCACTTTGGAACACTAGACAAACTGAGGCAACGACGAATCCCGACTTGTAGAAACCCTGCTGTGACCAAGCCAAACACTTGGAGTCATGACCAAACATTTCAATGACCCACTTCATTGGTCATAGCCCTTGGTTCTACCAATGCCATAATGGCCTTGAATCCGCCTTCGTACCTCCTACCATAGTGGTCCAAAGCTATAGGTGTCGATAACTCCTTAGCACGCGTCCCGCAGCAAAGCCCAACCATGAAGCGAACTCGTTGATTCCCATCTAAATTTTGAGCTCTAACTTCTCATTTGGACTTCCTTTGCATCTCGGGTTTGGTCGAATTGGAGTGGGTCTTCAGAAGAGTCATCGCGTAGTAGTAATAGCCCACGTACGATTCGGTTCGGTGCTCCTCATCTAGTTTGGTTCCGTTCGGTGTAACCTTCCTGATCGGTTCGGATCGGTGGTCCTCGTCTAGCTTGGTTCGGGTCGGTAGTCCACTTCGGGTCGGGTCGGTGTCTTCCTCCGGGTCGGGTCGGTTCAGTGATTCTCCCCCCTTCAGATATCGGTTCGGTTCGGGTGCCTCTGCTTGAGTTCGGTTCGGAGGTAGTTCATCCGACCTGGTTCTTCCTGTTTGACTTGCTTGCCTGCTCCGATCCGTCCTGTTCTCTTCCTCCGATCCGGTCTGCTCCATCGCTCCGATCCGATCTTCTGTCCAACTCCAACTCTAAGCAATGGCCTTCCTTCCTGCCAAACTTCTTCCAGTGGCAAGTCCTCATCCAGTTCGGATTCCCTTGGTCAGTTCCCTAGTCCGATCCGACCCCTTTTCTCCGATCCGAACCGGTTCGGGACCTGCACATTTCTGCAACTTTCCAGCGAGCTTTCTACGCCATTCGACGACGTTTTCAACCAATTTAACTATTCTAATCAATCATGAAACATACCATAGAGTCATAGCAACATGTAATAGCAACCACAAACAGCAAACAACAATTCAAATGAATCAAAATGGATCAAAAGTGACTAAAACTTCATATTTTCCCATAATCCCTCTTAAGCATGTTTAAGCATACGATTAGCAAAACACATCGAAATTAACCCAAATTTCTAACAGAGCCTTAAAACATTATTTTAGAATTTTAAGAATTTTTCCAGAATTTATTTACGTATAAATTCGCTAATCTTCACTAATCACCCTTAATTAACTGTAATTAGTGTCAAAATGATGCTATCACTCACCTTGGCCACTAATGAAATTTTCAGAACTGAAACTCCTCTGATTTGGGGCGAATACTGATGTCTAACAGCAGCTCTAACCTTGCTTTGGTGCTTTTTCTCCTTAATTTGGTGTTGCTAAGCCTAATCTTCAATTAGAGAGTGATTTGGGGTGTTTTAGATGTAGGAAGCCATTACTAAGGTCTCAAGGAGGTTTGTGGCGGCTCAAAACTGAAATGGAAGTGATAACCTAACCCTAATCAGACCTCCTATACCTCTAAACCCGAAATTCCCCTTGGGCCTAGCGGCTAATCACCCGGTTAAGCCCAATTAAGCTGTTTTTCTCCATCTGGAACTTGTTTCAGCCATATCTCCCAAACGGTAAGTCCGTTTGGCTAATGTGACCACTCTACGGAAAGAGAAACCATCATCCGAAGCCAATGGAAGTGGTTTCAGGTCAAAATCCCTTTCCAGTCAAAAGTTATGGCCAAAACAGTGCCAACTAGGGGTAAAATGGTCATTTAAAAATCGAGAAAAATCATGAACATGGGAAATGACCCCAATAGTCGTCTCCCAAAGTTACATGACCATACGACTTCGTATATGAAAGAAATAAATATCCTACGATCCTATGATGCGTAGAACGCGGGTCGTTACATTATTCCTACTGTAAATCAGCCGTAGCCTGCCTCATCCTCCTTTAGCAAAATCTCCATTGATTTACCTACTCCTATATCTCCATTGATTATCGAATCCTCAAGCGCCCATATCTCCACTGATTTACCCAAAGTCTGCACCTTTCCATTGCCTGAAAAGCTGCACTCAAGAATCTTCATTCGACCATAGATCACGACTGCCTACTCCTGTAAACACTTCATCCCTCCTCTGATCGATGCTGTAAATTTTCGAACTCCAGATTCAGACAAACCCTAGGTCGGCCTCTTCTCGAATCATCGAACTCTCCCAAAAAAAATTCTGCATTCAACAAATCGAACTCGCCCACCTCAGTTGCCAACCATCGCGACTCCATCCTCGTTGAAAAATACCACCGTCGCCCTTTTCTAACATCGCGATGAACCTCTTCGCTGTGAAAAATCCGATTTGCGACTCTAGATCCAACTCGCGAACTCA
Source organism: Allium sativum (assembly GCA_030737875.1). Lineage (NCBI taxonomy): Eukaryota > Viridiplantae > Streptophyta > Magnoliopsida > Asparagales > Amaryllidaceae > Allium > Allium sativum. The sequence goes on from CM060922.1 coordinate 714,841,571, forward strand.
ACTCCTCGATTCAAATCCCCGACTCCACCTCAACGTCGCGCATCCTAATCGAGACCCATTCAATCCCCATCACGCACTTACTCCCTTGCTCGCGATAACCGATCGAGCTCCTCGATCTGAAGCCAACGATACGAAATTGCATGGATACGATTTCAGAAATGAATTCGGGTTTCCTTTTTATCTTCCAACTTTAATTTGATTTTGACTTGGAAGAAATAAAAACGAAAGGGTAGATGCGGTTATCAAGGGAGGAGGGTCATCGTGGCTTATAGGATAGCCAAAAAAAAGAACGAAGCGTACTGGCCTTAAATTGAACAGCGAGGCACTTTTGCTTTAGTCTTGTAGTTTCGTTTCCGTCCATAGGCTATTTTATTTAAATTTGTCTTTCAACTGTTGTCCTTTAATTAAAATATGTCAGGATTCCGAGCTCCTCTCTGAACCCAACAACAGTCCTTCCTAGGGTTAAACCACCATTCTGAATCCACTGGTATAGGTTTCAGAGCCCTATTTGATCATCCGGAGAATATCTAAATTTAAACCGATATATTAAATTCAAAACAATTTAATTCCTTGATTTAAATTAATTTCAAAACAATTAATTCTTCGAAATAAATAAATATTCTTATTCTGATTCAAACATGATTTCTTATCGATTATCTGAACTGATTCGATTCAGCTTTAAATATGAAATTCAATTTACTTCGTATTACGATAATTTAATTTATTCGATATGTATCGTACTTCGATTATTTAATCGATAACTCCATATAAAATTCTATTTATATCATCAGCTCAATATTTAAATCCATATTAAATATTTAAAATTAGTTGGCCGAAAATCCGATTCATTACAGAACTGGGGACCCACAACAAGGCATGTCTAGGCATTTGGCTCTTACAGGAGGAGACCGAGTTGTGGTGGGATGCCATCACCTCCAAAGATGAGGAGGGTACTTTTGGGACCTAGGAACAATTCAAGACCATGCTCAAGGGGAAGTTAATCCCCGAACAGGCATTAGAGAGGATGCCTGACGAGTTTGCTAATCTCCAGCAGGGAGATCGTTCTATTCAAGAACATCTTAACAAATTCACACAGTTGTCATGCTATGCTCCAGAGCTCATTTTGACATCCAAGGCGAAGAACAAGAGGTTCATACTGGGGTTGAAACGCAAATATCAGGACCGGGCCATGAGCAACATCAAACTCTCATTTTCTGAACTAGTAGAGATGGCTTGCAACTATGAAGATTTGGATGAGAGGAACTCCAATCTTGATCGCGCTAAAAGCCAAGCTGGAAACAAGCGCAAAGCTTCAAGTGATCAGTCCGAGTCCAGCAATACAGCAGCCGCTACTCAGCAATCTGGCAAGATACCCGAAGGAAGCTGCTATAATTGCGGGAAGAAAGGACATTATTTGAATGTGTGCACAGCCCAAAAGAAACTGAAGGCAAATCCAGACCACAGCTCAGCCGAATGCTACAACTTCCATCAGAAAAGGGACTATAGCAGGAATTGTCCTTTGAAGAAGAATGCTCAGGTGGCACATGTTTATGAGGGGGCCACCCCGCCAGCAATCACAGTTGGATCAGGGAAACCCGACGTCTTGGGAGGTACCCTTACAATTAAAAATATTCATGTTTCGGTACTTTTTGATACTGGTGCATCACGCAGCATCATTTCTAGTAACACTGTTAGTAAGTTAAAGTTAAAAGTAAAAGATCTTAAAGAACCAATTAAAGTTCAAAACCCGATAGGGGGCTCTATCCTTCTTGGTTCATGTTGTAAAGTACCTATTTCTTTTTCCCGATACAAATTTCCTTTTAACTTGATTGTTATGGATTTTTCTGAATTCGACGCTATTCTTGGGCTTGACTGGTTAACTGAGCGTGAAGCTGAAGTAAAATGTGTCGAAAGGGAGGTAAAAATTAAAACAAAGGTCGGTCGTATCACTATACCATGTCTCGGTTCAGAACCAGATAGGAAAGAATTTTGGTCTTCTTTGGAAGTTATTCCCACTTCATTAGAAAAGATACCGGTCGTTAAAAACTATGTGGGTGTGTTTGAAGAAGTCGAAAACTTACCTCCGCAAAGAGAAATTGAATTCAGAATCGATCTAATTCCGAATGCCCGACCCGTAGTACATCCCATTCGAAGAATGGCCCCGAATGAAAAGGAAGAGTTGGGCAGCCAAACTCGAGAATTGCTTTGGAAAGGTCTGATCAGGACAAGCTTTTCAGGTTGGGGAGCATCAGTAGTGTTTGTCCCGAAATCAGAAGGTACTCTACGACTTTGTGTTGATTACCGAGATCTCAATAAGCAGGCACTGAAGAACAAATACCCCTTGCCACGAATAGATGATCTGTTAGATCAATTAAATGGGGCGAGAGTATTCTCAAGAATGGACCTAGCTACAGGTTTCCACCAATTACGTATAGCCGAAGACTGTGTTCCTTTGACAGCCTTCAGTGGTCCCGATTTATTCTACGAATGGTTAGTGATGTCATTCGGCTTGTGTAACGCTCTGGCATACCTCGTCGATCTTATGAATAGAGTGTTCCGTTGTGTTTTGAATAAATTTGTTCTGTTCTTCATCGATGATATCTTGATCTACTCCCAGTCAGAAGGCGATCATGCAAAACATTTAGAACAAGTGTTGGAAATTCTGAGGAGAAATGTCTTAAAAGCAAAATTTTCTAAGTGTATCTTCTGGCAAGGTGAAGTTAAGTTCCTTGGCCATGTCGTTTCAAAAGAAGGGATTGCTATAGACCCAAGCAAAATTACAGCGATTCAAGACTGGAAACAGCCTACTACCCCCACCGAAGTTCGAAGTTTCCTTGGATTGGCTAGTTACTATCGGAAATTCGTTAAGGACTTTTCAAAGATATCTGGTGTATTAACAAAGCTCACAAAGAAACATGAGAAATTCAAGTGGACTCCGGAGTGTGAGGAAGCGTTCGGAGAACTGAAACTGAGATTGACAACTGCTCCAGTATTAACAATTATAGATGGCAATCAGGACTTGACGGTATGGATGGATGCTTATATTAGGGGTCTTGGCGCAGTATTAATGCAAAAAGGCCAAGTGGTCGCTTATGCTAGCCGTCAACTGAAGCCGCATGAAAAGAACTATGCAACTCATGATCTTGAGTTATTAGTTATCATGTTCGCTTTGAGAATCTGGAGACATTATTTGTTAGGTGAGAAGTTCGAACTATTTACCGATCATTAATCATTGAAGTATCTATTCACTCAGAAAGATCTGAACTTGAGACAGCAACGTTGGTTAGAATTCCTTGCAGCATACGATTTTGAGATTCTATACACTCCAGGGAAAGCCAATGTTGTTGCAGATGCGCTCAGTAGAAAGAATGAAATCATCGCCAGTTTTATCGTCACGTCTTCCTTAATTGACAAGATTTCGGTTCTTCAGAAAGACGATGAATTTATTCAGAGAATCAATCAGAGAGTCATGGGAGGTGAATCCACAAGTTTCCAACTCGATGAAAATGGAGTTCTTAGATTAAAGGGCAGAATTTGCATCCCAAATCTTCCAGAGCTTTGAAAGGAAATACTTGATGAATGTCATAAGTCCAAACTGAGCATCCACCCCGGTGTGAGAAAAATGTATAACGATATCAAGCGCACATTCTGGTGAAGGGCATTAAAAAGAGATATTTCATTATATCTTAGCAGATGCTCCCCTTGTCAGCTAGTTAAGAGCGATCAGCAGAAATTGGCTGGATTATTACAACCATTAGAAATCCCAAGATGGAAGTGGGAGCATATTTCCATGGACTTCATTGATGGTTTTCCTCGAACGAAGAAAGGAAACGACAGTATTTGGGTGATCGTAGATCGCTTCACGAAGACTGCCCATTTCATGCCTGTCAGATCCAACAGAAGGGCTCAAAGTTTAGCACATATTTACTTCAAAGAAATAGTTAAACTGCATGGCGTGCCGCTCAATATAGTTAGTGATAGAGATCCCCTATTTACTAGAAAATTCTGGAAGCCTTCCAGACAGAATTGGGAACCAAATTGAGTCTAAGCACCGCTTATCACCCTTAGACAGATGGCCAAACTGAGCGGGTGAATAGAATTCTAGAAGATCTACTGTGGGCTTGCATTATAGATTTTGGCGGGTCATGGGAAGATCACTTTAATTTGGCTGCATTCTCTTATAACAATATCTATCAAGCAGGTTTGGGAATGTCGCCATTTGAAGCATTATACGGTAGACCATGCAGATCTCCAGCATGTTGGTAGAACCTGGCAACAGACTTGTGTTGGGGCCCGATATGATTAGAGAAGCATCCGATAAAGTCGATTTCATTAAAAAGCGATTGAAAACCGCGAAAAGCCGACAAAAAAGTTATGCTGATGCGAGAAGAAGAGATTTTTCATTTGCCGTTAGTGATTATGTCTATTTAAGAGTTTCTCCGATGAGGGGAGTAATCAGATTTGGCAAAACTGGGAAGTTGGCGCTGAGATTTATTGGTCCCTTTCCTATCATTGAACGGATTGGAATTCTGGTTTATAGGGTTCAATTACCTGATTGGTTGCCGGGGGTGCATGATGTGTTCCACGTATCTCAACTTAGAAGACATGTGCATGATCCGGATCTTGTTGTAGAAGAAGCAGCGCAACAGGACTTGGAAATTACTCCAGAATTAGCAGTCAGAAGAGAAACATTAAAGATCGTTGACAAAGAAACTAAAGAACTTAGGAGCAAAAAGGTTCATTTAGTTAAAGTGCATTGGAGTACTGATCCTAGAGACTGTACTTGGGAGACTGAAGAAAGCATTAAGAAAGCCTAACCCAAATGCAGAGTGGACCTCTCTGACTAACTCCGGTGCAAGGTACCTTTACAATACTTTGCATTTACATTTTGTTTCCTACTTTGCTGTTGTTTCCTTTTCGGGGACGAAAAGTATTTAAGTGGGGGAGATTGTAACAACCTAGAAGATGTGAACCAATTTAAATTTTTTAAAATTGGTTATTGTCAAAGAATTTAAACCATTGAAATAGAACATTTCAATAAAATAAAGTATTGGAAATAGGGAGGCAGTTTGAAATTTTGAATTCTAACTTGGACTGACTGTACCGGGTGCAAAGTAAGACAGATTTTAGTGAGACCAAAAATATTTAAATCTGCTTATGAACACCTTTCTAACGAATCTGAAAAATCGAAGTTTCATAGCAGGAGTCAAAAGTTATGGCAGAATGAATTTCTAGAAAGGTCGCTATATAGAATATATAGCCCTTGAAAATAGACATTTTGCAAACGACCTCGGAATTCGACGAAACCACTTTTGTTGGATCCAGGATGTCAAACTATTGCTAGGATTCAAATTTCATAATTTTTGAAGCTAGTAGGTGAGCATGCCAAAAGAAAATGTGATTGGTCAATTTTTGTTAAAATGGGTCGACCGGAAAATGGCCATTTTGCAAACGATCTCAGAATTCGACAAAACTAGTTTTGTTGGGACCGTATCGTCAAAACATAGCTAGATTTATTTTTCTAGAATTTTTCGATTCAGTTTGTGGCCCTGGCAAATTGAAATGCACGTTCAAATTGAATACTAAATGTTTTATACTTTAATTTGAAAAATAACTGACTGTAACAGTCGAATTGGCCAACAAAACATATCCCATTGTGTTCGGGATGGGGGTATTTAGCTAGGGGCGACAGTCGTTGAGTTGAAATTGGTGTTCGTTTGTTCAAAGGGATAATTTTGGAATTTAAAATTTAAATATAATGGGCCACCCCCTTTATTTTCTCTCACTTCACGTTGACCAGTCAAAACTCGATCAACCCCCCCCCCCCCCCACGAACGATGGAAGAGCATTCGAACCTTCCAGGCCAAATCGCCGCCGCCATGTTCGTTTTCATCGCCCCCTCCAATTGAGTTTTCCATCCATCTCTTCCTCCTCTATAAATCCATCCAACCCTCGACTAATATAGTGTAGTATTTGCGTCGATTTACCTCGAGGAAGACGCCGACTTTGGAGCTCCGTCGTGCGCTATATGGACCACCGAGTTGAGTGCCACCACCGGCGCAGGAGACCCTGTTCGAAGCTCTTCGACGTTGCAGCATCTGATCGTGACAATACTTCACAGATCGAGCGTGAAATTAAAACCTAGTTTCGAAGGTTTGGCAAAGATATCGGCTTTGAAACTTCTGAAATGAAAATAACACTTTTAATTGTTACAAAACTTTGAAAAATCGTATCTTTTTAGTGTGTTGATGAAATTCGATAAAATAGGAAACATCACAACCGCAAGGAGGCTCTCTACCATCTAGCAGAGACCGCGGATTTTTCTGATCAACCTACGATTTTTAGCACTCTAAAAACCAAAGTGAGAAATCTAAATCAAATTGTGTGAATGAAATCGTGTTGTATAAATTATATAAGCGAAGTGTAAATTATATACGCATTGTCTTCCTCATGTACATGTGTTGTATAAGATATATTAGCGATGTATAAATTATACAAGCGTTGTTTGAAACATATATGCTGTGAATTGTGTTGAAATGCATGTGAAATATAAAATATATATATATATATATATACTCCCCTCGTCCACATACCATGGACGATATTTATTGATTGTGGTTGGCGTGAAAAATATAGTATGAAGAATGGTTGAAAATAATTGTTTGTGGTTGATATTGTGGTTGAAAAATACCTTTGCGGTTGAAAAATACCCTCTTGCGGTTGAAACAAATTAGAATAGAATGGTGGAAATGAAAATAAAACATGTCGCCTGCGTGCGAACTAGATGCATGAATTCCCATTGTCAAAAACCGCAAGGTTTTAAGGTAGAGCGAGGAGCCGTACTTCGATGCGGTCCCGGTTTTAACTACCCTGCCGTTATGCTGCTGAAATTTTATGAAATATTCATATGACAGAATTACTTTCTTTTGCTGAAATTATTTACATATGTTTAAAAACCATTCGTGTGTTGAATAGATATTCATTCGTTGAATAGATTCAAGTGTTGAATGGCGTTCGTATTTTAGATAAATAGCTTTAACGATAAAAAACTCATATATATATATATACAAACTTTAAAACCCATTCATGTGTTGAATAGATATTCATTAGTTGAATAGATTCAAGTGTTGAATGGCGTTCGTATTTTAAATAAATTGATTTAACGATAAAAATCACAATTTTATATATATGTATACAAACTTTAGAAACCATTCGTGTGTTGAATAGATATTCATTCGTTGAATAGATTCAAGTGTTGAATGGCGTTCGAATTTTAAATAAATAGCATTAGCGATAAAAAATTACATTCTTATTATGAATATGAAGGGTTAAAAACATTCACGTGTTGAATAAATATTTCTTTAGTAAAAATATTACTTTTATCATGTATACGCTTTGATAAAAATAAACACGTGTTGAAATAAATATTTGTCGCTAGAAATATAATTATTAGCTTTGTTCTGCATATATATACATGTGTTGAACAGAGAAATTGGATTAGCTGCTAAGTAAAGAAATTATTTGCATGCCCGACAAAATGGTAAGCCTAAATGAGTTGGCTGCGCAATTTTATTTATATATCAACTCCTGTGAATGCCATTGGATGCGGAGTGCTGGTTATTCTGTGTGTAATAATAAACATCGCCATAGGATAGTAACAATTAATTTTGAACTACACAACATGGCATACTTCCTGACGATTGGCATACTTCTTGACGATAAGCATTCTTCATCATAAACCACATAAGCATTTGGAGCTTATGTGACGAGGTTGAAGATTTACCATACGAGCGAGAGGCTTGTATGGCGAAGACTATATATTACAGGTTGAACTGATGACTGATACGGACCATATTAACTTGTAATGATAAATTGCCAGATTAATAAAAACCCCACACGGGTCTGGAGTTGGCAATAATCACGTCTCTCTAGTCATTAGATACGGCTCATGGACTATTTATTTCCCACACGGGACGAGTTGACGAGGATTTATCCTCTGGAGTAATTAAAAATACACACTTCCTCAGGCTTGACAGGGTGACAAGAATTTATTCTCTAGAGTTATTATCTATACACGCTCCCTTGTAAACACCAGAATATATCAATATAAATATGTGTATGCTTTATAGGATTTATTGGGTACCTAACATGGCCCAATAAATTTCCAAACCCCTTCCCGTACAAAGGAGGTTACGGCGAATTTTTTTGAAATATAAAGGCGTTAGTGAAATATTTGAAGTGAAAACGATGTTGAAATTAAAGAATGAACTTTATTTATATATATAGAAATATAAATGAAATTGAAAGGAATAGAGGCCGTGCAGTTCGTGTTTTGAAATCGTAACTTCAATCGATTGGTACGAGAGATCCAACCATCGGATTTTCCCGAAACCACAACCGTTGGGTTCGCCTTGGAAATATTTTTTCAACGGCACAAACTTTGTAAAAATCCAACGGTTGGATTGTCTAGAATGTTTAATTTGAATCTGAAGAAAAACAGCGCCAGAATCGTTTATATTTATATATAAATATAATTAAATTAAATCGAATAACGACGCTGCAGTTTGTATTTTGGAACCTCAACATCAAACGACTAGTATAGAAGATCCAACCGTCGGATTTTCACGAAACTGGAACCGTTCGGTTCTCTTTGGGAATATCTTCCCAGTGATATGAACTTTGTAGAAATCCAACGGTTAGATTTCCCGAAATGTGTAAAACAAATTTGGGGAAAAACAGCGCCAGTGCCACGGCACGGTTTGAAGCGTCGTTTAATTATATATGGCCATTTTTAAATAAATAAAAATGGCAAAAAATCATTATAAAATATTATATGCGGCATAGAATGAAAATAAACCAATTTTGCTTGGTCTGCTTGATATTTGATGGTTGTATGTGTTTTACATGAAAATTATACTAAAGAACTGAAATGTGAATCTCCAATAATATAACCATGGAAAGAATTGAATTGAATTCTAATTATACATGAATTATTTGAAAAGGCCGAGCTAACCCTCATTGCAAATAATTGATCGAACAATTCGAAGTAGAAAATACGAAGACTGTTCAAGACCGACGAACTTCGTATCGGATGGATGGGCGATGCTGAGGTTTCTGATTGGAGTAGCTACCTTGAAGGAACGGAAGCAGTAGCCGGCTGGACATATGTGTTGATTGTACGGATATGCGAGGAATATGGTGCCTCCGATTTCGTTCAGACCCAGAACGGACGTGTAAATGGACTGTGTGTCTGACATTGGATTTTGTTCTGTACTGATTGATCTCTATTAAATATATATCTGCTTGGAGGTGGAGAATTTATTCTCTTGCTTAACGCCCTTCTCTGAGATGTACGAGCTCAGAGGTTATATATCGATAGAAATCAGTCGTATGGAGTGGATTGCCTATTTGGCATGCCAAGATGCAGTGATCAAGGCTTCTGTTGCAAAGAAAAGTCTTGTAGTTGATGATCAAAGCACGGCCTACATGGCCAGGCTTTGTGTATAGCGTGGATTCGCGAGCCTCACACCTCGGTATGAGTTAAAAATGGGATAAGGACCGCTGGGAGAACACGACGTTTCTTTCTAGTTATGATGGTGTCAGTGCTTAAACTGGCTGACATTTATATTACTTTCATCTTTTTGGTTGTTGGAATGTCAGGCGCCGCGATTATAGGTCTGTAAGGACCGGGAAACGTGTGTTCAGGAATAACTAATCCTCAAACGTAAGGGAGGACCGGCCCAGCAGATCCAAGGGTTACCCAGAGTGTGTAGTCCTGAGGCATTTGCTAGAGTGTCTCGAAGTGGAGAGGAGCTTGCCCCTTGCCTCGACTCATGACGGAAATCCAATTTTCAATACGAAATAACGGATTTGATTGTATAACTAGTATGGCGACATAGTACATGGTAGCTATGCCGTCTATGATTGATATTTATGATGATATTCGTTTTTGAAACATATATGCAGTAGTAATAATATCAAATGATTTTGCTTTACACGTATTAAGCATATTTGGCCATTATAAGGTAAAACTCTATCCTCCGGTTTGCGTTGCATTGTATGATGGGACTTGAGTCTTATAACGGCTTCATTCTTTTTAAAAAGCATTGCGTTGTTTTTAAAGAATTTACTCTGTTTTAAATGCACCGGCAATCACTGGAGTAAACCCGTTCCGCGAAAGTGGCATGGTCCTATGATTTGCCTTATTACTGTTGTTTAACCAGTTAAGTAGATTTCTCATACCAGTTCCATGACTGACTCGTTGTTTGTTTCACTTTGCAAACTCGGGTGCTCTTATTTTCACACGGGCTGCCTAGTCGACAGGTGACAGGCTATTTTGGCTTAGCACTGTAGTATGGAGTGCACTTTTGGCTTATGGCGAGGCTGACTTCACCGAGATGACTTTGACATTTTCCACCATTATTGTACATATATTATGATTCCGCCACAGGCGATGCAGACTGTTTTACTTCCAATATTTATGATCGTATGTATATGTACCGCCGCAGGCGATGTAGACTGATACCTTTATTATGTCTCACTGTATGTATATATTCCGCTGATGGCGATGCTGACTGATCATTCCCCTTTTATTTACTAAGTTATATCCTACGTTGTGCTATTCTGATGTTGTTACATGTTATGAATCTGCTGTCATATCTATGTGAATTTATTCTATTTGTTGTTTTCGCTATTATCTGTTCTCTGCTTATGATGATTAATGAGATATATTCCAATAATTATCCTTAACACCGTCACATGGATTTTGGGATCGTCACATTGTATTTATACGTGATTTGATTTGGTTTGATTGTTACTGTCATGATGATCTGTTAATTAGATTTATTATTGTGTTGAAATGAGGACTGACAAAGTAAAATTGTCATTTGTTAGACAAGACAGACATTTTAGTTATATTTTTTCATGTTAGACAAAAAAGAACATTTTGATTAGAATTGTTATGTTAGATAGAAAACATCATTTTAGTTATAACATTTTGTGTAAACAAAAATCACACTTTTAATTAGAATTTAGAGTTGTTATATAAAATAAAATAAAATAAACATTTATGTTAGCATATGGAAATTATCAGTTATATTAGCATATGAAAATATCATTAACGTTAGCATATAAAAACATCGTTTTTATGTTGAATGTGAATTTGTTATATAAAAACATCGTATCGTATTGAAATAAGAATTGGCATATAAAACATCGTTTATGTTGAAATGTGAATTGTTATATTGAAAATGTCGATACATTAGAAATAAGATCACATTAGAAAAGTGTTTACATTAGGAAAAAGTTTACATTAGAAACATGATTACATTTCTATGTAATGTTAATCTCATTTTGTTAGAAAATGTTGCATCACACTTTTGTCATGAAATGTACATTAGAATAAAATATCATTTTATTGTAAAATGTCACATTAGAATGAAAATAACATCTTGTTATAAAATGTTTATTGGATTAAAATTGTCTCATTTGTGTTAAATTAGAAAAGGACACTTTTGCCACACAAAAAAAGGGTTAAGAGGAAAAGAATAGATTTTTATTAAACATTCTTTTTCAATAACATTCTTTTCAATAAAAAGAAATTATGTTTTTATTATCATATTTATTTCAATAAAGAAGTGTAGAATTAGAAATACACATTTTTGTTAAAACTTGATTTGTGAAATAAAAAAAATCACATTTTTGTTAAATTGAAATTATCATTTTTGTTTACATCAATAAAAGAGACATTTTGTCACTTTTAAAAGAATGGAAATAAAAAGACACATTTTAGTTATTTAATAAGGATTTTACAAAAATCACATCGCTGTCATTTAATAAGAATGATATATTTTGGTCAAAACATGATTTTAGAAATAAAAATAGTATTTTTTGTCAAAACATGATTTGGTATATAAAAATGAACATTTTGTACATTGAAAAGAATAAACAAGATTATCATATTTTGTTACGTTGAAAAGAATAAACAAGATTATCATATTTTGTTACATTGAAAAGAATAAACAAGATTATCATATCTTGCTAAAACTTGTTTTGTGAAAGAAAAATAGCATTTTTTTTTTGTTATGAATTGTCCTGTAAGAGGAAATTAACATTTTATTATCAAATGTTACATTAGAGGAAATTAACATTTTATTATCAAAATGTTACATTAGAGTAAAGAATACATTTTTGTTAGAAGATGTAATTAGAATACCTTTTTATTAGAAAATGTAATTGGAATCAAGAATACATTTTTATTAGAAAATGTAAGGAGAATAAAGTATACATTTTTGGTTAAAATGTTTATATAGAATAAAACCAGCACTTTTGGTTAAAATGTTTACATGAAGTAAAAATACACATTTTTGTCGCATATAAAGGAATGAGTTCAAAAGGATCAATTTTTGTTACATATAAAAGAATGAATTTGAAAGGATCACTTTTGTCACAGATAAAAGAATGAATGAATTAGAAATGATTATTCTTGTCACATTAAAAAGAAAGATTTGAAATGTATATTTTTATACATTAAAAAGAAAGATTTGAAATGTATATTTTTATACATTAAAAAAGAAGGAAATTGAAATGTATATTTTTATACATTAAAGAAGAAAATATTCTTTTTTATGTTAAAACATGTTAGCGAAGCAGAATATACATTTTTGTTAGAAAATGTAAATTAGAATAAAAAGGGCATTTTTGTTAGAAATTTTTTATTACAATGAAAAGTTATATTTTTATTTGCATTCCTGGTTGCAAACAAAACTAGAAATGAAAAGTCACATTTTTATTTGCATTCCTTGTTGCAAACAAAACATGCATAAAATGTCGCATTGAATTTTGGATACATTTTTGGTCATAAAATGTCATATGGAAATTTTTCTACAAAAATGTTAGTAATAGAATTTACATTTTATTGTAAGAAGAAGAAAAACCCTTCCATTCATATGTCTGAAATATATGTCTGCAATGTTGAAGTGTTAAACGTATTACCGATAATGTTAGAATATTCAAATGTAATATTACACTCCCATTTACAAGTTACCCGACTTGTTTATGTGATTGGGACAATTATTTTCAGACATCGCCCAGGTGCACAAATAATTTATTACTTGGTTGATGGATGAAACCCCACATGGGTATTGGGATGATACTGTACACGCACTACACCCAATATTTAGCTATACGTCAATCGATGGATTGAAAGTCTATGATGAGCGTTAGTTATTTACTTAAATGCTCACACAGTTATAGATTCCACTTTGGTCGTCATTTGGATGTTTGATAATTATTTATCATGATTGTTGATTCCATACAAAATATATGGTTGTTGGTTGAGTCACATTCCAATAAAGAATATTCTAGAAAAAGAATATTTTAGAAATTATATTCTAAAAAAAGAATATTTTAGAAATTATATTTTTGAAAAAGAATATTTTAGGAAAATATATTTTTATTGAAATGAACTAGTTATTAACTAGAATAAATCATTAAATTTAGATTTAATAAAGTTTTCCAATTTGTTAATATTTAATTGTAATTAAATTGAATAAATTGGATTTAGGTTTGTCATGAATAGTGTCTTAAATAACACTGTTCTTAAGCCCCGTTTGAAAAGAGTAATCTTTTAATTAAGATTATTAAAGTTTTCAATTATATTTAGTTATTGAAATAAGATGAAATGTGAGTTGAGTTTATTGTGAACCATATTTTTAAGTGACATGTGTTCTTTAACTCAACTGGCAGTGGAAATATGATTTGGAATTTATAAATCTTTTATAAAGATTTAAATGGGAATTTTCCAAAAGTAAAGTTTTCCCATTAAATATATTAAATTGGAGTTGAATGGAACTTGAATTAATAATAACCAAGTAAGCTTCTGTAAAAGAAGACCGATACTACATATGGAATTTAAGAGCCTTTGCCGTTATTCCATTTAAATTATTGGTCGGATATAGAAATTTATAACGATTATATATTGATTTGATTTCTGTGAAGATTCCATATTTTATGGAAGACGATTTTGGGTTTACCATGAACTATGTTTTAAATGACATTAGTTCTTTAACCCAGTTAAGAATAAGATTTATTTATTGAATTTAAATAATCATTGAAGAATGATTTTGATATTTAAAACCAAATGGTGTTTTTAATAAATCCTTGAAAGTAAGATTTAAGAATAATTTAAAGAGTTTATCTTTGATAAAATAATGCGAATATTTTATTGGAAGAATATTCTGAATTGGAATGAGGCGTTGGATGTGTCTTTATAGTACTTGATTTTTAATTATAAAAATACGTGAGTTATTCGGGAAGACCGGGTCTAACCCATTCTGAACAGTTACTACGACGATGAAGAGTCGAAGATGAAGACGATGGTTGAAGACCGTCGATTTTCACATCGGATGGATGCGTTTCTACTGAGACCCATGATGGGAGTATTGTTGATTGTTCGGATTTGGTTTTCGCTCAGAACCAGAGCATAAGCTTGTAAATGGATGCGTGTATGACTTTGGATTTCGTTCCATGTGTGTGACGTTCCCAAAATCCGAGGGGCGGTATTAAGGATAATCTTCTGAATATAACACATTTATCATCATAGCAGAGTACAGATAATAGCAAAAACAATAAATAGAATAATTTTACATGAGTATGACAGCGGAATCACAACATGTAATAACATCAGAATAGCATAGCGTAGGATATAACTTAGTAAATAAAGGGAAGTGATCAGTCATCGTCGCCTGAGGCGGAATACATACATGCAGTGAGATATAATAAGGGTATCAGTCTACATCGCCGAAGGCAGTACATATACATACAATAAGAAGTACGGAAAGTAAATCAGTCTACATCGCCCGTGGCGGAATCATAATATAAGTACAATAATGGCGGAAAATGTCAAAGTCGTCTTTGTGAAGTCAGCCTTGCCATGAGCCAAAATGCACTCTATGCAACAGTGTAGAGCCAAAAACAACCTGTCACCTGTGAACTAGGCTGCCCGTGTGAAAATAAGGGCACCCGTGTTTGCAAAGTGAAACAAACAACGAGTTAGTCATGGGGACTGGTATGAGGAATCTATTTAACATTTTAAACAACAGTAATCAGTAAATCATAGGACCACGCCACTTTCGCGGAACGGGTTTACTCCAGTGATTGCTAGTGCATTTAAAACAAAGTAAATTCTTTTAAAACAACGCAATGCTTTTAAAAGGAATGAAGCCATTATAAGACTCAGGTCCCATCATACAATGCAAGGAAAGACGGAGGATAGAGTTTTACCTTATAATAGCCAAATATGCTTGATACGTATAAAGCAAAATCAATTGATATTATTACTAGTGCAAATATGTTTCAAAAGCGAATAGCATCATAAATATCAATCATAGACGGCATAACTACCATATACTATGTCGCCATACTAGTTCTACAATCGAGTCCATTATTTCGTATTGGAAATTGGATTTCCGTTATGAGTCGAGGCAAGGGGCAAGCTCCTCTCCGCTTCGAGACACTCTAGCGAATGCCTCAGGACTACACACTCTGGGTAACCCTGGAACCTCCAAGGCCGGTCCTCTCTTACGTTTGAGGATTAATTATTCCTGAACACACGTTTCCCGGTCCTTACAGACCTATAATCGAGGCGCCTCGCATTCCAACAACCACATAGGTGAAAAATAGATATAAATGTCAGGGCTGGTAAGTCACTGACACCACCATAGCTAGAAAGAAACGTCATGATCTCCTTGGGCCCTTATCCCGTTTTTGACTCATACCGAGGTGTGAGGCTCGCGAATCCACGCTATACACAAAGCCAGGCCACGTAGACCGTGCTTTGATCATCATCCACAAGACTTTGCTTTGCAACAGAAGCCTTAATCACAACATCTTGGCATGCCACATAGGCAGTCCACTCCATACGATTGATTTTCATCGATATATAACCTCTGAGCTCGTACGTCTCAGAGAAGGGCGTTAAGCAAAAGAATAAATTCTCCGCCGCCAAACAGATATATATTTAACACAGATCAATCAGTATAGAACAAAATCCAATGTCAGACACACAGTCCATTTACAAGTCCTTTCTGGGTCTGAACGAAACCGGAGGCCTCAAATTCCTCGTATATCCGTCCAATCAACACATACGTTTAGACGGCTACTACTTCCGTCCCTTTCCGGTAGCTACTCCGGTCAGGAACCTCAGCAGCGCCCATCCAACCGATACGAAGATCGTCGGTCTTGAATCGTATTTTCATTTTCCAATTCGAATCGCTCGATAAATTATTTGAAATGAGGGTTAGCTCGGCCTTTTCAAATAATTCACGTCATTAGAATTTCAATCGATTCTTTCTATGGTTATATTATTCGACATCCATCTTTCAGTTCTTTTGTGTTATTTTCGTGTCAAGCACATACAACCATCAAATAACAAACAATTCAAGCCCAATTGGTTTATTTGCGATCTGTGTTGCTTATAATATTTTATAACGATTTTTCGCCATTTTTATTTATTTAAAAATGGCCATATTTAATTAAACGACGTTTCAGGTCGTGCCGTGGCACTGGCGCTGTTTTTTCCCTAATTTGTTTTACACATATCGGAAAATCTAACCGTTGGATCTCTATAAAGTCTATATCAGTGGGAAGATATTCCCAAAGCGAACCCAACGGTTCCAGTTTCGTGAAAATCCGACGGTCGGATGTTCCACACTAATCGTTTGAAGTTACGGTTTCAAAATTCGAACTACAGCGTCGTTATTCGATTTAATTTAATTATATTTATATTTATATATAAATATAAACGATTCTGGCGCTGTTTTCTTCAGATTTGAATTAAGCATTCCGGACAATCCAACCGTTGGATTTTTGCAAGGTTGGTGCCGTTGGGAAGATATTTCCAAGGCGAACCCAGCGGTTGCGGTTTCGGGAAAATCCGATGGTCGGATTTCTCATACTAATTGTTTCAAATTACGATTCCGAAACACGAACTGCACGGCTTCTATTACTTTTGATTATAATTATATTTATATATATAAATATAGTTCATTCTATAATCCCAACTATAGTTCATTCTATATTTTCAATTTCGTTTTCACTTCGAATATTTCACTAACGCCTTAATATTTCGAAAAATTTCGCCATAACCTCCTTTGTACGGGGAGGGGTTTGGAAATTTATTGGGCCGTATTAGGTACCCAATAAATCCTAAAAAGCATCCACATATTTATAGTGATATATTCTGGTGTTTACGGGGGAGCATGTATAGATAATCACTCCAGAGAATAAATTCTCGTCACCCCGTTTCCGTGTGGAAATAAATAGTCCATGTGCCGTATCTAATAACTAGGGCGACGTGATTATTGTCAACTCCAGACCCATGTGGGGTTTTTATTAATCTGGCGATTTATCGTTATATTTTCTATAGTCCATATCAGTCATCAGTTCAACCTATAGTATATAGTCATCGCCATACAAGTCTCTCGCTCGTATGGTAAATCTTCCACCTCGTCACACAAGCTCCAATTGCTTATGTGGAATATGATGAAGTATGCCTATCGTCAAGAAGTATGCCATGTAGTGTAGTTCAAAATTAATTGTTACTATCCTATGGCGATATTTATTATTTCACACAGAATAACCAGCACTCCGCATCCAATGGCATTCACAGGAGTTGATATATAAATAAAATTGCGCAGCCAACTCATCAAGGTTTACCTATTTGTCGGGCAAGCAAATAATTTCTTTACTCTACATCTAATCTATTTTTCCTATTCAACACATGTATATAAATGCAGAACAAAGCTAATAATAATATTTCTAGCAAACTATTATTTATTTCAACACGTGTGTATTTTTATAAAAGCATATACATGATAAAAGAAATATTTTTATCGTCAAAAATATTTATTCAACACGTGAATGTTTTTAACACTTCATATTCACAATAAAGGTTTAGTTTTTATTGTTTATTCATTTTATTTTAAAATACGATAACATTCAACACATGAAATTTCAAATCGACGAACGAATTGCAACTCAATACATGAATATTCTATATAGTTTGTATATATAAAAAAATGTGATTTTTATCGCTAGAGCTATTTGTTTAAATTGAAATAATATTCAACACATGAATTTCAACTCAACGAATGAATTGCAACTCAACACATGAATATTCGATATAGTTTGTATATATATAAAAATGTGATTTTTATCGCTAAAGCTATTTGTTTAAATTCAAATAATATTCAACACATGAATTTCAACTCAACGAATGAATTGCAACTCAACACATGAATATTCGATATAGTTTGTATATATATAAAAATGTGATTTTTATCGCTAAAGCTATTTGTTTAAATTCAAATAATATTCAACACATGAATTTTGATTCAACGAATGAATTTCAACTCAACACATGAATATTCAATATAGTTTTTATATATATAAAAATGTGATTTTTATCGCTAAAGCTATTTGTTTAAATTCAAATAATTTTCAACACATGAATTTTGATTCAACGAACGAATTTCAACTCAACACATGAATATTGGCTATATATGTAATTTATTTCAACGAATGAAAATTATTCTAACACATGTATATTTCAGAAAATTTTGGCAGCATAACGGTAGGGTAGTTAAAACCGGGACCGTCCCTAGTACGGCTCCTCGCTCTACCTTAAAACCTCGCGGTTTTTGACAATGGGGATCATGCATCTAGTTCGCACGCAGGCGGCATGCTTTATTTTCAATTCCACAATCCTATTCTAATTTGTTTCAACCACAAGAGGGTATTTTTCAACCACAAATCAACCACAAACAGTTATTTCCAACCATTCGTCATACCATATAATATCACGTCAATCACAAGTAATAAATATCGTCCATGGTCTGTGGACGAGGGGAGTGTACATATATATATATATATATATATATATATATAAAATATTATAATTCACTTGCATTTTATCACAATTCAAAGCATATATGTTTCATTCAACGCTTGTATAATTTATACATCGCTAATATAACTTATACAACACATGTACATGAGGTATACAATGCGTATATAATTTACACTTCGCTTATATAATTTATACACCGTGATTTCATTCACACAATTAGTTTAGATTCCTCACATTGGTTATAGCAGTGCTAAAAATCATAGGAAGATCAGAAAAATCCGCGGCTTCTTCTAGAATGTAGAGAGCCTCCTTGCGGTCAAGGTGTCTCCTGTTTCATCGAATTTCGTTAAAGAACGAAAAAGATATTATTTTTCAAAGTTTTGCAATGCTTTATAGTGTTATTTTCATTTCTGAATAATAAAGGTCGTACCTTTATTTTTGATTCAAAACTAGGTCAGCATAATCCGTGAAATCCGTCGGCCAAGTGGAAGGGCTACGAATCAGCTTCCTGTCGGTGGTGGTGCGGTTCCCTTCGGTGATCGGAGGAAGGTGGCGCGGCGCTGGGAAGTCGACGACTTCCTCGACGTCGTTCAGGCGATTCCGGCGAAGGTGGGGGGTGGCGTTTGGTCAGATGTGGAGTGGAGGCGAAGGCGAGTCGAACTGGGGTGGTGGCGCGGCCTTGCATCGCCTGTGGCGGTCGGAAAAGGGAGGAGAAGCACGGAGCAACCTGGATTGTCGAAATCGGCTAAGGCGGCTAGGGTTTTTCGATATTTTTTTTTAAAGAAAAATTCCTGTTGGTTGAAGCTTTATAGGGAATTTTAAATAGTGTTTTCACAAACGGACTCGAAATCAAACCCAATGACTATCGCCCCTAGCTAAATACCCCCATTCCGGACACAATGGGATATGTTTCGTTGGCCATTTCGACTGTTACAGTCAGTTATTTTTCAAATTAAAATATAAAACATTCAATATTTAATTTGAACGTACATTTCAATTTGCCAGGGCCACAAACTGAATCGAAAAATTCCAGAAAAATAAATCTAGCTTTGTTTTGACGATACGGTCCTAACAAAACCAGTTTCGTCGAACTCTGAGCTAGTTTGAAAAGCGACCATTTTTAGGTTGACCCTTTTTAACAGAAATTGACCAATCAGATTTTCTTTTGCCCCGCTCACATACTAGCTTCAAAAATTATGAAATTTGAAACCTAGCAATAATTTGACATCCCGAACCCAACAAAATTGGTTTCGTCGAATTCCGAGATCGTTTGCAAAATATCAATTTTCAAGGGCTATATATGTTATATAGCGACCTTTCTGAAAATTCATTTGGCCATAACTTTTGATTCCCGTTATGAAACTTCAATTTTTCAGATTCGTTAGAAAGGTATTCATAAACAGATTTAAATATTTTCATTTTCGCTAAATTCCGTTATATTTTCCACCCGCAGTCAGACAAAGTTTGTATTCAAAATTTCAAACTGCAATACTATACCCAATTCTCTAATTATTGAAATATGCTATTTCAACTATTCAAATTCTTTGGTATTAACCAATTTTAAAAATTTTAAATTGGTTCACATTTTCCGGGTTATTACAATCTCCCCCATTTAAACTTTTCGTCCTCGAAAAGGAAATAACAGCAAAGTAGGAAATAAAATGTAAAAGCAAAGTATTGTAAAGGTACATTACACCGGAGTTAGTCAGAGATGTCTACTCTGCATTTGGGGTAGGCTTGTTTAATGCTTTCCTCAGTTTCCCAAGTACAGTCTCTAGGATCACTACTCCACTGCACTTTGACTAAATGAATCTTTTTCCTCCTTAGCTCTCTAGTTTCTTTGCCAACTATCTTTAATGGCTCTCTTCTGAGTGCTAATTCTGGAGTTATGTCAATATCCTGTTGCGCTGCTTCTTCCACAACAAGATCTGGATCATGAACATGTTTTCTGAGTTGAGACACGTGGAACACATCATGCACACCAGGCAACCAATCAGGTAATGAAACCCTATATGCAAGAGTTCCAATCCGTTCAAGTATAGGAAAGGGACCAATAAATCTCGATGCCAACTTCCCAGTCTTGCCAAATCTGATTACTCCCCGCATTGGAGAAACTCTTAAATACACATAATCGCCAACGACAAATGATAAATCCCTTCTTCTCGCATCAGCATAACTTTTCTGTCGGCTCTACGTGGTTTTCAATCGCTTCTTAATGAAATCGACTTTATCCGATGCTTCTTGAATCATATCGGGCCCGAACACAAGTCTGTTGCCAGGTTCTACCTAACATGCGGGAGATCTGCACGGTCTACCGTATAATGCTTCAAATGGGGACATTCCCAAACTTGCTTGATAGCTATTATTGTAAGATAATTCGGCTAAATGTAAGTGATCTTCCCATGAGCCTCCAAAATCAATAACGTAAGCCCGCAGTAAGTCTTCTAAAATTCTATTCACCCGCTCAGTTTGGCCGTCCGTCTGTGGGTGGTAAGCGGTGCTTAAATTCAATTTGGATCCTAATTCTGTCTGGAATGCTTCCCGTAATTTGCTAGTAAACAGGGGATCTCTATCACTGACTATATTGAGTGGCACTCCATGTAGTTTAACTATTTCTTTGAAGTAAATCTATGCTAAACTTTGAGCCATTCTGTTGGATCGGACAGGTATGAAATGGGCAGTCTTCGTGAAGCGATCTACGATTACCCATATACTGTCGTTTCCTTTCCTAGTTCGAGGCAAACCATCAATGAAGTCCGTCGAAATTTGTTCCCACTTCCATCCTGGAATTTCTAATGGTTGTAATAGTCCAGCCAATTTCTGCTGATCACTCTTAACAAGCTAACAAGTGGGGCATCTACTAACATATAATGAAATATCTCTTTTCATTGACCTCCACCAGAATGTGCGTTTGATATCGCTATACATTTTGCTCACACCGGGATGGATGCTTAATTTGGACTTGTGGCACTCATCAAGTATTTCTCTTCTGAGCTCAGGAAGATTTGGGATGCAAATTCTGCCCTTTAATCTAAGAACTATTTTGTCATCGAGTCAGAAGCTTGTGGATTCACCTCCCTTGACTCTCTCTCTGACTCTTTGAATAAATTCATCGTCTTTCTGTAGGGTCAAGATCCTGTCAATTAATGAAGACGTGATGACAAAACTGGCAATGATTTCATTCTTTCTGCTGAGCGCATCTCCTACAACATTGGCTTTCCCCGGAGTGTACAGAATTTCAAAATCGTATGCTGCAAGGAATTCTAACCAACGCTGTTGTCTCAAGTTTAGATCTTTCCGAGTGAATAGATATTTCAAGGATTGATGATCCGTGAATAGTTCGAACTTCTCGCCCGGTAAATAATGCCTCCAGATTCTTAAAGCAAGCACAATAGCTAATAACTCAAGATCATGAGTTGCATAGTTTCTTTCATGTGGCTTCAGCTGACGGCTGGCATATACGACCACTTGGCCTTTTTGCATTAATACTGCGCCTAGCCCTCTAATAGAAACATCTGTCCATACAGTCAAGTCTTGGTTGCCTTCTATAATTGTCAATACTGGAGCGGTTGTCAACTTCAGTTTCAGCTCCTGAAAAGCTTCTTCACATTCGGGAGTCCATTTGAATTTCTCATGCTTCTTTGTAAGATTTGTCAATACACCAGATATCTTTGAAAAATCCTGAACGAATTTCCGATAGTAACTAGCCAATCTAAGGAAACTTCGAACTTCTGTGGGGGTAGTAGGTTGTTTCCAGTTCTGAATCGCTGTAATTTTGCTTGGATCTACAGCAATTCCTTCTTTTGATACGACATGGCCTAGGAATTTAACTTCATCCTGCCAGAAGACACACTTAGAAAATTTAGCTTTCAAGACATTTCTCCTTAGAATTTTCAACACTTGTTCTAAATGTTTTGCATGCTCGCCTTCCGACTTGGAGTAGATTAAAATGTCATCGATGAAGACTAGAACAAATTTATTCAATACACCACGGAACACTCTGTTCATAAGATCAACGAAGTATGCCGGAGCGTTACACAAGCCGAACGGCATTACTAACCATTCGTAGAATAAATCGGGAGCCCTGAAGGCTGTTAAAGGAATACAGTCTTCTGCTATACGTAATTGGTGGAAACCTGTAGCTAGGTCCATTATGGAGAATACTGTTGCTCCATTTAGTTGATCTAACAGATCGTCTATTCGGGGCAAGGGATATTTGTTCTTCAGTGTCTGCTTATTGAGATCTCGGTAATCAACACAAAGTCTTAGAGTACCGTCTGATTTCTGGAAAAATACTACAGCTGCTCCCCAAGCTGAAAAGCTTGGTCTGATCAGACCTTTTCAAAGCAATTCTCGGGTTTGACTACCTAACTCTTCTTTTTCCTTCGGGGCCATTCTTCTAATTGGATGAACTACTGGTCGGGCGTTAGGAATTAGATCTACCCTGAATTCAATTTCTCTTTGCGGCGGTAAGTTTTCTACTTCTTCAAACACATCCGCATAGTTTTTAACAGCCGGTATCTTTTCTAATGAAGGGGGAGTAACTTCTAAAGAAGACCAAAATTCTGTTCTATTAATTTCTGAGCCATGGCATGGTATACATATAGGTCCAAGCTTCGTTTTGACTTTAACGATTCGTTCAGCACATCTAACTTTAGCCTTATATTCGGTTAACCTTTCCAAACCGAGAATAACATCAAATTCCAGTAGATTCATGATTATTAAGTTGATGGGAAACTTGTAGAAGGAATAGGAGATAGGCACTCTGCAGTATGAACTGAGACTAACAGAACCTCCTATCGGGTTTTGAACTTTAATTGATTTTTTTAGATCTCTTACTTTTAACTTCAACTTACTAATAGTGTTACTAGAAATGAAGCTTCTTGATGCACCAGTATCAAAAAGTACAGAAACAGGAATATTTTTAATGGTAAGGGTACCTCCCAAGACGTCAGGTTTACCTGATCCATCGGTGGTAGCTGGCGGGGCCCCCCCGTCATACACATGAGCCACTTGTGCATTCTGCTTCAGAGGATAGTTTCTGTTGCAGTGCCCTTTCTTATGGCAGTTGTAGCATTCAGCGGAGTCTGGATTTGCTTTGGCTTCCTCGGTGCTTTGTACACATTAGAAAAATGTCCTGGCTTCTCGTAGTTGTAGCAATTTCCTTTGAGGATCTTTCCAGGTTTCTGAGTAGCGGCCGCGGTAATGCTAGACTCTGGCTGATCTGCTGAATCCTTGCACTTATTTCCAGCTTGGCTTTTGGCGTGGTCTTGGCTAGCGTGCCTTTCATCCATATCTTCATAATTGCAAGCCATTTCTACCAATTCTGGGAAGGAGAGTTTGATGTTGCTCATGGCTCTGTCATGGTACTTGCGCTTTATCCCAAATATAAATCTCTTGTTCTTTGCTTTGTTGGTCATAATAAGCTCTGGAGCATAGCGCGACAACTGGGTGAATTTATTGAGGTAATCCTGGATAGAGAGATATCCTTGCTGGAGATTAGCAAACTGCTCTCGCATCCTCTCTAAAGCCTGCTCAGGTACAAACTTCTCGTTGAACATGGTTTTGAATTTCTCTCAGGTCCTGACAGTACCTGCTGCATCTTCTGAGGTGATGGCATCCCACCACAGCTCTGCTTCCTCCTGTAGGAGCCAAATACCTAGTCGTGCTTTGTTGTTGGTTCCCAAACCCATGCCATCAAAGATTTTCTCACAGGTCTTCAACCAAGCTATAGCCTCGGTCACTGTACCAGTGCCAGAAAAGGGTTTTCCCCCAAGGTTCCTATACCTCTTCGCTACTCTGTCTAGCTCGAAGTCCTCGGGTGCTGGTGGCTGAACAATAGGGCCTCCCTCAACTACGGGGATATTCCCCCGTCCTTCTGCTGCTCCTGCTCGGCCTCCACGGCCTCCTCTAGCTGCTGCTGCTCGTGTAGCCATCAGAAAGAGTACTGTATAAGCAGGAAAAGAGTCAAGCTCACAGATTTGATAATTTTCATATATGATAAAGAAGGGTAATATAAGGAAAGGAAATGATGTACTGATCAAATTGTTTTGCTAATCTGCTTAGCTCATTCTAGGACATTACTAATCCTATCTCTAATGAGCTACTCGACTTAGGACCCTACTGATTCTAATCTGACGAGGTGTTTAATATGTCAGATCCCAGAGCTAAGATTAACCAAAGTTTGATACCAACTGTGACGATCCCAAAATCCGAGGGGCGGTATTAAGGATAATCATCGGAATATAACACATTTATCATCATAGCAGAGTACAGATAATAGCAAAAACAATAAATAGAATAATTTTACATGAGTATGACAGCGGAATCACAACATGTAATAACATCAGAATAGCATAGCGTAGGATATAACTTAGTAAATAAAGGGAAGTGACCAGTCATCATCGCCTGAGGCGGAATACATACATGTAGTGAGACATAATAAGGGTATCAGTCTACATCGCTGAAGGCGGTACATATACATACAATAAGAAGTACGGAAAGTAAATCAGTCTGCATCTCCCGTGGCGAAATCATAATATAAGTACAATAATGGTAGAAAATGTCAAAGTCGTCTCTGTGAAGTCAGCCTCGCCATGAGCAAAAATGCACTCTATGCAATAGTGCAGAGCCAAAAACTGCCTGTCACCTGTGACCTAGGCTGCCCGTGTGAAAATAAGGGCACCCGCGTTTGCAAAGTGAAACAAACAACGAGTCATTCATGGGGACTGGTACGAGGAATCTATTTAACAGTTTAAACAACAGTAATCAGCAAATCATAGGACCACGCCACTTTCGCGGAACGGGTTTACTCCAGTGATTGCTAGTGCATTTAAAACAAAGTAAATTCTTTTAAAACAACGCAATGCTTTTAAAAAGAATGAAGCCATTATAAGACTCAGGTCAAATCATACAATGCAACGCAAGCCGGAGGATAGAGTTTTACCTTATAATAGCCAAATATGCTTGATACATATAAAGAAAAATCAATTGATATTGTTACTAGTGCATATATGTTTCAAAAGCGAATAGCATCATAAATATCAATCGTAGACGGCATAACTACCATATACTATGTCGCCATACTAGTTCTACAATCGAGTCCGTTATTTCGTATTGGAAATTGGATTTCCGTCATGAGTCGAGGCAAGGGGCAAGCTCCTCTCCGCTTCGAGACACTCTAGCGAATGCCTCAGGACTACACACTCTGGGTAACCCTGGATACTCCAAGGCCGGTCCTCTCTTACGTTTGAGGATTAATTATTCCTGAACACACGTTTCGCGGTCCTTACAGACCTATAATCGATGCTCCTCGCATTCCAACAACCACATAGGTAAAAAATAGATATAAATGTCAGGGCTGGTAAGTCACTGACACCACCATAGCTAGAAAGAAACGTCATGCTCTCCTTGGGTCCTTATCCCGTTTTTGACTCATACCGAGGTGTGAGGCTCGCGAATCCACGCTATACACAAAGCCAGGCCACGTAGACCGTGCTATGATCATCATCCACAAGACTTTGCTTTGCAACAGAAGCCTTGATCACAACATCTTGGCATGCCACATAGGCAGTCCACTCCATACGATTGATTTCCATCGATATATAACCTCTGAGCTCGTACGTCTCAGAGAAGGGCGTTAAGCCAAAGAATAAATTCTCCGCTGCCAAACAGATATATATTTAACAGAGATCAATCAGTATAGAACAAAATCCAATGTCAGACACACAGTCCATTTACAAGTCCGTTCTGGGTCTGAACAAAACCGGAGGCCTCAAATTCCTCGTATATCCGTCCAATCAACACATACGTTTAGACGGCTACTACTTCCGTCCCTTTCCGGTAGCTACTCCGGTCAGGAACCTCAGCAGCGCCCATCCAACCGATACGAAGATCGTCGGTCTTGAATCGTCTTTGCATTTTCCAATTCGAATCGCTCGATAAATTATTTGAAATGAGGGTTAGCTCGGCCTTTTCAAATAATTCACGTCATTAGAATTTAAATCGATTCTTTCTATGGTTATATTATTCGACATCCAACTTTCAGTTCTTTAGTGTTATTTTCGTGTCAAGCACATACAACCATCAAATATCAAACAATTCAAGCCCAATTGGTTTATTTGCAATCTGTGTTGCTTATAATATTTTATAACGATTTTTCGCCATTTTTATTTATTTAAAAATGGCCATATTTAATTAAACGACGTTTCAGGTCGTGCCGTGGCACTAGCGCTGTTTTTCCCCTAATTTGTTTTACACATATCAGAAAATTTAACCGTTGGATTTCTACAAAGTTTATATCAGTGGAAAGATATTCCCAAAGCGAACCCAACGGTTCCAGTTTCGTGAAAATCCGACGGTCGGATCTTCCACACTAGTCATTTGAAGTTACGGTTTCAAAATTCGAACTTCAGCGTCGTTATTCGATTTAATTTAATTATATTTATATTTATATATAAATATAAACGATTCTGGCGCTGTTTTTCTTCAAATTTGAATTAAGCATTCCGGACAATCCAACCGTTGGATTTTTGCAAGGTTGGTGTCGTTGGGAAGATATTTCCAAGGCGAACCCAGCGGTTGCGGTTTCGGGAAAATCCGATGGTCGGATTTCTCGTACTAATGGTTTCAAATTACGATTCCGAAACATGAACTGCACGGCTTCTATTCCTTTTAATTATAATCATATTTATATATATATATATATAGTTCATTCTATAATCCCAACCATAGTTCATTCTATATTTTCAATTTCGTTTTCACTTCGAATATTTTACTAACGCCTTAATATTTCGAAAAATTTCACCATAACCTCCTTCGCACGGGGAGGGGTTTGGAAATTTATTAGGCCGTGTTAGGTACCCAATAAATCCTAAAAAGCGTCCACATATTTATAGTGATATATTCTGGTGTTTACGGGGGAGCATGTATAGATAATCACTCCAGAGAATAAATTCTCGTCACCCCCGTTTCCGTGTGGAAATAAATAGTCCATGTGCCGTATCTAATAACTAGAGCGACGTGATTATTGTCAACTCCAGACCCGTGTGGGGTTTTTATTAATCTGGCTATTTATCGTTATATTTTCTATAGTCCATATCAGTCATCAGTTCAGCCTGTAGTATATAGTCATCGCCATACAAGCCTCTCGCTCGTATGTTAAATCTTCCACCTCATCACACAAGCTCCAATTGCTTATGTGGAATATGATGAAGCATGCCTATCGTCAAGAAGTATGCCATGTAGTGTAGTTCAAAATTAATTGTTACTATCCTATGGCGATATTTATTATTTCACACAGAATAACCAGCACTCCGCATCCAATGGCATTCATAGGAGTTGATATATAAATAAAATTTCGCAGCCAACTCATCAAGGTTTACCTATTTGTCGGGCACGCAAATAATTTCTTTACTCTACAGCTAATCCATTTTTCCTATTCAACACATGTATATATATATATATAGAACAAAGCTAATAATAATATTTCTAGCAAACTATTATTTATTTCAACACGTGTGTATTTTTATCAAAGCATATATATACATGATAAAAGAAATATTTTTATTGTCAAAAATATTTATTCAACACGTGAATGTTTTTAAAACTTCATATTCACAATAAAGGTCTAGTTTTTATTGTCTATTCATTTTATTTTAAAATACGATAACATTCAGCACATGAAATTTCAAATCGACGAACGAATTGCAACTCAACACATGAATATTCTATATAGTTTGTATATATATATAAATGTGATTTTTATCGCTAAAGCTATTTGTTTAAATTCAAATAATATTCAACACATGAATTTCAACTCAACGAATGAATTGCAACTCAACACATGAATATTCGATATAGTTTGTATATATATAAAAATGTGATTTTTATTGCTAAAGCTATTTGTTTAAATTCAAATAATATTCAACACATGAATTTCAACTCAACGAATGAATTGCAACTCAACACATGAATATTCGATATAGTTTGTATATATATAAAAATGTGATTTTTATCACTAAAGCTATTTGTTTAAATTCAAATAATATTCAACACATGAATTTTGATTCAACGAATGAATTTCAACTCAACATATGAATATTCGATATAGTTTGTATATATATAAAAACGTGATTTTTAAAGCTAAAGCTATTTGTTTAAATTCAAATAATATTCAACACATGAATTTTGATTCAATGAATGAATTTCAACTCAACACATGAATATTGGCTATATATGTAATTTATTTCAACGAATGAAAATTAATCTAACACATGTATATTTCAGAAAATTTCGGCAGCATAATGGCAGGGTAGTTAAAACCGGGACCGTCCCTAGTACGGCTCCTCGCTCTACCTTAAAACCTCGTGGTTTTTTACAATGGGGATCATGCATCTAGTTCGCACGCAGGCGGCATGTTTTATTTTCAATTCCACAATCCTATTCTAATTTGTTTCAACCATAAGAGGGTGTTTTTCAACCAAAAATCAACCACAAACAATTATTTCCAACCATTCGTCATACCATATAATATCACGTCAATCACAAGCAATAAATATAGTCCATGGTCTATGGACGAGGGGAGTGTATATATATATATATATATCATATTATAATTCACTTGCATTTCATCACAATTCAAAGCATATATGTTTCATTCAACGCTTGTATAATTTATACGTCGCTAATATAACTTATACAACACATGTACGTGAGGTATACAATGCGTATATAATTTACACTTCGCTTATATAATTTATACAATGTGATTTCATTCACACAATTAGTTTAGATTTCTCACATTGGTTATTGCAGTGCTAAAAATCGTAGGAAGATCAGAAAAATCCGCGGCTTCTTCTAGAATGTAGAGAGCCTCCTTGCGGTCACGGTGTCTCCTGTTTCATCGAATTTCGTTAAAGAACGAAAAAGATATTAATTTACAAAGTTTTGCAATGCTTTATAGTGTTATTTTCATTTCTGAATAATAAAGGTCATACCTTTATTTTTGATTCAAAACTAGGTCAGCAAAATCCGTGAAATTCGTCGATCGATGCTTCGATCAGGTGCCATGTGGAAGGGCTACGAATCAGCTTCCTATCGGTGGTGGTGCAGTTCCCTTCGGTGATCGGAGGAAGGCGGCGCGGCGCTGGGAAGTCGACGACTTCCTCGACGTCGTTCAGGCGATTCCGACGAAGGTGGGGGCGGCGTTTGGTCGGATGTGGAGAGGAGGTGAAGGCGAGTCGAGCTGGGGTGGTGGCGCGGCCTAGCGTCGCCTGTGGCGGTCGGAAAAGGGAGGAGAAACACGGAGCAACCTGGATCGTCGAAATCGGCTAAGGCGGCTAGGGTTTTTTGAATTTTTTTTTAAGAAAAATTCCTATTGGTCGAAGCTTTATAGGGAATTTTAAATAGTGTTTTCACAAACGGACTCGAAATCAAACCCAACGACTATCGCCACTAGCTAAATACCCCCACTCCGGACACAATGGGATATGTTTCGTTGGCCATTTCGACTATTACAGTCAGTTATTTTTCAAATTAAATTATAAAACATTCAATATTTAATTTGAACGTACATTTCAATTTGCCAGGGCCACAAACTGAATTGAAAAATTCCAGAAAAATAAATCTAGCTTTGTTTTGATGATACGGTCCTAACAAAACCAGTTTCGTCCAATTTTGAGCTCGTTTGAAAAACGGCCATTTTTAGGTCGACCCTTTTAAAAAAATTGACCAATCAGATTTTCTTTTGCCCCGCTCACATACTAGCTTCAAAAATTATGAAATTTGAAACCTAGCAATAATTTGACATCCCGGACCTAACAAAAGTGGTTTCGTCGAATTTCGAGCTCGTTTGCAAAATATCAATTTTCAAATGCTATATATGCTATATAGCGACCTTTCTAAAAATTCATTTGGCCATAACTTTTGATTCCCGTTATGAAACTTCGAGTTTTCAGATTCGTTAGAAAGGTATTCATAAACAGATTTAAATATTTTCAGTTTCGCTAAAATCCGTTATATTTTCCACCCGGTACTGTCAGACAAAGTTTGTATTCAAAATTTCAAACTGTAATACTATACCCAATTCTCTATTTTATTGAAATATTCTATTTCAACTATTCAAATTCTTTGGTATTAACCAATTTTAAAAATTTTAAATTGGTTCGCATTTTCCGAGTTATTACAATGTGAATTAAATCGATTTCTATTAATGTATGTCTGTTTTGTGGTGGAAGATTTATTCTCTTCTTAACACCCTGGTATATATTAATAGTGATTAATCGCATGGCGTGAATTGTTAATGTGGCACGCCAAGATGCAAATGATCATGGCTTTTGTTGAAAAGCAGGGCCTTGTGGGATGATCAAAGTATAGCCTATTACGGCATAACTTTGTGTATATCGTGACTTCTCATGCTTCACACCCCGGTATGAGTCAAAAACGGGATTAGGACTGCAAGGAGTGCACACGTTTCTTTCTAGCTAGGAGTGGTGTCACTGGTTAAACTGGCTGACATTTTACTTATGTGGATGATGGATTTTGAGGCGCCTCGGATTTTTATAGGCCGTTAGTGGTCATACTATAGGTCCAAAGGGACCGGGAAACGTGTGTTCAGGCATAACCAATCCACTACCGATAGGTGGGGACCGACCCTAAAGATCCAAGGGTTCACTGCGGGGAATCCTGAGGCATTTGCTAGAGTGTCTCGAATCGGAGAGGAGCTTGCCCCTAGCCTCGACTCATGAGGGAAATCCAATTTCCAATACGACCCTGCGGTTTTGACTGTAGAACTAGTATGGCGACATGATATATGGTACCCATGCCGTCTAGGATTGATACATTTATATTTGAAATGTTTTATTAAAACATATACACACTAATATTAAATCTGTTTTACCGTATCAAGCATCTTTTGACCATTATAAGGTAAAACTCTATCCTCCGGTTTGCGTTGCATTGTGTGATGGGACTTGAGTCTTATAATTGTTTCATTTTTCTAAAAAGCATTGCATTGTTTAACGATTTACTTTATTTTATGCACTGGCAATCCAATGGAGTAAACCCGTTCCGCGTTAGCGGCGTGGTCCTGCGATTAGCCTCATTATTAGATAAGTTAAGCTAGATTTCTGATACCAGTCCCATGACTGACCTGTAGTTTGTTTCACTTGCAAACTCGGGTGCCCTTATTTTTCACACGGGCAGTCGAGTAGCTTTTTGCAGATATTTACAGGATCCTGGCTTACAGCTGAAGCGATATTCGGAAAGATCTGTATCCGTGTATTCCTTTCAGTTGTGTATTTGTAATATTTTTCCGCTGCTATTTAAATGTAATTTAGAACTCTGATATTATTGTATTTCTATTTCTGTAATAAGTATTCAAACTCTGTTATATTCTTGTACTCTGATGTAATTGTTGTAATCAGCAATAAAATGTTCTTCAGTTTGTGCTCCGATGTGTGTTGTTCTCAGAGCAATCCAGCCTTTCCTTTACTGGGAAGCTTGGGTCGTCACATAATTAGTAATTAAGAAAGATAAAATGATCAAAATTTAAAAATAAGAAGTTGAATAAATATTAATGAATTTTGAAATTCAAAAAATTCAAACATTACCATACAAGTTATTATTTTTATGCATTTAGTGTACTATTAAATAATTATTTGTTATTTCCCCCTTTTCTTAAAGTGTGATGGCATCTAAAACACATAGAACATAAATATAAGTTAAAAATTAAATATATTTATTATCTATTAAAATATTATAGTAACAAATAATTTAAAGTTAATTAAAAATAATAAAATACAGTTAAATAATTTATGAATGGTAATTAATAATTTATAGTTGAAAACTTAGAAGGGTTAGTAACAAATCAGTAACTAATAGTCAATAATTGTGACAAATAAATGGTAGTTCAGAATTAATAATATGTACATGAAAATTTTGCATCTACAAGCTTCGTTTCTTTCATTGTTGGCTCCAACAAAGGATACTTATTCAAAACAAATTTTGGCTCTAGGTCCACAAAAACTTGACTTCGACCGATAAAAATTTTGGCTCCCAAAAAAATTATTTTCCTTCCATCCACGTTCTAACTCCAAAATGACAATTCTCCTTCAACATCAAAACACTCATTCTAGATCTCATTCGAAGCTTCTGCGTTTTCAACTATGGGGACTGGGGTTCCTTTTCTTTTCTAAGCCGCCTTCTTTTTACCTTCTTCTTCGATTCAATCTGATCTTCCCTTCCCTTCCCTTTCTCCCTAAATAGAGGATCTCGACAGTAAAACACATTCGAATTCATCTACAAATATTCCACTGTATCCTCCTTCCCCCTTTAAACATATTCTTTCCTCCTACTATATTCTTCTTTTTCCTTCCACTTAATTATTAAACTTCGAGGAAAAAAAAGTATGGTTCTTGGAATCAAACCGTTCGCTCACTTCATCTACCAAATCAAACTGATCGCCCACTTCATCTACTATCAGCCCGCGCCCTCGCACCAACTCCATCGCTCCTCCAACAACACCGGATCTATGCCATCTCACCTTCACGTGGCAGCGGCCCAACCTCGCCCTCTGCCTCATGCTCTAGCAAACCACTCAAGATCTAAATCGATCGCCACCGTATCTGCCGTTCCTCCCTCCGCCGTTCGCTGTCACCACCTCGCTACCCAAGTCCACCCTAGTTCACCACCGAGACCACCTCGCGTGCCCGCTAGTCTACTGCACCTTCTTTAATCATTCTACAGTCGAGTTTCCCTCAAGGTTGGCCTTGATTCAAGTTATTAATTCACTTGAAATACTAGAAGTATGACAGTAAATTGAATTACATTCATATAATATGCCAAACGTATAGTAGTTATGGATAAAAATAAAAATAAAATAAAGAAATGCAATAGACTTGTTGGTGTTAGCTTGTCCTGGTATATAAGAACCTCGTCTAATCTGATTATGTACTGTACAACATTAACATTTCATTAGAGTGTGAGGCTCTGGCTTAGCACACGAGAAGATGTTGAGATATTATGCTCAACTTATATGTTTTGTAACCTGCACCAAGGAACTCCAACATTTTTTTCTTTTTCATTGCAACTAATGGTACATGGAAACTACGATGTATCTTATGTAATGTCATTTCTTTGAAAACAACTATTTTTACAATTTAATATGTATATCAACTTAGTCCATTTATTGGTTAATTAATTTACGTGCATACTCAGTTTTGTTGGACTAAGAATATAATTACATTCATTGTTTTTTAACATTTAAACAGTCGTAAAACAAATGTAACATACTCAGTTTTGTTGTTTCCTGTGTCACACATGTCAGTGCTGGCCTTCTTGTGAATTTTTATTCATGACACTCCCATGCATATAACACATTCATTGTTGTGCATTTACCTATGCTGCCGTTCTTTTTGATCCATATGTCTGGTAATGCTAAATTGTCCACACTTAAGGTGGCCTGTGCAATTAAATGGAATTGTATTATGCCATGAAAAAAAGGAAATTCTGTATTTTAGTTTGCATCTGTGCATTCTGTACCATTACTAAATGCTTATGTCATGACCGTAATCCTATCAATTGTGTTGCTCATTGTTGTTTGTACATTTGATTGGCTGTAAACCTGAGCGTGCCTATGCAGTGCCTCACGCCCCTAAACACATGTCCCCTGGTCTTGAATGCCTGCTTTACCAGAAACATAGTACTTGAACATGATTGTTGTTTATTAAAATCTTGTAGGACTGAATCACATGAGGCCTTGGATATATTGTTTACATGCCTTGGATATAACTTGTAGGACTGAATCACATGTGGGCAATGCAAATGCTCTGATGCAATCCAAAGATTAGGTTGCTTTGATCAATGATGCGAAGTCAAGTAGCTGTTTCAAGGATACATTCCTAAAGAATTACTTTAGGAGTATGAGAACTGCTGCTGGGCAGCCACAGAGACAACTATTGAGCATACTTTATCAGCTTGGTCCCGGTCCTACGACATAGACTGTGCTTATAAATCATGGATTTTTAGACGAAAATAAAAAGATGTGCTGTGGTGTTTGGATTGTATGTACCATGGATGGAGTGACACACAGGTTGCTGTAATGCATCGTGCCTATTGCATGAGAATAAAAATGTGATTAGAGAATATTGTATTTGAAAAAAATGGTTTGATGAGAGAGTAGAAGTTATTATATGTGAATGATGTGTGAAAAATATCGTATCTTTTGTTGTAATTATGTGTACTATTAAAATTTTAATGAAATAACATTTTTTTGAAATAAAATTTTATTTGCTTATTTTATTGGATGATACATAATGACAAATTTAATATTTGTCGTTAACTCGAGACTAACTTAAAAGCGTTTACCGTCAAATTACCAACAAAAATAATGAAAATGTAATTTATCCTAATTTAATTTTTGCCGCTAATCCTTTGTTGAATTGTAAGGGTTTACCGATGAAATAAATGAGCCAAATTTTTTGTTAAAACTTTTTATTGCTAATCCCTTGGTAATTAGTAAGGGTTTACCAACTCATTATGTAAGTAATATTTTATTATAAATTAATTATCCATCGGTAAATAGTCGGTATATAAATTAAAATTAAATTAATAAGTAAAATTTACTTTTATTATAAAGTAAGTAAAATGACGAAAAATTGTTGGAAAACTCATGCAAAATTCCGTCGCTAAATCTGACACAAATATCGTCATGGTTTTTACCGACGACACCGTTATGTAGGAAATCCGTCGCTAAGGCCTGTTTAGCGACGGATTAGAAGCAGATTCTGCCACTGCTATATGCAGCTTTTCTTGTAGTGCAGAAGAGACAGTGCATAAGCTGAAAACTAAACCATCATAGCAGCGGAATCTAAAATACAGCTTATGATCAGAACCATTCTTACAACTTCAAAATACTGTCTCTAAAAAGGAAATAGAAAAGGTACATTAGTAATGCCCAAAGTAGTGACCTGCAACAACACAGGGAGAATATATGTAAATAGTACGTGAAAGCCTCCTGCTCATCTCCGGATGATTACTCATGCATAAAACTCCATCTCTAGTCTGTTCATTTAGGAGCACCCAAAGTAATAAGAAGAGACATAAAACTCAGGGTCTGACAAAAGTCTGGTATGAGTGACAGCAGCATAATAAAACAATAACAGGTATAAATAATCATACCTAAACCTAGGCCTACAACCAAAGGGTTAGCACAACAAGATGTACAATACTTTAAGGCGACACTAACATAAAGTGTAAAGTGGAAGTGCGCATGTTATGGTGATAACAAAAATCAAACATAGCAATCAATCTCACATCTCTCACTCAGTGCGTAAAGCATATGATATCCACCACATTGAAATCCTTTGCTACGATCACCTTGCCGTTTGGAGTCTTAATGACCCCATTGCACTGGTCCATACCCGCTAATCCTTTGCTACGATCACTTTGCCCTTGGGAGTCCAATGACCCCATTACGCTGATCCATAGCCATGCTATGATCACTTTGCCCTTGGGAGTCTTAACGACCTCATTGCGCTGATCCATAGCCACTAATCCGTCTCTCAGGGGTGAACCAAAGCTACGGATATCAATAACCCCTTTGCACACATCCCGCGTCAAAGTCCAACTCTTGAAGTTTACTCGTTGGTTCCCATCTGGATCCTAAGAGATAACTTCTCATTTCGATCTTCCTTTGCATCTCGGGTTTTTGGTCTTCTCCGGTTCGGTTCTGTCCTCTGTTCGATTCGTGTCTACAAGCTTCCATTCATGCTCCTGCTTTGGTTCGAGGGAACTAGTTCGTGGGTCTCACCCGGGTTGTGACCCCGCTTGGTCGTGGAGAGCAGCTCATGGTGCTCCACTCCTGGACCGGTTCGTGACTCCAACTCCGGGTCGGCTCGTGGTTGTATGGTGCTTCACGGTTCATGGAGCTCAAGAGCGAGTGGTTGTTTCGTGACTTGGTTCAGGGTTCGTGCTCACATGGTGAAGCCGTCCATGAGAGGGGGTGCGCTCAACGAGTGGGATCGGGTCGTGAGGGAGATGTCACGATCGGAGGTCGTGATGCCTAGGTCACGAGCCACACTTCCTAACAGTCTTCCAGCAAGCTATTTATGCAACACGATGACGTTTTCAACAATTCAAACTTTTCTGTACAATCACAAATCATAACAAACAATAGTAATAACATATAGGAACAATCATAAACACCAAAACAACAATTTAACATGTTAGTAAAGATCAATCATGCCAAAATCCCATGTTTTCTCCTTAATCATGTCTAACTATATCTAGCAATCGGATTAGCAAACTTAATCCAAATTAACCCAAACTTCTAACAGAGACATAAAATAATATGTAAGAATTTCTATATATTTTTCCAGATTTTTATGATGCATAATTTCGTTACTTATCACTAATCACCCCTAATTATCCATAATTAGTGAATAAAAGTGCAAATCACTCACCTTAGCCACAAATAAATTTCAGATCTGAAACTCTAACTAATTTGGCATGGATCCCAATGTATTCTAGCAGCTCTTTCTCGATTTGTATGCTAATCCGCCTTAATTTGATGTAGATTTGGCTAATATGTGATTAGAAAGAGATTAAAAGGTGATTTGGGAGTTGGATGCCATTGCTAGGTTTGAAGAGATGATAAGTTGTAACAACCCGGAAATTCTGAGCCAATTTAAAAAATTTATTTTGGCAATTTTTATGAATTTTGAATATTTAAAATGAATTATTTTAAATAATAACGATGAGAAATTTATTTTTGAATAGAATTAGAAGTATATATTTATTTGAATCGTCGTTAGAATATAAATATTTATTTTTAAATATAAAAGGAATTAAAAATGGCGCGGTAGTTCGAAAATTCGATTTCAAATTTCAAATGAATGTATAGGATTCAAAATAAACCGAATTTTAGCGAAACCAAAAATATTAGAATCTATTTGAAATTATCTTTCCAACGAATCCAAAAAATCAAAATTTCATAGCGGGAATAAAAAGATATGTCCAATTGAAAATTCAGAATAGTCGTTGTGGAATTCTGGCCCTTAAAAATGGAAATTTTGCAAACGACCTCGGTTTTCGACGAAACCACTTTTTTTGGGTCTTGGATGTTAAATAATTGCTTGATTTCAAAATTCATAATTTTCTGAATCAATATGTGAGCGTGGCGAAAGAAAACGTGTTTTGACAGTTTCAGTCAATTTCGATCGACTAGAAAATGGTCATTTTTCGAACGGTCTCAGAATTTGACGAAATTAGTTTTGTTAGGACCGTATCGTCAATACAAAGCTAGAAATATTTTTGGGGAATTTTTAGAGTCCGTATGTGGCCCCGGTAAATTGAAATGCGCATTCAAATTCAATATATAGATTTATATTTTGACTTGGATGGAAACTGATCGAAACGATCGAATCAACTTACGATACATATTCCATTGTGTTTGGAATGGGGGTAATTATCTGGGGACGACAGTCGGTGGGTTCGATTTCGAGGTCGAAATTAAAAGTTACGTTTTGAAAATTAAATAAAATATTAATATAATATATATAATAAAACATCTCTTTCCCTTAACCCCCTCCTCCTTTTCATTTCACGATAAGCTAAAAATTTAGGTTAGAAAAAAAAAGAAAATCGAACCAGCTCCAAACGTCACCCCTCCCCCACGTCGACCGTCACCACGCCCATCGCCACCCTCCCTCTCAGTCGCGCCACCTCCTCAGGCGGAGCGCCACCTTCCCTTTTCCCCTTCTCTCGATTCGAACACTCCGACCACCTCCAATTCCTCCAAAAATCGCCGCCGCCGCAACTGATTGTTCCCACTACCGCCGATGGCGCCATCCCCCACACCTGCGCCGCCGCGCGCATCACCGACCCCTTTCCTTCAACTGCTATGGTGAGTTTTTTATTTATTTAGTTTAAATAAATTTTGTCTTTAAACAAAAATCAGTTTTAAAATATGATAGAATTTATAAAATCAGTTTTGTTATGTGTTTAAAAGCAAGAGGGAAAAGATAAGATTTTTATTAGATTAAAGATATGATTTTTATATTATAGAAAGATAAAAGATATGATTTTTATATTATCGAAAGATTAAAGATATGATTTTTATATTATAGAAAGATTAAAGATATGATTTTTATATTATAGAAAGATCAAAAATATAATTTTTATGTATGTAGAGGAGTAAAAATATAATTTTTATTATATTACTAGCAAGATAAAAATATAATTTTTATCATGGAAGTAGCGGTGTAAAGGAGTGATTTTTACATATGTAGTAGAGATATAAAAATATGATCTTTATATATAAAAATGTGATTTTTATATAGAGAATGGCGAGAGAAAAAATATGATTTTTATTATGTGAACATAGATATAAAAATACGATTTTTATATATATGAAGAAGCTGTAAAAGTTCGATTATTTATATATATCGGTTTAGAATAAAAATATAATCTTTATAATGAAAACATCATGTTAAAGATGCTATTTTTATCATCTTGAAGGCAAAGTAAAAATATGTGATTTTTATATATGTAGTGAATACGAGAAACGAAAGTGACAAAAGGCGAGAATGGCGAAGATTTCCTACATATGAAGAGTCGCGGCGTTTGGTTTAGCTAATCAGTGAGAACTTCTCACTTTAATCTTGTTATCTAGTTAAAATTATATACTAGGATGCAGACGGTGCTTAGCAGCACCCGACACCCATCGTCCACAGACCATGGACAGCTTGTTTGATTTTGTTGTGTTGTGAAAATTCATTGTGATGTGGAAGGAATGAAAATATATATTCATGTGTTGAAATAAATTATTTATTGTTAAAAATATAATTTTTAACGTGAATGTGAATAAATAAATATTCATTTACAAATCAAACGATTTGTTTATGTACACCCATTTGAAGGATATTGACTAGGACAATGAATTTTACACATCGCCCAACTGCACAAATAGTATTCAGTGTTTGTTGATTTGAAACCCCACATGGGTGGTGGCAAGATATTTGGCGTACACTAACCCCAATTATTTAGTTGTATGTCGATCGATTGGTCTACAGACTGTGTAAGCGTTAATTATTTATATTCAATGCTTATGCAATTGTGTGGTGCACTTTGGATGATGGTTGATTATTTATCGTTGCTATTATATACATGTGTTGTATGGAATCCATATAATTAACATTATATGGTAATTGATTGGGCCACATTCCAATTTGGAAAATAAAGAATATTACAAAATAAAGATTCATGTGTTGAATAGAATAAATAGTCATGTGTTGACGATACTCATGTGTTGAGAATATTCATGTGTTGAAACTATTCATGTGTTGAATAAAATATTTGTACAATAAAATTCATATTTTTATTGTAAGTAAGAATTAATAAATATTCATGGGTTGAATAAAGTAAATATTCATGTGTTGAAGAAAATATTCATTTGCTGAATAGAATAACGAAGTTATTGAAATATATATAGCCGTGTAGATTAGATAAGCGCCATTTTGACGCAAACGATATTTATATCGATTATATTCGTTGTTATAATGAATATAGAAAAGGAAGTGATTTCAAAATATAACGCTTTGAAAATATTATCATTTATATATTAATGATATGAAATATTCAATTTTGATTTGAAATTGAATATGAAGTTGAAATTGTTTTGAAAACGAATTTAAAACGATTTATAAAATATGTTTAAAATTGAATTCGACTAAGTACATATAATATATATAATATATATATATTAAAGGCCGGAATAGAACGCGCTGCGCCGCGGCAGTTCGCGAATTTCGACCATTGACTTCGAATTGATGTTGCGGGAGATCCGACCGTCGGATTCTTCTAAGACCAGAACCGTTGGGTTTGTATCGATAAGAGCTTTCCAATGAATGTTAGAAATTTGAAATCTAATGGTTGGATTTGGAATTATGTCCAAATCAAATTTAGAAACGGTTGTTGTAAGTGCAGTTCGACCACCGTTATTGGAAATCGACTGAACGGGCCTTGATAAAATTATTAAAAATATTTATAATTTTTGTAAAATCATAATATATGAATTGGAAAGAACTAGGATGAAAAATTTCACATTTGAAAGGATAAAAATATATTTTTATCGAAATGAACTAGTTTTGAATTAGATTTGAAATGTTTTTGAAAATAATCAGAATTTCCAATATACGAATTGGGATGGATTTGAATCGAAATTATCTTTGGATTTCTTGATTATTTAGATATGGTCATGGAAATTTGAAAGATATATTTATATCGTTATTTCCAATACGATATTTGTTGGTTTCAGAATTTGATATTGAATATAAGCCGATATATTTTCTATTCAGAGCCTTGTATTTAATATCAAATGGGATTTTGGGTTCGTCGTGAATTGTGTCTTAAACAACACTGTTCTTGGACCCAGTTTAGAAAAGAATAAATCTTTTAATTAAGATTTAGTGAAATCGTCCAGTTAATTAGTATTTAATTGGAATTGAATTTAAATTGGTTTTTGGGGTTTATCGTGAGCGGTGTTTTGAATAACACCTGTTCTTTAACCCGATTAACAATGGAATGTGATTTTGGGTTTATCGTGAATCGTGTTTTAGATGGCGTTGGTTCTTTAACCAAGTTAAAGATAGGATATTGATTTTTGGGAAGATTAAAACTAAGTGGAGTTTTAATGAATCTTTAATTAGATTAAAGTGATCGAGAATGGAGTATCACAAGTTTTGCTCCAAACGATAGTTAAATCTTTAATTAGATTTGAACGTGAAATGGTAATTAATATTTACAGATAACACCGTGGTGTTAGATATGGAGTATTACCAGCTTTGCTCCATGGAATGAATAGGTTGGGATTGGGAAATAAAATAAATGATTACTTCGGTGTGGTTCGCTAATCCCGACTAGTTTGGAAAACATTAACACGGTTTGAAATGATATCCAAAGGAAGATTAAAGAATAAATTTAGAAGAATTTATCTTTGATAAAATTAATGGGAACCTTTCCCTAAGAATGTGAATATTTGAATAAAATAATATTCTGAATTGGAATGAGGCGTATGTTGTGTTTGTGCAACACTTGTTTATTATATAAGCGGGTTATTCGGAAAGGCTGGGTTATACCCATTCTGAATAACCGATTCGACGAAGTCGAAGATAAAGACGCTGGTTGAAGACCAGAGGTCTTCACATCGTTTGGATGATTATTGATGATCTTGATTGGGTTGTTCACCCAAGAGGAGGGAATCAGTTGGTGATCGTCCAGTCGTACTTGGAGATCGATGGATATGCGAGGAATAAGGTTCCTCCGGTTTCGTTCAGACCCAGAACGAACTTGTAAATGGACTGTGTGTCTGACATTGGATTTTATACTATGTGATTGATTTCTATTAAATATATATCTGTTTGGCGGCGGAGAATTTATTCTCTTGCTTAACGCCCCTCTCTGAGACGTACGAGCTTAGAGGTTATATATCTATAGATATCAATCGCATGGCATGAATTGCCTGTGTGGCATGCCTAAGTGGCAGATGATCAAGGCTTCTGTTGAAAAGCAAAGTCTTGCGGGTGATGATCAAAGCATGGCCTATGTGGAACAACTTTGTGTATAACATTAATTCGCGAGCCTCACACCTCGGTATGATTCAAAAACGGGATATTGACCGTT
Organism: Allium sativum; assembly: GCA_030737875.1. Taxonomy (NCBI): domain Eukaryota; kingdom Viridiplantae; phylum Streptophyta; class Magnoliopsida; order Asparagales; family Amaryllidaceae; genus Allium; species Allium sativum. The sequence continues at coordinate 714,884,157 of CM060922.1, forward strand.
GGGAGAACACGACGTTTCTTTCTAGCTATGGGTGATGTTAGTGACCTACCAGCCCTGACATTTATATACTTGTTACCTGTGTGGTTGTTGGATGCGAGGCGCCTCGGATATAGGTCTGATAGGACCGGGAAACGTGTGTTCAGGAATAACTAATCCTCATAAGTAACAGAGGACCGGCCCAACCGATTCCAAGGATCTCTGTGTGCGGTCCTGAGACATTTGCTAGAGCGTCTCGAACGGAGAGGAGCTTGCCCCTTGCCTCGACTCATGATGGAAATCCAATTTCCAATACGTGACATTTCGGTTTTGATTGTAGAGCCTAGTATGGCGACATAGTAGCATGGGATACTTTGCCGTCTATGATTTATACATTATGATTGAAGTTGTTTTCTTCACTTATAATAATAATAAAAGATGAAATTTAATGTATCTGTGATTATCCCAAAATCCGTGTGACGGTATTAAGGATAATCATTGGAATATAACACATCAATCATCATAGCAGAATACAGATAATAGAAAAAACAATAAATAGAATAATTTTACATGGATATAACAGCGGAATCACAACATGTAACAACATCAGAATAGCACAACGTAGGATATAACTTAGTAAATAAAAGTGAAATGATCAGTCACCATCGCCATAGGCGGAATATATACATACAGTGAGACATAATAAGGGTATCAGTCTACATCGCCAAAGACGGTACATATACATACGATAATAAGTACTGCAAGTAAAGCAGTCTGCAACGCCCGTGGCGGAATCATAATATAAATACAATAATGGCGGAAAATGTCAAAGTCATCTCGGTGAAGTCAGCCTCGCCATGAGCCAAAAATGCACTCCATACTACAGTGCTGAGCCAAAACAACCTGTCACCTGTGAACTAGGCTGCCCGTGTGAAAATAACGGCACCCGCGTTTGCAAAGTGAAACAAACAACGAGTCAGTCATGGGGACTGGTATGAGAAATCTACTTAACAGTTTAAACAACAGTAACAAGAAAATCATAGGACCACGCCGCTTTCGCGGAACGGGTTTACTCCAGTGATTGCTGGTGCATTTAAAACAAAGTAAATTCTTTAAAACAGCGCAATGCTTTTCAAAAAAAATGTAGCCATTATAAGACTCAAGTCCCATCATACAATGCAACGCAAGCCAGAGGATAGAGTTTTACCTTATAATGGCCAAATATGCTTAAAACGTGTAAAGCAAAATCATTTGATATTATTACTAGTGCATATATGTTTCAAAAAAACGAATAGCATCATAAATATCAATCATAGGTGGCATAGCTACCATATACTATGTCGCCATACTAGTTCTACAATCAAATCCGTTATTTCGTATTGGAAATTGGATTTCCGTCATGAGTCGATGCAAGGAGCAAACTCCTCTCCGCTTCGAGACATTGTAGCAAATGCCTCAGGACTACACACCCTGGGTAACCCCTGGATGCTTCAGGGCCGGTCCTCTCTTACGTTTGAGGATTAGTTATTCCAGAACACACGTTTCCCGGTCCTTACAGACCTAAAATCGAGGCGCCTCGCATTCCAACAACCACATAGGTGAAAAGTAGATATAAATGTCAGGGCTGGTAGGTCACTGACACCACCATAACTAGAAAGAAACGTCGTGCTCTCCCTGCAGTCCTTATCCCGTTTTTAACTCATACCGAGGTGTGAGTCTCGCGAATCCACGCTATACACAAAGCCATGCCACGTAGGTCGTGCTTTGATCATCAAACACAAGACTTTGTTTTGCAACAGAAGCCTTGATCACAACATCTTGGCATGCCACATAGGCAGTCCACTCCATACGACTGATTTCTATCGATATATAACCTCTGAGCTCGTACGTCTTAGAGAAGGGCGTTAAGCAAAAGAATAAATTCTCTACCGCCAAACAGATATATATTTAACAGAGATCAATCAGTATAGAACAAAATCCAATGTCAGATACACAGTCCATTTACAAGTCCGTTCTGGGTCTGAACGAAACCGGAGGCACCAAATTCCTCGTATATCCGTACAATCAGCACATGCGTTCAGACGGGTACTACTTCCATTCCTTCACGGTAGCTACTCCAATCAGGAACCTTAGCAGCGCCCATCTAACCGAAACGAAGATCGTCGGTCTTGAATCGTCTTTGTATTTTCCAATTCGAATTGTTCGATCAATTATTTGAAATGAGGGTTAGCTCGGCCTTTTCAAATAATTTACGTAATTAGAATTCAAATCAATTCTTTCCATGTTTATATTATTCGACATTCATATTTTAGTTCTTTAGTATAATTTTTCTGTCAAACACATACAACCATCAAATATCAAGCAGATCAAGCCAAACTAGTTTATTTCCAATCTATGTTGCTTATAATATTTTATAACGATTTTTTGCCATTTTTATTTATTTAAACATGGCCATATTTAATTAAACGACGTTTTAGGTCGTGCCGTGGCACTGACGCTGTTTTCCCCTAATTTGTTTTACACATATCGGAAAATCTAACCGTTGGATTTCTACAAAGTCTATACCACTGGGAAGATATTCCCAAAGAAAACCCAACGGTTCCAGTTTCGTGAAAATCCGACGGTCGGATCTCCCACAATAGTCGTTTGAAGTTACGGTTTCAAAATTCGAACTACAGCGTCGTTATTCGATTTAATTTAATTATATTTATATTTATGTATAAATATGAATGATTCTAGCGCTGTTTTTCTTCTAATTTGAATTAAACATTCCAGACAATCCAACCGTTTGATTTTTACAAGGTTGGTGCCGTTGGAAAGATATTTCCAAGGCGAACACAGCTGTTGCGGTTTCGGCAAAATCCGATGGTCGGATCTCTCGTACTAATCGATTCAAATTACGATTTCAAAACACGAACTGCATGGCTTCGATTCCTTTCAATTCTATTTATATATATATATATAGTTCATTCCTTAAATTCCATTTTCACTTCAAATATTTCACTAATGCCTTAGTATTTCGAAATTTTTTGCCATAACCTCCTTTGTACAGGAAGGGGTTTGGAAATTTATTGGGCCGTGTTAGGTAGCCAATAAATCCTATAAAGCATCCACATATTTATAGTGATATATTCTAGTGTTTACAGGGGAGCGTGCATAAATAATAACTCCAGAGAATAAATTCTCGTCACCCTGTCAAGCCTGAGGGAGCGTGTATTTTTAATTACTCCAGAGGATAAATCCTTGTCACCTCATCCCATGTGGGAATAAAAAGTCCATGTGCCGTATCTAATAACTAGAGAGACGTGATTATTGTCAACTCCAGACCCGTGTGGGTTTTTTATTAATCTGTCAATTTATCGTTATATTTTATATAGTCCATATCAGTCATCAGTTCAACCTGTAGTATATAATCATCGCCATACAAGCCTCTCACTCGTATGGTAAATCTTCCACCTCGTCACACAAGCTCCAAATGCTTATGTGGAATATGATGAAGTATGCCTATCGTCAAGGGTATGCCATGTAGTGTAGTTCAAAATTAATTATTACTATCCTATGGCGATGTTTATTATTTCACACAGAATAACCAGCACTCCGCATCTAATGGCATTCACAGGAGTTGATATAAAAATAAAATTGCGCAGCCAACACATCAAGGCTTACCTATTTGTCGGGAACGGAAATAATTTCTTTACTCTACAGCTAATCCATTTTTCCTGTTCGCGCATGTATATATATGCAGAACAAAGCTAATAATAACATTTCTAGCAAACTAATATTTATTTCAACACGTGTGTATTTTTATCAAAGTGTATACATGATAAGAAAATACTTTTATCATCAAAAATATTTATTCAACTCGTGAATGTTTTTAACACTTCATATTCACAATAAAAATGTAGTTTTTATTGTCTATTCAGTTTATTTTAAAATACGAATAACATTCAACACATGAATTTCGATTCAACGAATGAATTTCAATTCAACACATGAATATTCTCCATAGTTTGTATATATATAAAAATGTGATTTTTATCGTTAAATCTATTTATTTAAAATTCGAATAACATTCAACACATGAATTTCAACTCAACGAGTGAATTTCAATTCAACACATGAATATTCTCTATAGTTTGTATATATATAAAAATTTGATTTTTATCGCTAAAGCTATTTATTTAAAATTCGAATAACATTCAACACATGAATTTCAACTCAACAAATGAATTTCAATTCAACACATGAATATTCTATATAGTTTGTATATATATAAAAATGTGATTTTTATCGCTAAAGCTATTTATTTAAAATTCAAATAACATTCAACACATGAATTTCAACTCAACGAATGAATTTCAATTCAACACATGAATATTCTCTATAGTTTGTATATATATAAAAATGTGAGTTTTATCGTTAAATCTATTTATTTAAAATTCGAATAATATTCAACACATGAATTTCAACTCGACGAACGAAATTCAATTCAACACATGAATATTCTCTATAGTTTGTATATATATATATATATATAAATGTGATTTTTATCGTTAAATCTATTTATTTAAAATTCGAATAACATTCAACACATGAATTTCAACTCAACGAATGAATTTCAATTCAACACATGAATATTGGTTTCAACATATGTAATTAACTTCAACAAATGAAAATTATTCTAACACATGAATATTTCAGAAAATTTTGGCAGCATAACAACAGGGTAGTTAAAACCGGGACCGTCCCTAGTACGGCTCCTCTCTCTACCTAAAAACCTCGCGGTTTTTGACAATGGGGATCATGCATCTAGTTCGCACGCAGGCGGCATGTTTTATTTTCATTTCCACAATCCTATTCTAATTTGTTTCAACCACAAGAGGGTATTTTTCAACCACAAATGTATTTTTAAACCACAAAGGTATTTTTCAAACACAATATCAACCACAAACAATTATTTCCAACCATTCGTCATACTATATAATTTCACGCCAATCACAAGCAATAAATATCGTCCATGGTCTGTGGACGAGGGGAGTGTGTATATATATATATATATTATTTCTATAATTCACTTGCATTTCATCACAATTCGAAGCATATATGTTTCATACAACGCTTGTATAATTTAAACGTCGCTAATATAACTTATACAACACATGTACTTGAGATATACAATGCGTATATAATTTACACTTTACTTATATAATTTATACAACATGATTCCATTCACACAATTTAATTTAGATTCCTCACATTGGTTTTTGAAGTGCTAAAAATTGTAGGAAGATCAGAAAAATCCGCGGCTTCTGCTAGATGGTAGAGAGCCTCCCTGCGGTCCCGATGTTTCCTGTTTCATCGAATTTCGTTAACACACTAAAAAGATATGATTTTTCAAAGTTTTTGTAACACCACATATTTCTGTTAACACTAAAGTTGCTAATTCAAAAATAATAATAAATGTGTAAAGGGGAGATGTATCTAATGTGCATATAAATTTAATAATAAATGTGTAAAGGGGGGATGTATCTAATGTGCATACAAATTTAATAATAAATGTTGATAATGTACATTAAGAAAGTAATTATGACATAATTTGAAATAGGAGTAATTTACAGCCCTTAAATTGTGAACATAATTGTTTTCTCTTTAGAATGGACGGCTTGTATTAAACTTGGCTTCATCGACGACTCAAATTAACTTGCAACTCTATATAAATAACATAGCTCTCACAAACTAATTCACACAAAAAAAGAGGAAAAAAAAGAAGGAGCCGTCATGCTGCTGAAGAGAGACTAGGAGTAGTCGTCAAATTAAGAGACGATTAAGAGTTGATTCCAAGCTTAAAACTACAACAAATAAATCAAAACAACGTTAACCTCAAAGGATAGCATCACCAAATTCAGAATTCAGAATCCTGAATACAAGATTTGTCATACGTTGTAAGTAGAGTACTATTCCGATATGAATAAAAATTGAGATTTGATTTGTGTAGAATGAAAATGGAATCGTACTTTAATTGTAACGATGCTATTTCATAATTGTATGTTGTTCTGATTTTATTATAAATGGATTTGGGATGTTGTAGTATAATTAACATGATATTGGATTAATTGTACATTTGCAATGAAAAGTAACACCCCTTGCAAGTATACGATTCATGTTGGAAATTGACATTTATATGTTTTGGTTAATAAGAAGTCGTATATATTTTGTTACAACCAAGTTGAGACTTATGTAAACATAATTCACTGTTATGCCTACATGATTTAGATCTTTGTATATATATGCCTATGATCATTTCAAGTGTAGTTGGATCCATTTGGGTAACATGATTCATATAAGTTTATGTTGGAATAGGCCTCATAATTCAATTTAAACTATACTTTTGTATTAGTGACAAAAATAAGCATCTTTGTGAACATATATTGACTTTATGGAAATGCCTAGTTTATGTTTAGTGTTATGCCTAAATAAAAATATGTTTTAGGCTTATGTTGTTATAAAAATCATATGCTAATACAAGTGACACCTAATTTATTTAGGTTCTTATTTTAAATGCAAGTTTACATGAATAGATTGAAACCCATGACTCATGTTTAGGTTTATAATTTATGTCAAAATTATATGCTATTACAATGCAAGTACACAAGCACCTAATTTATGTTAGTTAAATCGTCATATTGCAAGTTCATGCACCACATAATTTATGTTAATTAAATCGCTATATTGCAAGTTCATGCACCACTAATTTATGTTAATTAAATCGCTATATTGCAAGTTCATGCACCACTAATTTATGTTAATTAAATCGCTATATTGCAAGTTCATGCACCACATAATTTATGTTAGTTAAATCGCTATGTTGCAAGTTCAAGCGTTCACACACCCCTTTTATGTTACTTAGAATATATCATGTTCTAAGCCTCTTTTTTTTATGTTTCTAAGTTGGGATGAAATGTTGAAGCCCAACATATGTTATAATATTGCGAACGTACAAACGGGTTAAATAACGCTGGGTTTAATTAAAATATATGTGTTGGCATGTTTGGCACATGCCAACGACTTGTGAAATTTAAGTGGTATAAATTATTATACCCAAGAATAACGAATTTGGATAATGGGCGACAAAACATTTACATATAAGCTTGAAAAGAGACAAATATGTAAACTTGGAAAATACGATATGCTTAACCCGAGGTTGGATTGAGTTGTGATGTAAAACTGCCTGGAACCGACCGCTGTCCAGTAATCACAACAATACCTATCCAATGTGGGTGGTTAAGCATTGAGCCCAATAAAGACACGAGGTTCGACATGAGTTGTGGTGTAAACCTGCCCGGAACTGACCGGCTGTCCAGTTACCACAACAATACCTGTCTAATATGGGTGGTTGGTGCTTTAATTAATAAATTAAGGCTGAGTCAGGATTGATAGGGTTAAGTCAATTGAATTAATACTTAACCAAATTCAACATGTTAACTAAATTGGTGGGTAGGGTTAGGTTAATCTGGACACTTAACCAATTTAATATGTTGACTAGGGGAGTGGATAAGGTTAAGCAAATGTTTAACCATTCGAACATGATTAAATTGGACTAGAGAGTGAGGTTAAGTTAATTAGAACACTTAAACATAGAAACATGTTAGTTTGACAAGTGATTGAGATTAAGTAAAATTAGAACTCTTAACCATGATAACAAGTTGATTTGACAAGTGGGTTAGGATTAAGTAAGTTAGGAATACTTAACCAATATAACATGAATGATTAGAGTTAAGTAACAAGAACGCTTAACCAGTGTAATTTGACTTGTAGTAAAGTTAAACGTGAATGGACAACACTCAACCATTATAACCTGTTAATCAAACAAGTAGTAGGGTTAAGTTATATAAGGAGACACTTAACCGTTGTAACAGGTTAGTTAAACAGATGGTGAGGTTAAGTTAACACAAGGAAGCAACACTTAACCAGTATAATATGACAAAAGGGATGGGTTAAGTTAACTTGATTTGACTAATGACACTTAATCATCTTGATGAAGGAAAGAAACTAAGTAGTAAATCATAGTAGAACACGAGAAGGAGCGTACGTCCGTCTGATTCTAGAAGGCTCCAACGAATTGGGTTACGAAGCCCGAGGCTTCGAGGGGACGTGAGGGTACTCTTGGTATCCCTCTGTGAGGCTGCAGATGATCCTCCTGGGCTCACAGAGGTTAAGGTCTGCGTTAGAAGAACCAAGGGTATGCCTTGGTTGCAAAATAGGGCAACCTAAAGACTAGGATGGACCAGCGTGATTCGGCGAGAAGACGGTAGCCCTGTGATAACAACTCGTCGTCTACCTACCATCTTGAGTCAATCGAGATACGTAAAGCGAAAAGGCGGAGAACTCTAAAAGACCATATACTTGTTATCTAGTTATGGTTGCTGACGGCCATAGTACAGTGGGGCATAGGGGGCCCTGCGCATAGTTCTCATTTTTCAAGGATGGCCTTTCATTAGTTAATGGAGGGGTCGAGTGGGACCATAGCCACTAGAAAAAAAACAAACCTTAGCATCTGCATTGGCGGATATCTGAAAGCTCCCGACGTGTTCCGTATTTCTAGAGTAGCCCTGACACGGAACTCGGGCTGCACATTACAGGACATGTGCATCTAGACAAGCGATAACGATTCACAACACATACGTGGAAAAAGTCTAGGAACATATACCACTCTAGGTAGTGTGTCCTAGACTAGAGGGCATCGTTCGGAAGATAGCGTAAATTCTAGAATAGATCTAGGTCAGAAACGATAAATGTATGCCTGAAGGCAACAAAAATTTTAGGGATTGGGATCACGTTATCATTACAAGTTGGGACACTAGTTAGGTGGTGCAGAGAATAGTACGGGGTATGATAGTATATTCGGTTCGAGATAACTTAACTTAGTTTAGGGTGCTTTCCCATTTCCAGCATATACTTATCATGCTCTATTTCTTATCCATAGAATGAATAGTCACTAGACTTGCTCAGGCTTTATGTCTGACTCTACTTTTCTTTCGTCTTCTTTTCTTCCGTTTCCCCCCCCCTCCAGGTAGTTGAGGAGGGAATAGTTCATCTCAGGTTAGATTGGACCGCTGCTCTTCCCAAGCTTGAAGATTCTTGGACAAAGTGCTTTGGACTCTCCTTTTCACTGCTATGGCTGGCTTATGCTACATTGGGGAATATAAATGTATTTTTATGCTTCTTTATTTTGTAAGACAGATGATACTCTGATATTGGAAAACAATTGTTGTACAAACTATCTTATCAATAAAGTAAGTTTTATTTTCCGCTATTTAATTTTTGTCTATCTTGTAATTTATCTGCATCTTTTACCCTAAATGCTCCACAGAACTTAGTGCATTCCCTTTGTGAGTGACACTAACGGATGTGGGGTGTTACACGTGGTATCAGAGCTGAAGGTTACCGGATTAGATAAAAGATTTGAAAAATTATTATTTTCAAACAGTTTTAGAAGAGGCATTTTCAAAAGAAAAGTTTTGTTTTAATGGCATATTCCCCAAAAGCCATACGCACTATCTTCTGATTCTCTGTTTGAATTCTTGTCCCCTTCTTTCTTAAGTCTCTGGGGCTCCTGGCTTTCTGGGAGGTAACCTCATCGAAGGGCGAAGTAGTGTCCAACTTCCATCTATAACCGTAGTAGTTTCACCTGCGGCTAGTTTTCTTTCAAGCTTAGTAGGGTTTTATGTACGATGGAGGCAGCTTTCGGGAGATTTGTCAACATGATTACACATGAAAGAGGATGAAGAGTTTGTCTAAGGAGCACAACACAAGGATGAGGAATTCATGGACGTAGACTTGGCTCACGAAGGAGGAAGGGATTATAAAATCTAAGACAAAAGGAAGTATCTTTACTATGGCAGAATAAGGCATATAATTAAGAACAAAGGACAAGATTTTCAAAAGGGCAAGTACATGCTTTCACCACTAAGCGGACCTAGGAGAAAGGTAGTAAAGTTCTGTTGGAAGAGTCTAGCTTTTCTGTTTGTACTCTTTCTTTTGGTTTTAGCACTTCGCATTTGTTCATATTTGCTTCCATAGTTGAGTCTCTGCACCTTAGTACTTGTATAGTAAAAGATCCCAACTAGTGCTCAAGTGTTTGGTTGTTTTTGCTTAGATCATCTCACGTAGATCATCCAAATTCGGAGGAGACATTCCTCGGGTGCTTGTCTGATATTGGTTTAGGACTTTGGGGCTTGTACTTGAGGGATGTCGAGTTCGACTAGGATGGTTTGCTTGAGAGATGAATAGTTGTGGCAGGCGCTCTATATAGAGAAGGACTAACCTTAAGAGAGGTAAAAAGTACGTAGTGACCTTTTGACCCTCATAGTTATGGCATGATGGATAAGCTAAGAGGGGAGACCTCTGATCATCCTAGTATATACACTCAGTATCATGGTTGAAATTTGTTTATTTTGGAAATGGAGGTCAAGAAACTTCGCATTCGTGAAGTTGAATCTGTTAAGGTACAGTTGAGTAAAGCTCAAGAAGACGTGATACGGGAGATTTAAGATAAGGCATACATGCCTCGTACCCTTTTTCTTAAGGGTACGTCCTTGATTCCTTTTTTTAAGGATTTCTATGCATACTAATTTTTAGCTTTTAAGGTATATCCTCTAGGATGTATCATCGATCCTTAGACAGAAACCCTCTTGGATGCAAACATGTATTTGAAACATGTTATGGTTGATGGTTGCGAATGGTTTCTAGTGGTTGCTCGTGAGTGCATATTGTAACACCCCACATCCGTTGGTGTCACTCACAAAGGGATTGCACTAAGTTCTGTAGAGCATTTAGGGTGAAAGATGCAGATAAATTACAAGACAGACAGGAATTAAACAGCAGAAAATAAAACTTTGCTTTATTGATAAAATAGTTTGTACAGTGATTTCTTTACAATATCAGAGTATCATCTGTCTTACAAAATAAAGAAGCATAAAACAGCATTTATATTCCCCAATCTTTTTAGTAAGAACCAGCCATAGCATCTAAAAAGAGAATCCAAGCAAAACTTCGACAAATCTTCAAGCTGGGAAAGAGTGACAGTCCAACTTTAACTGAGCTATATTATTCCCTTCATTACTACCTGGGGGGGGGGGGGAACGGAAGAAAAGAAGACGAAAGAAAAACAGAGTCAGACATAAAGCCTGGGTAAGTTCAGTAACTTCTAGCATGTGAACATGGGAAAACAAAACGACATGAATTAACTGAATACAAGATTACACCATGACGATAGGGTCAGCAAGATTAGACAAGATAATCACAAGATATGCTAAGATATGATAAACTGGATATGCTCTAATACTTTCGCCGCTTCGTCATTTCCTTGTTATACTGGTTTTTATATCTCTACACCACCTAACTAGTGTCCCAACTAGTAACGATAACGTGATCCCAATCCCTGTATTGCCTTCGGGCATACATTTATTATTTATTACCTAGATCTAATCTAGGGTTTTCTATCAAGTGCTTTCTAGATTCAACTAGAGTCAACAATATTTGCTGAATGTAACACCCCGAAAATTCTATAACTGTGAAATTAACAAATTAAAGTATAATCAAATTCAAATCAAAGAACTAAGGGAAACGGGATACGCCATTGCGTTCGTCTCGGAAAAATACGCGAAATAGAGTCCGAGTTTTCGAAAAACGGAGTCCGTATGAAGAAGATATGGCCTTCGGAAGATTTGAATTAAATTTAAAACTCAAACAGAATTAAATAATTAAATATTCCGAAGTGGGGCCCATTGGGCCAGAAAAGTGCCGCCTGGGCCACCCAGGTCGACTGGGCTGTCGACCTGGGCTACCCATGTCGACAGGGCTGTCGACAGCCCTGTCGACAGGGGTATCGACCTGGTCGAGCCCAGTCAACCTGGCTGGCCAGGTCGGTGTGTGGTCGAATTTCTGTGGTCTGCTTTGTCATTAGGGCTAGGTGGCGGGTTTTTATTGGTCTCTCTTCCTAATGAATGGCTATGATCTAACCTAGCAACATCAATGGTTCTAATTAGTTCCTAACCTCTATATAAACAACCCTAGACTAAACCCTAATCTATTCATTAAAAATTAAGAACATAGCCGCCATGTTGCTGAGGAACGACAAAGCATAGCCGCCAACTAAAGAGAGGATTAGGGAGGAAGTTCTAAGGCCTAAAGCAATTCAAAGCAACCTAAAGCTAATCAATTCAACAAAGGAGTTTGCGTCTTCAATCCCTAAACTAGAGAATTCGTCAAACCATTGTAAGTAGAGTATTACTTTGGTATAATAAACAACTGTGTTGATGTGTATGCTTGGATTGTGGCAATGGAAGTAATTTATATTTGTGCAAAATTATGTATTCATTATAAAGGACTACATGCGGTAGTTCTATGCAAATAAACGTTTTGGAATATTGCGCAAATTGTGTAAACTATATTGAAGCTACATGTATGTAGTTAATGGAGATTCATGCAAATTTGAGGCTTTGTTATTATGCCATTATGATGTATGTTTTTATGTATAAATCATTTTGCAAGTAATTGAAACAAGTTTGGTTATTATAGTTCATATGAAACTATGTGGAATTTTGACACCATGTATTAGTCATGCTTTTGCAAACTTATGAATATGGCTAGGAATGATATTTGGCATAATTGAGAGCTATGATTAAGTCTATCTTGTTTTAAAGAATTATATGATGACATATGTGAGACATGGTTAGATTAGACTCAAAAATCCCCTTTTTGCAAGTTTAAAGCAAAACACCATGATTAGGAATATTTATGCATAAGTATGTTTATACCATCGTTATGTGATTAGGCTTAAATCATGATTAAGTTGAATTATGTTATGTTCATGCTAGAAGTATTTATGCCATGCTTATGCTTGACAATATGCCATGCCTATGCTAGAAGTATTTTATGCCATGCTTATGTTTGACAATATGCCATGCCTATGCTAGAAGTATTTTATGCCATGCTTATGTTTGACAATATGCCATGTTTATGCTAGAAGAATTTAGGCCATGCTTATGTTTGACATTATGCCTAATTAAGAATATAGGTTCATGTTGTAGTTAAACCTATGCAAGTTTACATGCCTTGATTTATGTCACCTATGTTGTATGACCAAAATACATGTCACCACTATGCAAGTACACCAATTTCTATTATGTATTTTCCAACGTCATATGCAAGTTCATGCGCTCACTTTCCCCTCTTTGTGTATACGCCATAAGCCTCCCCTTTCGCATGGCTAAATTGGGCTTTAAAAGGCTAAGCCCAATATATATGAACGGACGTGTAAAACGGGGGAAAACAACGTTGGGTTAAAATGAATTAATGAATGAAAATATGAAATAGAAGGGCCCAAAGTCAAGTATGGGTTGGGCCCATGGTTGGTGTAACCTTTACACCATTAACATAATAATGGGCCGCAAATATTTACATATAAGAAATAAAGAAGAATGACAAAATATGTAAATGTAGAAAAGACGATGTGTTTAACCCGAGGTTGGATTGAGTTGTGATGTAAACCTGCCCGGAACCGCCCGGCTGTCCAGTAGTCACAACAATACCTATCCAATGTGGGAGGTTAAACATGGAGCCCAGCAAGGACCCGAGGTTAGACTGAGTTGTGGCGTAAGACTGCCCGGAACCAACCGGCAACAGGCAGCCACAACAATACCTGTCTAATGTGAGAGGTCAGGGCCTTAATAAGACAATTAAGGCTGAGTCAGGATTGTTAGGATTAAGTAAACTAAAGACTTAATCAAAATGGAACATGCTAAACTAAACGGACTGGTGGGGTTAGGTTAGGAAACACTTAACCAACTTAGCATGTTGGCTAGAGATAGAAAACCTAGTAACGGGGGGACCCTTTTCAGCAGTAACCCTAGAAGGTGTATCAGGATACCCTGAAACTAGGCAGGGTGGGGCACGATTACTGGGCTGATTGTAAGAGGTCAAATCGACGGCGGTGGTGTAGCAGTGTAGGTTCTAACGGTGTGCGGGCGTGCACGCACTCCGGCGCAGAAAAATAAAGCACTGGACACCAGTAGCATACCTTTGCACTCTAAGGTTGTGTCGGGTTGCCACTATGGGACTTGATACACCCCATGGTGGGACCAGCATAGGTAACTACAGACATCGGGGGCCGTAAGACACATGTAACTATGCGAGTAGGAGCCGATCATCGTAGAATGGATCACACTACCCTGATTATGGGGTGCAAATTGGAAACTAGTTTATATGGGTTCAGAGATTAACATGGGGTACGATAGTATATTCGACCCTAGATAACTTAACCAAGTTCATAGTGTTTGCCCACTTCCTGTTTACTTATCATACCCAGTTCTTTATTCATAGACAAAGTAGTACTAGACTTACTCAGGCTTTATGTCTGACTCTATTTTTCTTTCGTCTTCTTTCTTCCGTTTCCCCCCCCCCCCCCAGGTCCTCAGGGAGGGAACACAGCAGCTTGACCTACCTCAAAATCCAGCTTGAAGAAGAGAAATGTATTGCTTGGACTTTCCTGTTTTGAACTATGGCTTTGGACAATCCACTATGGGGCTTTGGCAGTTTGTCTATGTTTTATTTATGCTTCTTTAAAAAATAATGTACTCAAGACAGATTATGAAGTGTTATGTTATGTTTTTGGAAAGAATGTTGTTGTAACACGTATTTGACTTTATGAAATAAAGTTTGTTGTTCTTCCGCTGTTTACAAATATGTGTTCTTATATCTGTCTTGTATATCTGTGACTTGTACTTATAAACCTCCACCAAAATTAGGGCATTCCCTTTGAGAGTGACCTTAACGGAGGTGGGGTGTTTCACTTGGTATCAGAGCATAGGTTTACCAGATAAGATAAAAAGTTTTGAAAAATTATTTTCAAAAAGGAAATTTAAAGAAGCATTTTTAAAAGAAAAATATTATTTTATTTTAAAAAAGGCAAAGTCCACTCCCCAAAGCCATAGGTATTATCTCTTATCCTTCGTTTTGAATCTATCCTTTTTGTTTCAGCATGTCCCAAGAACTTAACTTGCCTGAAGGGGTGCCCATACCTGGTTGGTTTAGACGTTTCTTAGAAGCTAGGGCCACTCAGCCAGGTCCTACCGTTCCTCCTCCCCCAGCTGCAGGGAATCATCCAGCTGCAGCAGCACCTTTTCCTCCACCTCCTCCACGGGGAAACACGTTCGCTAAGATATGTAGAGATTTTAAAGCTATGGGAGGAAGGGATTTCCATGGAACTGAGTCCTTCGTAGCAGCTAGGAATTGGCTGAAGGAAACTGAAGACCTATTCATCATCTTTGAGGTAGAAGATAGACAAAAAGTACAATTGGCAGTGTGGCTATTGAAGGGTGAGGCTTCCTACTGGTGGGAAGTCACTAATGCTGAAAGACCAGTGGAAACATGGGAGGACTTTAGGGCAAGGTTTGAGGCCAAATTTCTCTCAGATGCGGAAAGAAGTTTGCAGTTGGAGAAATTCTTATTTCTTAAGCAAGGAGACAAGACTGTTAGAGAGTATGTGAATCAATTTGATGAGCTGGCTAGGTTTGGGCTTGACCTAGTCAACACCCCGCACAAGAAGGCTCTCCGTTTCGTCAAAGGGTTAAATGAGCCATTACACAGTTTGGCCATGACCCATATACCCATGGGAGCCACGTATGAAAGATTGGTGCAAATGGCGTTGCTGAATGAAGAGGATAAGGGCAAGAAGGAGGCAAAGGCAGAAAGCTCTCAAGGGAAGAAAGAGGGTTTGCAGCCTAAGAAGACAGACTTTAAGAAAGGCGGGGAAGGCAACAAAGAGAAGAGGACGTGTAATTTCTGTGGCAAAGTGGGGCACTTAGTAAAGGACTGCCGGAAAAAGAAGGCCAAGGAGAATGGTGGGTGCTTTTCGTGCGGTCAGACAGGCCACAGGGCTAAGGACTGCCCAAAGAAACAAGGACAGGGGCAGAGGGCTGGAACCACCCCAGGGGCACAGGTTCATGTGCTAGAAGCGCCACCTTTGCAACAGCGAGGTACCAACACTTCTGTAGAAAGTGTAGTTTATCTTTATGATCACCCCATTCGCACTTTATTTGATTCTGGCGCATCACACTCCTTTATCTCGTCTGCTTTAGTAGAATCTCTGCACCTAAAAACTAGTATGGTAGAGGACCCCTTAATTGTTTCAAACCCAATTGGGGGCCCAGCTCATTTGTCTATGATCTGTCTGGATTTGAAAATTTCTATCCTAAGTGTTGAATTTCTATGTAGTGCCTTTGTTTTGGGCTTTTCGGGGTATGGTTTGATTTTGGGTATGGATTGGCTATCCAGTAATGGGGCCATCCTTGATTGTGAGAAAAGGGTTGTTAGGCTCCTAACCCAGCTCGGTAATACTTTGGAAATTTCTTGTAATCCCTCGTATGCGGTTATGCTTAGTTATCTTGAATCGCTAGATGCCTCTGTTGAAAATTTGAAATCAGTTAGAGTGGTCCGGGAATATCCGGATGTCTTTGAAGAGGTGAAGGGCTTGCCTCCGAAGCGGGAAATAGACTTCCGCATATATCTTGTAGATAATGCAAAGCCCGTTGCATTGCCCGTTAGACATATGGCTCCACGAGAAAGGAAAAAGCTCAGTAAACAGATTAAAGAGCTTCTAGGAAAGGGGTTTATTAGGAGGAGCATTTCAGAATGGGGCGCTCCAGTAGTGTTCGCCACTAAGGCAGAAAGTTCATTTCGCTTATGAATGAGTTGTGGAGAATTACCTTAGTAAATACATTTGGCAACATAGTTGACATTTGTTTATTTTCTAGAGATAATTCATCTATGTGGAATACCTTATAGTAAGTTAACAAGATCCAAGATTCACTAGTGAATTTTGGAGAGCTTGCATGGAACCATGAGTACGCAGTTAGGATTGAGCCAAGAATATTAGAAGTAGAATAAGTGAAAGAGGAACGAGAGGCAACAGTGGAAAAGGTTCCAACTCATATTTTGGAAACAAGAATTAAGACGCTACGAAATTGTGAAGTTAAAGACGGACAAAGCATAATGGAGTCAAGCTCAAGGAAAGGCGACTTAGAAGATCGAAGACTAGATTCGTGCATAATATCTCTTCTTAAGAGTGTATCCTTGGTCCCTCTCTTCCTGTAGAGCTTGCTTGCATGCTATCTTTTGTGTTTATCCTCTCGGTCCCATTCTCAATCCAATTTCTGTCGCAAACCCCGTAGGGAGTATGACTCATCTGTTAGTAACACATGTTGGGGCTTGAGGGTGTTCGTTGGATTGACCAAACTTTTTGGGTTTTATAGGATACGGGTCGGTCTTAGGAAGGGACTCCCTTGTGACCTAAAAGGAGTCCATCATGCTTAATTTCTTAGAATCATATATGGTGGTTGGGTTGAGTAATTCTTTGGGTGTCAGTCTGATGTTGATTTCGGTCTTCGGGGCTGATGCTTAGAGAGTTCTTCTCCTAATCAATATATATGTGGCATAGATTTCCAGTTTCGACATTGCCTAATGGGCACAAAGTTTTTACTTGTTTCTATCATTCGACTATACCTTTAGGTAGGACCATTTACTATCATCGAGAAAATTTGGAAAATGACCTATAGATTAGAGCTACCCGAAAAATTGGCCGGAGTTCACAACGTTTTTCACGTTTCACATCTCCGAAAATGTCTACACGAGTCTGCTGAAGTGGTAGAGCCGAATATCCTCGAAGAGGCCGAAGTGGAACGCGAAGCAACCATAAGAAGAGTTCCAACCCGCATCTTGGGAACGGAAGTAAAGAAGCTACGCAACCGCGAAGTCAAGCTCGTCAAAGTCCAGTGGAGCGACACCGAGGGAGACGCGACTTGGGAAACTGAAGCTAGAATCCGCACTGCCTACCCTTTTCTGTTCAAGGGTACATCCTTGATCTTTCTTTTTCCTTAAGTTGCGCTTTTATCTATCTTTTTAGGTATCGACCTTATCTTTAGGGTAGAAACCTTTTGGATGAAAACATGTAATTGAAACATGTTATGTATGAATGGTTGCAAGTGGTTGCAAGTGATTGCTAGTGGTTGCTCGTGGTTGCATATACACACACAATCTAGGTTTTAGATCGGCTCAGTCACTTCATATTGCATATGCATATATGTTTGTATTCGTATGTGGTTGAACTATAATGTGTTGTCATGTGGATGTTGCATTTGTATTGGATGGTTGTGCACTCATGTAGAATCAAGAATAGGAAAATTTTGCATACATAATGGATGCATGGCACTTACATAATTCGCATTAAGGAGGTCAACTGAATCAGTAGACCGCCTGATTTTGCATTAGATAAGTACATGTACACACACACTTTGCATATGATCATGAAGCATTAGAAGTCTTTTAAGGACAATGGATGCTCGTGTTTGATGGATGAGTAGATGGATGATTGGATGTTAGGATATACGTTTTCCTACACTTGAAGATTTCGGGGACGAAATCCTTTTAAGTGGGGGAGAATGTAACACCCCGAAAATTCTATAACTGTGAAATTAACAAATTAAAGTATAATCAAATTCAAATCAAAGAACTAAGGGAAACGGGATACGCCATTGCGTTCGTCTCGGAAAAATACGCGAAATAGAGTCCGAGTTTTCGAAAAACGGAGTCCGTATGAAGAAGATATGGCCTTCGGAAGATTTGAATTAAATTTAAAACTCAAACAGAATTAAATAATTAAATATTCCGAAGTGGGGCCCATTGGGCCAGAAAAGTGCCGCCTGGGCCACCCAGGTCGACTGGGCTGTCGACCTGGGCTACCCATGTCGACAGGGCTGTCGACAGCCCTGTCGACAGGGGTATCGACCTGGTCGAGCCCAGTCAACCTGGCTGGCCAGGTCGGTGTGTGGTCGAATTTCTGTGGTCTGCTTTGTCATTAGGGCTAGGTGGCGGGTTTTTATTGGTCTCTCTTCCTAATGAATGGCTATGATCTAACCTAGCAACATCAATGGTTCTAATTAGTTCCTAACCTCTATATAAACAACCCTAGACTAAACCCTAATCTATTCATTAAAAATTAAGAACATAGCCGCCATGTTGCTGAGGAACGACAAAGCATAGCCGCCAACTAAAGAGAGGATTAGGGAGGAAGTTCTAAGGCCTAAAGCAATTCAAAGCAACCTAAAGCTAATCAATTCAACAAAGGAGTTTGCGTCTTCAATCCCTAAACTAGAGAATTCGTCAAACCATTGTAAGTAGAGTATTACTTTGGTATAATAAACAACTGTGTTGATGTGTATGCTTGGATTGTGGCAATGGAAGTAATTTATATTTGTGCAAAATTATGTATTCATTATAAAGGACTACATGCGGTAGTTCTATGCAAATAAACGTTTTGGAATATTGCGCAAATTGTGTAAACTATATTGAAGCTACATGTATGTAGTTAATGGAGATTCATGCAAATTTGAGGCTTTGTTATTATGCCATTATGATGTATGTTTTTATGTATAAATCATTTTGCAAGTAATTGAAACAAGTTTGGTTATTATAGTTCATATGAAACTATGTGGAATTTTGACACCATGTATTAGTCATGCTTTTGCAAACTTATGAATATGGCTAGGAATGATATTTGGCATAATTGAGAGCTATGATTAAGTCTATCTTGTTTTAAAGAATTATATGATGACATATGTGAGACATGGTTAGATTAGACTCAAAAATCCCCTTTTTGCAAGTTTAAAGCAAAACACCATGATTAGGAATATTTATGCATAAGTATGTTTATACCATCGTTATGTGATTAGGCTTAAATCATGATTAAGTTGAATTATGTTATGTTCATGCTAGAAGTATTTATGCCATGCTTATGCTTGACAATATGCCATGCCTATGCTAGAAGTATTTTATGCCATGCTTATGTTTGACAATATGCCATGCCTATGCTAGAAGTATTTTATGCCATGCTTATGTTTGACAATATGCCATGTTTATGCTAGAAGTATTTAGGCCATGCTTATGTTTGACATTATGCCTAATTAAGAATATAGGTTCATGTTGTAGTTAAACCTATGCAAGTTTACACGCCTTGATTTATGTCACCTATGTTGTATGACCAAAATACATGTCACCACTATGCAAGTACACCAATTTCTATTATGTATTTTCCAACGTCATATGCAAGTTCATGCGCTCACTTTCCCCTCTTTGTGTATACGCCATAAGCCTCCCCTTTCGCATGGCTAAATTGGGCTTTAAAAGGCTAAGCCCAATATATATGAACGGACGTGTAAAACGGGGGAAAACAACGTTGGGTTAAAATGAATTAATGAATGAAAATATGAAATAGAAGGGCCCAAAGTCAAGTATGGGTTGGGCCCATGGTTGGTGTAACCTTTACACCATTAACATAATAATGGGCCGCAAATATTTACATATAAGAAATAAAGAAGAATGACAAAATATGTAAATGTAGAAAAGACGATGTGTTTAACCCGAGGTTGGATTGAGTTGTGATGTAAACCTGCCCGGAACCGCCCGGCTGTCCAGTAGTCACAACAATACCTATCCAATGTGGGAGGTTAAACATGTAGCCCAGCAAGGACCCGAGGTTAGACTGAGTTGTGGCGTAAGACTGCCCGGAACCAACCGGCAACAGGCAGCCACAACAATACCTGTCTAATGTGAGAGGTCAGGGCCTTAATAAGACAATTAAGGCTGAGTCAGGATTGTTAGGATTAAGTAAACTAAAGACTTAATCAAAATGGAACATGCTAAACTAAACGGACTGGTGGGGTTAGGTTAGGAAACACTTAACCAACTTAGCATGTTGGCTAGAGATAGAAAACCTAGTAACGGGGGGACCCTTTTCAGCAGTAACCCTAGAAGGTGTATCAGGATACCCTGAAACTAGGCAGGGTGGG
The DNA here is from genome assembly GCA_030737875.1 of Allium sativum. Lineage (NCBI taxonomy): Eukaryota > Viridiplantae > Streptophyta > Magnoliopsida > Asparagales > Amaryllidaceae > Allium > Allium sativum. The sequence continues at coordinate 714,905,036 of CM060922.1, forward strand.
GCATGATTACTGGGCTGATTGTAAGAGGTCAAATCGACGGCGGTGGTGTAGCAGTGTAGGTTCTAACGGTGTGCGGGCGTGCACGCACTCCGGCGCAGAAAAATAAAGCACTGGACACCAGTAGCATACCTTTGCACTCTAAGGTTGTGTCGGGTTGCCACTATGGGACTTGATACACCCCATGGTGGGACCAGCATAGGTAACTACAGACATCGGGGGCCGTAAGACACATGTAACTATGCGAGTAGGAGCCGATCATCGTAGAATGGATCACACTACCCTGATTATGGGGTGCAAATTGGAAACTAGTTTATATGGGTTCAGAGATTAACATGGGGTACGATAGTATATTCGACCCTAGATAACTTAACCAAGTTCATAGTGTTTGCCCACTTCCTGTTTACTTATCATACCCAGTTCTTTATTCATAGACAAAGTAGTACTAGACTTACTCAGGCTTTATGTCTGACTCTATTTTTCTTTCGTCTTCTTTCTTCCGTTTCCCCCCCCCCCCCAGGTCCTCAGGGAGGGAACACAGCAGCTTGACCTACCTCAAAATCCAGCTTGAAGAAGAGAAATGTATTGCTTGGACTTTCCTGTTTTGAACTATGGCTTTGGACAATCCACTATGGGGCTTTGGCAGTTTGTCTATGTTTTATTTATGCTTCTTTAAAAAATAATGTACTCAAGACAGATTATGAAGTGTTATGTTATGTTTTTGGAAAGAATGTTGTTGTAACACGTATTTGACTTTATGAAATAAAGTTTGTTGTTCTTCCGCTGTTTACAAATATGTGTTCTTATATCTGTCTTGTATATCTGTGACTTGTACTTATAAACCTCCACCAAAATTAGGGCATTCCCTTTGAGAGTGACCTTAACGGAGGTGGGGTGTTTCACTGAACGCTTCTCGGATTCACGGTTTATGCCACCTAGTCCAACTAGGGATTATGCTACCTGACGAACGATGCCCCCAAGTGTAGGACACACTACCTAGAGTGGTATATGTTCCTATACTTCCCCACGCATGTATCGCGAATCGTTATCGCTTGTCCAGATGCACATGTCCTGTAATGTGCGGCCCGAGTCCTGTGACAGGGCAAATCAAGGAATACAGAACTCGGTCGGGAGCTTTTAGATATCTGCCGATGCAGATGCTAAGGTCTGTTTTTATTCCAGTGGCTATGGTCCCACTTGACCCCTCCCTCAGCTAATGAAAGGCACACCTTGAAAAATGAGAACTATACGCAGGCCCCTGGTGCCCCACTATCCTATGGCCATCCTCACCCATAACTAGATAGCAAGTATATGGTCTTTTGGAGTTCTCCGCCTTTCCGCTTCACGTATCTCGATTGACTCAAGATGGATGGTAGACGACGAGTTGCTATCACAGGGCTATCGTTTTATCGCCGAATCACGCTAGTCCATCCTAGTCTTTAGGTTGCCATATTTTGCAACCAAGGCATACCCTTGGTTCTTCTAACATAGACCTTAACCTCTGTGAGCCTAGGAGGATCATCTGCAGCCTCACAGAGGGATACCAAGAGTACCCTCACGTCCCCTCAAAGCCTCGGTCTTCGTAACCCAATTTGCTGGAGCCTTCGTTTTATTCAGACGGACGTTCGCTCCTTCCCGTGTTATACTAAGAATTACTACTTAGTTCTGCTAACTAAGGTTTACCACTTAGTTATCTTTCTCACCAATTTGGATTGGTTAAGTGTCATTAGTCAATTCAAGCTAACTTAACACTCTTCATTGATCCTGATAAACTGGTTAAGTGTTATCAGTACTTCATGTTGACTTACAACAAACCAAGTTATATTGATTAAGTATTTCTTATTACTTAACCCTACCCATTCACCCTGTATTGGTTAAGTGTTCCTCTTTAACTTAACCTTGCCCGTCTGTTTTACCTAACATGCTATTAATGGTTAAGTATTATCCCTTCATGTTTCAGACTTAACCCCATTCCTTTATCACAGTCTGATGGTTAAGTGTTCAAGTTTACTTAACCCCACGGTCTAGCCCAGCTAACATATCAAATTAGCTAAGTGTATTTACTTAACCCCAACCTCTATGGCTAAGTGTATTTACTTAACCCCAACTTCTAGTCTAGTTAACATGTTAATTTGGCTAAGTGTATTAACTTTACTTAACCGCACCTTCTAGTCTAGTAAACATGTTAATTTGGCTAAGTGTTTTCTTAGTTACTTAACCCCTACAAATCTTGTCTTGTTACCATGTTAAGTTGGTTAAGTGTCCCTATGGACTTAGCCCTTCCCATTCTAGCTTAACTGTGTTAAGTTGGTTAAGTGTTCCTATGGACTCACTACAAGAAAAACCGAGATTAGCGACAGATTTTTAGCAGCGGAAAATTCCATCGCTAATTAGCGGCGGATTTTTGTGGGCTTTGTAAGAGAAAATATTTTGGATTTTATATGTCATCTTACTATAAATCATTACTGTCGAATACTAATTCTGTCGCTAAATCAATGGAAATTGCAGTTCTTTACCGTCGTATAATATTTGATGCTAAATTCCGTTGCAAATAGAGTCGGATTACCGTCGACATAATTTTGAAGCTATTTTCCTGCAGTTTTCCAAGAGATTTGAAACGAACTTTTATATTTTTTATTTATTAAATGTTTTAAATTTGTGTTATTACTTAGTAATTAATTAGTAAATTTAAATTTTAAATAATTAATGTTAATAATACATTTGTAATTAATAATAAATAATAACTATTAGAAGTAAATAAAATTCAATAGTTAATGCTAATTTTTTTTGAAAATTAATGCTGATTAATTATTAATTACTATATAATATAAATAAGAGGTAATAGTAATTAATAAAATACATTGTTGTTCGATATTTGTTAAATTTGTTTTGATAATCAATGATTATTTAATAGTCTTTAATACGATTAATTAAATTAATATATATCAAGAAATTATTAATACATATTTGCTTTTAAGAAATTGATTGGTACGTATTATTTGATAAATAATTAGTAAATAAGAAAAATAAAATGATCAAAGTTTAAAAATAAGAAGTTGAATAAATATTAAAGAATTTCGAAATTCAAAAAATTCAAACATTACCATACAAGTTATTATTTCGTTATTTCCCTCTTTTGTTTAAGTGTAATGGCATCTAAAACATATAGAACATAAATATAAATTAAAGATTAAATATATTTATTATTTATTAAAATATTATAAAGTTAATTAAAAATAATAAAATAAAGTTAAATATTTATGAATGGTAATTAATAATTTATCAAACTGACTTTGTCGGTTTTTCTTAATCCTACTGCATAAACAAAAACTTTTGTCCGTCTGAAGCCTTGCCTAAAGAGGTATGTTTGTGAGATCATTTATTTGAGTTCCCCGATTTAATTTTTAATGTAGTCTATTAATCTCTTCATGGCAATTAATTACTCTCTTCATGGCAATTAATTAGAAATTTAACATGTAGTCAATTAATCATGCTTCTCCTCTTTGTAAGCAAAATTCTAAATGCATACCAGTCTAGAAGGTTCCATTGTTTTATAAAATATATTGTAGGCATGGTTTAACATGTAGTCAATTAATCATTCTTTATTTTTTCTGAATTTAACAATCTTTTGGGAAATATTTTTGTCATGTTAACTAAATTTATTTGCAATTTGAATGTGTTTATCTTTTGTCCTTTAAAAAAATTTGGTAAGTAAATAAATGTGCAAGGTTTTAATTAGATGTAGAAGTTAATATATTAAAAATGGAATAAACTTGCATAAAAAGAAATAATGTAACTTAAAATTTGAATGAAAATAAATGGCTTATAATTGAGGAGAAAGAAAGGGAACATATTAATGAGGCAATTGAGACATGTTATGGGAAGAAGCAAATATTGGATTTAAATGAGAAAAAAATCCATATGGTTAAGCATTATTTAAAAACAAACAAAATGCATTCATGAAAGCAACAAATAAGGATGTTATGAAATGGAGCAATTAAAATACAGAAGTAGGAATTTCAAAAAAGCGACAAACTTCAATAGAAGAATGGGCATTAATTCCTACCAAAAAGACAATCTGTTAAAGCAGGAATGTTTGAAAGACTTTTTTTAATTAGCAAAAAAAATCTTTAATGAGAAACCATGGAAAATGATTCTAATAGTTCTTGAAACATACGACCAATTATTTTGTCAAAGTGGAATTCTGAAACAAAAAGTGTGCACATTTTGATGGATAATTTTAAGTTATGAAATTTTCCGATTTGAAATGGAATTTTTAGAAACATAAATATTTTTTGGAAAACTTTTAAAATTTACCATCATTTGTATTAGAAAAGTTGGAAATGTAATGTAATTTTAGAAAAAAAGGGTAAATTCTTCATAAAACAAACAATGAATGACATTAATTGTAAATTAATGGCTACAAAAGTATACATTTGCTAGCTTCTTAAATTTGAAATTTATGGATTAAATGTTTTCAACTTTCCCTTATTTCACCCTTCTATGTTATACATAATAAATTTATAAAGTTTTTTTCTAAACTTTTTAGCAGTTATAATGAGGGAAGTGAAACTAATTTGAAGATCTAGGTTTTCCCACCATTATGTGGTTATACTAGTAAATATCTTTAAAAAAATCTGTAAGTGTTTAATAATTAATAACTAGTAACATATACATAATAAATTTTTAATAATTAATATTCAATTATAACTAAAAAGTAATAAGTAATAATTAATAATAACTATTATTAATAAGTAAAATTTAATATTTTAATGAAAATTAATTCTTAAGAAATCGATAAATAGTTAACATAAATTTTTACTAATTAGTTCTATCTTATAACATATAATTTAATACATTTTAATGAAATTTTTGTCAAAATCAACGAAAAGTTGGCTACCATGAAAATTTAGCGCTTCAGGAATAAATTTAGGAGGGAATGCGAAATTTTGGCTCCAACCTACTGAACTTTGCGCCCTTCCAGTTAGTTCACGTTATCTCATTTCTCAGAACCACTTTTCCAAACCTAAATCCCAAATTCACTTCCGCCTCCCTTTCCAAATTCCCAAAATTCATGAAATCCCCTTCCACCGTTTGACTTCCGATTCCCCTTCCATCTTCATCGGCCTCTCCCTCACCTCTCCAGACCAGCACAGCCTCGAGAACTTCTCCACCTGCGACGCCGGCACCGACGTCATCCGCAACCTCCTCGTCTTCGAGGTCATCTCCTTCAGCGTCTTCCTCTTCCCTTCCCTCATCGCCCAGGGCCTTAAGCCGAAGTTTTCTTAGAGCTCGCTGTGGCTCTGGATATTATAGGATTTTGTCTTGTGACTTCTTGTATTCTCTACAGGTTAGTTTTGAGGTTTTTTGTTTGTTTTTGATTTCTCGGTTGTAGGCAATCTTTTGGGTGTGCAGTTCTTTAATGTTGGCATAGGGTTTGCTATTTGTTTTAGCCTTCTGTCAATATATGGTGTTTGCTGGCTGCTGTTAGCATTTATATGCTTGCTTCGGTATGAGCCTTGCAACCATGTGCTGTATGTAGCATTCGTAATTGCTTTTCAGATGAATATGTTTGTCTAACTGTTTGTATTTAGGGTAACTACGAATGTTCGTCATGTTAATTTAATCTAGAGCCTCTTTTATGCTACATCTCAGTTGCTTATTTATTAACCACGTTAGTATATTTCAGATCCATCATCTCATTTGATTTTTCATATTATTTGTATTTTGGATTTAAATCTTTTGCAATGAATTCATATGCACCTAAGTTGTCCAGTCTATTTCTGCGTTTTCTATAGAAACTATGGTTAAAAAGACAATCTTGCTTGAAAAAATTTAATCAATATTTGTAATTAAAAACTTGAACCTGTGAAGTCTTGCCATTTACAAAACATCTTGATTTGATATCCCTCCCAGATCTCTAAGTAAATCCACATCCAACTTTGCAAGAGAAGGATTAACATCTTTGCTTTTATTTTATTTAATGTTATAGGTTGATTTGGAGTTGGTAAGTTTTTAGAAATGGCTCTACGGATTTTTGTTCATGGATGGTGAGGAAGAGAGATAAAGAAAAATAAACGATGATATAAAAAAGACGGATATGGCTTTTGTAATGATATTTTTTGTCTTACAAAATAATAACCTTAAAATTCTTAAACAGCAGAAGATCCACTTTCATGTGCAATGCTTTTTTTCCTATTATACTGTAGAGTGCTTGTCGTGCCACATGCTTCTTGTTCACTTTTTGGCCATCAGGTCTGGCCATATTAAATTGTGAAGCGGTTAACACTTAACAGTAGCCTGCATTTCATCGTTAAAGTGGCATGACCACCATGGGTTGAAGGTTTCCCTTTAACCTTTTCTCTTTGTTGTTAGCTTGCAGTGAATGAAGTATTCTTCTGATTGGTTCTTTAACAATTTCCCTTTAACCAATCTCGTTGTCAGGTATGTCTATTTGCAGTAACCGTTTAGTTTTCATTATTACCATAATATAAGTTTGATGTTGGACTCTCAATTTGCATTGTACCTTACTGTAACAACCCGAAAATCTGGTCCAGTTTAAAATTTTTATTTTGACAATTTTAGCGAATTTTGAACATTTAAAATATATTATTTTAAATAAAATGAACGAGAGATTTATTTTGAATAGAATTCGAACGTATATATTATATAGTTCGTCGTTAGAATATAAATAATTATTTATAATTATAAAAGGAATTGAAAATGGCGCGGTAGTTCGATAATTCGATTTCAAACTTCAATTGAATGTAGCGGGTGCAAAACAATCCGGATTTTAGTGAAACCAAAAATAATAGGATCTAATTGATGATATCTTTCCAACGAATCCGAAAAATCAAAATTTCATAGCGGGAATCAAAAGATATGTCCAGTTGAAAATTCTGAATAGTCGCTATGGAATTCAGGCCCTTAAAAATGGAAATTTTACAAGCGACTTCGGATTTCGACGAAACCAGTTTTGTTGGGTCCGTGATGTCAAATTATTGCAAGGTTTCAAATTTCATAATTTTTCGAATCAATATGTGAGCGTGGCAGAAGAAAACGTGTTTGACCAGTTTCAGTTGATTTTAATCGACTGGAAAATGGCCATTTTTCCAACGGTCTCAGAATTCGACGAAACTAGTTTTGTTAGGACCGTATCGTCAATACGAAGCTAGAAAATATTTTTCAGGAATTTTTAGAGTTAGTATGTGGCCTCGGTAAATTAAAATGCGCGTTCAAATTCATTATATAGAAGTATATGTTGATTTTGACGAGAACTGATTGTAACAGCCGAATCAGCTTGCGATACATATCCCATTGTGTTCGCAATGGGGGTGAAACGCTATGGACGGCAGGCGGTGGGCCTCGTTTTGAGATCGAAAATAAAAGTTGCTTTTTGACGAAAAAATAAATTAAATAATTAATAAATAAATAAAAATAAAAATAAAACCCTCTCTATACTCTGCCCCCCCCCCCCCCCCCCCACGTTTGAATTTCATTTTTCAGAAATCAAAACAAAACAAAAAAAAACCCGCCGCCTTCATCGATCCATCGCGCCCCCTCCAAGGCGGCGCCGCCCACTGCACTTCCGCCTCCCCTCCGGCAACCCTTCCCCATCCTTCTCCACGCCCCCTCCTTCTTCCTCGAACCCAAAACAGCCTCCAAACCTCATAAGACCCAAACCCTAGCCATCGTGGGTGCTGCCTCCGCTACGCCACCACTGGCGCACCAGACCCACCACCGCGAAGCCGCCCCTCAGCCCCTTCATCTCAGACCAGCGCAAGCGCCCCCCCTTCCTTCAGAAAATACCGTAAGTATATCCTCTTTTAAATTTCGATTTTGATTTTGTTCATGCAATGTCTTGATTTTTTGTTTATAGGAAATATAAAGTATAAATTTTGTTTATATAAAGTGTAGATCTTTAATCACTTAAAGAACTAATTTTTACCATACAAAGAAATGATTTTTCTTGGTTTAAAAATATAAAACACTTTGATTTAAAAATGTAAAATACATTGATTTGAAAGGATAAAATGGCAAGGATAAAGATATGATCTTTAATGCATATGAAGTGAAACAAAAATATGAAATTATTTTTGGAAGATAAAAATATAGTTTTTATATGATAGAAGGGTTCAAAATATAATTTTTATTCAAGTAGTAAGTTAGAAATATAGTTTTTCTATACGTAAGAATATAAAAATTCGATTTTTATATATTGAATAGCGAAGAAAAAATTCGATTTTTATATATTGAATAGCGTAGTAAAAATTCGATTTTTATATATTGAACAACGCAGTAAAAATTCGATTTTTATATATTGAACAACGTAGTAAAAATTTGATTTTTATATATTGAACAACGTAGTAAAAATTCGATTTTATATATTGAACGACGTAGTAAAAATTCGATTTTTATATATTGAACGACATAGTAAAAATTCGATTTTTATATATTGAACAACGTAGTAAAAATTCGATTTTTATATATTGAACAACGAAGTAAAAATTCGATTTTTATATATTGAATAGCGAAGTAAAAATTCGATTTTTTCATATGTAGTGAATACGGGCAAAGAAAGTGAAAAGAGGCAGAACGACGAAGATTTCTATAAATGAAGTGCCGTGGTATTGGATAGCTATTGGTGAGAATTTCTCACTCTTTAATTTAATTTTCTAGTTATATATACTAGGATGCAGACGGTGTTTAGTAGCACCCGACACCCGTCATCCACAGACCATGGATGGCTTGTTTGTTTAATTGTTTGGTTGTGTAGTTGGTTAGATTATTTGGTTTGAATTGAATTGTTTGGTGAAATGGAATTGATTTGATTGATGTGTGAATGGCGTGGGCCTTCACTAGACCGGGGATAAGGCTAGGCCTTGTCCCGTTTCTAGTATCGTGTCGTTATGCCGCCGAAATTTTCTAAAATAAGTTAGAAAATAAAAATATCATTTTATTTAAAGAAAGAACTGAATAAAAATTCATATGTTAAGATAAAATGTTTTATCGTTAAAAATATAATTTTTAACGTGAATATGAATATGGTGAATGTGAATAAATAAATATTCATTTACAAACCGGACGGTTTGTTTATGTACACCTATTTGAAGGACATTGATTGGGTCGATAAATTTTACACATCGCCCAACTGCACAAATAAAAATATGTGTTTGTTGATTTGAAACCCCACACGGGTGTTGGGATGAAATTTGAAGTTCACTCATCCTGATTGATTAAATATGTCGATCGATTGATTGTCAGGCTGTCATAAGCGTTAGATATCTATATTTGATGCTTATACAGTGTAGTGCACTTTGGTTGATGGTTGATTATTTTTCAATGCTATTATTTACGTGTGATGTATGAAAATCCATATAATTAACATTATATGGTGATTGATTGGGCCTCATTCCAATTTAGAAAATAAAGAATATTATAAAATAAGGGTTCATGTGTTGACTGTACTCATCCGTTGAGATAAGTCATGTGTTGAACGAAATATTTTAATAATAAAATTTACATCTTTATCAATATAAAATAAATGTTCATGTGTTGACTGTACTCATCCGTAGAGATAAGTCATGTGTTGAACGAAATATTTTAATATAGAAATATTTGAATAGGAAATATTTGAAAAAGAAATATTTGAAATAGAATATTTGAAAATAGAATGATATGAAGCCGTGTTGATTAGAGATGCGCCATTTTGACGTGAACGATGTTTATATCGATTTTATTCATTTTAAAATGAATATTGAAAAATGATTTCGAAATCGCATATCTTGAAATGAAATTTGAATCAAATTGAATAGAAAACGAATTCGAGTTGAATTCGAATTGAATATATAACGAATTTGATTTGAATAGAAAACGAATTTGAATTGATTTGAATAGAAAACGAATTCGAATTGAATATATAACGAATTTGATTTGAATAGAAAACGAATTTTATTTGATTTGAATATAAAACGAATTTGATTTCGATTGAATATATAACGAATTTGATTTGAATAGAAAACGAATTTGATTTGATTTGAATATATAACGAATTTGATTTCAATGAAATATATAACGAATTTGATTCGAATAGAAAACCAATTTGAATTGAATCGAATAGAAAACCAATTTGAATTGAATCGAATAGAAAATGACTTTGGAATTGAAATAAATTGAAAACGAATTCAAATTGAATTGAAAGCGAATTGAAATGAATTCAAATTGAATTGAAATTTGAATTGAATAGAAATGAATTTTAAAACGAATTTATAAAGAAGAATTCAATTTTGATTTGAATTGAAATGGATGTTGAAATTGCTTTTGAAACGAATTTAAAACTATTTATATAATTCGTTTTAAATAGAAATCGACGAAATATATATTATATATATAATATATATATAATATAATGGCCTGAATAGAATGCGCCGCGCCGCGTCAGTTCGTGAATTTCGACCATTTATTTCAAACGGACATTACGGGAGATCCGACCGTCGGATTCTCCTAAAAACCGGAACCGTTGGGTTCGTATCGAAAAGAGCTTTCTAACGAATATTAGAAATTAGAAATCTAACGGTTGGATTTGGAATTATGTCCAAATCAAATTTGAAAAAGGTCGCTGTAAGTGCAGTTCGATGGCCGTTGATGGAAATCGACTGTACGGGCCTTGATAAAATTATTTAAAATAGTAATAATTTGTGTAAAATCATAAGAAATGATTTAGAAAGGATTGGAATGAAAAACTCCATATTTGAAAAGATAAAAATAGAATTTTTTCGAAATGAACTAGTTTTGAACTAGAATTATAATTCTATTTATTTTTAAATAAATAAATTGAATTTGAAAAAAAAGGTTTTAAAAATGACCAGAATTTCCAATGATTGCGTTGGAATGGATTTGAATCGAAATTGTCTTCGGAATATTTCGATGTTGGAATTCGTGATTATACAGATGTTATTATGGGAATTTGAAAGATATATTTATATCGTTATCTCCAATACGACATTTGTTAATCGTAGAATTTGATATTGAATATAAGCCTATATATTTTCTATTCGGAGCCTTGTATTGAATATCAAATGTGATTTGGGTTTGTCGTAAATGGTGTCTTCATTAACACTGTTCTTGAACCCAGTTGAGAAAAGGTTAAATCTTTTTGTTTAGATTTAATGAAGTGTACCAATTATATGATATTTAATTGGAATTGAATTGGTATTGATTTTTGGGCTTATCGTGAACAGTGTTTTAAATAACACTTGTTCTTTAACCCGATAATTAATGGAATGTGATTTTGGGTTTATCGTGAACCGTGTTTTAAATGACACTGATTCTTTAACCCAATCGAAGATTAAAACTAAGTGGAGTTTTAATGAATCTTTAATTAGATTGAAATGATCGAAAATGGAGTATCACCAGTTTTGCTCCAGGCGATAGATAAATCTTTAATTAGATTTGAACGTGAAATGGTAATTGAATTTACCGATAACACTGTGGTGTTAGATATGAAGTATTACCAGTTTTACTTCATGGGATGAATAGGTTGGGATTGGGAAATTAAAATAAATGATTACTTCGGTAAGGTTCGCTAATCCCGACTAGTTTGAATTGAGATTCAAAAATAGAATAAAGAATAGATTCAAGGAATTTATCTTGGATAAAATTAATGGGAACCTTTCCCTATGAATGTGAAATTTAGAAACTAACTGTCGGTTAGCCAAGCAGAATGGTTTTCTGGATATTGATCTGATGTTGGTTTCGGCCTTCGGGGTTAATATTTGGGAAATTATTCTCTTGATTAATTTACCGTTAGTGACTGATGAATTGGAATGAGGCGTATGTTGTTTGTGTAACACTTATTTAAAATATACGCGAGTTATTCGGAAACACCGGGTTTATCCCATTCTGAATAACTGATACGACGTTGAGTCGAAGATGAAGACGATGGTCGAAGACCAGAAGTCTTAACGTCGTTTGGGGGATTACTGATGATCTTGATTGGGCTGTACACCCAAGAAGATGGAAATAGTTGGTGATCGTCCAGATGTACTTGGAGATCGATGGATATGCGGGGTACTAGGTGCCTCCGGTTTCGTTCAGACCCAGAACGGACTTGTAAATGGACTGTGTGTCTGACATTGGATTTTAGTCTATGTGATTGATCTCTATTAAATATATATCTGTTTGGCGGCGGAGAATTTATTCTCTTGCTTAACGCCCTTCTCTGAGACGTACGAGCTCAGGGGTTATATATTGATGGATATCAAACGAATGGAGTGAATTGCCTGTGTGGCATGCCTAAGTGGAAATTGATCGAGGCTTCTGTTGAAAAGCAAAGTCTGGTGGTGATGATCAAAGCACGGCCTTTGTGGTTGTAATAACCCGCAAATTCTGGGCCAGTTTAAAAATTTTATTTTGGCAATTTTAGCGAATTTTGAATATTTAAAATAGATTATTTTAAATAATATCGACGAGAAATTTTGTTTTGAAAATAATTCGAACGTTTATATTATATACGTCGTCGTTAGAATATAAATATTTATATATAATTATAAATAGAATTGAAAATGGCGCGGTAGTTCGATAATTCGATTTCAAACTTCAATTGAATGTACCGGGTGCAAAACAATCCGGATTTTAGTGAAACCAAAAATAATGGGATCTAATTGTGAATATCTTTCCAACGAATCCAAAAAAATCAAGATTTCATATCGGGAACCAAAAGATATGTCCAGTTGAAAATTCTGAATAGTCGCTATGGAATTCAGGCCCTTAAAAATGGACATTTTGCAAACGACCTCGGATTTCGACGAAACCAGTTTTGTTGGGTCCGTGGTGTCAAATTATTGCTAGGTTTCAAATTTCATAATTTTTCGAATCAATATGTGAGCGTGGTAAAGGAAAACGCGTTTGACCAGTTTCAGTTGATTTTAATCGACTGGAAATTGGCCATTTTTCAAATGGTCTCAGAATTCGACGAAACTAGTTTTGTTAGGACCGTATCGTCAATACGAAGCTAGAAAATATTTTCGGGAATTTTTAGAGTTCGTATGTGACCCCGGTAATTTGAAATGTACGTTTAAAATTCAATATAGTGATTTAAATGTAAATTAAACGGAAACTGATTCAAACGATCGAATCAGCTGGCGATACATATCCCATTGTGTTCGGAATGGGGGTGAAACGCTATGGACGACAGGCGGTGGGCCTCGTTTCGAGGTCATATGAAAAAGTCAACTTTTAATGAATAAAATAATTAAATAAATAAAAAATTAAATTCTCTCTCCCTTTCTCCCCTTAACTACCAGGCCCCCCCCCACGATTTATTTCAGATTCAAAATAAAAAAAAAAAAAGAAAAAAAAAACCCCTCGATGACGAATCGCGCCACCACAGCCCCGACGCCGCCGGGTCCACCCTCCTCCGTCGCAGGTCTGCCACCACCTCCCTTCCCCTCCTCGCGCCTCTCTCCTCCTAAATCTCGAACACCGCACCCCTAGAACCCTAGCCCCGAATCGCAACAACCGCCAACACCGCGATGACCACCCTCCAGCGCCTCTTCGATGCTCCTCCGCTTCCAGTCGATGCACAGACGAAACCCCCCCCCTTCGCCTTTCGCTGTAAGTTTTAATATTGGTTTTATTTTTATTTTCTCTTCCTTTTTTTTCCTTCTTCTCTCCTTATAGAATTTATAAACTGAAATTTATAGAATTTTTAAACTGAAATTTATAGAATTTATAAACTGAAATTTATAGAATTTATAAACTGAAATTTATAGAATTTATAAACTGAAATTTATAGAATTTTTAAACTGAAATTTTTAGAATTTATAAACTGAAATTTTTAAGAAAGGAGAAAACTGTTATTTTTAAAAGTTATAAAAACTGGTTTTTAAAAAGAAAGATTAGATCTTTGAAATGGAAAAGGCGGAATCTATATTAGAGAAAAATATGATTTTTATATATTAAACATCGAAGTAAAAATATGATTTTTATATATTAAACATCGAAGTAAAAATATGATTTTTATATATTGAACATCGAAGTAAAAATATGATTTTTATATTGATTAGCGAAGTAAAAATTCGATTTTTACATATGTAGTGAAAGCGGACAACGAAAGCGACAAAAAGGCGAGTTGGCGAAGATTTCCTGCAATGAAGTGCCATGGAGCTAGGATAGCTATCTGTGAGAATTTCTCACCTTTCAATTTTATTTCTAGTTATATATATATACTAGGATGCAGACGGTGCTTAGTAGCACCCGACACAATCGTCCACAGACCATGGACTTGTTTGCTTGGTTGCATAGAATAGTTGGATTATTTGTTTGAATTGTTTGGTGAGATGAAATTGATTTGATTGATGTGTGAATGGCGTGGGCCTTCACTAGACCGGGGATAAGGCTAGGCCTTGTCCCGTTTCTAGTATCGTGCCGTTATGCCGCCGAAATTTTCTAAAATATGTTAGAAAATAAAAATATAATTTTATTGTGTAAATGAATTGAATAGAAATTCATAGGTTGAAATAAAATGTTTTATCGTTAAAAATATAATTTTTAACGTGAATGTGAATAAATGAATAGTTATAAACAAATCGGCCGATTTGTTTGTATATACACTGATTTGACTGATATTGATTGGGTCGATAAATTTTACACATCGCCCAACAGCACAAATAAAATATGTGTTTGATTGTTTGAAACCCCACACGGGTGTTAGGATGAAATTTGAAGTTCACTCATCCTGATTGATTAAATATGTCGATCGATTGATTGACAGGCTGTTATAAGCGTTAGATATTTATATTTGATGCTTATACAGTGTAGTGCACTTTGGTTGATGGTTGATTATTTTTCAATGCTATTATATACATGTGTTGTATGAAAATCCATATAATTAACTTTATATGGTAATTGATTGGGCCTCATTCCAATTTGAAAAATAAAGAATATTATAAAATAAAGGTTCATGTGTTGACAGTACTCATTCATTGAGATTGGTCATGTGTTGAACGAAATATTTTAGTAATAAAATTTACATCTTTATCAATATAAAATAAAGGTTCATGTGTTGACAGTACTCATCCGTTGAGATTGGTCATGTGTTGAACGAAATATTTTAATAATAGAAATATTTGAAATAGAATATTTGAAAATGGAAATATATGAAGCCGTGTTGATTAGATGTGCCATTTTGACGTGAACGATATTTTTATCGATTTTATTCATTTTGAAATGAATATTGAAAAGTAATTTTGAAATCAAATATTTCGAAATGAAATGAATTGAAAACGATTTCGAAATGAATTGAATTGAAAACGATTTCGAAATGAATTGAATTGAAAACGATTTCGAAATGAAATGAATTGAAAGCGATTTCGAAATGAAATGAATTGAAAACGATTTCGAAATGAATTGAATTGAAAACGATTTCGAAATGAAATGAATTGAAAACGATTTCGAAATGAAATGAATTGAAAACGATTTCGAAATGAAATGAATTGAAAACGATTTCGAAATGAAATGAATTGAAAACGATTTCGAAATGAATTGAATTGAAAACGATTTCGAAATGAATTGAATTGAAAACGAATTCAAATTGAATTGAAAGTGAATTGAAATGAATTCAAATTGAATTGAAATTTGAATTGAATAGAAATGAACTTTGAAACGAATTTATAAAGAAGAATTCAATTTTGCTTTGAATTGAAATGGAAGTTGAAATTGCTTTTGAAACTATTTATATAGTTCGTTTTAAATAGAAATCAACGAAAATATATTATATATATTATATATACAATATAATGGCCTGAATAGAACGCGCCGCGCCGCGGCAGTTCGTGAATTTCGACCATTTATTTCAAACGGACATTACGGGAGATCCGACCGTCGGATTCTCCTAAAACCGGAACCGTTGGGTTCGTATCGAAAAGAGCTTTCTAACGAATATTATAAATTAGAAATCTAACGGTTGGATTTGGAATTATGTCCAAATCAAATTTGAAAAAGGTCGCTATAAGTGCAGTTCGATGGCCATTGGTGGAAATCGACTGTACGGGCCTTGATAAAATTATTAAAAATAGTAATAATTTGTGTAAAATCATAAGAAATGATTTGAGAAGAATTGGGATGAAAAACTCCATATTTGAAAAGATAAAAATAGATTTTTATCGAAATGAACTAGTTTTGAACTAGAAATATAATTCTATTTATTTTTAAATAAATAAATTGAATTCGAAAAGGGTTTTGAAAATAACCAAAATTTCCAATGATTGCATTGGAGTGGATTTGAATCGAAATTGTCTTCGGAATATTTCGATGTTGGAATTCGTGATTATACAGGTGTTGTTATGGAAATTTGAAAGATATATATTTATATCGTTATTTCCAATACGACATTTGTTAATCGTAGAATTTGATATTGAATATAGGCCGATATATTTTCTATTCAGAGCCTTGTATTGAATATCGAATGTGATTTGGGTTTGTCGTGAATGGTGTCTTCACTAACACTGTTCTTGAACCCAGTTGAGAAAAGATTAAATCTTTTTATTTAGATTTAATGAAGTGTACCAATTAAATAATATTTAATTGGAATGGAATTAATATTGATTTTTGGGTTTATCGTGAACAGTGTTTTAAACAACACTCGTTCTTTAACCCAATAATTAATGAAGGTGATTTTGGGTTTATCGTGAACCGTGTTTTTAATTGACACTGATTCTTTAACCCAGTTAAAGATTAAAACTAAGTGGAGTTTTAATGAATCTTTAATTAGATTGAAATGATCGAAAATGGAGTAGCACCAGTTTTGCTCCAGGCGATAGTTAAATCTTTAATTAGATTTGAACGTGAAATGGTAATTGAATTTACCGATAACACTGTGGTGTTAGATATGAAGTATTACCAGTTTTACTTCATGGGATAAATAGGTTGGGATTGGGAAATTAAAACAAATGATTACTTCGGTAAGTTTCGTTAATCCCGACTAGTTGAATCGAGATTCAAAAATAGAATAAAGAATAAATTCAAGGAATTTATCTTGGATAAAGTTAATGGGAACCTTTCCCTATGAATGTGAAATTTAGAAACTAACTGTCGGTTAGCCAAGCAGAATGGTTTTCTGGATATTGATCTGATGTTGGTTTCGGCCTTCGGGGTTAATATTTGGGAAATTATTCTCTTGATTAATTTACTGTCAGTGACTAATGAATTGGAATGAGGCGTATGTTGTGTTTGTGTAACACTTATTTAAATATACGCGAGTTATTCGGAAAGACCGGGTTTATCCCATTCTGAATAACTGATACGACGATAAGTCGAAGATGAAGACGATGGTCGAAGACTGGAGGTCTTCACGTCGTTTGGGTAATTACTGATGATCTTGATTGGGCTGTACACCCAAGAAGATGGAAACAGTTAGTGATCGTCCAGACGTACTTGGAGATCGATGGATATGCGGGGTACTAGGTGCCTCCGGCTTCGTTCAGACCCAGAACGGACTTGTAAATGGACTGTGTGTCTGACATCGGATTTCATTCTGTGTGACTGATATCGGTTGCATAGGATGGTTTGCCTGTGTGGCATGCTAAGATGCAAATGATCAAGGCTTCTGTTGAAAAGCAAAGTCTTGTGGTGATGATCAAAGCAAGGCCTTTGTGGCGTAGCTTTGTGTAACGTTTGCTTCGCGAGTTTCACACCCGGTATGAACCAAAAACGGGAGGGGACATCAGGGAGGACTTGCGTTTCTTTCTAGCTAGAAGTGGCGTCAGTGGTTTTACACGCCCTGACGAGTTTGACTTATGTGGTTGTTGCTGTTGCAAGGCGCCTCGGATTGATCGGTCGTTCTCGAACCGATGGAGTCATTCGTTGGCTCACTTACGCCCCAAAGGGCGGGGAAACGTAGTGTTCAGGCATAATAATCCACATCGGTGGACCGGCCCTGACGATCTAAAGGGTTGATGCGTTCTGATCCTGTGGCTCGGGCTAGAGAGTCACGAATCGGTTGAGGACTATCTTTTGCCTCGGTTCATAGATGGAAATCCAACTTCCAAATACGTGACATTTGCGGTTTTAATTGTAAACCTATATATGGCGACATAGTGGCATGGGACGCTCATGTCGCCTATGATTGATACTTATGATTTGAAGTTGTTTTATACACTATGCACTTAGTATAGTATCAAATGATTTGTTTTAAACGTATCAAGCATTATTTGGCTGTTATAAGGTAAAAACCCTATCCCCCGGCTTGCGTTGCATTGTGTGATAGGACCTGGGTCTTATAACAGCTTCATTTTTCTTTATTTAGCATTGCGCTATTTGTTTTATGCACCGGTATTCTTGGGAGGAAACCCGTTCCGTGTTATACGGCGTGGTCCCTTGATTTACCTAGCTTTAAAAATAAAGATTAATACCTGTTTTAGTTCTCACACCAGTCCCATGACTGACCTGGAGTTTATTGTTTTAACCTAAACTCTGGGTGCCCTTATTTTGACATGGGCAGCTAGTAGTTTTGGTTTTGCAGATTTATATTCACAGGATCCTGGTTTACAGCTGGAACGATATCCGGAAAGCTTTGTATCCGTATATCTCATTCTAGTTGTGTATTGTATTATTTTTCCGCTGCGATGTATTTAAATGTAATTTAAATCTCTGATAATTCTGTGTAATATTCTTTTATACTCTGTATATTCTTGTAATCTGATGCATTGTTGTAATATACAATGAAATGTTCTTCTGTATGCGTTCTGTTTTGTCGTGTTCTCAAACGATAGGGCGTTTCGAACGGCCTGGATCGGTTTAGCGACTGGTTCGGACCGAGCGAAATTCCTTGCCGTCACAGTTGGTATCAGAGCTTTGGTTTACAAAGCTCAGAGAACAAGACACATTAGAACCATACGAAAGAATTCATCAGATATTGGATTAGTAATATCCAACGAGAATGACTCGTTAGAGATAGGATCAGTAGTATCCTAGAACGAGTGTGAAGAGTATATTTTTCAAATGAAAACAAATTTTGTTTTGAAAATTTAAATCAATTATTCGTATTTGATTATTTATATTGATGTGGACGATCCAGTATATATAGATTTTGCGTATACGTCTGATCCGCATGTATTCGAAGTTTTAATATACTGGATAGATATAGAATCACACTCTAGTCGCCCGGAGATAATTTTGGTAATGCGGCCGCATAATCAATAATTATATTCGTGTTTCGAAGGTGTGATATCTATATATTTCCATTAGACTGGTGTGAGAACCAAATCTTATATAGCTAGAACACTTTGTTGTGAATTGGCATCAAAAACATGATTTTTTGTATACGTATCAAAGTTATGCATTTGAAACTCTAATCAACTAATTGATTGATGTTTGTGTTGTTTGTTTAATTGTTTGATAATTTTGAACCATTATGCCTAATTTGATCAAATATTGAATTGTATTGAAATTGGTTGCATATGCTTGCATATACATATATATCTTTGAACAGGTCATAGCAAGGAGGCTAGAGCCAGAGAATAAAATTTGTTTGCCCGACAAATAGGTACATGTTTATTACATAATTTCCTGTTTTGTTTGGGTGATGATGATTTTGTGAGCCTATTGGCTAGCCGCTTGGCTTTTTCTTTTTCTTTTTGAGATCTGAAGGACCGGGGAAGCTATTTGAAATTCCCCGATGCTCCCGGTGTAGGGGAGGTTATGGCGAAATTTTTCGAAAATTTAGGGTGTTAGCCAAATTTTTGAAATTTTGAAAATTCTCAGAAACTAAAGAGTTGGAGAATGAAAGCCAGATCGAAAGTAGTGTTGATTAATCAAACCACTTTCGACTTTGTTCCTTTTCGGGGACGAAAAGTTTTAAGTGGGGGAGATTGTAATAACCCGCAAATTCTGGGCCAGTTTAAAATTTTTATTTTGGCAATTTTAGCGAATTTTGAATATTTAAAATAGATTATTTTAAATAATATCGACGAGAAATTTTGTTTTGAAAATAATTCGAACGTTTATATTATATAAGTCGTCGTTAGAATATAAATATTTATATATAATTATAAATAGAATTGAAAATGGCGCGGTAGTTCGATAATTCGATTTCAAACTTCAATTGAATGTACCGGGTGCAAAACTATCCGGATTTTAGTGAAACCAAAAATAATGGGATCTAATTGTGAATATCTTTCCAACGAATCCAAAAAAATCAAGATTTCATATCGGGAACCAAAAGATATGTCCAGTTGAAAATTCTGAATAGTCGCTATGGAATTCAGGCCCTTAAAAATGGACATTTTGCAAACGACCTCGGATTTCGACGAAACCAGTTTTGTTGGGTCCGTGGTGTCAAATTATTGCTAGGTTTCAAATTTCATAATTTTTCGAATCAATATGTGAGCGTGGTAAAGGAAAACGCGTTTGACCAGTTTCAGTTGATTTTAATCGACTGGAAATTGGCCATTTTTCAAATGGTCTCAGAATTCGACGAAACTAGTTTTGTTAGGACCGTATCATCAATACGAAGCTAGAAAATATTTTCGGGAATTTTTAGAGTTCGTATGTGACCCCGGTAATTTGAAATGTACGTTTAAAATTCAATATAGTGATTTAAATGTAAATTAAACGGAAACTGATTCAAACGATCGAATCAGCTGGCGATACATATCCCATTGTGTTCGGAATGGGGGTGAAACGCTATGGACGACAGGCGGTGGGCCTCGTTTCGAGGTCATATGAAAAAGTCAACTTTTAATGAATAAAATAATTAAATAAATAAAAAATTAAATTCTCTCTCCCTTTCTCCCCTTAACTACCAGGCCCCCCCCCACGATTTATTTCAGATTCAAAATAAAAAAAAAAAAGAAAAAAAAAACCCCTCGATGACGAATCGCGCCACCACAGCACCGACGCCGCCGGGTCCACCCTCCTCCATCGCAGGTCTGCCACCACCTCCCTTCCCCTCCTCGCGCCTCTCTTGTAACGACCCGCATTCTACGCATCCTAGGATCGTAGGATATTTATTTCTTTCACATACGAAGTCGTATGGTCATGTAACTTTGAGGGACGACTATTGGGGTCATTTCCCATGTTCATGATTTTTCCCGATTTTTAAATGACCATTTTACCCCTAGTTGGCACTGTTTTGGCCATAACTTTTGACTGGAAATGAATTTTGACCTGAGACCACTTCCATTGGCTTCGGATGATGGTTTCTCTTTCCGTAGAGTGGTCACATTAGCCAAACGGACTTACCGTTTGGGAGATATGGCTGAAACAAGTTTCAGATGGTGAAAAACAGCTTAATTGGGCTTAACCGGGTGATTAGCAGCTAGGCCCAGAGGGGGATTTCGGGTTTAGGGGTATATAGGGGCTGATTAGGGTTAGAAAACATTTCTTTAGACATATTCCAGCCGCCACTTTCATCCTTAGACACTCTAACAATGGCTTCCTACATCTAAAACACCCCAAATCACTTCCTAATTGAAGATTAGGCTTAGCAACATCAAATTAAGACGAAAAAGCACCAAAGCAAGGTTGGAGCTGCTGTGTAAGATTGGGAACAGCGCCAAATCAGAGAATATTTCAGTTTTGGGGTTTTAGTTGTGGCCAAGGTGAGTGATTTGCATAGTTTTTGCACTAATTACGGTAATTAAGGGTAATTAGTGAAGATTAGCGAATTTATACATTAATAAATTCTGGAAAAATTCCTAAAATTCTATAATGATGTTTTATGGCTCTGATAAAAATTTGGGCTAATTTGGATAAGTTTTGCTAATTGTATGCATAATCACGGTTAAGAAGGATTAAGGGGAAAACATGGGTTTCTGGGTATATTTGATCTAAAGTATTTCATGTAAGTGATGTTTTAATGTTTTTGATTGATTCTATATGTTGTTACTGCTGTTTGGAATGTTTTGTAATGTCATAGGGAGTTTAGAATGGTTGAAAACGCCGTCGTTCGGCGAAAATAGCTTGCTGGAAAAAGTTGCAGATTTTCAGAACCGGTTAGGAAGAACACCCGATCCGAACCGGATAGGAGGAGTAGATCCGATCCGAACCGAATAGAAGGAGGAGATCCGAACCGGATAGGAGGAGACACCCGAACCGAACCGGATAGGAGGAGACACCCGAACCGAACCGGATAGGAGGAGGAGATCCGATCCGAACCTAATAGAAGGAGGATATCCGAACCGAACCGGATAGGAGGAGACACCCGAACCGAACCGGATAGGAGGAGGAGATCCGACCCGAACCGGATAGAGGAGGAGACCCGAACCGAACCGGATAGGAGGAGGATGCCCGAACCGAACCGAATAGGAGGAAGAGACCCGAACCGAACCGAAGAAGACCATAACCCGAGATGCAAAGGTAGTCCAAATGGGAAGTTTGTACCAAGGATTCAGATGGGAATCAACGAGTTAACTTCATGATTGGGCTTTGCTGCGGGACGTGTGCTAAGGGGCTGTCGATGTATGTAACTTTGGATCACTATGTATAGGGGGTACGTGAACGGATTCAGGGCCACAGTGGTCTAGGTACGACTAAAAGAGCTATAGACCAATGAAGTGGGGTCATTTGTAAAGGTTTAGTCATGACTCCATGGGGTAAGCTTGGTGGTAGCAGTAGTTGTACAAGCCGAACTCCGTCACTACTTCGATGGGTCTAGTGGTTGAAAGCGGTATACATCGTATGCTTTATGCACTGAGTGAGAGATGTGAGGATGGTTGCCATGATTGAATTGTTTGCTATCCCTATGACATGCACACCCCCACCCCCGTATTTCTTTACACCATATGTTGATGGCACCTTAGAGTATTGTACAGTATGTAGTGCTAACTCTTTGGTTGCAGGTCCAGGTTCAGGTATGGTTTAGTATACCTGTTATTGTTCTGTTTAGCTGCTTATCGCTCATACCAGACTTTTTGTCTGACCCAGAGTTTTATGTCTCTTCTTATTACTCTGGGTGCTCACACGAGCAGACTAGAGACAGGTTAGCTGGTGATGCACGGGTAGATGATCCGGAGACGAGCAAGAGGCTTCCACGTAATATATATATATAGTATTCTCCCTGTGTTGTCGAAGATCACTGCTTGGGCATTGATGGTGCATCTTCCACTTTAGCTTTCTTTTGTTTAGAGACAGTAGATTTTGAAAAGTTGTAATAAGCTGTATTTGGATTTCCGCTGCTCTGATGTTGACATTTATTATTAGTTATCAGCTTATGCACTGTCTCACCTATTTTATGCCAAGTATGTTATTATCATATTTTATTCCATGCGCTGTGAGACATTCTACAGGTTCCTTGATTAGTTCATTCCCTTCTTTCCTTTCTTTGGCGACCGTTCCGTGCTAACTGGACATGTGTACAGCGCACTTTTGGAGTAAATGTCGGTTGGTGCGGGGCGGGCCGTCACACTTGGTATCAGAGCTCTAGGTTGCGTAGTTAACCTAGGGAAGTTATCAGGGAGAGATAATATACGTATACGAGAGAGCGTATTTGTGGTTATTTTGGTTTTCAAAAGCTATATATGTACTATTAGTAGTATAAGAATGAAGTCGTACTGCACTAGCACCACTATGGAATCGTTAATCGTTTCCTTTTTCAGATTGACGATGAGCCGAGATACTAGAGGTGCTGGTAGGGGAGCCAACAATGGGAATGCTGCTGACATGAGGACGATGTTTACTGACCTCATGAGAGAGATGCTTAGAGATGTACGGAGGGCAGCTCCCAATGGTGGAAATGGTGGTGGTCCAGTAGTGCAGGCGCCAAGAGTCGACTTCGCCAAGCTGAATAAGGATTATACTAGCCTTGGTGGGAAGCCGTTCCACGGAACGGAGTCGGCTACGGATGTTCAGGATTGGTTGGATAGTTGCGAACGTATCTTCGAGGATTTGGGTATCGAGGATGCAATGAAGAGAAAGCTAGCCTCCCGTCAGCTGCAAGGGCGGGCAATGAATTGGTGGAATGCTATAAAGGCAGCTACTCCCGAAGATCAGATTACTTGGGAGCAGTTTAAAGCACGCTTTAGCGAGAAGTTCATTCCATCTGCTCAGAAGTCAGTGCTTTTTAAGAAATTCTTGGAGCTCAAGCAGAACGGCAGAGCTGTATCGGAGTATATTGCTGAATTCGACACTCTGTCGAAGTACGGGTTATCTCTTATTGATACTGCTGAGAAAAAGAATGAGAAATTCATAACTGGTTTGGATCAGTACTTGGGGGAAAGACTTATTAACCACATCGATGAGTCGTTTGAGTCGATTGTAGGGAAAGCATTGAGGTCAGAAAGTCTCTATCCTAAGCCGAAGACTGAGGTTGCATCCGCAGGTGAGCCAAAGCCACAAGCAAGTGGTGAAGGCAAAGGTGGTTCCCAGAATAAGAGAAAGCAGAACCAAGCTAAGGATGGCCAGAAGAAAAAGAACAAGCAGGATGTGGAGTGCTTCAGCTGTGGTAAGAAGGGCCATTATGCTAGTAATTGTCGGGCCAAGCCAGCGGATAGGAAGTGCTTCAACTGTGGCCAAATGGGACATCACAAGGACAAGTGTCCACAGCCCCCTAAAGAAAAGCAAATGGTGAAAGCATACGCTCTTAATGCTATTCCTTCTTCGTCGAATGCCCCAACTGCGGCGGAAAAGGGAAAGAATATCGTCATTCAAGGTATGCTTTCTGTTTATGATGTTCCTGTTAGAGTTTTGTTTGATACCGGAGCTTCCAGTTCTTTCATATCTAGTGACCTGGTAGATAGGTTGGGATTGGAGCCCAAGATTGTCGATAGACCTTTAGTAGTGACGAACCCGATTGGTGGTTCGACTAGTCTTAGCATGATTTGTCGTAATGTGGTCTTATCGAGTCATGGATGCATGTTTGTTTGTGATTGCTTTGTTTTGGGCTTTACTGGGTTTGGCATTATTTTGGGAGTAGATTGGCTCCGAAGGTACAGGGTGGTGGTAGACTGTGAGGGATTTTTGGTGACAGCTAGAGCGGATGATGGGCGGAGGATAGTGTTTGGTGGTCTACCCAGTGAGGGGGTATTGGCTAGTTTTCTAAACTCCCTCGACATTCCGCATAGTGAGTTGTCAGGTTTGCCCGTGGTTGGCCAGTATCCGGATGTTTTCGAACAAGTGACCGGACTTCCACCACACCGAGAGATTGAGTTTCGTATTGAGTTGGTAAAAGATGCCAGACCTATAGTGATGCCACTTCGTCGTATGGCACCAAGAGAGCAGCGAGAGCTCGAGGTGCAAGTCAACGATCTTTTGAAGAAGGGATTTATCAGAAGGAGTGTTTCTGAATGGGGAGCACCAGTTGTGTTTGCTACCAAGGCGGATGGTTCCCTTCGTTTGTGTGTAGACTACCGCGAGTTGAATAAAGTGACGAGGAAGAATAAGTATCCTCTACCGCGGATAGATGATTTGTTTGATCAGTTGAGTGGCGCGAGAGTATTTTCTCAGTTGGATCTCGCGACAGGTTTTCATCAGCTTAGAGTGGAAGCTGAGAGTATAGCTAAAACGGCATTTCGAACGCCGTCTGGATTTTATGAATGGTTGGTGATGCCATTTGGGCTGACTAATGCCCCGGCATATTTTGTGGATCTTATGAATAGGGTATTCAGAGATCAGTTGAATAAGTCTGTCCTTGTGTTTGTTGATGACATTTTGGTCTATTCGAGGACAGAGGAAGAACACAAGGAACATTTAAGAGTAGCGATGGAGGTGTTGAGAAAACACCAATTGAAAGCCAAGTTTTCTAAGTGTCACTTCTGGAAGAGGGAAGTGAGGTTCTTGGGCCATGTTGTATCAGAGAATGGTATTGCCGTGGACCCGGCGAAGGTGGCTACGGTACAGGATTGGCCTACGCCCAAGAACGCCACAGATGTAAGAAGTTTCTTGGGATTAGCTGGATATTATCGTAAGTTTATCCAAGGTTTCTCCAAGATAGCAGCACCATTGACCCAGTTGACTAAGAAGAATCAAGCTTTTGTCTGGGATGGAAGGTGCGAGAATGCATTCAAGAGTCTAAAGGACAAGTTGACAAGCGCACCAGTGTTAGTCATTCCTAAGGGGGATGAAGAGATGACGGTATACACGGATGCCTGTGGTACCGGACTGGGTGCTGTATTGATGCAAGGCGGTAGGGTTGTAGCTTATGCAAGTCGGCAATTGAAACCGCACGAGAGAAGATACCCTACCCATGATTTAGAATTGGCAGCGATCGTGTTCGCGTTAAAGATGTGGAGACACTATCTCTTGGGAGAAAGATTTGAGCTGTTTACTGATCATAAGTCGTTAAAGTATCTCTTCTCTCAGAAAGATCTGAATCTCCGTCAGCAGAGGTGGTTAGAGTTCTTAGCTTCCTATGATTTTGACATTGCATACACACCGGGAAAGGGCAATGCGGTGGCTGATGCATTGAGTAGAAGACATGCCAGCTTAGGGGCTATGTTCCTTGAATGGAAGCAACTGGAGTATATCGCGGGGTTTGATTTCAGACCAAAGTGCGAATTGAATCCAGAAATGTTAGCAAGTTTGACGATCAGACCCACTTTAATTGAGCGGATCGGCTCTAGTCAGAGGGACGATCCTAACCTATTGGAAATCATCTCCAAGTTAGAGATGGGTATCGATGAGGAGATGAACAAGTATGGGCTTGATCGAGATAGATGGCTTAGAAAGAATGGAAAGCTTGTTGTACCCAATGTTAATGGATTGAGGGATGAAGTGCTTAGAGAATGTCATCACTCAAAGCTGACTATACACCCCGGTGGTAACAAGATGTATCGAGATATGAAGCAGACTTACTACTGGGAAGGGATGAAAAGAGACGTTGGGAACTTTATATCCAAGTGCATGAATTGCCAGCTAGTTAAAGCCGAGCAAAAGAAGCCTAGTGGGTTGTTACAGCCCTTAGAAATTCCCGAATGGAAATGGGAGCAAGTCTCGATGGATTTCATCGATGGTTTACCAAGGACTAGATCGGGATATGACAGCATTTGGGTAATTGTAGATCGACTGACTAAAAGTGCAAGGTTTATACCAGTCAAATCGACCAGAACGGCAGCTAAGTTAGCAGAATTGTATATGAAGTGGGTAGTGAGATTTCATGGAGTACCTAAAGGCATTGTGAGCGACCGAGACCCGTTGTTCACTAGTGGGTTTTGGAAGAGCTTACAAGAGGCTCTAGGGTCAGAGCTACATCTCAGTACCGCATATCATCCTCAGACCGATGGTCAGACGGAGAGGGTGAATCGTATTTTGGAAGATCTCTTGAGAGCATGTATATTGGATTTTGGTGGATCATGGGATGACCATTTGCATCTGGTAGAGTTTGCATACAATAATAGCTACCAATCCAGTATCGGTATGGCTCCGTTTGAAGCTTTGTACGGAAGACCGTGCAACTCACCATCATGTTGGATAGAGACTGGCGAGAAGTTTATGCTTGGACCAGATGTGGTGAGGGAAACTTCAGATAAAATCAAGATCATTCAACAACGAATGAAGGCAGCCCAAGATAGGCAGAAAAGTTATGCTGATAAGAGGAGAAGAGAGCTAAAATTCTCCGTTGGTGACTTGGTGTTTGTCAAGATTTCTCCGTTGAAGAGCGTAATACGATTTGGCAGGAGAGGCAAATTAGCACCAAGGTTTGTTGGTCCATTCCCTGTTCTTGAATTAGTCGGGAATTTGGCATATAGAATTGACTTACCAGAGAAGATGGCGGGAGTTCACAACGTATTTCATGTTTCCCAACTAAGGAAGTTCGTTCACGACTCAGATATGACTATTTCACCTGATCAGTTAGAGGACTTCGAAGTAGAACCCGAGGCGGTTGGGAACCGCAAGCCGGCCCGTATTGTCGAGCACGACATGAAGCAACTTCGAAGGAAGGCGGTGAAGCTAGTAAAGGTTCAGTGGGGCGAGGACGAGAATGATTGTACTTGGGAGACAGAGGAGAACATTAGGAGGACGCACCCAGAACTCTTTGCCTGGTAAGATTTTGACTTCGATTTAGTTTTCCGCATGCTAGGATAGGCTTGTTTGCTTGTTTTGCATGTTTGATTGATGTGTGTGGTTGTTAGGCATGCGGGATCTTTTGTATGTTTTGGGTTAAGGAATTTCGGGGACGAAATTTCTTAAGGGGGGGAGAGTGTAACGACCCGCATTCTACGCATCCTAGGATCGTAGGATATTTATTTCTTTCACATACGAAGTCGTATGGTCATGTAACTTTGAGGGACGACTATTGGGGTCATTTCCCATGTTCATGATTTTTCCCGATTTTTAAATGACCATTTTACCCCTAGTTGGCACTGTTTTGGCCATAACTTTTGACTGGAAATGAATTTTGACCTGAGACCACTTCCATTGGCTTCGGATGATGGTTTCTCTTTCCGTAGAGTGGTCACATTAGCCAAACGGACTTACCGTTTGGGAGATATGGCTGAAACAAGTTTCAGATGGTGAAAAACAGCTTAATTGGGCTTAACCGGGTGATTAGCAGCTAGGCCCAGAGGGGGATTTCGGGTTTAGGGGTATATAGGGGCTGATTAGGGTTAGAAAACATTTCTTTAGACATATTCCAGCCGCCACTTTCATCCTTAGACACTCTAACAATGGCTTCCTACATCTAAAACACCCCAAATCACTTCCTAATTGAAGATTAGGCTTAGCAACATCAAATTAAGACGAAAAAGCACCAAAGCAACGTTGGAGCTGCTGTGTAAGATTGGGAACAGCGCCAAATCAGAGAATATTTCAGTTTTGGGGTTTTAGTTGTGGCCAAGGTGAGTGATTTGCATAGTTTTTGCACTAATTACGGTAATTAAGGGTAATTAGTGAAGATTAGCGAATTTATACATTAATAAATTCTGGAAAAATTCCTAAAATTCTATAATGATGTTTTATGGCTCTGATAAAAATTTGGGCTAATTTGGATAAGTTTTGCTAATTGTATGCATAATCACGGTTAAGAAGGATTAAGGGGAAAACATGGGTTTCTGGGTATATTTGATCTAAAGTATTTCATGTAAGTGATGTTTTAATGTTTTTGATTGATTCTATATGTTGTTACTGCTGTTTGGAATGTTTTGTAATGTCATAGGGAGTTTAGAATGGTTGAAAACGCCGTCGTTCGGCGAAAATAGCTTGCTGGAAAAAGTTGCAGATTTTCAGAACCGGTTAGGAAGAACACCCGATCCGAACCGGATAGGAGGAGTAGATCCGATCCGAACCGAATAGAAGGAGGAGATCCGAACCGGATAGGAGGAGACACCCGAACCGAACCGGATAGGAGGAGACACCCGAACCGAACCGGATAGGAGGAGGAGATCCGATCCGAACCTAATAGAAGGAGGATATCCGAACCGAACCGGATAGGAGGAGACACCCGAACCGAACCGGATAGGAGGAGGAGATCCGACCCGAACCGGATAGAGGAGGAGACCCGAACCGAACCGGATAGGAGGAGGATGCCCGAACCGAACCGAATAGGAGGAAGAGACCCGAACCGAACCGAAGAAGACCATAACCCGAGATGCAAAGGTAGTCCAAATGGGAAGTTTGTACCAAGGATTCAGATGGGAATCAACGAGTTAACTTCATGATTGGGCTTTGCTGCGGGACGTGTGCTAAGGGGCTGTCGATGTATGTAACTTTGGATCACTATGTATAGGGGGTACGTGAACGGATTCAGGGCCACAGTGGTCTAGGTACGACTAAAAGAGCTATAGACCAATGAAGTGGGGTCATTTGTAAAGGTTTAGTCATGACTCCATGGGGTAAGCTTGGTGGTAGCAGTAGTTGTACAAGCCGAACTCCGTCACTACTTCGATGGGTCTAGTGGTTGAAAGCGGTATACATCGTATGCTTTATGCACTGAGTGAGAGATGTGAGGATGGTTGCCATGATTGAATTGTTTGCTATCCCTATGACATGCACACCCCCACCCCCGTATTTCTTTACACCATATGTTGATGGCACCTTAGAGTATTGTACAGTATGTAGTGCTAACTCTTTGGTTGCAGGTCCAGGTTCAGGTATGGTTTAGTATACCTGTTATTGTTCTGTTTAGCTGCTTATCGCTCATACCAGACTTTTTGTCTGACCCAGAGTTTTATGTCTCTTCTTATTACTCTGGGTGCTCACACGAGCAGACTAGAGACAGGTTAGCTGGTGATGCACGGGTAGATGATCCGGAGACGAGCAAGAGGCTTCCACGTAATATATATATATAGTATTCTCCCTGTGTTGTCGAAGATCACTGCTTGGGCATTGATGGTGCATCTTCCACTTTAGCTTTCTTTTGTTTAGAGACAGTAGATTTTGAAAAGTTGTAATAAGCTGTATTTGGATTTCCGCTGCTCTGATGTTGACATTTATTATTAGTTATCAGCTTATGCACTGTCTCACCTATTTTATGCCAAGTATGTTATTATCATATTTTATTCCATGCGCTGTGAGACATTCTACAGGTTCCTTGATTAGTTCATTCCCTTCTTTCCTTTCTTTGGCGACCGTTCCGTGCTAACTGGACATGTGTACAGCGCACTTTTGGAGTAAATGTCGGTTGGTGCGGGGCGGGCCGTCACATCTCTCCTCTAAATCTCGAAGACCGCACCCCTAGAACCATAGCCCCGAATCGCAACAACCGCCAACACCGCGATGACCACCCTCCAGCGCCTCTTCGATGCTCCTCCGCTTCCAGTCGATGCACAGACGAAACCCCCCCCCCTTCGCCTTTCGCTGTAAGTTTTAATATTGGTTTTATTTTTATTTTCTCTTCCTTTTTTTTTCCTTCTTCTCTCCTTATAGAATTTATAAACTGAAATTTATAGAATTTTTAAACTGAAATTTATAGAATTTATAAACTGAAATTTATAGAATTTATAAACTGAAATTTATAGAATTTATAAACTGAAATTTATAGAATTTATAAACTGAAATTTATAGAATTTATAAACTGAAATTTATAGAATTTTTAAACTGAAATTTTTAGAATTTATAAACTGAAATTTTTAAGAAAGGAGAAAACTGTTTTTTTTAAAGTTATAAAAACTGGTTTTTAAAAAGAAAGATTAGATCTTTGAAATGGAAAAGGCGGAATCTATATTAGAGAAAAATATGATTTTTATATATTAAACATCGAAGTAAAAATATGATTTTTATATATTAAACATCGAAGTAAAAATATGATTTTTATATATTGAACATCGAAGTAAAAATATGATTTTTATATGGATTAGCGAAGTAAAAATTCGATTTTTACATATGTAGTGAAAGCGGACAACGAAAGCGACAAAAAGGCGAGTTGGCGAAGATTTCCTGCAATGAAGTGCCATGGAGCTAGGATAGCTATCTGTGAGAATTTCTCACCTTTCAATTTTATTTCTAGTTATATATATATACTAGGATGCAGACGGTGCTTAGTAGCACCCGACACAATCGTCCACAGACCATGGACTTGTTTGCTTGGTTGCATAGAATAGTTGGATTATTTGTTTGAATTGTTTGGT
Organism: Allium sativum; assembly: GCA_030737875.1. Taxonomy (NCBI): domain Eukaryota; kingdom Viridiplantae; phylum Streptophyta; class Magnoliopsida; order Asparagales; family Amaryllidaceae; genus Allium; species Allium sativum. The sequence goes on from CM060922.1 coordinate 714,936,529, forward strand.
GAGATGAAATTGATTTGATTGATGTGTGAATGGCGTGGGCCTTCACTAGACCGGGGATAAGGCTAGGCCTTGTCCCGTTTCTAGTATCGTGCCGTTATGCTGCCGAAATTTTCTAAAATATGTTAGAAAATAAAAATATCATTTTATTGTGTAAATGAATTGAATAGAAATTCATAGGTTGAAATAAAATGTTTTATCGTTAAAAATATAATTTTTAACGTGAATGTGAATAAATGAATAGTTATAAACAAATCGGCCGATTTGTTTGTATATACACTGATTTGACTGATATTGATTGGGTCGATAAATTTTACACATCGCCCAACAGCACAAATAAAATATGTGTTTGATTGTTTGAAACCCCACACGGGTGTTAGGATGAAATTTGAAGTTCACTCATCCTGATTGATTAAATATGTCGATCGATTGATTGACAGGCTGTTATAAGCGTTAGATATTTATATTTGATGCTTATACAGTGTAGTGCACTTTGGTTGATGGTTGATTATTTTTCAATGCTATTATATACATGTGTTGTATGAAAATCCATATAATTAACTTTATATGGTAATTGATTGGGCCTCATTCCAATTTGAAAAATAAAGAATATTATAAAATAAAGGTTCATGTGTTGACAGTACTCATTCATTGAGATTGGTCATGTGTTGAACGAAATATTTTAGTAATAAAATTTACATCTTTATCAATATAAAATAAAGGTTCATGTGTTGACAGTACTCATCCGTTGAGATTGGTCATGTGTTGAACGAAATATTTTAATAATAGAAATATTTGAAATAGAATATTTTAAAATGGAAATATATGAAGCCGTGTTGATTAGATGCGCCATTTTGACGTGAACGATATTTTTATCGATTTTATTCATTTTGAAATGAATATTGAAAAGTAATTTTGAAATCAAATATTTCGAAATGAAATGAATTGAAAACGATTTCGAAATGAAATGAATTGAAAACGATTTCGAAATGAATTGAATTGAAAACGATTTCGAAATGAAATGAATTGAAAACGATTTCGAAATGAAATGAATTGAAAACGATTTCGAAATGAATTGAATTGAAAATGATTTCGAAATGAAATGAATTGAAAACGATTTCGAAATGAAATGAATTGAAAACGATTTCGAAATGAAATGAATTGAAAACGATTTCGAAATGAAATAAATTGAAAACGATTTCGAAATGAATTGAATTGAAAACGATTTCGAAATGAATTGAATTGAAAACGAATTCAAATTGAATTGAAAGTGAATTGAAATGAATTCAAATTGAATTGAAATTTGAATTGAATAGAAATGAACTTTGAAACGAATTTATAAAGAAGAATTCAATTTTGCTTTGAATTGAAATGGAAGTTGAAATTGCTTTTGAAACTATTTATATAGTTCGTTTTAAATAGAAATCGACGAAATATATATTATATATATTATATATACAATATAATGGCCTGAATAGAACGCGCCGCGCCGCGGCAGTTCGTGAATTTCGACCATTTATTTCAAACGGACATTACGGGAGATCCGACCGTCGGATTCTCCTAAAACCGGAACCGTTGGGTTCGTATCGAAAAGAGCTTTCTAACGAATATTATAAATTAGAAATCTAACGGTTGGATTTGGAATTATGTCCAAATCAAATTTGAAAAAGGTCGCTATAAGTGCAGTTCGATGGCCATTGGTGGAAATCGACTGTACGGGCCTTGATAAAATTATTAAAAATAGTAATAATTTGTGTAAAATCATAAGAAATGATTTGAGAAGAATTGGGATGAAAAACTCCATATTTGAAAAGATAAAAATAGATTTTTATCGAAATGAACTAGTTTTGAACTAGAAATATAATTCTATTTATTTTTAAATAAATAAATTGAATTCGAAAAGGGTTTTGAAAATAACCAAAATTTCCAATGATTGCATTGGAGTGGATTTGAATCGAAATTGTCTTCGGAATATTTCGATGTTGGAATTCGTGATTATACAGGTGTTGTTATGGAAATTTGAAAGATATATATTTATATCGTTATTTCCAATACGACATTTGTTAATCGTAGAATTTGATATTGAATATAGGCCGATATATTTTCTATTCAGAGCCTTGTATTGAATATCGAATGTGATTTGGGTTTGTCGTGAATGGTGTCTTCACTAACACTGTTCTTGAACCCAGTTGAGAAAAGATTAAATCTTTTTATTTAGATTTAATGAAGTGTACCAATTAAATAATATTTAATTGGAATGGAATTGATATTGATTTTTGGGTTTATCGTGAACAGTGTTTTAAACAACACTCGTTCTTTAACCCAATAATTAATGAAGGTGATTTTGGGTTTATCGTGAACTGTGTTTTTAATTGACACTGATTCTTTAACCCAGTTAAAGATTAAAACTAAGTGGAGTTTTAATGAATCTTTAATTAGATTGAAATGATCGAAAATGGAGTAGCACCAGTTTTGCTCCAGGCGATAGTTAAATCTTTAATTAGATTTGAACGTGAAATGGTAATTGAATTTACCGATAACACTGTGGTGTTAGATATGAAGTATTACCAGTTTTACTTCATGGGATAAATAGGTTGGGATTGGGAAATTAAAACAAATGATTACTTCGGTAAGTTTCGATAATCCCGACTAGTTGAATCGAGATTCAAAAATAGAATAAAGAATAAATTCAAGTGATATGTTGATTTTGACGAAAACTGATTGTAACAGCCGAATCAGCTTGCGATACATATCCCATTGTGTTCGGAATGGGGGTGAAACGCTATGGACGGCAGGCGGTGGGCCTCGTTTTGAGATCGAAAATAAAAGTTGCTTTTTGACGAAAAAATAAATTAAATAATTTATAATTAAATAATAAAAAAAATAAAACCCTCTCTATACCCTGCCCCCCCCCCCCCCCACGTTCGAATTTCATTTTTCAGAAATCAAAACAAAACAAAAAAAAACCCGCCGCCTTCACCGATCCTTCGCGCCCCCTCCAAGGCGGCGCCGCCCACCGCACTTCCGCCTCCCCTCCGGCAACCCTTCCCCATCCTTCTCCATGCCCCCTCCTTCTTCCTCGAACCCAAAACAGCCCCCAAACCTCGTAAGACCCAAACCCTAGCCATCGTGGGTGCTGCCTCTGCTACGCCACCACTGGCGCACCAGACCCCCCACAGCGAAGCCGCCCCTCAGCCCCTTCATCTCAGACCAGCGCAAGCGCCCCCCCTTACTTCAGAAAATACCGTAGGTATATCCTCTTTTAAATTTCGATTTTGATTTTGTTCATGCAATGTCTTGATTTTTTGTTTATAGGAAATATAAAGTATAAATTTTGTTTATATAAAGTGTAGATCTTTAATCACTTAAAGAACTAATTTTTACCATACAAAGAAATGATTTTTCTTGGTTTAAAAATATAAAACACTTTGATTTAAAAATGTAAAATACATTGATTTGAAAGGATAAAATGGCGAGGATAAAGATATGATCTTTAATGCATATGAAGTGAAACAAAAATATGAAATTATTTTTGGGAGATAAAAATATAATTTTTATATGATAGAAGGGTTCAAAATATAATTTTTATTCAAGTAGTAAGTTAGAAATATAGTTTTTCTACACGTAAGAATATAAAAATTCGTTTTTTATATATTGAATAGCGAAGAAAAAATTCGATTTTTATATATTGAATAGCGTAGTAAAAATTCGATTTTTATATATTGAGCAACGTAGTAAAAATTCGATTTTTATATATTGAAGAACGTAGTAAAAATTCGATTTTTATATATTGAACAACGTAGTAAAAATTCGATTTTTATATACTGAACAACGTAGTAAAAATTCGATTTTTATATATTGAACAACATAGTAAAAATTCGATTTTTATATATTGAACAACGTAGTAAAAATTCGATTTTTGTATATTGAACAACGTAGTAAAAATTCGATTTTTGTATATTGAACAACGAAGTAAAAATTCGATTTTTATATATTGAATAGCGAAGTAAAAATTCGATTTTTACATATGTAGTGAATACGGGCAAAGAAAGTGAAAAGAGGCAGAACAACGAAGATTTCTATAAATGAAGTGCCGTGGTATTGGATAGCTATTGGTGAGAATTTCTCACTCTTTAATTTAATTTTCTAGTTATATATACTAGGATGCAGACGGTGTTTAGTAGCACCCGACACCCGTCATCCACAGACCATGGATGGCTTGTTTGTTTAATTGTTTGGTTGTGTAGTTGGTTAGATTATTTGGTTTGAATTGAATTGTTTGGTGAAATGGAATTGATTTGATTGATGTGTGAATGGCGTGGGCCTTAACTAGACCGGAGATAAGGCTAGGCCTTGTCCCGTTTCTAGTATCGTGCCGTTATGCCGCCGAAATTTTCTAAAATAAGTTAGAAAATAAAAATATCATTTTATTTAAAGAAAGAACTGAATAAAAATTCATATGTTAAGATAAAATGTTTTATCGTTAAAAATATAATTTTTAACATGAATATGAATATGGTGAATGTAAATAAATAAATATTCATTTACAAACCGGACGGTTTGTTTATGTACACCTATTTGAAGGACATTGATTGGGTCGATAAATTTTACACATCGCCCAACTGCACAAATAAAAATATGTGTTTGTTGATTTGAAACCCCACACGGGTGTTGGGATGAAATTTGAAGTTCACTCATCCTGATTGATTAAATATGTCGATCGATTGATTGACAGGTTGTCATAAGCGTTAGATATCTATATTTGATGCTTATACAGTGTAGTGCACTTTGGTTGATGGTTGATTATTTTTCAACGCTATTATATACGTGTGATGTATGAAAATCCATATAATTAACATTATATGGTGATTGATTGGGCCTCATTCCAATTTAGAAAATAAAGAATATTATAAAATAAGGGTTCATGTGTTGACTGTACTCATCCGTTGAGATAAGTCATGTGTTGAACGAAATATTTTAATAATAAAATTTATATCTTTATCAATATAAAATAAAGGTTCATGTGTTGACTGTACTCATCCGTTGAGATAAGTCATGTGTTGAACGAAATATTTTAATATAGAAATATTTGAATAGGAAATATTTGAAAAAGAAATATTTGAAATAGAATATTTGAAAATAGAATGATATGAAGCCGTGTTGATTAGAGATGCGCCATTTTGACGTGAACGATGTTTATATCGATTTTATTCATTTTAAAATGAATATTGAAAAGTGATTTCGAAATCGCATATCTTGAAATGAAATTTGAATCAAATTGAATAGAAAACGAATTTGAATTGAATTCGAATTGAATATATAACGAATTTGATTTGAATAGAAAACGAATTTGATTTGATTTGAATAGAAAACGAATTCGAATTGAATTCGAATTGAATATATAACGAATTTGATTTGAATAGAAAACGAATTTGATTTGATTTGAATATAAAACGAATTTTATTTCAATTGAATATATAACGAATTTGATTTGAATAGAAAACGAATTTGATCTGATTTGAATATATAAGGAATTTGATTTCAATGGAATATATAACGAATTTGATTCGAATAGAAAACCAATTTGAATTGAATCGAATAGAAAACCAATTTGAATTGAATCGAATAGAAAACGACTTTGGAATTGAATTAAATTGAAAACCAATTCAAATTGAATTGAAAGCGAATTGAAATGAATTCAAATTGAATTGAAATTTGAACTGAATAGAAATGAATTTTAAAACGAATTTATAAAGAAGAATTCAATTTTGATTTGAATTGAAATGGAAGTTGAAATTGCTTTTGAAACGAATTTAAAACTATTTATATAATTCGTTTTAAATAGAAATCGACGAAACATATATTATATATATAATATATATATATATATAATATAATGGCCTGAATAGTACGCGCTGCGCCGCGGCAGTTCGTGAATTTCGACCATTTATTTCAAACGGACATTACGGGAGATCCGACCGTCGGATTCTCCTAAAAACTGGAACCGTTGGGTTCGTATCGAAAAGAGCTTTCTAACGAATATTAGAAATTAGAAATCTAACGGTTGGATTTGGAATTATGTCCAAATCAAATTTGAAAAAGGTCGCTGTAAGTGCAGTTCGATGGCCGTTGATGGAAATCGACTGTACGGGCCTTGATAAAATTATTAAAAATAATAATAATTTGTGTAAAATCATAAGAAATGATTTAGAAAGGATTGGAATGAAAAACTCCATATTTGAAAAGATAAAAATAGATTTTTATCGAAATGAACTAGTTTTGAACTAGAATTATAATTCTATTTATTTTTAAATAAATAAATTGAATTTGAAAAAAAAGGGTTTTAAAAATGACCAGAATTTCCAATGATTGCGTTGGAATGGATTTGAATCGAAATTGTCTTCGGAATATTTCGATGTTGGAATTCGTGATTATACAGATGTTGTTATGGGAATTTGAAAGATATATTTATATCGTTATCTCCAATATGACATTTGTTAATCGTAGAATTTGATATTGAATATAAGCCGATATATTTTCTATTCGGAGCCTTGTATTGAATATCAAATGTGATTTGGGTTTGTCGTGAATGATGTCTTCATTAACACTGTTCTTGAACCCAGTTGAGAAAAGGTTAAATCTTTTTATTTAGATTTAATGAAGTGTACCAATTATATGATATTTAATTGGAATTGAATTGGTATTGATTTTTGGGCTTATCGTGAACAGTGTTTTAAATAACACTTGTTCTTTAACCCGATAATTAATGGAATGTGATTTTGGGTTTATCGTGAACCGTGTTTTAAATGACACTGATTCTTTAACCCAGTCGAAGATTAAAACTAAGTGGAGTTTTAATGAATCTTTAATTAGATTGAAATGATCGAAAATGGAGTATCACCTGTTTTGCTCCAGGCGATAGATAAATCTTTAATTAGATTTGAACGTGAAATGGTAATTGAATTTACCGATAACACTGTGGTGTTAGATATGAAGTATTACCAGTTTTACTTCATGGGATGAATAGGTTGGGATTGGGAAATTAAAATAAATGATTACTTCGGTAAGGTTTGCTAATCCCGACTAGTTTGAATTGAGATTCAAAAATAGAATAAAGAATAGATTCAAGGAATTTATCTTGGATAAAATTAATGGGAACCTTTCCCTATGAATGTGAAATTTAGAAACTAATTGTCGGTTAGCCAAGCAGAATGGTTTTCTGGATATTGATCTGATGTTGGTTTTGGCCTTCGGGGTTAATATTTGGGAAATTATTCTCTTGATTAATTTACGGTTAGTGACTGATGAATTGGAATGAGGCGTATGTTGTTTGTGTAACACTTATTTAAAATATACGCGAGTTATTCGGAAAGACCGGGTTTATCCCATTCTGAATAACTGATACGACGATGAGTCGAAGATGAAGACGATGGTCGAAGACCAGAAGTCTTCACGTCGTTTGGGGGATTACTGATGATCTTGATTGGGCTGTACACCCAAGAAGACGGAAACAGTTGGTGATCGTCCAGACGTACTTGGAGATCGATGGATATGCGTGGTACTAGGTGCCTCCGGTTTCATTCAGACCCAGAACGGACTTGTAAATGGACTGTGTGTCTGACATTGGATTTTAGTCCGTGTGATTGATCTCTATTAAATATATATCTGTTTGGCGGCGGAGAATTTATTCTCTTGCTTAACGCCCTTCTCTGAGACGTACGAGCTCAGGGGTTATATATTGATGGATATCAAACGCATGGAGTGAATTGCCTGTGTGGCATGCCTAAGTGGAAATTGATCGAGACTTCTGTTGAAAAGAAAAGTCTTGTGGTGATGATCAAAGCACGGCCTTTGTGGTGTAGCTTTGTGTAACGTTTACTTCGCGAGTTTCACCCCCGGTATGAAACAAAAACGGGAGACGGACCTCAGGGAGGACTTGCGTTTCTTTCTAGCTAGAAGTAGCGTCAGTGGTTTTACACGCCCTAACGAGTTTGACTTATGTGGTTGTTGCTGTTGCGAGGCGCCTCGGTTAGATCGGACGATCCGGGTCCGATGGAGCCATTCGTTGGCTCATTTACGCCCCAAAGGGCGGAGAGACTTGCGTCTCCCTCGGTGTCACTCCACTGGACTTTGACGAGCTTGACTTCGCGGTTGCGTAGCTTCTTTACTTCCGTTCCCAAGATGCGGGTTGGAACTCTTCTTATGGTTGCTTCGCGTTCCACTTCGGCCTCTTCGAGGATATTCGGCTCTACCACTTCAGCAGACTCGTGTAGACATTTTCGGAGATGTGAAACGTGAAAAACGTTGTGAACTCCGGCCAATTTTTCGGGTAGCTCTAATCTATAGGTCATTTTCCAAATTTTCTCGATGATAGTAAATGGTCCTACCTAAAGGTATAGTCGAATGATAGAAACAAGTAAAAACTTTGTGCCCATTAGGCAATGTCGAAACTGGAAATCTATGCCACATATATATTGATTAGGAGAAGAACTCTCTAAGCATCAGCCCCGAAGACCGAAATCAACATCAGACTGACACCCAAAGAATTACTCAACCCAACCACCATATATGATTCTAAGAAATTAAGCATGATGGACTCCTTTTAGGTCACAAGGGAGTCCCTTCCTAAGACCGACCCGTATCCTATAAAACCCAAAAAGTTTGGTCAATCCAACGAACACCCTCAAGCCCCAACATGTGTTACTAACAGATGAGTCATACTCCCTACGGGGTTTGCGACAGAAATTGGATTGAGAATGGGACCGAGAGGATAAACACAAAAGATAGCATGCAAGCAAGCTCTACAGGAAGAGAGGGACCAAGGATACACTCTTAAGAAGAGATATTATGCACGAATCTAGTCTTCGATCTTCTAAGTCGCCTTTCCTTGAGCTTGACTCCATTATGCTTTGTCCGTCTTTAACTTCACAATTTCGTAGCGTCTTAATTCTTGTTTCCAAAATATGAGTTGGAACCTTTTCCACTGTTGCCTCTCGTTCCTCTTTCACTTATTCTACTTCTAATATTCTTGGCTCAATCCTAACTGCGTACTCATGGTTCCATGCAAGCTCTCCAAAATTCACTAGTGAATCTTGGATCTTGTTAACTTACTATAAGGTATTCCACATAGATGAATTATCTCTAGAAAATAAACAAATGTCAACTATGTTGCCAAATGTATTTACTAAGGTAATTCTCCACAACTCATTCATAAGCGAAATGAACTTTCTGCCTTAGTGGCGAACACTACTGGAGCGCCCCATTCTGAAATGCTCCTCCTAATAAACCCCTTTCCTAGAAGCTCTTTAATCTGTTTACTGAGCTTTTTCCTTTCTCGTGGAGCCATATGTCTAACGGGCAATGCAACGGGCTTTGCATTATCTACAAGATATATGCGGAAGTCTATTTCCCGCTTCGGAGGCAAGCCCTTCACCTCTTCAAAGACATCCGGATATTCCCGGACCACTCTAACTGATTTCAAATTTTCAACAGAGGCATCTAGCGATTCAAGATAACTAAGCATAACCGCATACGAGGGATTACAAGAAATTTCCAAAGTATTACCGAGCTGGGTTAGGAGCCTAACAACCCTTTTCTCACAATCAAGGATGGCCCCATTACTGGATAGCCAATCCATACCCAAAATCAAACCATACCCCGAAAAGCCCAAAACAAAGGCACTACATAGAAATTCAACACTTAGGATAGAAATTTTCAAATCCAGACAGATCATAGACAAATGAGCTGGGCCCCCAATTGGGTTTGAAACAATTAAGGGGTCCTCTACCATACTAGTTTTTAGGTGCAGAGATTCTACTAAAGCAGACGAGATAAAGGAGTGTGATGCGCCAGAATCAAATAAAGTGCGAATGGGGTGATCATAAAGATAAACTACACTTTCTACAGAAGTGTTGGTACCTCGCTGTTGCAAAGGTGGCGCTTCTAGCACATGAACCTGTGCCCCTGGGGTGGTTCCAGCCCTCTGCCCCTGTCCTTGTTTCTTTGGGCAGTCCTTAGCCCTGTGGCCTGTCTGACCGCACGAAAAGCACCCACCATTCTCCTTGGCCTTCTTTTTCCGGCAGTCCTTTACTAAGTGCCCCACTTTGCCACAGAAATTACACGTCCTCTTCTCTTTGTTGCCTTCCCCGCCTTTCTTAAAGTCTGTCTTCTTAGGCTGCAAACCCTCTTTCTTCCCTTGAGAGCTTTCTGCCTTTGCCTCCTTCTTGCCCTTATCCTCTTCATTCAGCAACGCCATTTGCACCAATCTTTCATACGTGGCTCCCATGGGTATATGGGTCATGGCCAAACTGTGTAATGGCTCATTTAACCCTTTGACGAAACGGAGAGCCTTCTTGTGCGGGGTGTTGACTAGGTCAAGCCCAAACCTAGCCAGCTCATCAAATTGATTCACATACTCTCTAACAGTCTTGTCTCCTTGCTTAAGAAATAAGAATTTCTCCAACTGCAAACTTCTTTCCGCATCTGAGAGAAATTTGGCCTCAAACCTTGCCCTAAAGTCCTCCCATGTTTCCACTGGTCTTTCAGCATTAGTGACTTCCCACCAGTAGGAAGCCTCACCCTTCAATAGCCACACTGCCAATTGTACTTTTTGTCTATCTTCTACCTCAAAGATGATGAATAGGTCTTCAGTTTCCTTCAGCCAATTCCTAGCTGCTACGAAGGACTCAGTTCCATGGAAATCCCTTCCTCCCATAGCTTTAAAATCTCTACATATCTCAGCGAACGTGTTTCCCCGTGGAGGAGGTGGAGGAAAAGGTGCTGCTGCAGCTGGATGATTCCCTGCAGCTGGGGGAGGAGGAACGGTAGGACCTGGCTGAGTGGCCCTAGCTTCTAAGAAACGTCTAAACCAACCAGGTATGGGCACCCCTTCAGGCAAGTTAAGTTCTTGGGACATGCTGAAACAAAAAGGATAGATTCAAAACGAAGGATAAGAGATAATACCTATGGCTTTGGGGAGTGGACTTTGCCTTTTTTAAAATAAAATAATATTTTTCTTTTAAAAATGCTTCTTTAAATTTCCTTTTTGAAAATAATTTTTCAAAACTTTTTATCTTATCTGGTAAACCTAGCTCTGATACCAAGTGAAACACCCCACCTCCGTTAGGGTCACTCTCAAAGGGAATGCCCTAATTTTGGTGGAGGTTTATAAGTACAAGTCACAGATATACAAGACAGATATAAGAACACATATTTGTAAACAGCGGAAGAACAACAAACTTTTATTTCATGAAGTCAAATACGTGTCACAAAACATCACCATGATTGTCATACATCCTTTCCAAAAACAAACATAACATTCTCATAATCTGTCTTGAGTACATTATTTAAAGAAGCATGAATAAAACATAGATAAACTGCCAAAGCCCCATAGTGAATTGTCCAAAGCCATAGTTCAAAACAGGAAAGTCCAAGCAATACATTTCTCTTCTTCAAGCTGGATGTTGAGGTAGGTCAAGCTGCTGTGTTCCCTCCCTGAGGACCTGGGGGGGGGGGGGGGGGAAACGGAAGAAAGAAGACGAAAGAAAAATAGAGTCAGACATAAAGCCTGAGTAAGTCAAGTACTACTTTGTCTATGAATAAAGAACTGGGTATGATAAGTAAAACAGGAAGTGAGCAAACACTATGAACTTGGTTAAGTTATCTAGGGTCGAATATACTATCGTACCCCATGTTAATCTCTGAACCCATATAAACTAGTTTCCAATTTGCACCCCATAATCAGGGTAGTGTGATCCATTCTACGATGATCGGCTCCTACTCGCAAAGTTACATGTGTCTTACGGCCCCCGATGTCTGTAGTTACCTAAGCTGGTCCCACCATGGGGTGTATCAAGTCCCATAGTGGCAACCCGACACAACCTTAGAGTGCAAAGGTATGCTACTGGTGTCCAGTGCTTTATTTTTCTGCGCCGGAGTGCGTGCACGCCCGCACACCGTTAGAACCTACACTGCTACACCACCGCCGTCGATTTGACCTCTTACAATCAGCCCAGTAATCGTGCCCCACCCTGCCTAGTTTCAGGGTATCCTGATACACCTTCTAGGGTTACTGCTGAAAAGGGTCCCCCGTTACTAGGTTTTCTATCTCTAGCCAACATGCTAAGTTGGTTAAGTGTTTCCTAACCTAACCCCACCAGTCCGTTTAGTTTAGCATGTTCCATTTTGATTAAGTCTTTAGTTTACTTAATCCTAACAATCCTGACTCAGCCTTAATTGTCTTATTAAGGCCCTGACCTCTCACATTAGACAGGTATTGTTGTGGCTGCCTGTTGCCGGTTGGTTCCGGGCAGTCTTACGCCACAACTCAGTCTAACCTCGGGTCCTTGCTGGGCTCCATGTTTAACCTCCCACATTGGATAGGTATTGTTGTGACTACTGGACAGCCGGGCGGTTCCGGGCAGGTTTACATCACAACTCAATCCAACCTCGGGTTAAACACATCGTCTTTTCTACATTTACATATTTTGTCATTCTTCTTTATTTCTTATATGTAAATATTTGCGGCCCATTATTATGTTAATGGTGTAATGGTTACACCAATCATGGGCCCAACCCATACTTGACTTTGGGCCCTTCTATTTCATATTTTCATTCATTAATTCATTTTAACCCAACGTTGTTTTCCCCCGTTTTACATGTCCGTTCATATATATTGGGCTTAGCCTTTTAAAGCCCAATTTAGCCATGCGAAGGGGAGGCTTATGGCGTATACACAAAGAGGGGAAAGTGAGCGCATGAACTTGCATATGACGTTGGAAAATACATAATAGAAATTGGTGTACTCGCATAGTGGTGATATAAATCAAGGCATGTAAACTTGCATAGGTTTAACTACAACATGAACCTATATTTTTATTTAGGCATAATGTCAAACATAAGCATGGCCTAAATACTTCTAGCATAAACATGGTATATTGTCAAACATAAGCATGGCATGAACATAACATAATTCAACTTAATCATGATTTAAGCCTAATCACATAACAATGGTATAGACATACTTATGCATAAATATTCCTAAACATGGTGTTTGCTTTAAACTTGCAAAAAGGGGATTTTTGAGTCTAAACATTTCTCACATATGTCATCATATAATTCTTTAAAACAAGATAGACTTAATCATAGATCTCAATTATGCCAAATATCATTCCTAGCCATATTCATAAGCTTGCAAAAGCATGACTAATACATGGTGTCAAAATTCCACATAGTTTCATATGAACTATAATAACCAAACTTGTTTCCATTACTTGCAAAATGATTTATACATAAAACATACATCATAATGGCATAATAACAAAGCCTCAAATTTGCATGAATTTAATCACATAACGATCATACATCATATAACGATTTATACACAATTTGCGCAATATCCCAAACGTTTATTTGCATAGAACTACCGCATGTAGTCCTTTATAAAGAATACATAATTTTGCACAAACATGAATTACTTCCATTGCCACAATTCAAGCATACACATCAACACAGTTGTTTATTATACCAAAGTAATACTCTACTTACAATGGTTTGACGAATTCTCTAGTTTAGGGATTGAAGACGCAAACTCCTTTGTTGAATTGATTAGCTTTAGGTTGCTTTGAATTGCTTTAGGCCTTAGAACTTCCTCCCTAATCCTCTCTTTAGTTGGCGGCTATGCTTTGTCGTTCCTCAGCAACATGGCGGCTATGTTCTTAATTTTTAATGAATAGATTAGGGTTTAGTCTAGGGTTGTTTATATAGAGGTTAGGAACTAATTAGAACCATTGATGTTGCTAGGTTAGATCATAGCCATTCATTAGGAAGAGAGACCAATAAAAACCCGCCACCTAGCCCTAATGACAAAGCAGACCACAGAAATTCGACCACACACCGACCTGGCCAGCCAGGTTGACTGGGCTCGACCAGGTCGATACCCCTGTCGACAGGGCTGTCGACAGCCCTGTCGACATGGGTAGCCCAGGTCGACAGCCCAGTCGACCTGGGTGGCCCAGGCGGCACTTTTCTGGCCCAATGGGCCCCACTTCGGAATATTTAATTATTTAATTCTGTTTGAGTTTTAAATTTAATTCAAATCTTCCGAAGGCCATATCTTCTTCATACGGACTCCGTTTTTCGAAAACTCGGACTCTATTTCGCGTATTTTTCCGAGACGAACGCAATGGCGTATCCCGTTTCCCTTAGTTCTTTGATTTGAATTTGATTATACTTTAATTTGTTAATTTCACAGTTATAGAATTTTCGGGGTGTTACAATCCATGTTCCCAATTTATGCCAATTTCCAAGTTAAAAACTACGTCTTTTGTAAATATCATATTTTGCCCTAATCGTATTCCCATCGTTCGTATAATCGTGATTCAACCTAGATTATAGATAAATCTAGAATCGTAGAAAATAGGGAACGAACCAAAGATTGCTATGAAAAAGATAGACATAATAACGGGCATAAGATGACAAATTACTAATTATAGACCTAACGAATTACACTGAAATTGATCTAAAACATCGGAAGCCTATAGGTCTGAAAATCTTATGACATAAAAAAGGTTGAATAACGTCGTAGGTTCAAGAACATGGGTAGACCTAACTTAATAGGTAAATTCCCAAGGTCTAAAACCAAAGAAAACCAAGAATAGACAGAATAGAGACGTAGGTTCAAGAACATGGGTAGACCTAACTTAATAGGTAAATTACCAAGGTCTAAAATCAAAGAAAACCAAGAATAGACATAATAGAAAATCAAGTTTAGAACCAATTTCACAGTCACAAAACTTAAGCAACACTTTCCTAATCATGAATCATTGGTGTTTAGTCACAATTGTCCTTGTTATGTCATAGGCAATAGTTTATGTTTTCTAATCAAAGGCATAGGCTTGTGTTCATAGTCTAGGAAATAATTCTCATAGTCATAGTCACAGTCATAGGCAATGTTCATAGTCATAGGCAATGTTCATAGTCAAAGAGGCATATGGTCTTAAGGTCCATAGTTTCATAGTCACGGTCTTATTTGTCCTCGAATCATGACAGTTCTTAATTAGGTCCAAAGAAATAGGCGGTGATTCGAATAGAAAGAATTGGCATACTCTTTTATTCCTTTAATTTCATGTCACGAAAAGAGAAACGTTCAAATCTAAGAAGTAACTGACTTACAGAGATTATATTAGATTCGTAGAAAAACAGTCGTTGAAGTCTTTTGGATCTTCATTTGAATCCTAGCTTGACTTGAATCTCTTCTTGAAAGTCTTGAGCAGCATTTCCTCGTCTTGATTTATTTTATATATTATTTATTTATACATTTTCTCAGAGGCAGCATAAGGATAGAAAAGAATTGTGAATAGAGAAGGAGACTAAGGCTGTTTATATAGGGTTAGGCGGACGAACCTAGGCAGAAAACGTGACCAAATACATCAGAACGAACCAGGTTCAGAAAATTGGAGAAAGCGGGGGGGTCGACCCCCAGGTCGACTACGCAGTCGACCTGGGTGGACCAGGCCGACTACCCAGTCGACCTGGGTGCGTTGGGCGGGAAAATTACCGCCCAGCCCAATCTGGGTCCGATTTTGAATTTGAATTTGCTTTTCTGAACTGTTCGAATTTTAAATCGAATTCTGAAACTTCTGGAGACCATAACTCCTTCATACGGAGTCCGATTAACGCAAACTCAGACTCTATCTCATGTAGAATTCCGAGACGAACGCAATGGTGCAGCCTGTTTCCCTTGATTTTGAATTTAAAATTTAATTCTGCCTTGATTCGTGAATCTTAGTGTTACAGAATTACGGGGTGTTACATTCTCCCCCACTTAAAAGGATTTCGTCCCCGAAATCTTGAAGTTAGGAAGAATGTGTCCTACCATCCAATCACCCATCTACTCAACCATTCAATCACAGGCATTCATTGTCCTTAAAAGATTTCTAATGCTTTCATGTTCATATGAATAGTGTGTGTATATGTCTTAATCTAATGCAAAATCAGGTGGTCTACTGATTCAGTTGACCTCCTTAATGCAAATCATGTCAGTGCCATGCATCCAATCATGTATGCAAGCATCCCTAGTTATGTAAATACTACATGTATGCATAGTCATTCATCCATAAGCAACATCCATGTGATAACATATCAAGTTCAACTTACAACAAATACATATCTGTAAATGCAATATGAAAGCGTCTGAACAAATCTAATGCCTAATACAAATGCATATGCATTCACGAGCAACCATTCGCAACCATCAACCATAAAATGTTTCAAATACATGTTTACATCCATTGGCTTCTACCTAAGGATCGAAGATACGACTTGGAGGATATACTTTGGAAAGAGAGAAATAATTATGCGTAAAGCTCCTACCAAAGAAATCAAGGATGCACCCTTAAGGAAAAAGGGTATGATGCTAGTATCTAGCCTTCTTGAGCTTTACTCCACTGTATCTTATCTAAATTTAAATTCACGATTGTGAAGTTTTCGATTTCCATTTCCAAAATAAACAGATGTCAAACACGGCACCAAGTGTATGTACTATGATGATTAGAGGTCTTCCTCTTATCCACCATGCCATAACTATAAGGGTCGAAAGGTTACTACGTGCTTTTTAGAGTGCCTGCCACAACTATTTATCTCTCACGCAAACCATCCTAGTCGAACTCGACATTTCCCAAGTACAAACCCCAAAGGCCTAGACCAATATCAGACAAGCACCCAAGGAATATCTCCTCTGAATTTAGACTATCTACGTGAGATGATATAAGTAAACTCGATAGTTATTCTCAAATCCCTACTAACCAAAAATGAACTGGTCGGACCACCAATTGGATTTGAGACTCTAGTGGGATCTTTCTACTATACAAGTACTATGGTGCAGAGACTCAACTATGGAAGTGGATATGAACAAATGCGAAGTGCTAAAACCAAAGGAAAGAGAAAAACTAGACTCTTCCAATGGAACTTTACTACCTTTCTCCTAGATACGCTTGGTGGTGAAAGTACGTACTTGCCCTTCTAAAAATCTTGTTCCTCATTCTTGCCCTTGTCCTTAATTATATGCCCGATCATACCCTAGTAAAGATACTTCCTCTTGTCTTAGGTTTTATAATTCCTTCCTTCTTTGTGAGCTAAATCTACATCCATGAATTCCTTATCCCAGGGTTGTGCTCCTTAGCCAAACTCCTCATCCCCTCCAATGTGTAACCATTTTGACAAATCTCTCGAAAGCTGCCTCCATCGTACGGGAAACCCTATAAGCTTGAAAGAAAACTGGCCGTAGGTGAAACAACTACGGCTATGGATGAAAGCCGGGCACCACTTCGCCCATCGATGAGGTTACCTCCCAGAAAGCTAGGAGCCCCAGAGACTCAAGAAAGAAGGAGACAAGAATTCAAACAGAGGAGGAGAAGATAGTGCGTATGGCTTTGGGGAATATGCCTTTAAAACAAATCTTTTCTCTTGAAAATGCTTCTTTTAAAACCGTTTTGAAAATAATTTTTCAAATCCTTTATCTGATCTGGTAACCTTCAGCTCTGATACCATGTGTAATACCCCACATCCGTTAGTGTCACTCACAAAGGGAATGCACTAAGTTCTGTGGAGCATTTATGGTAAAAGATGCAGATAAATTACAAGACAGTCATAAATTAAACAGCGTAAAATAAAACTTTGCTTTATTGATAAAATAGTTTGTACAATGATTTCTTTACAATATCAGAGTATCATCTGTCTTACAAATAAAGAAGCATAAAACAACATTTATATTCCCCAATCTTTTTAGCAAGAACCAGCCATAGCATCTGAAAAGAGAATCCAAGAAAAACTTCGATAAATCTTCAAGCTGGGAAAGAGTGACAGTCCAACTTTACCTGAGCTATACTATTCCCTTCTTTACTACCTGGGGGAACGGAAGAAAAGAAGACGAAAGAATAACTGAGTCAGACATAAAGCCTGAGTAAGTTCAGTAACTTTTAGCATGTGAACATGGGAAAACAAAACGACATGAATTAACTGAATACAATATTACACCATGACGATAGGGTCAGCAAGATTAGACAAGATAATCACAAGATATGCCAAGATATGATAAATTGGATATGCTATAATGCTTTCGCCGCTTCGTTATTTCCTTGTTATACTGGTTTCTATATCTCTGCACCACCTAACTAGTGTCCCAACTAGTAAAGATAACGTGATCCCAATCCCTATATTGCCTTTGGGCATACATTTTTTATTTATTACCTAGATCTAATCTAGGGTTTTCTATCAAGTGCTTTCTAGATTCAACTAGAGTCTACAGTATTTGCTGAACGCTTCTCGGATTTAGGGTTTATGCCACCTAGTCCAACTAGGGATTATGCTACCTGACGAACGATGCCCCCAAGTCTAGGACACACTACCTAGAGTGGTATATGTTCCTATACTTCCCCACGCATGTATCGCGAATCGTTATCGCTTGTCTAGATGCACATGTCTTGTAACGTGCGGCCCGAGTCCTGTGATAGGGCAAATCAAGGAATACAGAACTCGGTCGGAGCTTTCAGATATCTGCCGATGCAGATGCTAAGGTCTGTTTTTATTCCACTGGCTATGGTCCCACTTGACCTCTCCCTCAACTAATGAAAGGCACACCGTGAAAAATGAGAACTATACGCAGGACCCTGGTGCCCCACTATCCTATGGCCATCCTCACCCATAACTAGATAGCAAGTATATGGTCTTTTGGAGTTCTCCGCCTTTCCGCTTCATGTATCTCGATTGACTCAAGATGGATGGTAGACGATGAGTTGCTATCACAGGGCTACTGTTTTCTCACCGAATCACGCTAGTCCATCCTAGTCTTTAGGTTGCCATATTTTGCAACCAAGGCATACCCTTGGTTCTTATAACGCAGACCTTAACCTCTTTGAGCCCAGGAGGATCATCTGCAGCCTCACAGAGGGATACCAAGAGTACCCTCACGTCCCCTCGAAGCCTCGGGCTTCGTAACCCAATTCGCTGGAGCCTTCGTTTTAATCAGACGGACGTTCGCTCCTTCCCGTGTTATACTAAGAATTACTACTTAGTTCTGCTAACTAAGGTTTACCACTTAGTTCTCTTTCTCGCCAATTTGGATTGGTTAAGTGTCATTAGTCAAATCAAGCTAACTTAACCCTCTTCAGTCATCCTGATAAACTGGTTAAGTGTTATCAGTACTTCATGTTGACTTACCACAAACCAAGTTATATTGGTTAAGTATTTCTTATTACTTAACCCTACCCATTCACCCTATATTGGTTAAGTGTTCCTCTTAACTTAACCTTGCCCGTCTGTTTTACCTAACATGTTATTAATTGTTAAGTATTATCCCTTCATGTTTCAGACTTAACCCTATTCCTTTATCACAGTCTGATGGTTAAGTGTTCAAGTTTACTTAAACCTACGGTCTAGCCCAACTAACATATCAAATTGGCTAAGTGTATTTACTTAACCCCAACCTCTATGGCTAAGTGTGTTTACTTAACCCCAACTTCTAGTCTAGTTAACATGTTAATTTGGCCAAGTGTATTAACTTTACTTAACCGCACCTTCTAGTCGAGTTAACATGTTAATTTGGCTAAGTGTTTTCTTAGTTACTTAACCCCTACAAATCTTGTCTTGTTACCATGTTAAGTTGGTTAAGTGTCCATACGGACTTAGCCCTTCCCATTCTAGCTTAACTGTGTTAAGTTGGTTAAGTGTTCCTATGGTCTTAACCCTCCCATTCTAGCTTAACTGCGTCAAGTGTCTGCATGAACCTAAGATCCACCCATCGGTTTTGTTATCATGTTGAATTGGTTAAGTGCCTTAGTTAACTTAACCCTACCATTCTTGTTCTAGCTTTAACCAAATAAATTAAAGTCGCGACCACTCACATTAGACAGATATTGTTGCGATTACTGGATGTGCCGGTTAGTTCCGGGCAGGTTTACATCGCAACTCAGTCTAACCTCGGATTAGGCATATTCGAGTTTTCTAAGTTCAAAGGGTTTTGATTAATTTTCAAATCAGGTTTTGAAAGTAACCATCCCGTCCGTCGGATCAGTTAGGGATAGCCAGGGAGAGCAGGAAACTTGTATTTTCCAAACCCAAGCCTAAACACTATCCTCTCTGTCACCCAAGAACTTTCTGGTGTATTATTAAAAGAGATGTCGTTAATAAACCTTTAATTTGTCTAAATTTACATTTCTCATTTAGGACAAATTCCATAAGCAAATCATTCCTAGTTTACTTATTTCCCAATTCCTCTTTTAATGTAAATTGTCAACATTTATTCTTATGGCCTATTTTCCCCTCTATATCATATTTATGCCTTTTTGGTATGTAAACTATACCAAATTATGTGTCACTAACCATGATTTTGCTAAACGTGACAAATACTCACAATTATGGCCAATTTCAAATTTATGCCAATATACTTATTATGCCAAGTTAGCTAATCCAATTCTGATTTAACATTCTAATTACAGTTCATGTCAAACTTATCCAATTTACATTTCTATGAACATGCCATAATCCATGTTCCCAATTTATGCCAATTTCCAAGTTAAAAACTACGTCATTAGTAAATTTCATATTTTGCCCAAATCGTATTCCCACCGTTCGTATAATCGTGATTCAACCTAGATTATAGATAAATCTAGATTCGTAGAAAATTGGGAACGAAACAAAGATTGCTATGAAAAAGATAGACATAATAACGAGCATAAGATGACAATTTACTAATTACAGACCTAACGAATTACACTGAAATTGATTTAAAACATCGGATGCCTATAGGTCTGAAAATCTTAGGACATAAAAAGGGTTGAATAACGTCGTAGGTTCAAGAACATGTGTAGACCTAACTTAATAGGTAAATTCCCAAGGTCTAAAACCAAAGAAAACCAAGAATAGACAGAATAGTGACGTAGGTTCAAGAACATGGGTATACCTAACTTAATAGGTAAATTCCCAAGGTCTAAAATCAATGAAAACCAAGAATAGACAGAATAGAAAATCAGGTTTAGACCCAATTTCACAGTCACAAAACTTAAGCAACACTTTCCTAATCATGAATCATAGGTGTTTAGTCACAAGTGTCCTTGTTATGTCATAGGCAATAGTTTATGTTTTGTAATCGAAGGCATAGGCTTGTGTTCATAGTCTAGGAAATAATTCTCATAGTCACAGTCACAGTCATAGGAAATGTTCATAGTTATGGGCAATGTTCATAGTCAAAGAGGCATATGGTCCTAAGGTCCATAGTTTCATAGTCACGTTCTTATTTGTCCTCGAATCATGACAGTTCTTAATTAGGTCCAAAGAAATAGGCACTGATTCGAATAAAAAGAATTGGCATACTCTTTTATTCCTTTAATTTCATGTCGTGAAATGAGAAATGTTCAAATCTGAGAAGTATCTGACTTACAGAGATTATATTAGATTCGTATAAAAACAGTCGTTGAAGTCGTTTAGATCTTCATTTGAATCCTAGCTTGACTTGAATCTCTTCTTGAAAGTCTTGAGCAGCATTTCCTCGTCTTGATTTATTTTATATATTATTTATTTATACATTTTCTCAAAGGCAGCATAAGGATAGAAAAGAATTGTGAATAGAGAAGGAGACTAGGGCTGTTTATATAGGGTTAGGCGGACGAACTTAGGCAGAAAAGGTGACCAAATACATCAGAACGAACCAGGTTCAGAAAACTGGAAAAAGCAGGGGGGTCGACCCCCAGGTCGACTACCCAGTCGACCTGGGTGCCTCAGGTCGACTACCCAGTCGACCTTTGTGCCTTGGGCGGGATAATTCCCGCCCAACCCAATCTGGGTCTGATTTTGAATTTGAATTCGCTTTTCTGAACTGTTCGAATTTTAAATCAAATTCTGAAACTTCTGTAGATCATAACTCCTTCATACGGAGTCCGATTAACGCAAACTCGGACTCTATCTCATGCAGAATTCGGAGACGAACGCAATGGAGCAGCCTGTTTCCCTTGATTTTGATTTTAAAATTTAATTCTGCCTTGATTCGTGAATCTTAGTGTTACAGAATTATGGGGTGTTACACATATACACACGTATTAGGCACTAGATCAGCTCAGACGCCTTCATATTTCATTTACATATATGTATTTGTTTATGAATTGAACTTAATGTGCTATCATATGGAGAGCGAATGGTTGTGCACTCATATAGAAATAATATGTATCATTAGGATTTTCATACATATTGGACGCATGGCACTGACATGATTTGCATTAAGGAGGTCAACTAAATCAGTAGACCGCCTGATTTTGCATTAGATAAGGACATAAACACACACCATGCATATGAACATAAAAGCATTAGAAGCCTTTAAGGATAATGGATGCCTATGTTTGATGGCTAAGTAGATGGACGATTGGATGGTAGGATATGCATTCTCCTAGACTTGAAGATTTTAGGGACGAAATTCTTTAAGGAGGGGAGAATGTAACACCCCGTATTGCTGTTAACACTAAAGTTGCTAATTCAAAAATAATAATAAATGTGTAAAGGGGAGATGTATCTAATGTGCATACAAAGTTAATAATAAATGTGTAAATGGGGGATGTATCTAATGTGCATACAAATTTAATGATAAATGTTGATAATGTACATTAGGAAAGTAATTATGACATAATTTGAAATAGGATTAATTTACAGCCATTAAAATGTGAACATAATTGGCTTCTCTTTAGAGTGGACGGCTTGTATTAAACTTGGCTTCATCGACGGCTCAAATTAACTTGCAACTCTATATAAACAACATAGCTCTCACAACCTAATTCACACAAAAAAAAAGAGAAAAAAAAAGAAGGAGCCGTCATGCTGCTGAAGAGAGACTAGGAGTAGTCGTCAAATTAAGAGATGATTAAGAGTTGATTCAAAGCTTAAAACTACAACAAATAAATCAAAACAACTTCAACCTCAAAGGATAGCATCACCAAATTCAGAATTCAGAATCCTGAATACAAGATTCGTCATACGTTGTAAGTAGAGTACTAATCCAATATGAAGAAAAATTGAGACTTGATTTGTGTAGAATGAAAATGGAATCGTACTTTAATTGTAACGATGCTAGTTCATAATTGTATGTTGTTCTGATTTTATTATAAATGGATTTGGGATGTTGTAGTATAATTAACATGATATTGGATTAATTGTACATTTGCAATGAAAAGTAACACCCCTTGCATGTATACGATTCATGTTGGAAATTGACATTTATATGTTGTGGTTAATAAGAAGTTGTATATATTTTGTTACTACCAAGTTGAGACTTATGTAAACATAATTCACTGTTATGCCTACATGATTTAGATCTATGTATATATATGCCTATGATCATTTCAAGTGTAGTGGGATCCATTTGGGTAACATGATTCATATAAGTTTATGTTGGAATAGGCCTCATAATTCAAGTTAAACTATACTTTTGTATTAGTGACAAAAATAAGCATCTTTGTGAACATATAGTGACTTTATGGAAATGACTAGTTTATGTTTAGTGTTATGCCTAAATAAAAATATGTTTTAGGCTTATGTTGTTATAACAATCATATGCTAATACAAGTGACACCTAATTTAGTTAGGTTCATATTTTAAATGCAAGTTTACATGAATAGATTGAAACCCATGACTCATGTTTAGGTTTATGGTTTATGTCAAAATTATATGCTATTACAATGCAAGTATACAAGCCCCAAATTTATGTTAGTTAAATCGCCATATTGCAAGTTCATGCACCACATAATTTATGTTAATTAAATCGCTATATTGCAAGTTCATGCACCACTAATTTATGTTAATTAAATCGCTATATTATAAGTTCATGCACCACTAATTTATGTTAATTAAATCGCTATATTGCAAGTTCATGCACCACTAATTTATGTTAATTAAATCGCTATATTGCAAGTTCATGCACCACTAATTTATGTTAATTAAATCGCTATATTTCAAGTTCATGCACCTCTAATTTATGTTAATTAAATCGCTATATTGCAAGTTCATGTACCACATAATTTATGTTAGTTAAATCGCTATGTTGCAAGTACATGCGTTCACACACCCCTTTTATGTTACTTTGAATATATCATGTTCTAAGCCTCTCTTTTTTATGTTTCTAATTTGGGCTAAAATGTTGAAGCCCAACATATGTTATAATATTGTGAACGTACAAACGTGGAAAATAACGCTGGGTTTAATTAAAATATATGTGTTGGCATGTTTGGCACATGCCAACGACTTGTGAAATTTAAGTGGTATAAATTATTGTACCCAAGAATAACGAATTTGGATAATGTGCCACAAAACATTTACATATAAAATTGAAAAGAGACAAATATGTAAACTTAGAAAATACGATATGCTTAACCCGAGGTTGGATTGAGTTGTGATGTAAAACTGCCCGGAACCGACTGGCTGTCCAGTAATCACAACAATACCTATCCAATGTGGGTGGTTAAGCATTGAGCCCAATAAAGACCTGAGGTTAGACATGAGTTGTGGTGTAAACCTGCCCGGAACCGACCGGCTGTCCAGTTACCACAACAATATCTGTCTAATGTGAGTGGTTGGTGCTTTAATTAATAAATTAAGGCTAAGTCAGGATTGATAGGGTTAAGTCAATTGAATTAATACTTAACCAAATTCAACATGTTAACTAAATTGGTGGGTAGGGTTAGGTTAATCTGGACACTTAACCAATTTAATATGTTGGCTAGGGGAGTGGGTAAGGTTAAGAAATGTTTAACCATTCTAACATGATTAAATTGGACTGGAGAGTGAGTTTAAGTTAATTAGAACACTTAACCATAGAAACATGTTAGTGAGACAAGTGATTGAGGTTAAGTAAAATTAGAACTCTCAACCATGATAACAAGTTGATTTGACAAGTGGGTTAGGATTAGGTAAGTTAGAAATACTTAACCAATATAACATGAATGATTAGAGTTAAGTAACAAGAACATTTAACCAGTGTAATTTGACTTGTAGTAAAGTTAAACGTGAATGGACAACATTCAACCATTATAACCTGTTAATTAAACAAGTAGTACGGTTAAGTTATATAAGGAGACACTTAACCGTTGTAACAGGTTAGCTAAACAGATGGTGAGGTTAAGTTAACACAAGGAGGCAACACTTAACCAGTATAATATGACAAAAGGGATGGGTTAAGTTAACTTGAATTGACTAATGACACTTAACTAACTTGATGAAGGAAAGAAACTAAGTAGTAAATCTTAGTAGAACACGAGAGAGAGCGTACGTCCGTCTGATTCTAGAAGGCTCCAACGAAATGGGTTACGACGCCCGAGGCTTCGAGGGGACGTAAGGGTACTCTTGGTATCACTCTGTGAGGCTGCAGATGATCCTTCTGGGCTGACAGAGGTTAAGGTCTGCGTTAGAAGAACCAAGGGTATGCCTTGGTTGCAAAATATGGCAACCTAAAGACTAGGATGGACCAGCATGATTCGGCTAGAAGACGGTAGCCCTGTGATAGCAACTCGTCGTCTACCTACCATCTTGAGTCAATCGAGATACGTGAAGCGGAAAGGCGGAGAACTCCAAAAGACCATATACTTGCTATCTAGTTATGGTTGCGGATGGCCATAGGACAGTGGGGCACAGGGGGGCCTGCGCATATTTCTCATTTTTCAAGGATGCCCTTTCATAAGTTGAGGGAGGGGTCGAGTGGGACCATAGCCACTAGAAAAAAAACAGACCTTAGCATCTGCATCGGCGGATATCTGAAAGCTCCCGACCGAGTTCCGTATTTTCAGAGTAGCCCTGACACAGAACTCGGGCCGCACATTACAGGACATGTGCATCTAGACAAGAGATAACGATTCGCGACACATACGTGGAAAAAGTCTAGGAACATATACCACTCTAGATAGTGTGTCCTAGACTAGAGGGCATCGTTCGAAAGATAGCGTAAATCCTAGATTAGATCTAGGTCAAAAACAATAAATGTACGCCTAAAGGCAACAAAAATTACAGGGATTGGGATCACGTTATCATTACTAGTTGGGACACTAGTTAGGTGGTGCAGATATTAGTATGGGGTACGATAGTATATTCGGTTCGAGATAACTTAACTTAGTTTAGGGTGCTTTCCCATTTCCAGCATATACTTATCATGCTCTTTTTCTTATCAATAGACTGAATAGTCACTAGACTTACTCAGGCTTTATGTCTGACTCTACTTTTCTTTCATCTTCTTTTCTTCCGTTCCCCCCCCAAGGTAGTTTAGGAGGGAATAGTTCAGCTCAGGTTAGATTGGACCGCTGCTCTTCCCAAGCTTGAAGATTCTTGGACAAAGTGCTTTGGACTCTCCTTTTCGCTGCTATGACTGCCTTATGCTACATTGGGGAATATAAATGTATTTTTATGCTTCTTTATTTTGTAAGACAGATGATACTCTGATATTGGAAAACAATTGTTGTACAAACTATCTTATCAATAAAGTAAAGTTTTATTTTCCGTTGTTTAATTTCTGTCTGTCTTGTAATTTATCTGCATCTTTTACCCTAAATGATCCACATAACTTAGTGCATTCCCTTTGTGAGTGACACTAACGGATGTGGGGTGTTACAGTTTTGCAACACTAAAAAGTGTTGTTTTCAATTCAGAAATTTCAAAGCAGAATGTTTTGCAAACCTCCGAAACTAGGTTTCTAATTTTCAATCAATCTATGTTGTTTCGTCTCAATCGGATGCTGCGACGTCGAAGAGCTTCGAGCTGGCTTCCCAGCCCCTGTGGTGGCAGCGAACTCGGTGGCTCCAGTGATGATCGGCGGCGCTCCAAAGGTGGTAACTTTCTCGCTGGAATTCGACGTCAATACGGGATGGTTTCAGACAAGGCTTGGTTTGATTGAAAGAGGGGAGGAAGGCGACCGGAAAAGCCAACTGGAGGCGGTGGCAAAATCGCCTGTGGCGGCGGCGATGAGGCTTGGAAGTTTCGAGCGGTTGCGTCGTTCGTTTCTTAGAGGTTTGACCGACTTTTCAAATGAGAGAGAAAATGAAGATATTTTCTATTATATTTAATTTTTAAATTCCTATAATATCATTTCTAGCCAACGTACACCAATTTCAACCCAATGACTATTGCCCTCAGCTAAATACCCCCATTCCGGACACAATGGGATATGTTTCGTTGGCCAATTCGACTGTTACAGTCAGTTATTTTTCAAATTAAAGTATAAAACATTTAATATTCAATTTGAACGTACATTTCAATTTGCCAGGGTCACAAACTGAATCGAAAAATTACAGAAAAATAAATCTAGCTTTGTTTTGGCGATACGGTCCCAACAAAAGCAGTTTCGTCGAATTCTAAGATCGTATGCAAAATGTCCATTTTTAGGTCGACCCATTTTAACAGAAATTGACCAATCACATTTTCTTTTGTCCCGTTCACATACTAGCTTCAAAAATTATGAAATTTGAAACCTAGCAATAGTTTGACATCCCGGATCCTACAAAAGTGGTTTGGTCGAATTCCGAGGTGGTATGCAAAATATCTATTTTCAAGGGCTATATATTCTATATAGCGACCTTTTTGAAAATTCATTCGGCCATAACTTTTGATTCCTGTTATGAAACTTCGATTTTTCAATTTCGTTAGAAAGGTATTCACAAATAGATTTAAATATTATTGGTTTCGCTAAAATCTGTTATATTTTCCACCCAGTAAAGTCAGACAAAGTTTGTATGCAAATTTTCAAACTGCCTCACTATTCCCAATTCCTTATTTTATTGAAATATGCTATTTCAATTGT
This sequence comes from Allium sativum, assembly GCA_030737875.1. Taxonomy (NCBI): domain Eukaryota; kingdom Viridiplantae; phylum Streptophyta; class Magnoliopsida; order Asparagales; family Amaryllidaceae; genus Allium; species Allium sativum. Next base: position 714,964,340 of record CM060922.1, read on the forward strand.
TTAAATTCTTTGACAATAACCAATTTTAAAAATTTTAAATTGGTTCACATTTTCCGGGTTATTACAGTATCAAGCATTCTTTTGCTATTATAAGGTAAAACCCTATCCTCCGGCTTGCGTTGCATTATGTGATGGGACATGGGTCTTATAATAGCTTCATTTTCTTTTTTTAGCATTGCGCTGTTGTTTTATGCACTGGTATTCTTGGGAGGAAACCCGTTCCGTGTTATACGGCGTGGTCCCTTAATTTACGTAACTTTAAAAATAAAGATTTATAACTATTTTAGTTCTCACACCAGTCACATGACTAACCTGGAGTATATTTTTTTAACCTAAACTCTGAGTGCCCTTATTTTCGACACAGGAAGCTAGTAGTTTTGGTTTTGCAGATTTATATTCACAGGATCCTGGTTTATAGCTAAAGTAATATTCGGAAAGCTCTGTATCCGTTTATTTCTTTCAGTTATGTTGTGTATTATTTTTCCGCTGCAGCAATGTATTTAAATCTCTTATTTATCAAATGTGTAATATTTATTCATACTTTGTATATTCTTGTATTCTGATGGAATTGTTGTAATAAGCAATGAAATGTTCTTCTGTTTGCGTTCCGATGTGTTTTGCTCTCAAAGCAATCCGCGCTTTCCTTACCGGGAAGTTCAGGTCGTTATATAAGTGGCGGCTGAAAAATGAATAAAATTGATTTCCCAAACCCTATTAGCCTTTCCATAACCCTAATCCCGAAATGGGTTATGGGCCTAGCTGCGAATCACCCTATTTTTCCTGATTAAGCTGTTTTTCATCTTCTAAATGTTATTTTAGCCATATCTCCCAAACGTTAAGTCTGTTTGACTAATGTGACCACTCTATGGAAAGGTAAATAATCATCTAAATCCAATGGAAGTGGTTTCAGGTCAAAACTCCTTAACAAACAAAAGTTATAGACGAAACAAGATTCTCCAGGGGTAAAATGGTCATTTAAAATTCGATAAAAATCGTGAACATGGGAAATGACCCCAATAGTCGTTCCCCAAAGTTACACGATGAGACGACTTCATATGAAAATAAGATAAATATTCTATGATCCTCCGGTACGTATAATGCGGGTCGTTACACCTGAAGTCTTGAATTATGGAAAAATAAACTTTTTGATGAAGTTTACAAGTTTGATATTTTGACAATTAGCAAGAATGTAAAAGATTCTGAATTAGAAGTATGTTAAAAGAGTGAGGACCTAAAGTTCATCATAAATTAAAAAACTTGATATAATATGTATGTGTATATATGTGCATAAGAACTTGAAGTTCCTTAATCAATGAACTTGAAATACTTCATAATTTAAAAGCCTGAAGCTTTATTGAAACTGTGTGAAATAATAACATTGTACCTCTTAAAGAAGTTACATCATATGTAGTAATGATAATGCATCCAAAGATTTCACAATTTTTAAAATGAGTTGTATCTTTCTTATATATTTATATTTACATATTGTTTGGAGAAAAAATTTTAACTACTTGAAGTTATTTATATATTTTATTTGAACTAGAAGTTCAATACAGTTTAACAACTTGAAGTTGTTTATATATTTTATTTGAACTGGAAGTTCATTATAGTTTAACAACTTGAAGTTGTTTATATATTTTATTTGAACAAAAAGTTCAATATAGTTCCAAATTAGATATTTTGAATATTATGATACAATCTTTAAGATTCACATTGACATTACTTGATAAGCAAATATTAATGATTGGAACCTTATAAACAATTTGATCTAAGATCGATATCTCAAATGAGAAAGAATTTGCAAATCAATTGCATATGTAATACGTGGACGCACGTATATACACATATATGCGAATATTTAATTAACTACCTGAAGTTGTTATAAGCTCATATTATAAATTATATATTATTTAACATTCCAGAAAGTCGACTGATATCAATATTGAATGACCTGAAGTCATGTGCATATTCAAATGATAGAAAATTCCTCCATTTCATCAGATCAATGAAAGGAATAAGCAATGCAATATGAATCCATCTTATCAACTCATAAGAGCATTATCCTCCTACAATTGAAATACATTTAATGTATTTGCTAGCTATAATGCAATAATGGATCAAAAATGAAAGTCCAAAGAAGGTTTATTATTTAAAGTGATAATTTTTGTCAACATTGAGGGGAGGATAAAGGAACATCGATGTTTAATATTTGCTAACATATAGATTATTCAAAGTATTAAGTAACTTGCATAAATTATCAATTATGTCCCTAATAGACTTTCTCCAATATACATTTGAATCCCCGAAGGATCAAAATGTAAATCACAGTTGAAAATGTGGTATATAAGTCAGTTCAAAATATTTTTGGAGTAAGTCATCAAGATGCAAAATAAAGGAGGTGAGTGTTCTTGAAGAAACACTTAAGGGTGCTTTGAAAGAAACTCATGGCACGATTGTCAAAATAACCGTAGAAGTTGTTTAGGTACCTAAAGCATGATAATTTTTGAGATCTCAATAAATCATGTATGGAACTGATAAGAAATAATCGTCGATGATAAATTAATAAATAATAAAGAGCTTATTTATAAATGGACTAAAAATCTCATATTAGAGAGAAACATGATTGGCCATCTTGAAATTCTTCGAAATAATATATATGGACCTGTAGTCCATAAGATATGAACATGTAGTTCATAAGATAAAAATAGAAATATATATAATGATAAAAGCACATTGAAGTTACTGAAGCACCATAGAGTGTCAACATCATATTATCTTCCATGAACATTGTACTTTCAGAAATATTTGAATTGATTAAAATACCGAAAGTGTTTAAAACTCTTATAATACCCTGAAGTTATAAACGATGGTAGTATACAAATTCCTAAAGAATTTAAATAACTTTGGTAGTGATAAATAATGCAAAAGAAAGAAATGTAGATTATAACATTCTTCTAAGTATTGTTGTGATAGAAATCTTGATATAATTCATGATTAGCAGATCACTTCCTACTTTCAAGAATTGTTGTAACGAAACTTTTAGTATCCATTGAAGTGGTAGTTGCGATATGCAAAACTTATTATAATATATAAGTTTCTGAAGAACATAAATAACATTTGTTATTATAAAGAATACAAAGAACATGGATGATAGATTACATTGTTCTTCTAAGTATTGTTGTAATGAAAATCTTGATATACTTCAAGATGAGTAGATCACTTCCTGCTTAGTGTTGCTATAATGAAAATTATCTTATTCATCAAATGTGTTTTGCAATATACAAGTCCGGTTGAAACACAAAATTATAAGCACATAAATATATTTATAAATTAATATTAGTAGCATACAAATCAAAAAAGAAGGCATTTTAAATAAGAGAACAAGCCTGAAGCATTGAAATGAACATGAAGTTTTTAAAGAAAAACTTCATTAAGAAGTATTTGTAAGCAATTTGAGTTATTGAAAGAAGAATACAAATTCAGAGGAAATTATTAAATCAGGGGGAGCATCCATAAGTATGTTATAATGCACTCTTTTTCCTTAACTAAGTTTTTCCCCATGGGGTTTTCTTAGTAAGGTTTTAATGAGGCATTGTAATGATCCAGAAGTATAACCCAAAATTAACATACAAAAATAAGTTATAATGTACTATTTTTCCTTATTTAAGATTTTTCCCACCGGGTTTTTCTTATTAAGGTTTTAATGAGGCATTACATTGATCCAGAAGTATCATACTCCTTTTGGCGTATTAAATATGACATTTTATATTGTACTCTTTTTTGTTCACTAAGATTTTTGCTATCGGGTTTTTCTTAGTAAGGTTTTGATGAGGCAACATTTTGATCTAGAAGTACAAACATCTTTTGATGTAGTAAACTATTGTTTATGAAGACAAGGCAGTTTGCATGGCTCAGATTCAAGTGAATTATATCTAGGGTGATCGGATGGAGCACATTTCTTCAAAATTTCTCTTCACCCATGAATGAAAGGATAACAAGAAAACTGAGAAACAAATTCAGTTTCCAGAAAAAGGGTAGATCTGTACTTAAAGGCAATTTCCAAATCAATATTCCAGAAGATAATTGGCATGCGTCGACTACATCAATAGACTAATTGAATAATGAGTTATAAATAAGGGGGAGCAAATAAAATTATGCTATAACGTACTATTTTCCTTCACTAATATTTTTCCAACTGGGTTTTTGTTAGTAAGATTTTTAATGAGGCATTATCTTGAACCTGAAGTATCAACCGTTACTGTAACATTGTAAAACATGTTACCTAAAAGATGAAATAAATTTGCACTATTTTCCTTGTTTATGATTTTTCCCACAGGGTTTTCCATAAATTGGTTTTTAATGAGGCATTGTTTTGATCCTGAATAATCAAATTCTTTTAAGGAATATCATTTTAATATGATATCCATAATGTTAAATGTTGTACTCTTTTTCTCGTTCAATGTTTTTCCCATCGGGTTTCCATGATAGAGTTTTGAAGGCAACAGACGATAGTTGTATCGATTGAACAGATATATGCAAAAAAGATAATAATAAGGGGGAGCAATCATAATATATGTTTTAAATGGGACAACTTCAAGTTAGCAGAGCATTCAAGATTTTGAAGACGCATATTTCAGGGGGAGTGTTATAATATATAAAAGTGAATATGCTTTTGTAATATTTGGTTTAGTCCCACATCATGGGATAAGTTTAATATCAGCTCCAAAGGCTATATATAAAGGAGCTAATGTAATAGAAATGAGACATACTTGAATCAATAGAAATAAAAGGTCTCTCCTTATCTCTATTATTCTCTCTAATAGCTTCTATTTATTATCTATTCTTTTTTATTTTATAACATTTATGAAATACTTATAAAGTTAATAAGAAAAGTAGTTAAGCTAAATAGTTAAGAGTAGTTAAGACAACAATAGTAAAAGAAAAGTTTGAGTAAAATAGTTTGATATGGTAATACCCATTTTGACAATGGCTAATTGCATGTTGGGGTCTTTAGTGCCTTCTGTCTGTGCTATGGATTTAATATGTAATAGTGAACATGTAACTAGATATTTTTAATGTATTGTTGTTCCCTTGTATGGGAAATGAATTTTGTAGCTGATATACACACGGTATACCACCTATGTGCGTTGTATCCTTTTATTTTTTTAATAAATAGTGTTACGGATCACTATAAAAACCAGTCAGCCTTGCCAAAAAATATTAGTTTGATATAAATAATAATAACCTAAAATATTCTACAAATCTGTATATTTTATCCAATTCGAACCAATCAAACCATATTTCATAATTCAATTTTGTTCTCATTTCATATTTCAATTTCTCGTTCAACCAGGTTACATTTAATTGTTAAGAATTCCAAATAGTTAGTTACAAAAATAATCTCATTTCTAAATCATTCCTTACATCGGTTCATATGTAAATTCTAAGAGCATTTATTTAATTATGGTTCAACAATCATTCATCATTCATTTGTTTGATAAATTCTTTTAAATCACTCTTCTCAATTTTGAAACATATTGCATGATTTTGAAACAAAATTGTATTAACTAATACTTAATATAATCCATTCCCTCATTTTCAAAATTTTGACCTAGATAAACTTAATCACATAACTCTCTATTAGGTTAAGTTTTTGATAAAGTTAATCATTTAGAAATATTTCTACTATAATAGATTATGTTAAATTTCCGAGCAAATCTTTAAACTATATATCATTCATGTTAACACAAACCCTTTAAATAAACTTTTAGACAAATTTTATTTATATTATACTAAATCCATTTACGATATAGATTCAGTTAAATTAAATCTAAACTACATATTTTAACCTTATAAATATCATATAGTATTTTTAGTTCAAATTCTCCTGAATTATGATAACGTTAAATCGTTAGTGATTTATTCAATTGTTTAAATAATTTAACGTGAATGAAATAAATTTGCATATTTTATTACGAAAATTATTCCTTTGCTATGTCGAGTTAAATGTAACTCAAATATTAATGTTCACAATTTAATTCAATTTTTAAAATTTAACGTTAATTTTGATATTGCTTGTCACTATCGCAAATAGATCGTCTAAATTGATTTAAACAAATGACCGAGCTTAAATGTTTCTGTAATAAGACTATTTACATAACAACCAAGTAAAATATTTCATATTTAAGAATCAATGTTTCAATAAATTATTGATTTCACGATCGTTTCAATAGATAAATTCTAAATTAACTTGACCTTATATATATATATATATATATTATGGCCTGAATTGAATGCGCCGCGCCGCGGCATTTTGTGAATTTCGACCATTGACTTCGAATTGACGTTGCGGGAGATCCGACCACCGGATTCTCCTAAAACTGGAACCGTTGGGTTCGAATCAAAAAGAGATTTCCAATGAATATTAGAAATTTGAAATCTAACGTTTGGATTTGGAATTATGTCCAAATCAAATTCGAAAAAGGTCGATGTAAGTGCAGTTCGATGGCCGTTGATGGAAATCGACTGTACGGGCCTTGATAAAATTATTAAAAATATCTATAATTTGTGTAGAATCATAAGAAATGATTTGGGAAATATTGGGCTGAAAAATTCCATATTTGAAAAGATAAAAATAGTTTTTTATCGAAATGAACTAGTCTTGAACTAGAATTAAAATCAATTTATTTTTGAAATAAATAAATTGAATTTGAAAGTGATTTTAAAAATAATCAATATTCCCAATACGTGGATTTGACTGGAGTTGAATCGAAATTATCTTCGGGATATTTCGATGTAGGATTTCGTGACTATACAGATATTGTTATGGGAATTTGAAAGATATATTTAATATCGTTATTTCCAATACGATATATGTTGGTTTCAGAATTTGATATTGAATATAAGCCGATATATTTTCTATTCAGAGCCTTGTATTTAATATCAAATGGGATTTTGGTTTATCGTGGATCGAGTTTTAGATAACATTGGTTCTTTAACCCAGTTAAAGGCAAGATGTGGATTTTTGAAAGGATTAAAACTAAGTGGAGTTCTAATGAATCTTTAATTTGATTGAAATGTAAAATGATAATTTAAATTATCAAATTTGAAAGGTGATCGAGAATGGAGTACCACCAGTTTTGCTCCAAAGCGATAGTTAAATCTTTAATTAGATTTGAACGTGGGATGGTAATTAATTTTACCGATAACACCGTGGTGTTAGATATGGAGTATTACCAGTTTTTCTCCGTGGGATATATTGGTTGGGATTGGGAAATAAAATAAATAATTACTTCGGTGTGGTTCGTTAATCCCGACTAGTTTGAAATGATATCCAAAGGAGGATTAAAGAATAAATTTAGAAGAATTTATCTTGGATAAAATTAATGGGAACATTTCCCTAAGAATGTGATTTTGTGAATAAAAGAATATTCTTAATTGGAATGAGGCGTTTGTTGTGTTTGTGTAACATTCGTTTATTATATACGTGGGTTATCCAGAAAGGCCGGGTTTATACCCATTCTGAATAACCGATTCGACGAGATGTCGAAGATGAAGACGGTGGTTGAAGACCGGAAGTCTTCACATCGTTTGGGTGATTACTGATGATCTTGATTGGGCTGTACACCCAGGATGAGGGAATCAGTTGGTGATCGTCCAGACGTACCTGGAGATGGATGGATATGCGAGGAAAGTGCCTCCGGTTTCGTTCAGACCTAGAACGAACTTGTAAATGGATTGTGTGTCTGACATTGGATTTTATTCTGTGTTGATTGATCTCTATTAAATATACATCTGTTTGGCGGCGGAGAATTTATTCTCTTGCTTAACGCCCTTCTCTGAGACGTACGAGCTCAGAGGTTGTATATCGATGGACATCAGTCGAATGGAGTGAATTGCCAGTGTGGCACGCGTAAGTGGCAATTGATCAAGGCTTCTGTTGAAAAGCAAAGTCTTGTGGTTGATGATCAAAGCACGGCCTGTGTGGCGTAGCTTTGTGTATAACGTGAATTCGCGAGCCTCACACCTCGGTATGAGTCAAAAACGGGATACGGACCCAAGGAGTGCACGACGTTTCTTTCTAGCTAGGGTGGTGTCAGTGACCTACCAGCCCTGACATTTATATACTTTTCACCTGTGTGGTTTTTGGATATGAGGCGCCTCGGATATAGGTCTGTAAGGACCGGGAAACGTGTGTTCAGGAATAACTAATCCTCAAAAGTAAGAGAGGACCGGCCTTGGAGGTTCCAAAGGATCAGAGTGGGGTCCTGAGGCATTGCTAGAGTGTCTCGAACGCGGAGAGGAGCTTGCCCCTTGCCTCGGCTCATGACGGAATCCAATTTCCAATACGTGATATTGCGATTTTAATTGTAGAACTAGTATGGCGACATAGTAGATGGTAGCTATGCCGCCTATGATTGATATTTATGATTGAAAATTGTATTGACACTATACACTTATAATAGTATCAAATAATGTGTTTTAAACGTATCAAGCATCCTTTGGCTGTTATAAGGGAAAACCCTATGCTCCGGCTTGCGTTGCATTGTGTAACAGCCCTGATTTTTGGGGTTAATTTTAAAATTTTATTGTAAGAAATTTTAATGAATGAATATATTTAAAATTATTTATTTTAAATAATAATGATGAAAAACTTATTTTATTTCGAGCGCGAACTTGAAATTTATATTAAATCCATTCCGAGCCTGAAAACGGCGCGGTAATTTCAGATTTGAAATTCCAACTTTGAAAAATTATATAAAATAAAATATAAATCGGAATTGGACGAAACAAGAAACGCTAGGACCGTATTTAAAATATCTTTCCAAAGAGTTTCAGAAATTAAGATTCCAGTTTATAAATTGTAAGTTATGAGAAAATTAAATTTTCAGAAAAACGCTATAGAATTCGTATATATTATATATAAGGCCCGAAACGTAAAATTTTTGCAGAATAAGGAATTAGGACACGAAACCATCTCCATTGGTTTCAGAATGTTGTTTACATATAAAAATGACTATAAGAACTTATATTTTTGAGTTTCGGAAAAATTCCACTATTTTTGGTATTTTTAAATATTAAAAATATACGCCTGAAAAATGGAATTTTTGCAAACGAACTCCGAATTCGACGAGACCAGTTTCTATGGATTCGGAATATTAAAATAAGGTTAAATTCTAAAATTTATAATTTTTGGAATTATTTTGTGGCCGGTATAATTTTTACAGTGAAAAATAGCATATTTTCAGACTTCGGAAATTCATAATAAATTCATACCGACTCGGAAAATTACGAAATCAGGTTCGTTGGATTCGTAATGACCTGAAATAATTATGTTTAAAATTTTATTAATTTTGAAATCAGCATGTATTTATAAGAATTTTTGAATGGAAGAAAACAGTTGAAAATTTAGTAATTGGACACGTAATGATATTTGGGCCCAAACCAAAATTAGACCTATAGTATATATTATCTTTTTCCTCAGAATTTAGGCTGAAATTCGAAATTGTACAGCAGCCATCTTTTTCCCTTCCTTCCTCCTCTTGTCAATGGCTGTCTTCTTCCTCAATCAAAAAAAATAATAATAATAATAATTGTCGGAAATAAAACCTCTTCAAAACCGCTGCCTTCTTCCTCCCACCGCAACCGCCGTACGCCGCTGCACCCTCCAAGCTTCCAGGCGTGTATGCTCCTCTCCAAGCCGGTCCTTCTCCAACAAACGACGTCCAATTTCATCGATCCAATCAAAAGTTATCGCAATCCAAAGATTTGAACAAAACTGAGAATAAGGTGAGATTCTATTTTTAATTTAATTTAATTATTAATTTTTGTTATTTAAATAATTTAATGAGAAGTGAACTAGATCCGTGATGTATGACTACATGTTGATGCTTGGGTTTGGATTTGTGTTTGGATGATTGTCATATGAATTGCGTTGTTGGAATCTACACGAATGGATTTAATCTTTTTTTTATGTTGTTTTGACAATAAAAAAATTAGATTTTGTGTTTTATGTTGTTTTGAGAATAAAAATTTGATCTTTTATTTTATGATGTGTTAAGAATAAAGATTAGATCTTTATTTAAAATTTATAAAGATAGGATTTTTTTTATATTATAAAAGAAAGTTTAAATCTTTTAATTATATTTATAAATCAAGTTAGGATTTTTATAAAAAAAAAAAATCTTATTTTATTTAGATTTGAAAGAAAAAGAAAAAAAAAACAAAGTTGGGATCTTGACACAAAAATGCGACACTACATCTTATGATGTTATTATATGCGATGGCATGATGATTTAATACCATATTGTATGTTGTCATTATTGTTTGTCGACATGAATGCTTAACATTAATCTACATGTTGCTCATTGAATGGTTTGGAATGGATTTGAACACCCCACATTATGTTATTTATCATTTTATTGATATGCAAGCGAGACACCATATTCTGTGTGTTATTAATTTTCGTATGCGGTCATGTGAATTGGAAGATGACCATAATTTTATTGCGGTCATGTAAATAGGAAAATAACCACATCTTAGTGCGTGAGTGTAAATAGCAAATTTATATTATATTTTTAGAACTTAAGTAAGAATAAGATTATTAAAATAGTCTTAGCGTCTTAATAAAATTTAAGAAAATAAACTTATTTTCATAGTTAATGTCACAATAGGAATGCAACCTTATTTCCAGCGTTTATGTAAAAATATGAGTGTTGGTATATTTTTAGCACGTTAAGTGAAAGTAGGAAATAAATATATTTTCATTGTTTAAGTTAAAATAAGATTGATAACTTATTTTTAGCGAGTTAGGTAAATTTAGAAAATAATTATAATTTTATTGTTGTTAATGAAATAAGAATGCAACATTAATTGCATTGTTTATCATAAAATATAAATGCAACATTAATTGCATTGTTTATTATAAAATATAAATGTAACATTAATTGCATTGTTTATTATAAAATATAAATGCAACATTAATTGCATTGTTTATTATAAAATATAAATGCAACATTAATTGCATTGTTTATGATAAAATATAAATGCAACATTATTCGCATTGTTTTGATAAAATATAAATGCAACATTATTCGCATTGTTTTGATAAAAATATGAATGCAAACATTATTTACACTGTTTTGATAAAATATAAATGCATACTTTATTTGCATCGTTCTGTTAAAATATGAATGAAACTTTATTTTTTTTTATTTACATAAAAATATGAATGCAACTTTATTTTTATTGTTATGTCAAAAACATGAATGCAAGTTTGTTTTAAGCGTTTTTAAGTAAAATATGTAAATAAATATATTCGTAGTGTTTCTGATTAAAAATATAAAAAAATTTATATATGGATATTGCACATGAAAGTTGTACATGAAAGTGAATATATAATTAGTGTTATTGAGGAACTTGAAATATTTTCATTATTTACTCAATTAAGGGAATTAATGGACGATTTAATTAAGAAGATTACACATTTAAAAAGGATGAAATAAAAAGTTTAAATTGGTAAGATTTCATTCCAATTATAATAATGAAGATTTGAATTGAAAAATCTCGTTTTTATGTTAACTTGTAAATTTAGAAGATTTGATTTTAAAATTTAACATAAATGGATTAATTGAGGAAGATTTCATTTAATATTAAAATGGTAAGTTTTTGATATTACAATTGAAACATTTTGGGAATAGTTTTATGATATTAATATGGAAAGATTAATGTTTACTGAAATGAAAGGATAAGTAAAAGAATGAATGGTATTTTAGAAATAAGATATTCTAAAATATGATATGTTTTAAAATAATACTTTTAGGAGATAATTATAATTATAAATATTAATTGTACTTGGACACGAGGTTAGGTCACATTTATGGCGGAAGTCTGCCCGGAACCAACCGGCATATCCAGCAGCCATAAATGTTGGGCCTAATGTGAGAGGTCCAAGTGTGCAAATACGAATTGGGTCAAGACACGAGGTTAAGCCCAACCTGTGGTAGAAGTCTGCCCGGAACCAACCGGCATATCCAGCATCCACAAGTTGTAGGCCTAATGTGAGAGGTCTGGCCCGCTATTAAATAATAAAATGTAAAGATAAACATAATAAATGGATAAGGAAAATGAATTGGGCTATTCGGTCAATTTTAAAATAAATAGTAACTCCATTTTAACCCGTATAAATTATGTTATACATTTTATAAAGGAAATCGAAGATGATTAATATTTTATTTAAGATCAAATGAAATACTCTGAAATAAATGATGTCTAATTATATATATTAAATGGGAAATTTATGAAATCTAAATTTGGGTTTATCGTGAATTATGTTTAAATAACATTTATTCTTTAACCCGAATTTATGATAGAATTAATTCCCTAGAAATTGAATAATCATTTAATAATGACTTTGGAAGATTAAAACTAAATAAAATTTTAATTAAATCTTTAATTAGATTGAAAGGGAATTAAGTAGTTAAGATCACTGAATTAAGAAAGTGATCGAAAATGGAAAATGAACCATAAAGCAATGAATATTTTCATGTTATAAATGAATAAATGAAAACATGAAATGGTTATATTATTTATATATTTTATATAAATAAAAGTAATGAAATTTTTATTTACATTTCATATGTAAATAAAAAGAATGAAAATAAGTAATGAAATTTTTATTTACATTTCATATGTAAATGAAAAGAATGAAAATAAGAATGAAATTTTTATTTACATTTCACATGCGAATAAAAAGATGAAAATAAGAATGAAACTTTTATTTACTTTTCACATGTAAATAAAAAGATGAAAATAAGAAGGAAATTTTTATTTACATTTCACATGCGAATAAAAAGATATAAATATGAAATGAAACATGATTTAGAAGCATGAACCGCATATGAAAATTTAACATGTTTTAAAAAGCATGAAGTCGCATACGAAATGCATAATCAAGAAACCGCATATGAAATAAAAATTCATGTTTAGAGTAGTATTACTGCAAATGAAATGAAAGGCAAATCTTGAGATAGCATTAATATATGTATGATATTCAAACATACTTAAGGTTTATGCTACCATATTAAAAATAAATATATTTTTAAGATCATGTTCATATAATAAAAATGAACATATTTTTGATGTCGTGTCTATATATTGAAATAAGGTCCTTTTTATTTGAAAAGAATTAAACGTTTAAAAGACTTTAATTGTATATATGTTGGCTTTAATGAAATGATATAAAATAAAATATCATTTTTTTTTGTATGATTGTTGAAATAAAAAGAATAAATTGTTGAATTATAAATTCTTTGACACGATTAATGAATGGACGATATATTTATATGCATGAAATGAATGGACGATATTTATGAAATGAATGGACGATATATATATACATGAAATGAATGGACGATATTTATATTTATAAAAGAATAAATAACGATATAGAATGGTTTGCAAATTTATATATGCGAGAATTATTTGGAAAGTCCGAGTTTACTCTCGTTCCAAATAATGATACGACGTTCGAAGAGTTGAAGACGGTGATTGAAGACCGACGATCTTCACATCGAATGGGTGTGTTGCTATTGAGACCCATGATGGGAGTAGCTACCTTGAAGGGGCGACAGTAGTAACTGTCCGGACGTAGTGTTGATTGCACGGATTTGACTTTCGCTCAGACCCAGGGCATAAGTTTATAAATGGAATGTATGTCTGACGTTGTAGTCCCTTATACTACATTCGTTGATCTCTCATAATATATATCTGTTTGGTGGTTAACACCCTTCTCTGAGACGTACGAGCTTAGGGGTTATATATTGGTAGAAATCAATGGTATAGTATGGACTAACAATGTGGCATGGTAAGATGCATTGATCAAGGCTTTTGTTGAAAAGCAGGCCTTGTGGTTGATGATCAAAGCACGGCCTGTTTAGGCGTAGCTTTGTGTATAGCGTGACTTCGCGAGCCTCACACCCCGGTATGAGTCAAAAACGGGATATGGACTGCAGGGAGTGCACACGTTTCTTTCTAGCTAGAGTGGTGTCAGCGACCTACCAGCCCTGACATTTTACTTATGTGGATGATGGATTTTGAGGCGCCTCGTTATTTTTATAGGTCGTTGGTGGTCATACTATAGGTCCAAAGGGACCGGGAAGCGTGTGTTCAGGCATAACTAATCCACTGCCCATAGGCGGGGACCGGCCCTGAAGATCCAAGGGTTCACTGCGGGGGATCCTGAGGCATTTGCTAGAGTGTCTCGAATCGGAGAGGAGCTTGCCCCTAGCCTCTACTCATGATGGAATCCAAATTCCAATACGACCTTGCGGTTTTGATTGTAGAACTAGTATGGCGACATAGTAGGATGGGGTACTATGCCGTCTATGATTGATACATTATGATTTAAATGTATATTATATATATACCTATATATATATACACACTAATAATAATAATATCGTTTTCACGTATCAAGCATCTTTTGACCATTATAAGGTAAAACCCTATCCTCTGGTGTGCGTTGCATTGTGTGATGGGACCTGGGTCTTATAATGGTTTCATTTTTCCAAAAGACATTGCGTTATTTCTCGATTTACTTTGGTTTATGCACTGGCAATCCATAGGAGTAAACCCGTTCCGCGAAAGTGGCGTGGTCCTTGGATTTGTCTTATTAGTTATATTAGTTTAGAATTCTCACACCAGTCCCATGACTGACTCGTAGTTTGTTTCACTTTGCAAACTCGGGTGCCCTCTTTTCCACACGGGCAGTCGAGTAGCTTTTGGCAGATATAGTTAAGCAGGATCCTGGATGGAAGTCTGAAGCCGGGTCCAGAATATTGATGGCCTTCCGCTGAGATTAATTCCGCTGCAATGTATTTAATTTATTTTAAATGTATCTTCCGCTGTATTATTTATCGATGTACTCTGATATTTTCTGTACTCTGATGTTATATTATTGTAATGTAATAAAAGTCTGATGTTATTGTTCTGATGTATTGTATTCCCAAAGTTAACGTATGCGAGTTTTGAACGGTCTTGTTCGATTTTGCAATCGATTAAGGTCGGGCAAAATCCGTGTCGTTACACATTGTGTGATGGGACCTGGGTCTTATAACGGCTTCATTTTTCTTTATTTAGCATTGCGTTGTTTGTTCTATGCACTGGTATTCTTGGGAGGAAACCCGTTCCGTGTTATACGGCGTGGTCCCCTGATTTACCTAACTTTAAAACCAATATTAATAACTATTTTTGTTCTCACACCATTCACATGACTGACCTGGAGTTTATTGTTTTAACCTAAACTCTGGGTGCCCCTATTTTCTGCACGGGCAGCTAGTAGTTTTGGTTTTGCAGATTCATATTCACAGGGTCCTGATTTACAGCTGGAACGATGCTCGGAAAGCTCTCTATCCGTGTATCACTTCTAGTTGTGTTTTGTATATTTCTCCGCTGCTATGTAATTTATTGTAATCTCTGATATTTATGGAATGTAATTTATTCATTTATACTCTGTATATTCTTGTATCTGATGGAATTGTTGTAATAACAATGAAATGTTCTTCCGTCTGCGTTCATTTGTGTGTTGTTCTCAAAGTATCCGCTCTTTCCTTCACGGTTTGGGGCGTAAATGAGCCAACGAATGACTCCATCGGACCCGGATCGTCCGATCAAACTGAGGCGCCTCGCAACAGCAACAACCACACAGGTGAAAAGTATATAAATGTCAGGGCTGGTAGGTCACTGACACCACCTGTGACGAAATGGAATTTCGCTCGGTCCGAACCAGTCGCTAAACCGATCCAGGCCGTTCGAAACGCCCTATCGTATGAGAACAGGACAAAACAGAACGCATACAGAAGAACATTTCACTGTATATTACAACAATGCATCAGATTACAAGAATATACAGAGTATAAACGAATATTACACAGAAATATCAGAGATTTAAATTACATTTAAATACATCGCAGCGGAAAATAATACAATTCACAACTAGAAGAGATATACGGATACAAAGCTTTCCGGATATCGTTCCAACTGTAAACCAGGATCCTGTGAATATAAATCTGCAAAACCAAAACTACTAGCTGCCCGTGTCAAAATAGGGGCACCCAGAGTTTAGGTTAAAACAATAAACTCCAGGTCAGTCATGTGACTGGTGTGAGAACTAAAGCAGTTATTAATTCTTTATTTTAAAGATAGGTAAATCAAGGGACCATGCCGTATAACACGGAACGGGTTTCCTCCCAAGAATACCAGTGCATAAAACAACAGCGCAATGCTAAATAAAGAAAAATGAAGCTGTTATAAGACCCAGGTCCCATCACACATCATCAAATCATTCAATTTCACCACACAATTCAATTTCAAATCAAATCATAACTAAGCTATGCAACCAAACAAACAAGTCCATGGTCTGTGGACGATTGTGTCGGGTGCTACTAAGCACCGTCTGCATCCTAGTATATATATATAACTAGAAAATTAAATTGAAAGGTGAGAAATTCTCACAGATAGCTATCCTAGCTCCACGGCTCTTCATTTGCAGAAGTCTTCGTCGTTTCGCCTTTTTGTCACCTTCGTTGCCCAAGGCCACTATATATATAAAAATCGAATTTTTATTTCAAAGTTCAATATATAAAAATCGAATTTTTACTTCAAAGTTCCATATAAAAAAAATCGAATATTTATTTCAAAGTTCAATATATAAAAATCGAATTTTTATTTTAAAGTTCAATATATAAAAATCGAATTTTTACTTCAAAGTTCAATATATAAAAATCGAATTTTTATTTCAAAGTTCAATATATAAAAATCGAATTTTTATTTCAAAGTTCAATATATAAAAATCGAATTTTTATTTCAAAGTTCAATATATAAAAATCGAATTTTTTCTTCAAAGTTCAATATATAAAAATCGAATTTTTACTATCGAAGTTCAACATATAAAAATCATATTTTTATTTCGAATAAAAAACCTATCTTTTCTGTAAATCAACTATATAAAAATACGATCTTTTCACCTTTCAAAATACGATCCTTTTCCATTTACAATTCAAATCAGTTTTTACTTTTACAACAAAATCAGTTTCTTTATTCCTTTATAAAATTCAGTTTTAAATTATGTTTTTATAAAAATTCAGTTTTAATCATTTTATAAAAACAGTTTTTAAATCTTTTATAAAATCAAAACAGTATTAACCTAATAAAAAACAGCATTACAGAGTTAAAAATAAAAATAAAATAAATAAAATAAAATACTTACAGTGGCTTGCCGAGCAAGGGGGGGGAGTTTACTGTCGCCGCTGGAATCTGGTGGGAGGGGGGAGTCGTCGGCCATCTGGTGGCGAGTGGAGTTCGTCAGAAGGAAGGGGGGGTCTCGTCGGCTGTTCGCAGAGGGAAGGGGGGGCTCTCGTCGGCTGTTCGTAGAGGGAAGGGGGGGTCTCGTCGCCGACGTGGCGGTGAAGGCAGGGGAGGCGCGGCGGTGGAGGGCGGTGGCGGCTCCTATGGGCGGCGACGATTTAGGTATTCTCTCCTTTTTTTTTTTTATTTGAAACGAAACGAAAATGAGAAAAAGGGGGGGGGCCAGAAGTTAAAGAGGGAAGATAATATATATATATTTTTTTATTAATTAATTAATTTATTTTATCCTAAAGAGTTGACTTTCACATACGACCTCGAAACGAGGCCCACCGCCTGCCGTCCATAGCGTTTTACCCCCATTCCGAACACAATGGGATATGTATCGCAAGCTGATTTGATTGTTACAATCAGTTTCCGTTAAATTTACATTTAAATCACTATATTGAATTTTAAACGTACATTTCAAATTACCGGGGTCACATACTAACTCTAAAAATTCCAAAAAAATATTTTCTAGCTTCGTATTGACGATACGGTCCTAACAAAACTAGTTTCGTCGAATTCTGAGACCGTTTGAAAAATGGCCAATTTCCAGTCGATTAAAATCAACTGAAACTGGTCAAACGCGTTTTCCTTTGCCACGCTCACATATTGATTCGAAAAATTATGAAATTTAAAACCTAGCAATAACTTGACACTGCGGACCCAACAAAACTGGTTTCGTCGAAATCCGAGGTCATTTGCAAAATGTCCATTTTTAAGGGCCTGAATTCCATAGCGACTATTCAGAATTTTCAACTGGACATATCTTTTGATTCCTGATATGAAATCTTGATTTTTCGGATTCGTTAGAAAGATATTCACTATTAGATTCCATTATTTTTGGTTTCACTAAAATCCGGATTGTTTTGCACCCGGTACATTCAATTGAAGTTTGAAATCGAATTATCGAACTACCGCGCCATTTTCAATTCTATTTATAATTATATATAATTATTTATATTCTAACGACGACGTATATAATATATGCGATCGATTTATATTCAAAATAAATTTTCTCGTCGATATTATTTAAAATAATTCATTTTAAATATTCAAAATTCGCTATAATTGCCAAAATAAAAATTTTAAACTGGCCCAGATTTTCGGGTTGTTACAATCTCCCCCACTTAAAACTTTTCATCCCCGAAAAGGAACAAAGTCGAAAGTGGTTTGATTAATCAACTCTACGCTCGATCTGGCTTTCATTCTCCAACTCTTTAGTTTCTGAGAATTTCCAAAACTTCAAAAAATTTGGCTAACACCCTAAATTTTCAAAAAAATTCGCCATAACCTCCCCTGCACCGGGAGCATCGGGGAATTTCAAATAGCTTCCCCGGTCCTTCAGATCTCAAAAAGAAAAAGAAAAAGCCAAGCGGCTAGCCAATAGGCTCACAAAATCATCATCACCCAAACAAAACAGGAAATTATGTAGTAAACATGTACCTATTTGTCGGGCAAACAAATTTTATTCTCTGCTCTAGCCTCCTTGCTATGACCTGTTCAATGTAAGTATACGTATATGCAAGCAAATGCGACCAATTTCCAATATAATTCAATATTTGGTTCTATTAGGCATAATGGTTCAAAATTAGCAAACAACTAAACAAACAACACAAACATCAATCAATTAGTGAATTAGAGTTTCAAATTCATAACTTTGATATATAGTCAAAAATCAGATTTTTGATGCCAAATCACAACAATGTATTCTAGCTATATTAGTTTTGGTTCTCACACCAGTCCAATGGAAACATATAGAAAATCACACCTTCGAAACACGAACATAAATACTGATGATGCACGTGCTATCATCAGTACCTTCTCCGGGCGACTAGAGTGTGATTCTATATCTATCCAATATATTAAAACTTCGAATACACGTTTGCAAGGCGTATATGCAAAATCTTTATATACTGAATTGTCCAAAAATCAATATAAACAAATAATCAAATACGAATAGTTGATTTAAATTTTCAAAACAAAAATTTGTTTTCACTTTAAAAATTTACTCTTCACACTCGTTCTAGGATACTACTGATCCCATCTCTAACGAGTCATTCCCATTGGATTTTACTAATCCAATATCTGATGTATTCTTTCGTATGGTTCTAATGTGCCTTGTTCTCTGCTTTGTAAACCAAAGCTCTGATACCAACTGTGACGAAATGGAATTTCGCTCGGTCCGAACCAGTCGCTAAACCGATCCAGGCCGTTCGAAACGCCCTATCGTTTGAGAACAGGACAAAACAGAACGCATACAGAAGAACATTTCACTGTATATTACAACAATGCATCAGATTACAAGAATATACAGAGTATAAACGAATATTACACAGAAATATCAGAGATTTAAATTACATTTAAATACATCGCAGCGGAAAATAATACAATTCACAACTAGAAGAGATATACGGATACAAAGCTTTCCGGATATCGTTCCAGCTGTAAACCAGGATCCTGTGAATATAAATCTGCAAAACCAAAACTACTAGCTGCCCGTGTCAAAATAGGGGCACCCAGAGTTTAGGTTAAAACAATAAACTCCAGGTCAGTCATGTGACTGGTGTGAGAACTAAAGCAGTTATTAATTCTTTATTTTAAAGATAGGTAAATCAAGGGACCACGCCGTATAACACGGAACGGGTTTCCTCCCAAGAATACTAGTGCATAAAACAACAGCGCAATGCTAAAAAAAGAAAAATGAAGCTGTTATAAGACCCAGGTCCCATCACACATCATCAAATCATTCAATTTCACCACACAATTCAATTTCAAATCAAATCATAACTAAGCTATGCAACCAAACAAACAAGTCCATGGTCTGTGGACGATTGTGTCGGGTGCTACTAAGCACCGTCTGCATCCTAGTATATATATATAACTAGAAAATTAAATTGAAAGGTGAGAAATTCTCGTAGATAGCTATCCTAGCTCCACGGCTCTTCATTTGCAGAAGTCTTCGTCGTTTCGCCTTTTTGTCACCTTCGTTGCCCAAGGCCACTATATATATAAAAATCGAATTTTTATTTCAAAGTACAATATATAAAAATCGAATTTTTACTTCAAAGTTCCATATAAAAAAAATCGAATTTTTATTTCAAAGTTCAATATATAAAAATCGAATTTTTATTTTAAAGTTCAATATATAAAAATCGAATTTTTACTTCAAAGTTCAATATATAAAAATCGAATTTTTATTTCAAAGTTCAATATATAAAAATCGAATTTTTATTTCAAAGTTCAATATATAAAAATCGAATTTTTATTTCAAAGTTCAATATATAAAAATCGAATTTTTTCTTCAAAGTTCAATATATAAAAATCGAATTTTTACTATCGAAGTTCAACATATAAAAATCATATTTTTATTTCGAATAAAAAACCTATCTTTTCTGTAAATCAACTATATAAAAATACGATCTTTTCACCTTTCAAAATACGATCCTTTTCCATTTACAATTCAAATCAGTTTTTACTTTTACAACAAAATCAGTTTCTTTATTCCTTTATAAAATTCAGTTTTAAATTATGTTTTTATAAAAATTCAGTTTTAATCATTTTATAAAAACAGTTTTTAAATCTTTTATAAAATCAAAACAGTATTAACCTAATAAAAAACAGCATTACAGAGTTAAAAATAAAAATAAAAATAAAATAAATAAAATAAAATACTTACAGTGGCTTGCCGAGCAAGGGGGGGGAGTTTACTGTCGCCGCTGGAATCTGGTGGGAGGGGGGAGTCGTCGGCCATCTGGTGGCGAGTGGAGTTCGTCAGAAGGAAGGGGGGGTCTCGTCGGCTGTTCGCAGAGGGAAGGGGGGGGTCTCGTCGGCTGTTCGTAGAGGGAAGGGGGGGTCTCGTCGCCGACGTGGCGGTGAAGGCAGGGGAGGCGCGGCGGTGGAGGGCGGTGGCGGCTCCTATGGGCGGCGACGATTTAGGTATTCTCTCCTTTTTTTTTTATTTGAAACGAAACGAAAATGAGAAAAGGGGGGGGCCAGAAGTTAAAGAGGGAAGATAATATATATATTTTTTTTTATTAATTAATTAATTTATTTTATCCTAAAGAGTTGACTTTCACATACGACCTCGAAACGAGGCCCACCGCCTGCCGTCCATAGCGTTTTACCCCCATTCCGAACACAATGGGATATGTATCGCAAGCTGATTTGATTGTTACAATCAGTTTCCGTTAAATTTACATTTAAATCACTATATTGAATTTTAAACGTACATTTCAAATTACCGGGGTCACATACTAACTCTAAAAATTCCAAAAAAATATTTTCTAGCTTCGTATTGACGATACGGTCCTAACAAAACTAGTTTCGTCAAATTCTGAGACCGTTTGAAAAATGGCCAATTTCCAGTCGATTAAAATCAACTGAAACTGGTCAAACGCGTTTTCCTTTGCCACGCTCACATATTGATTCGAAAAATTATGAAATTTAAAACCTAGCAATAACTTGATACTGCGGACCCAACAAAACTGGTTTCGTCGAAATCCGAGGTCATTTGCAAAATGTCCATTTTTAAGGGCCTGAATTCCATAGCGACTATTCAGAATTTTCAACTGGACATATCTTTTGATTCCTGATATGAAATCTTGATTTTTCGGATTCGTTAGAAAGATATTCACTATTAGATTCCATTATTTTTGGTTTCACTAAAATCCGGATTGTTTTGCACCCGGTACATTCAATTGAAGTTTGAAATCGAATTATCGAACTACCGCGCCATTTTCAATTCTATTTATAATTATATATAATTATTTATATTCTAACGACGACGTATATAATATATGCGATCGATTTATATTCAAAATAAATTTTCTCGTCGATATTATTTAAAATAATTCATTTTAAATATTCAAAATTCGCTATAATTGCCAAAATAAAAAATTTAAACTAGCCCAGATTTTCGGGTTGTTACAATCTCCCCCACTTAAAACTTTTCGTCCCCGAAAAGGAACAAAGTCGAAAGTGGTTTGATTAATCAACTCTACGCTCGATCTGGCTTTCATTCTCCAACTCTTTAGTTTCTGAGAATTTCCAAAACTTCAAAAAATTTGGCTAACACCCTAAATTTTCGAAAAATTTCGCCATAACCTCCCCTACACCGGGAGCATCGGGGAATTTCAAATAGCTTCCCCGGTCCTTCAGATCTCAAAAAGAAAAAGAAAAAGCCAAGCGGCTAGCCAATAGGCTCACAAAATCATCATCATCCAAACAAAACAGGAAATTATGTAGTAAACATGTACCTATTTGTCGGGCAAACAAATTTTATTCTCTGCTCTAGCCTCCTTGCTATGACCTGTTCAATGTAAGTATACGTATATGCAAGCAAATGCGACCAATTTCCAATATAATTCAATATTTGGTTCTATTAGGCATAATGGTTCAAAATTAGCAAACAACTAAACAAACAACACAAACATCAATCAATTAGTGAATTAGAGTTTCAAATTCATAACTTTGATATATAGTCAAAAATCAGATTTTTGATGCCAAATCACAACAATGTATTCTAGCTATATTAGTTTTGGTTCTCACACCAGTCCAATGGAAACATATAGAAAATCACACCTTCGAAACACGAACATAAATACTGATGATGCACGTGCTATCATCAGTACCTTCTCCGGGCGACTAGAGTGTGATTCTATATCTATCCAATATATTAAAACTTCGAATACACGTTTGCAAGGCGTATATGCAAAATCTTTATATACTGAATTGTCCAAAAATCAATATAAACAAATAATCAAATACGAATAGTTGATTTAAATTTTCAAAACAAAAATTTGTTTTCATTTTAAAAATTTACTCTTCACACTCGTTCTAGGATACTACTGATCCCATCTCTAACGAGTCATTCCCATTGGATTTTACTAATCCAATATCTGATGTATTCTTTCGTATGGTTCTAATGTGCCTTGTTCTCTGCTTTGTAAACCAAAGCTCTGATACCAACTGTGACGAAATGGAATTTCGCTCGGTCCGAACCAGTCGCTAAACCGATCCAGGCCGTTCGAAACGCCCTATCGTTTGAGAACAGGACAAAACAGAACGCATACAGAAGAACATTTCACTGTATATTACAACAATGCATCAGATTACAAGAATATACAGAGTATAAACGAATATTACACAGAAATATCAGAGATTTAAATTACATTTAAATACATCGCAGCGGAAAATAATACAATTCACAACTAGAAGAGATATACGGATACAAAGCTTTCCGGATATCGTTCCAGCTGTAAACCAGGATCCTGTGAATATAAATCTGCAAAACCAAAACTACTAGCTGCCCGTGTCAAAATAGGGGCACCCAGAGTTTAGGTTAAAACAATAAACTCCATGTCAGTCATGTGACTGGTGTGAGAACTAAAGCAGTTATTAATTCTTTATTTTAAAGATAGGTAAATCAAGGGACCACACCGTATAACACGGAACGGGTTTCCTCCCAAGAATACCAGTGCATAAAACAACAGCGCAATGCTAAATAAAGAAAAATGAAGCTGTTATAAGACCCAGGTCCCATCACACATCATCAAATCATTCAATTTCACCACACAATTCAATTTCAAATCAAATCATAACTAAGCTATGCAACCAAACAAACAAGTCCATGGTCTGTGGACGATTGTGTCGGGTGCTACTAAGCACCGTCTGCATCCTAGTATATATATATAACTAGAAAATTAAATTGAAAGGTGAGAAATTCTCACAGATAGCTATCCTAGCTCCACGGCTCTTCATTTGCAGAAGTCTTCGTCGTTTCGCCTTTTTGTCACCTTCGTTGCCCAAGGCCACTATATATATAAAAATCGAATTTTTATTTCAAAGTTCAATATATAAAAATCGAATTTTTACTTCAAAGTTCCATATAAAAAAAATCGAATATTTATTTCAAAGTTCAATATATAAAAATCGAATTTTTATTTTAAAGTTCAATATATAAAAATCGAATTTTTACTTCAAAGTTCAATATATAAAAATCGAATTTTTATTTCAAAGTTCAATATATAAAAATCGAATTTTTATTTCAAAGTTCAATATATAAAAATCGAATTTTTATTTCAAAGTTCAATATATAAAAATCGAATTTTTTCTTCAAAGTTCAATATATAAAAATCGAATTTTTACTATCGAAGTTCAACATATAAAAATCATATTTTTATTTCGAATAAAAAACCTATCTTTTCTGTAAATCAACTATATAAAAATACGATCTTTTCACCTTTCAAAATACGATCCTTTTCCATTTACAATTCAAATCAGTTTTTACTTTTACAACAAAATCAGTTTCTTTATTCCTTTATAAAATTCAGTTTTAAATTATGTTTTTATAAAAATTCAGTTTTAATCATTTTATAAAAACAGTTTTTAAATCTTTTATAAAATCAAAACAGTATTAACCTAATAAAAAACAGCATTACAGAGTTAAAAATAAAAATAAAAATAAAATAAATAAAATAAAATACTTACAGTGGCTTGCCGAGCAAGGGGGGGGAGTTTACTGTCGCCGCTGGAATCTGGTGGGAGGGGGGAGTCGTCGGCCATCTGGTGGCGAGTGGAGTTCGTCAGAAGGAAGGGGGGGGGTCTCGTCGGCTGTTCGCAGAGGGAAGGGGGGGGTCTCGTCGGCTTTTCGCAGAGGGAAGGGGGGGTCTCGTCGCCGACGTGGCGGTGAAGGCAGGGGAGGCGCGGCGGTGGAGGGCGGTGGCGGCTCCTATGGGCGGCGACGATTTAGGTATTCTCTCCTTTTTTTTTTATTTGAAACGAAACGAAAATGAGAAAAAGGGGGGGCCAGAAGTTAAAGAGGGAAGATAATATATTTTTTTTTTATTAATTAATTAATTTATTTTATCCTAAAGAGTTGACTTTCACATACGACCTCGAAACGAGGCCCACCGCCTGCCGTCCATAGCGTTTTACCCCCATTCCAAACACAATGGGATATGTATCGCAAGCTGATTTGATTGTTACAATCAGTTTCCGTTAAATTTACATTTAAATCACTATATTGAATTTTAAACGTACATTTCAAATTACCGGGGTAACATACTAACTCTAAAAATTCCAAAAAAATATTTTCTAGCTTCGTATTGACGATACGGTCCTAACAAAACTAGTTTCGTCGAATTCTGAGACCGTTTGAAAAATGGCCAATTTCCAGTCGATTAAAATCAACTGAAACTGGTCAAACGCGTTTTCCTTTGCAACGCTCACATATTGATTCGAAAAATTATGAAATTTAAAACCTAGCAATAACTTGACATTGCGGACCCAACAAAACTGGTTTCGTCGAAATCCGAGGTCATTTGCAAAATGTCCATTTTTAAGGGCCTGAATTCCATAGCGACTATTTAGAATTTTCAACTGGACATATCTTTTGATTCCTGATATGAAATCTTGATTTTTCGGATTCGTTAGAAAGATATTCACTATTAGATTCCATTATTTTTGGTTTCACTAAAATCCGGATTGTTTTGCACCCGGTACATTCAATTGAAGTTTGAAATCGAATTATCGAACTACCGCGCCATTTTCAATTCTATTTATAATTATATATAATTATTTATATTCTAACGACGACGTATATAATATATGCGATCGATTTATATTCAAAATAAATTTTCTCGTCGATATTATTTAAAATAATTCATTTTAAATATTCAAAATTCGCTATAATTGCCAAAATAAAAATTTTAAACTGGCCCAGATTTTCGGGTTGTTACACCACCCTAGCTAGAAAGAAACGCATGCTCAGGCATTTTAATCCACATCGGTGGACCGGCCTTGACGATCCAAAGGCTTGACTGAGTACTTGCCTGAGGGGCGGGCTAGAGCGTCTCGAATCGGTTGAGGACTATCTTTTGCCTCGGTTCATAGATGGAAATCCAACTTCCAAATACGTGACATTTGCGGTTTTAATTGTAGAACTAGTATGGCGACATGATATATGGTACCCATGCCGTCTATGATTGATACTTATGATTTGAAGTTGTTTAATACACTATGCACTTATAGTAGTATCAAATGATTTGTTTTAAACGTATCAAGCATTCTTGGCTATTATAAGGTAAAAACCCTATCCTCCGGCTTGCGTTGCATTGTGTGATGGGAACTGGGTCTTATAATAGCTTCATTGTTCTTTATTTAGCATTGCGCTGTAGTTTTATGCACTGGTATTCTTGGGAGGAAACCCGTTCCGTGTTATACGGCGTGGTCCCTTGATTTACCGAACTTTTGAATAAAGATTAACTGTTTTAGTGATTTTTATCATATGTGAAATATAAAAATAGGATTTTTATATATAATAGCGAAGTAAAAATAGGATTTTTATATATAATAGCGAAGTAAAAAATTCGATTTTTATATATTGAATAGCGAAGTAAAAATTCGATTTTTACATATGTAGAGAATACGGGCAACGAAGATGACAAAAAGGCGAGAACGACGAAGATTCCTACTTTTGAAGTGTCGTGGCGTTTGGATAGCTTTCGGTGAGAACTTCTCACTCTTCAATTTCTTTTTCTAGTTATATATATACTAGGATGCAGACGGTGTTTAGTAGCACCCGTCATCCACAGACCATGGATGGCTTGTTTGTTTAATTGTTTGGTTGTGTAGTTGGTTAGATTATTTGGTTTGAATTGAATTGTTTGGTGAAATGAAATTGATTTGATTGATGTGTGAATGGCGTGGGCCTTCACTAGACCGGGGATAAGGCTATGCCTTGTCCCGTTTCTAGTATCGTGCCGTTATGCCGCCGAAATTTTCTAAAAATAAGTTAGAAAAATAAAGATAACATTTTATTTAATAAATGAACCGAATAGAATATTCATAGGTTGAATAAAATAGTTTGATCGTTAAAAATATATTTTTTAACGTGAATGTGAATAAATAAATATTCATTTACAAACCGGACGGTTTGTTTATGTACACCTATTTGAAGGATATTGATTGGGACGATAAATTTTACACATCGCCCAACTGCACAAATAAAATCTATGTTTGATTGTTTGAAACCCCACACGGGTATTGGGATGATATTTGACGTACACTAATCCCGATTGTTTAGTTGTATGTCGATCGATTGATTGACAGGCAGTTATAAGCGTTGAATATTAATATTTGATGCTTATACAGTGTAGAATGCACTTTGGATGATGGTTGATTATTCATCGTTGTTGATATATACATGTGTTGTAGAAAATCCATATAATTAACATTATATGGTAATTGATTGGGCCTCATTCCAGTTTTAAAATAGAAATATTTGAAAAAGAAATATTTGAAATAGAATATTTGAAAATAGGAATATATGAAGCCGTATTGATTAGACTGACGCCATTTTGACGTGAACGATATTTATATCGATTTTATTCATTTTATAATGAATATCGAAAGTGATTTCAAAATCTGATATTTTGAATAGAATTGAATATAAATAAATTCGAATTGAAATTGAATATAAATAAATTCGAATTGAAATTGGATATAAATGAATTCGAATTGAAATTGAATTGAAATCGATTTGAAAATTAATTTAAAACGAATTTATATTGGAAAATTCAATTTTGATTTGAATTTGAAAAAGAAGTTGAAATCGTTTTGAAAACGAATTTAAAACGATTTATTGAATACGTTTTAAAGGAAATCGACGAAGTATATATTATATATATTATATATATATAATATAATGGCCTGAATAGAACGCGTCGCGCCGCGGTAGTTCCCGAATTTCGACCATTGACTTCGAACGGATATTGCGGGAGATCCGACCGTCGGATTCTCCTAAAACCAGAACCGTTGGGTTCATATCGAAAAGAGCTTTCTAACGAATATTAGAAGTTAGAAATCTAACGGATGGATTTGGAATTATGTCCAAATCGAATTTGAAAAAGGTCGTTGTAAGTGCAGTTCGATGGCCGTTGATGGAAATCGACTGTACGGGCCTTGATAAAATTATTAAAAATAATAATAATTTGTGTAAAATCATAAGAAATGATTTAGAAAGGATTTAGGATGAAAAACTACATATTTGAAAAGATAAAAATAGATTTTTATCGAAAAGAACTAGTTTTGAACTAGAATTATAATTCTATTTATTTTAAATAAATAAATTGAATTTGAAATGGTTTTGAAAATAACTAGAATTTCCAATGATTGCATTGGAATGGATTTGAATCGAAATTGTCTTCGGAATATTTCGATGTTGGATTTTGTGATTATATAGATGTTGTTATGGAAATTTGAAAGATATAGATATATATATCGTTATTTCCAATACGATATATGTTGGTTGTAGAATTTGATATTGAATATAAGCCGATATATTTTCTATTCAGAGCCTTGTATTTAATACCAAATGTGATTTGGGTTTGTCGTGAATGTTGTCTTGATTAACACTGTTCTTGAACCCAGTTGAGAAAAGACTAAATCTTTTTATTTAGATTTAATGAAGTGTACTAATTAAATAATATTTAATTGGAATTAAATTGATATTGATTTTTGGGTTTATCGTGGACCGTGTTTTTAAATAACACCCGTTCTTTAATCCGATAATTAATGGAATGTGGTTTTTGTTGGATCTAGAATAACCCTAGAGGGGGGGTGAATATGGTTTTTCACAGTTTTTAAACAGAATTGATTAACTGACAGGATATTAAAATAATAAACAGATCACAGAATATAGCAGAAACAGAAATGCAGAAAATAAATCACACACAGATATACCCAGCTTCGGCAAAACCCTGCCTACTGCTGCATTTCTAAGGTTTCTACTAGGTGATAGAACAGATCCCGCATACAAGACCATGTACACTCGCAAACCCTGCTCCTATTCTAACCCTACGCTCAAAAACCTAGACTGATTCAAACCCCTGAATCAGATTTTCCCCAGATTACAAACCCGTAACCTGTATTCCTAGATTTTACAGATTCTAGTACTGTCAGTTAACTCCTAACTGAAACTCCCCTAGAGTTTTACAGACTCTATAAACTGTTCAGAATGTTTTACAGAACAAAATGAAACGACACAAAAAAAATAAAGACAATTAAAACTAAAACAATAAGAAAAACCCTAGGATTTAAAACAAAAGGGGTCACTCCCTTTAACACTTCAAACATAGGCCGGCCCCTCCTTTCATTTGTTAACCCGATCCTTCTTTGCTCTGTGGAAAAAAAATGGCGGCTTCAAAGAAACTAGGGTTTCTGATAAATCCTCCAAATCCAGATCGATCTGATGATGATTTTGTTTCAGTGATGCCTTGAATCGAAGGATGCTTTCAGTGTTTTGATTTGAGAATTGCTCTGGCTCGATTCACAGACTTGGGTTGCTACCGACAACGATTTGTGAGTTCTCTTAAATTCAGTTTTTCTCTTGAATTGATTCTGTGGGTTTTCGATTTCAGTTGCTTGGGATTCCCCCTGATTTGCCAGTGATGAAATGCGTGTACATATAGGGTTAGAAATAGAACACCCTAAATCACTGATTTCATATATGACTCGGCTGATTTGCGTTGGCTTCCCCTTTTGAATTCTCGGCTTTGATTTTAATTTGAATATGTTGCCTTGGATTTTCTTGAGTGATTGATTCTTGAATGAACTTGCCCCTTTTGAATAAATCAGCTTGAGAAAATGTGTGTGTTTCCCCTTTTTGATTTAATCACCTCGGCTTGATTTCCTTGTTTGTCTTGATTGATTAGCGACCCAAATACTGTTGCTTTGATCCCCTTGATTTGTAGCCGAATTGATGAATTAAATCTTTTATTGGGCCCTTGAATTAAACTGAAGCATTGTGTGAACTTTGCTTTATATTGTTCATTTCTGGAAAGAAGTTTTGCTGTAAAACTGATTTCTTGTGAGACTTATTGCCTTGTTCGAATTGCTTAATTTCTGGAACATAAATTCTTGGTTGCCTTGTTTAAATCAGCAGTGAAAGCTAATATTAACTTTCCAAAAAAAAAACTCTGTGATTGTTCCTATGCCAAGATTTAAATATTGATTTCAAAAGGAACTTCTGGCCATGTTGTGTACACATCTTTATTTCTGCTCTATCATACCATCTCAGAGCTGAACCATCATTTGTGCATATCTGCGCTTGTGTGTTCACCTATGATGTTGCTGCCATGTCCATCATTTATATTGCTGTTGCATCCTTGAGCATATGAATGTATAAATAAACTTGTTAAGCTGAAAAGAACTTCCCTGATTTTAGTTGCACCATTAAAGTCCATCATTGTGCGGCACTATCACATTCACCATGACTTTGTTCTTTACTGTCTTGCTTGAATAATATGTGGATGAACTTGAGTTTTGCTGTGTATGATCTGCTATTCACTGCTAAACCATATTTGCTTGTATGTTGACATGTGTGTGTGCATGATGTATTCATTCACTATGACTATCTGCATTGATCACCTGTATATGCCTTGTCCATTTCCTCCAGTGTATACACATCAGCTACATATATGAAAACTTGCCTAGAAGAGTATCATGATTTCTGACTTGGTGCTCGGCCCTTTGTGTACTTGCATGTTGATCATGCATGTATATCTTTTTGTCACTGAAATTGCATACTCCATTTAGTTTTTTTTTTTTTTTATTTAAATATGCTGCTGCCATGAATTGTTGCCGAGCCATATATTTGTGCACTTGCACGTACACATGTTCTTGTGTTCTGAGACTTGAACCATGCTTTGACTGCACCATGCTGGTTTGACCTGTTTTGCTTCACTATACTGATCATGCTGTTACCATATGAGTCTTGCTTGCAAATCATGCATTACTTCACCCAGTCTTGAACTTGCTGATTCACTTATATATGTTGCCATACACCATTTTTGCTTGACAATTCTTGTTGAGCTCGACCATGCTTGACTCTTATTCATTGTTGAAGCTGCATGTATATTGCATGCATACTCTATCCATTCTTTGATCATTTACTTGCATTGTTACTGAAAAGCATTGTGGTCTTGAATACTTGATTTTTCCTCTACCGTGACCTAGTATTGCTGCATCCACTGTTTATTGTTTTTGTATCACCATGTATGCTTTGATCTTGCTGTACTGAGTTTCATCCCCTTGTCACTTGCATTTTCACCACTGTAATGTGTTTGCGTCTTTTCTGAGCTGATTTGCATTTTTTTTTTTTATGCTTTGACCTGTCATGCGTCAATTCTGACCATTGTATATATGTGAAACAGTAATCAGCAGACTGATTACATTGTGTTGAGGCTGATAAAATATCAGCAAACCAATGTGATTATGTCGAGGCTGATCAAATCAGATCGAGTCAGAAAAATGATGAGAAACACACCGAAATTCTGAGGCAAATAATTTTTCAAAATAAACAATATATTTGCTAGAATTTAGAAAATTATTCTTGTTGCAGTGTACTGTGTGTTTCTGTTTTATGTGACAGGTAAGGAGGTGATGACTGGACTGACTGTGAACAGTGAAGATTGACAGAAGACTGAAGATACAAGACAGAAGACGAAGCAGCGTGTGTAAAAAGAATGTATAAAAGTCTGTATACTGAAATGTAAACTGAATGAATGTATGAGTGTTGCAGTGAGGAGCTGTGTATATATGAAGTGTACTGATGTCTGTAATAAACAAGTTTGATTGAAATAAAATATCATTTTATTGTTGTCAAACGAACTTGTCTATTTTATTCTGTTTATATACAAGTACAAATATTCTGTGAATGTATAAATAGAGGAGTTATACAGAGTTGTACTGTTTGAATGTTAGAGATATAATATTCAATTCAAATATTATATTCCTATCTGTGTTGTATATATAAAACATTACAATAACAAACACATTTATAATAATATATATTTGTTTGTTATCATCAAACAAAAATCATATAATTGTGTATACAACTGCGTTATATACAACAATCTCCCCCTTTTGATGATGACAAACAAATAAAAGATTTTGATTAAAATAAATGTGTTTGACAGTGAATTCTGAACTCCCCCTATTTATTAGCTCCCCCTACAACAGAAACTCCCCCTATAACTGTACATGAGTGAATTGAATTGAATGATAATGAATTTTTCAAAGGTAAAACTATTTATAAAATATTCACTCATAAATCAAAAAATCTAATCCATTCTCCCCCTTTTGTTATCATCAAAAGGATACAGATTTTAAAATACAAATGAAAAATGACTAAAAATATAATTTCAACTTAGGAGGAAGAACGATCATCATAAATTTCAATCAGTCAAACAAAAATCATAATATTCTAAGAACAGGTGGCATATTTCACATTGTAGAGAATGACGAATATACGATAAATTTTATAAAAATAAGGAGAGTTAAAAAAATGTGAATATTTCTCAATTATTTTCAAAAGAATTTTATAAAATTAAAGCACCAAAAACGGTGATGGATTTGGATTATAATTAAAAATTCAATTTAAGTGAGAAAATCGAATAATCTCAAATCTCAATATCTATCAATCAACAAATCATAATACGTCATAATATTTCAACACATTTCACAGATTAGAAAGATGGACTGATAGGCTGGTTTTTATACACTGAGGAGAATTTCAAATTTATTTCTATTTTTAGCACTTTATTTCCTTTTTATTTATATATTATTATTTAAGAGCACACTGACCACGCATAACCAGAGCTTGGATTTTTAAATGGGATCAGTCGCAGCTTAAATTATAAATTGTTTCATAACCATGCATAACCAGAGCTTGGATTTTTAAATGAGGTTAGAGACACACTTATATATTAATCATATATTTTAACATTCTCAGCTTTAAGTAGAAAAACTCCTCGGTATATACAACCAATATGAATAACAGAAATGTGGTAAGTACAGAAATGGACTGTGAAATAAATTTCTAAATTAATAATATTATGAAATATGACCAACTGTACTGGGATTATTGAAAATTTTCAATTGACACTAATTCTGAAAAAATAACATAACCACAATTCCATCACAAATATTTTCACTGTTTATTCAATATGATTTTAAAAAAAAATTAAACTCTCCACATTTTAAAAAAAATTATCATGGATGGCAGAATGATGATAGATAATGAGGATGGTCGAGAAATAATTGCCAGTTCAAAGATATTATAATAAATATTCAACCATCATGAAAATCCAGATAAAATCTCCTCTTGTTGTGAAATATATTGCAGTCATAATTCACCACAATTTCAAATTCTGATATATTTTGATGGATTATAAATACAGAACAATTTGGATATTGATTTCAATTTTTGAATGAATAATTAATAAATAATTCTAGAATGGAAAATCAAATACAAGAGGAATATGCTGATCTATACATGACAAGAGGGAAAAAATGTGTACAAGACAGAAAGAGTGTGTGGATTTATACATGGTGAAGATTTGATTCTAAGTACAGATGGGTGAGACAAAAATAAGGCGCTTCTCATACCACTTGGTGTCTCTATTTACGAGGAATTTTAACATGCTTCTGAACAAGAATGTCATAGACAAAAGAATCTTAAATACAAAGCCCAGTCAGATCAAGCAAATTAATTTCATGTATCAGAGCATGGTATGTATTTGATTCCAAAACAAGCAGTCACCAAAACATATTTTCCAGAACTATAACTGAGCAGCACAAAAATCATTTTCAAAGCTGACTTGTCAAGGAGATGTTCCAAAGATATTTCAAACAGTTAAAGAATGGTTCATGATCCAGGATTAAATATAGTTTATTTTAAATCATTTGAACGAATTGTGAAGATATCCGGATTCAATGAATCAATCACACGGTTTATAAATTTTAGATTCAGAATATGTGTGTGATTCAATAAACCAATAAATTCAAATGATTTTAAACAAACTAGTATTCAAGTCAAATAATCATGAAATACCAATGACATTCAAATCCCAATTCTCAAAGAATTTACACAAATATTTTTGACAAACAGAAGAGTTATTTCGGATCATTTACATCAGAAATGAGAGATATTCATGATCTACACAATTAAACAATAGTTTATTTGAAATCAATTGAATCGATGTCAAAGTTTGAGATATAATGAATCAGTCACACAATATTGATAATTTTAATTTTAAGAAGTGTGTGAAATTAAAAATATCATGAATTTCAGTTGATTTCAAACAAACAAATTCCAAGTAAAATGATCATGAATATAAGATGAATTCCAAGATGTATCACAGATTCAATACAATTCAAAATATCCAAGCCAATCTGAAAAATAATGAAATTATCACAACTGATAAATATTGGTGTGCTGTAATATTTCAAGCTTTTCTAAAATGAATTAGAAGAAACTCAAAACAGCAGTGGTGTGTGAAACTTCATCAAATTTTCAGATCTTCAGAATTTAGAATTCTAATTAACAGTGTTCAAGATTTGACAAGAATACATCAACACTGTTATGAATTCATAAATCAAAAAAAAAAAAAATCAAAACAATTGCAGATATTTACACAAATAAATTCAAGATCTGGAAATAATTACAAACACGAGAGTTTTCTACAAATAAAATGAATTTCCAGATAAATATGAGTTTTGCAATTGGAAGTTAATGGAGCACAGAATAAACAAAGATATGGCAGTGACAAATCAAATAAAGACAAATAGAAGAAAATAAATTAGAAAGGGGTAGAAGAAGTAGGAAAAAAAAAATATTTACAAGGTTGAGGTCAGAGATCATACCTGATTCACAGAAAACGTTGTGGATCTCTAACTCGTCAGACTTTGCTAAGGAACAGTAGATGATTCAATGGTGTGAAGTAGTTTTAATCAGTTTCTCTTTTCAGCACAGTTGTTCCTCAGCCTCCTTTGGTAGCTAACTGTTTAGAGGATCGAGTGGTCTAACAAAGACAGTAAAACCACTCACAGTTGTATTTGTTCGTTTTGGTACCCAAACCTGTTTATATAACAAACCATCAGAATAAACCTTTGTACCCTTAGCAACCCAAATCTGTTTGAATTTCACGAAGTTTGGTTTATTTCCTTTTGGGATCCAGGATTGTTTAGAAGGATTATTATAAAACAATTTCTCATTTTGATTTTGACTAAAAAAACCTTTGAAATTATAAGAGTTCAAATTTTCAAATTGATTCTTTTCAAGATTGTTTGAAGAATGTTTCAAATCATTTGTAATTTGTCTTTCAAAAACATTATTTTTCTCAAACCCAAGTCCATGTTTATTTTGAACAGAAAATTGGTTTTTCAACAACATATTCAAAGATTTTTCACCGTTTGAAAAATTAGACAAGATTGTTTCAAGTTGTTGAATTTCAGTTTTAAGATCACCATTTTCTTTCAATAAATCTGAACAACGATTTTTAGTGATCTCACATCTTTTAAAATCAGATTTCAAAACCAAATTTTCATCTTTGAGTAACTTTATTTTGGTTTGGGATTCAGCAATCTCAGCCTCAAAATGTTTTCGACTTTCAGACTAAAATTTCTTGAAATTTTCAATCTCGTTTTCAAGTTCTTTCAAAATCGAATTCGATTTCAACAGATTTTCCTTTTCTGCAATTTCAAGTTTGGAATGAATATTAGTTTTAAAAATTTCAAATTCCTTTTGCAGATGATTGTTCAAATTTGATAACTCAATCTTGTTTGCTTTTAAGACCAAAATTTCATCTTCAAACTTTTGAATATTTTTATTGAGATGAACAAGATTGGTTTTCGATTTCAAACAATTTTTACAATCTGAATCTGAAAGGTTTTTAAAATATTCAAGCCGTGATTCCAAATCATCAATTTTGCTGTTCAACTCAGAATTCCTAGATTTTAGAGTTTTGTTTTTAGATTTGAGTTTATCAACAGATTTAGTTAAATCAACACACATATAAACCAAATCTTCGTATGAGAAATTTTCAATTTCAGTAACCGTTGATTCTCCATCATCTGATCCTTCTGAATTCTCATTTGTAAATCCTGTTAAACAGAATTCTGAGTCTGAATTGACAATCTGGGGTTTTGAGCTGGAGTTGTCAATTTGACCATACTTCGTATTAAGAGCTGTCCAAATTTCCTGCGCAGTTAAACAATGGGAAATCAGACTGTATTGATTATCATCAATATGAGAATAAAGAATATGTGTAGCACGAGAATTAAAAACTTTATCTACCATATCGTACCCATTGATAACAACATCCCAACATTTAATATTAACAGATTTTAAATAAAATTCCATTTTGGATTTCCAGTTTAAAAAATCTGTTCCAGTGAAAATAGTTGGAGATGAACTGGACTGACTTTCGCTAGACAGACAACTAGGATTCACCATTTCTCTAGAGTTAACAGAAAATACCCGCTCTGATACCACTGTTGGATCTAGAATAACCCTAGAGGGGGGGTGAATAGGGTTTTTCACAGTTTTTAAACAGAATTGATTAACTGACAGGATATTAAAATAATAAACAGATCACAGAATATAGTAGAAACAGAAATGCAGAAAATAAATCACACACAGATATACCCAGCTTCGGCAAAACCCTGCCTACTGCTGCATTTCTAAGGTTTCTACTAGGTGATAGAACAGATCCCGCATACAAGACCATGTACACTCGCAAACCCTGCTCCTATTCTAACCCTACGCTCAAAAACCTAGACTGATTCAAACCCTGAATCAGATTTTCCCCAGATTACAAACCCGTAACCTGTATTCCTAGATTTTACAGATTCTAGTACTGTCAGTTAACTCCTAACTGAAACTCCCCTAGAGTTTTACAGACTCTATAAACTGTTCAGAATGTTTTACAGAACAAAATGAAACGACACAAAAAAAAATAAAGACAATTAAAACTAAAACAATAAGAAAAACCCTAGGATTTAAAACAAAAGGGGTCACTCCCTTTAACACTTCAAACATAGGCCGGCCCCTCCTTTCATTTGTTAACCCGATCCTTCTTTGCTCTGTGGAAAAAAAATGGCGGCTTCAAAGAAACTAGGGTTTCTGATAAATCCTCCAAATCCAGATCGATCTGATGATGATTTTGTTTCAGTGATGCCTTGAATCGAAGGATGCTTTCAGTGTTTTGATTTGAGAATTGCTCTGGCTCGATTCACAGACTTGGGTTGCTACCGACAACGATTTGTGAGTTCTCTTAAATTCAGTTTTTCTCTTGAATTGATTCTGTGGGTTTTCGATTTCAGTTGCTTGGGATTCCCCCTGATTTGCCAGTGATGAAATGCGTGTACATATAGGGTTAGAAATAGAACACCCTATATCACTAATTTCATATATGACTCGGCTGATTTGCGTTGGCTTCCCCTTTTGAATTCTCGGCTTTGATTTTAATTTGAATATGTTGCCTTGGATTTTCTTGAGTGATTGATTCTTGAATGAACTTGACCCTTTTGAATAAATCAGCTTGAGAAAATGTGTGTGTTTCCCCTTTTTGATTTAATCACCTCGGCTTGATTTCCTTGTTTGTCTTGATTGATTAGCGACCCAAATACTGTTGCTTTGATCCCCTTGATTTGTAGCCGAATTGATGAATTAAATCTTTTATTGGGCCCTTGAATTAAACTGAAGCATTGTGTGAACTTTGCTTTATATTGTTCATTTCTGGAAAGAAGTTTTGCTGTAAAACTGATTTCTTGTGAGACTTATTGCCTTGTTCGAATTGCTTAATTTCTGGAACATAAATTCTTGGTTGCCTTGTTTAAATCAGCAGTGAAAGCTAATATTAACTTTCCAAAAAAAAAACTCTGTGATTGTTCCTATGCCAAGATTTAAATATTGATTTCAAAAGGAACTTCTGGCCATGTTGTGTACACATCTTTATTTCTGCTCTATCATACCATCTCAGAGCTGAACCATCATTTGTGCATATCTGCGCTTGTGTGTTCACCTATGATGTTGCTGCCATGTCCATCATTTATATTGCTGTTGCATCCTTGAGCATATGCATGTATAA
The DNA here is from genome assembly GCA_030737875.1 of Allium sativum. NCBI lineage: Eukaryota > Viridiplantae > Streptophyta > Magnoliopsida > Asparagales > Amaryllidaceae > Allium > Allium sativum. The sequence continues at coordinate 715,002,679 of CM060922.1, forward strand.
ATAAATTTGTTAAGCTGAAAAGAACTTCCCTGATTTTAGTTGCACCATTAAAGTCCATCATTGTGCGGCACTATCACATTCACCATGACTTTGTTCTTTACTGTCTTGCTTGAATAATATGTGGATGAACTTGAGTTTTGCTGTGTATGATCTGCTATTCACTGCTAAACCATATTTGCTTGTATGTTGACATGTGTGTGTGCATGATGTATTCATTCACTATGACTATCTGCATTGATCACCTGTATATGCCTTGTCCATTTCCTCCAGTGTATACACATCAGCTACATATATGAAAACTTGCCTAGAAGAGTATCATGATTTCTGACTTGGTGCTCGGCCCTTTGTGTACTTGCATGTTGATCATGCATGTATATCTTTTTGTCACTGAAATTGCATACTCCATTTATTTTTTTTATTTTTTTATTTAAATATGCTGCTGCCATGAATTGTTGCCGAGCCATATATTTGTGCACTTGCACGTACACATGTTCTTGTGTTCTGAGACTTGAACCATGCTTTGACTGCACCATGCTGGTTTGACCTGTTTTGCTTCACTATACTGATCATGCTGTTACCATATGAGTCTTGCTTGCAAATCATGCATTACTTCACCCAGTCTTGAACTTGCTGATTCACTTATATATGTTGCCATACACCATTTTTGCTTGACAATTCTTGTTGAGCTCGACCATGCTTGACTCTTATTCATTGTTGAAGCTGCATGTATATTGCATGCATACTCTATCCATTCTTTGATCATTTACTTGCATTGTTACTGAAAAGCATTGTGGTCTTGAATACTTGATTTTTCCTCTACCGTGACCTAGTATTGCTGCATCCACTGTTTATTGTTTTTGTATCACCATGTATGCTTTGATCTTGCTGTACTGAGTTTCATCCCCTTGTCACTTGCATTTTCACCACTGTAATGTGTTTGCGTCTTTTCTGAGCTGATTTGCATTTTTTTTTTTTATGCTTTGACCTGTCATGTGTCAATTCTGACCATTGTATATATGTGAAACAGTAAACAGCAGACTGATTACATTGTGTTGAGGCTGATAAAATATCAGCAAACCAATGTGATTATGTCGAGGCTGATCAAATCAGATCGAGTCAGAAAAATGATGAGAAACACACCGAAATTCTGAGGCAAATAATTTTTCAAAATAAACAATATATTTGCTAGAATTTAGAAAATTATTCTTGTTGCAGTGTACTGTGTGTTTCTGTTTTATGTGACAGGTAAGGAGGTGATGACTGGACTGACTGTGAACAGTGAAGATTGACAGAAGACTGAAGATACAAGACAGAAGACGAAGCAGCGTGTGTAAAAAGAATGTATAAAAGTCTGTATACTGAAATGTAAACTGAATGAATGTATGAGTGTTGCAGTGAGGAGCTGTGTATATATGAAGTGTACTGATGTCTGTAATAAACAAGTTTGATTGAAATAAAATATCATTTTATTGTTGTCAAACGAACTTGTCTATTTTATTCTGTTTATATACAAGTACAAATATTCTGTGAATGTATAAATAGTGGAGTTATACAGAGTTGTACTGTTTGAATGTTAGAGATATAATATTCAATTCAAATATTATATTCCTATCTGTGTTGTATATATAAAACATTACAATAACAAACACATTTATAATAATATATATTTGTTTGTTATCATCAAACAAAAATCATATAATTGTGTATACAACTGCGTTATATACAACAGTTTTGGGTTTATCGTGAACTGTGTTTTAAATGACACTGATTCTTTAACCCACTCACAGATTAAAACTAAGTGGAGTTTTAATGAATCTTTAATTAGATTGAAATCATCGAGAATGGAGTATCACCAGTTTTGCTCCAGGCGATAGTTGAATCTTTAATTAGATTTGAGCGTGAAATGGTAATTGAATTTACCGATAACACCGTGGTGTTAGATTTGAAGTATCACCAGTTTTACTTCATGGGATGAATAGGTTGGGATTGGGAAAATAAAACAAATGATTACTTCGGTAAGGTTCGTTAATCCTGACTAGTTGAATCGAAATTCAAAAGGAGATTAAAGAATAAATTTAAAGGATTTATCTTTGATAAAATTAATGGGAACCTTTCCCTATGAATGTGAAATTTAGAAACTAACTATCGGTTAGCTAAGCAGAATGGTTTTCTGGATATTGATCTGATGTTGGTTTCGGCCTTCGGGGTTAATATTTGGGGAATTATTCTCTTGATTAATTTACGGTTAGTGACTGATGAATTGGAATGAGGCATATGTTGTGTTTGTGTAACACTTATTTAAAATATACGCGAGTTATTCGGAAAGACCGGGTTTATCCCATTTTGAATAACTGATACGACGATAAGTCGAAGATGAAGACGGTGGTCGAAGACCGGAGGTCTTCACGTCGTTTGGGTAATTATTGATGATCTTGATTGGGCTGTACACCCAAGAAGACGGAAACAGTTGGTGATCGTCCAGACGTACTTGGAGATCGATGGATATGCGGGGTACTAGGTGCCTCCGGTTTCGTTCAGACCCAGAACGGACTTGTAAATGGACTGTGTGTCTGACATCGGATTTCATTCGGTGTTACTGATATTAGTTGCATAGAATGGTTTTTCTGTGTGGCATGCTAAGATGCAAATGATCAAGGCTTCTGTTGAAAAGCAAAGTCTTGTGGTTGATGATCGAAGCACGGCCTTTGTGGCGTAGCTTTGTGTAACGTTTACTTCGCGAGCCTCACACCCCTGTTGTGAACCAGAAACGGGAGAGGACATCAGGGAGGGCATGCGTTTCTTTCTAGCTAGGGTGGTGTCAGTGACTTACCAGCCCTGACATTTATATACATTTCACCTGTGTGGTTGTTGCTGTTGCGAGGCGCCTCGGTTTGATCGGACGATCCGGGTCCGATGGAGTCATTCGTTGGCTCATTTACGCCCCAAAGGGCAGGGAAACGCATGTTCAGGCATTTTAATCCACATCGGTTGACCGACCCTGACGATCCAAAGGCTTGACTGAGTACTTGCCTGAGGGGCGGGCTAGAGCGTCTCGAATCGGTTGAGGACTATCTTTTGACTCGGTTCATAGATGGATATCCAACTTCCAAATACGTGACATTTGCGGTTTTAATTGTAGAACTAGTATGGCAACAAGATATATGGTACCCATACCGTCTATGATTGATACTTATGATTTGAAGTTGTTTTATACACTATGCACTTATAGTAGTATCAAATGATTTGTTTTAAATGTATCAAGCATTCTTGGCTATTATAAGGTAAAAACCCTATCCTCCGGCTTGCGTTGCATTGTGTGATGGGAACTGGGTCTTATAATAGCTTCATTGTTCTTTATTTAGCATTGCGCTGTTGTTTTATGCACTGGTATTCTTGGGAGGAAACCCGCTCCGTGTTATACGGCGTGGTCCCTTGATTTACCGAACTTTAGAATAAAGATTAACTGTTTTAGTTCTCACACCAGTCCCATGACTGACCTGGAGTTTATTATTTTTAACCTAAACTCTGGGTGCCCCTATTTTGACACGGGCAGCTAGTAGTTTTGGTTTTGCAGATTTATACCCATAGGATCCTGGTTTACAGCTGGAACGATATCCGGAAAGCTTTGTATCCGTATATCTCCTCTAGTTGTGTATTGTATTATTTTCCGCTGCTATGTATTTAAATGTAATTTAAATCTCTGATGTTTCTGTGTAATGTATATTCATTTATACTCTGTATATTCTTGTAATCTGATGCATTGTTGTAATATACAAAGAAACATTCTTCCGTCTGCGTTCTGTTGTGGCTTGTTTTCGAACTATCCGCGCTTTCCTCACCGGGGAAGTTACGGGTCTTCACAGTTGGTATCAGAGCCGATTTGTTTATAAATATTTATTTATTCACTTTCACGTTAAAAATTATATTTTTAACGATAATATATTTTATTTTAACACATAAATTTCTATTCATTTCATTTATCAAACAAAATGATATTTTTATTTTTCTAATTTATTTTAGAAAATTTCGGCGGCATAACGGCACAATACTAGAAACGGGACGAGGCCTAGCCTTATCCCCGGTCTAGTGAAGGCCCACGCCATTCACACATCAATCAAATCAATTTTATTTCACCAAACAATTCAATTCGAACCAAATAAACTAACCAACTACACAACCAAACAATTTAACAAACAAGCCATCCATGGTCTGTGGATGACGGGTGTCGGGTGCTACTAAACACCGTCTGCATCCTAATATATATATATATATATATATATATATATATATATATAACTAGAAAATGAAATTGAAAGGTGAGAAGTTCTCACCAATAGCTATCCTAACTTCACGACACTTCTATTGTAGAAACCTTCATCCTTCTCGCCTTTCTTCACTTTCGTTGCCCGTATTCTCTACATATATAAAAATCACACATTTTTATATTGCTGTCTTTTTAAAATAAAAAAAACATTTTTATTTGTTTACTTTCAATTTTAAAAATCATATTTTTATAATCACTTCATATATATAAAAATCGAATTTTTACTATGCTATTCTCTATATAAAAATAGAATTTTTTTCTATATGACATCGAAATAAAAATTCGATTTTTATATAGAGAATATCATAGTAAAAATTCGATTTTTATATATATGAAGTGATTATAAAAATATGATTTTTAAAATTGAAAGTAAACAAATAAAAATTTGTTTTTTTATTTTAAAAAGACAGCAATATAAAAATGTGTGATTTTTATAAATGTAGAGAATACGGGCAGCGAAAGTGAAGAAAGGCGAGAAGGATGAAGATTTCTACAATAGAAGTGTCGTGAAGTTAGGATAGCTGTTGGTGAGAACTTCTCACCTTTCAATTTCATTTTCTAGTTATATATATATATATATATATATATATATATATATATATTAGGATGCAGACGGTGTTTAGTAGCACCCGACACCCGTCATCCACAGACCATGGATGGCTTTTTTGTTAAATTGTTTGGTTGTGTAGTTGGTTAGTTTATTTGGTTCGAATTGAATTGTTTGGTGAAATAAAATTGATTTGATTGATGTGTGAATGGCGTGGGCCTTCACTAGACCAGGGATAAGGCTAGGCCTCGTCCGGTTTCTAGTATTGTGCCGTTATGCCGCCGAAATTTTCTAAAATAAATTAGAAAAATAAAAATAACATTTTGTTTGATAAATGAAATGAATAGAAATTCATGTGTTAAAATAAAATATATTATTGTTAAAAATATAATTTTTAACGTGAAAGTGAATAAATAAATATTTACCCGAAAATCTGGGCCAGTTTAAAAATTTTATTTTGGCAATCTTAATGAATTTTTAATATTTAAAATGGATTATTTTAAATAACATCGACGAGAAATTTATTTTGAATAGAATTCGAACGTATGTATTATATACGTCGTCGTTAGAATATAAATATTTATATATAATTATAAATAGAATTGAAAATGACGCGGTAGTTCGATAATTCGATTTCAAACTTCAATTGAACATACCGGGTGCAAAACAACCTGGATTTTAGTGAAACCAAAAACATTAGGTTCTATTTGATAATATCTTTCCAACGAACCCGAAAAATCAGAATTTCATAGCGGGAATCAAAAGATATGTCCAGTTGAAAATTCTGAATAGTCGCTATGGAATTCAGGCCCTTAAAAATGGGAATTTTGCAAACGACCTCGGATTTCGACAAAACCACTTTTGTTGGATACGTGATGTCAAATTATTGCTAGATTCCAAATTTCATAATTTTTCGAATCAATATGTGAGCGTGGCAAAGGAAAACGCGTTTGACCAGTTTCAGTTGATTTTAATCCACTGGAAAATGGACATTTTTCCAACGGTCTCAGAATTCGATGAAACTAGTTTTGTTAGGACCGTATCGTCAATACGAAGCTAGAAAATATTTTCAGGAATTTTTAGAGTTAGTATGTGACCCCAGTAAATTGAAATGTACGTTTAAAATTGAATATAGCAATTTAAATGTAAATTCAACGGAAACTGATTGAGACGATCGAATCAGCTTACGATACATATCCCATTGTGTTTGGAATGGGGGTAATACGCTATGGACGACAGGCGGTGGGCCTCGTTTTGAGGTCGAAAATAAAAGTTGCTTTTTGAAAAGTAAAATAATAAAATATATATATATATATATATTAATATCTCCCTCGCCATCATCCATTCAGAAGTCAACCCGTTCGATTTAAAAAAAAAAGGGAGAAAGCGAACGACAGGGGGGGGCCAGGCCGCCGCCGCCGCTGCCACCAGGGCCGCCGCACCCTGGCGCCGTCCACCAGGACTCCCCTCTCCTCCTCTTCTCTACCTCGCGCCCTTCCTCCTTCTCCTCCTCTTCTTATCAAACCGCGCCGCCCAGACCTCCACCCTCCACCGATCGCCTCCCCCACCTCCTGCACCTCCGCCTCTTCTTCTCCTCCCCTCCACTTCCTCTCCCCCTTCGAAAACCATACACCCCGAGCCCCTCCACGCCACAACCGCTCCGCCGCCGCCCTTGAAATCCCGACCCTCGACGCCGACCACCACTCCAACCGCGCAGTCCCCCTCCTCTTTAAAACAATGTAAGCCCCCTTCTATTTTATTTTTAATATGTAATTAATCAGTGATTTTTATATAGTTGTTTAAGGAATAAAAAATTCGATTTTTATTTTATGAATTAAAATAGAAAAGACGTGATTATTAAAATAGAAAAGACGTGATTTTTAAAATAGAAAAGATTAGATTTTTAAAAGAAGAAAGACGATATTTTTAAATGGAGAAAGGTGAGATTTTTACATATGTAGTGGGTTAAAAATATGACTTTTACATAGTAGGAACTATAAAAATGTAATCCTTATGAGATAGAGAATATAAAAATATCATCTTTGTATATGTAGCGAAATAAAAATCTGATTTTTATTTTATATACGTTGAAATAAAGTGGTGATTTTTATAATGATGAAATCTATATTTTTGAAAAGATGAAGTCTTTATATTTGAAAAAGATGAAGTCTTTATAGTTGAAAAGGCGAGATTTTTATATATTGAACATCGAAGTAAAAATATGATTTTTATATATTGAACATCGACGTAAAAATATGATTTTTTTATATATTGAATAGCAAAGTAAAAATATGATTTTTATATATATTGAATAGTAAAGTAAAAATATGATTTTTATATATTGAACATCAAAGTAAAAATTCAATTTTTATATCTCGAATAGTGAAGTAAAAATTGGGTTTTTTTTCATATTGAATAGCGAAGTAAAAATGGGATTTTTATATATGTAGTGGCTACGGGCAACGAAGATGACAAAGATGCGATAACGATGAAGATTTCTATAAATGAAGTGTCGTGAAGTTGAATAGCTAGTCGGTGAGAATTTCTCACTTCAATTTCTTTTTCTAGTGTTATATATATATATATATATATATATATATACTAGGATGCAGACGGTGTTTAGTAGCACCCGACACCCGTCATCCACAGACCATGGATGGCTTGTTTGTTAAATTGTTTGGTCGAGTAGTTGGTTAGTTTATTTGATTTGAATTGATTTGTTTGGTGAAATGAATGGATTTGATTGATGTGTGAATGGCGTGGGCCTTCACTAGACCGGGGATAAGGCTAGGCCTCGTCCCGTTTCTTGTATCGTGCAGTTATGCCGCCGAAATTTTCTAAAATATGTTAGAAAAATAAAAATATCATTTTTATTGTGTAAATGAAATGAATAGAAATTCATGTGTTAAAATAAAATATATTATCGTTAAAAATATAATTTTTAACGTGAAAGTGAATAAATAAATAATTATAAACAAATCGGCCGATTTGTTTATATACACTGATTTGACTGATATTGATTGGGTCGATAAATTTTACACATCGCCCAACTGCACAACTAAAAGCTGTGTTTGATTGTTTGAAACCCCACACGGGTGTTGGGATGAAATTTGAAGTTCACTCATCCTGATTGATTAAATATGTCGATCGATTGATTGACAGACTGTTATAAGCGTAGATATCTATATTTGATGCTTATACAGTGTAGTGCACTTTGGTTGATGGTTGATTATTTTTCCATGCTATTATATACATGTGTTGTATGGAATCCATATAATTAACGTTATATGGTGATTGATTGGGCCTCATTCCAATCGGGAAAATAATGAATATTATAAAGGAAAATTCATGTGTTGAAACTATTCATGTGTTGAGTAAAATATTTTAATAATAAAATTCACATCTTTATCATATTTAAAATTAGAACTACTTTACGGTGGAGTCTAATTAAAATCAAACGATAGATACCATAGTTTTATAAAATATTTTACATAACAAAAATAGTCGTGTGCTGAAAGAAATATAGATTCATGTGCTGAATAGAATAAATATTCATTTATTGAATAGAATAAAGAAGTTTTTGAAAAATATAAAGCCGTGTGGATTAGAGATGCGCTATTTTGACGTGAACGATATTTATATCGATTTTATTCGTTTTACAATGAATATTGAAAAGTGATTTCAAAATCTGATATTTTGAAATGAAATTCAAATTGAATTAGATTAAAATTCAAATTGAAATTTTATTGAATCAATTTGAATTGAATAGAAAATGAATTCGATTCGAATTGAATAGAAAACGGATTAGAATTTGAATTGAATAGAAAGTGAATTTGAATTCGAATAAAATAAAAATGAATTCAAATTGAATTAAATTGAATTGAATTTAAACGAATTGAAACCGTCTTAAATGGAATTTAAAACGAATTGAAATGAAATCAAATCGATTTGAAATTGAATATAGTGTTGAAATGGTTTTGAAAACGAATTTAAAACGATTTATAAAATACGTTTTAAAAGGGGAAATCGATGAAATATATATATTATATATGTATATATATATATATATATATATATAATGGCCTGAATAAAACGCGTCGCGCCGCGGCAGTTCATGAATTTCGACCATTTATATTCAAACGGATATTACGGGAGATCCGACCGTCGGATTCTCCTAAAACCGGAACCGTTGGGTTCGTATCGAAAAGAGATTTCCAATGAATATTAGAAATTTGAAATCTAACGGTTGGATTTGGAATTATCTCCAAATCAAATTTGGAAAAGGTCGTTGTAAGTGCAGTTCGATGGCCGTTGATGGAAATCGACTGTACGGACCTTGATAAAATTATTAAAAATATCTATAATTTGTGTAAAATCATAAGAAATGATTTGGGAAATATTGGGTTGAAAAATTCCATATTTGAAAAGATAAAAATAGATTTTTATCGAAATGAACTAGTCTTGAACTTGAATTAAAATCAATTTATTTTTGAAATAAATAAATTGAATTTGAAAGTGATTTTAAAAATAATCAATATTCCCAATACGTGGATTTGACTGGAGTTGAATCGAAATTATCTTCGGGATATTTCGATGTAGGATTTCGTGACTATACAGATATTGTTATGGGAATTTGAAAGATATATTTAATATCGTTATTTCCAATACAATATATGTTGGTTTCAGAATTTGATATTGAATATAAGCCGGTATGTTTTCTATTCAGAGCCTTGTAATTAATATCAGATGTGATTTGGGTTTATCGTGAATCGTGTTTTAGATGACATTGGTTCTTTAACCCGGTTAAAGGCAAGATATCGATTTTTGAAAAGATTAAAACTAAGTGGGGTTTTAATGAATCTTTAATTAGATTAAAAAGTGAATTGATAATTTAAATTATCAAATCTGAAAGGTGATCGAGAATGGAGTACCACCAGTTTTGCTCCAAAGCGATAGTTAAATCTTTAATTAGATTTGAACGTGAAATAGTAATTAATTTTACCGATAACACAGTGGTGTTAGATATGGAGTATTACCAGTTTTCTCCATGGGATATATAGGTTGGGATTGGGAAATAAAATAAATAATTACTTCGGTGTGGTTCGTTAATCCCGACTAGTTTGAAATGATATCCAAAGGAAGATTAAAGAATAAATTTAGAAGAATTTATCTTGGATAAAATTAATGGGAACCTTTCCCTAAAAATGTGATTTTGGGAATGAAAGAATATTCTGAATTGGAATGAGGCGTTTGTTGTGTTTGTGTAACATTCATTTATTATATACGTGGGTTATTCAGAAAGGCCGGGTTTATACCCATTCTGAATAACCGATTCGACGAGATGTCGAAGATGAAGACGGTAGTTGAAGACCGGAAGTCTTCACATCGTTTGGGTGATTACTGATGATCTTGATTGGGCTGTACACCCAGGATGAGGGAATCAGTTGGTGATCGTCCAGACGTACCTGAAGATGGATGGATATGCGAGGAAAGTGCCTCCGGTTTCATTCAGACCCAGAACGAACTTGTAAATGGATTGTTTGTCTGGCATTGGATTTTATTCTATGTTGATTGATCTCTATTAAATATACATCTGTTTGGCGGCAGAGAATTTATTCTCTTGCTTAACGCCCTTCTCTGAGACGTACGAGCTCAGAGGTTGTATATCGATGGACATCAGTCGCATGGAGTGAATTGCCAGTGTGGCACGCGTAAGTGGCAATTGATCAAGGCTTCTGTTGAAAAGCAAAGTTTTGTGGTTAATGATCAAAGCACGGCCTGTGTGGCGTAGCTTTGTGTATAGTGTGAATTCGCGAGCCTCACATCTCGGTATGAGTCAAAAATGGGATAGTGACTGCAGGGAGAGCACAACGTTTCTTTCTAGCTAGGGTGGTGTCAGTGACCTACCAGCCCTGACATTTATATACTTTTCACCTGTGTGGTTATTGGATATGAGGCGCCTCGGATAAAGGTCTGTAAGGACCGGGAAACGTGTGTTCAGGAATAACTAATCCTCAAAAGTAAGAGAGGACCGGCCCTGAGGATCCAAGGATCATAGTGGGGTCCTAAGACATTTGCTAGAGTGTCTCGAACGCGGAGAGGAGCTTGCCCCTTGCCTCGACTCATGACGGAAATCCAATTTCCAATACGTGTATTGCGGTTTTAATTGTAGAACTAGTATGGCGACATGATAGATGGTACCCTTGCCGCCTATGATTGATATTTATGATTGAAATTGTTTTGACACTACACACTTATTATAGTATCAAATGATTTGTTTTAAACGTATCAAGCATGTTTGGCTATTATAAGGGAAAACCCTATCCTCCGGCTTGCGTTGCATTGTGTGATGGGACCTGGGTCTTATAATAGCTTCATTTTTCGAAAAAGCATTGCGCTGTTTATTTTATGCACTGGTATTCTTGGGAGGAAACCCGTTCCGTGTTATACGGCGTGGTCCCTTGAATTACTCTCTTTTAAAATTGAATTAAATAACTGTTTTAGTTCTCACACCAGTCACATGACTGACCTGGAGTTTATTGTTTTAACCTAAACTCTGGGTGCCCCTATTTTCTGCACGGGCAGCTAGTAGTTTTGGTTTTGCAGATTTATATTCACAGGGTCCTGATTTACAGCTGGAATGATATCCGGAAAGCTCTGTATCCGTATATCACCTTCAGTTGTGCTTTGTATTATTTTCCGCTGCTATGTAATTTAATGTAATCTCTGATATTTATCGAATGTAATTTATTCATTTATACTCTGTATATTTTTGTATCTGATGGAATTGTTGTAATAACAATGAAATGTTCTTCCGTCTGCGTTCTGTTTTGTCGTGTTCTCAAACGATAGGGCGTTTCGAACGGTCTGGGTCGGTTTAGCGACTGGTTCGGATCGAGTGAAATTCCTTTTCGTCAAATTTTACATTCAAATTTTCTCAATAAACATACATGTTTAAGGTTTGTATTTTAGAATCAAGTTTATGTTTCAGCATACATTGAAATTAAAATTTTCTAACTCAATTCTAATAAGCCTTCATTCAAGTGCAAATTTTTAAATAACTATTTATCTTAAACGTCGAGTTTATCAAGTCGTTATGTACAAGTTAATGGTTTAAAATAAGAAAGAGAGTAAAAGGTAACTAAAAAAAGTATAATTTAATTATATCCCTTCTTAGGAAAATAATATTGTTTGTTAGGTAATTTTTTTATATGCATAAAATATGTTGAAAATATTTGGCATGTTTATAGAATATAAAAGACCCAAACTCATGTCTTATGATGAAAAAAATAAAAGTAATTAAATTTTCATGGTTCTATTTATTTTCTTACACGAAAATCAAAAATAGATAAAACAATTTAATTGTAAGCGTGAATTTACAACACCGAGAAGTAAATGGAGTATACTAATGTTATAAGAAAATTGAATTTGCACTAAACTAACTAGTAACTTGAAAAATTAAATATTTTTATATTCTTGAATTTAATATAAAATAATTTCAACACATTTGTTTTTGTAGAAAATAAGGATAGCTAAATACTAAGACTTGCTTGTTGCTAACTTTTTACTTGTTAGAGAACAAAAATATTGTCATCATTTATATCTGTCATGACGGTACAAAATAACGTGTTTTATTTATTGTAAAAATTTGTTATATATCTAGTTGCCATGTTCTACAGGTTGTAAGTTATGTGGAAAAAAATGTACCACATTAAACATTATATACAATCTCAAATAAAGGATCTTTTTTATTACATTGATGCGTATATACATTCCAATAATATATCTTACATTCATTCTCTATAATTAAAAATACGTTTAACTTTGTTTGAGGATACGAATAAGTGGGCCCAATTATAGCCCAACATTAAATGATTTGTGCAAGGATTATGAATATTCTTATTTTTGTCCAAGTATATATTTCATACTAAAGCTACGAAGAACCGATTTGTTGTAAACATTTTAAATATTGGACCACATAACTAAAATTACCAAAAAAGTTTATTGTAATATTTAAATAAATACATGTATACATTTATTTAAATATTAATGAACTTTACATAGTATAATCTCACACGTTTATATAAGAACCTTGAAACTTTTGCAAATCATCAATCATTTTGAAAATGGAATCAAAATTCTATCAAAGGGCATTTGTGTTGGTAACAATCCTTGCTTGTTTAGTGTCTATTAGCAATGCTGGCATATGTAAAACAATATGCAATACACTCTGTGGCATTGCAATACCTATTGAATCTGTTTGCGATATGACTTGCGAATTTACTTGCGATGCTGGTCCACTTCATATTCCTTGCAATGTCCATTGTGTTGCTGCAAACTGCATTCCTCACTTTTGTAAGTACAAATTTATATTAAAATGGAAAGTGTAAATTTGTTTACATATTTTTGACACAATCTTTTAGTTGCATTCTATTTCAGCGTTTTTAGATTTAACTAAGTGATTAGTTTGTCAATATATTATAATTTTAAGACCATATCATTTTACATAAAATTTAGGTCTTGGTACATGAAAGAGAACCTATCTTGTGTTCTTTACTTTCCTTATCCTACTAAATTTACTAAAGAATTTATTTTTCTTTTCTTATTTTGGCAGCTGAAGGGATCGAAACTTGCGTGGAAAATTGTTCAAAAGGATGCAATAAATGAAAGTTAAAGTGCTTACCAAAAGATTGGAGATTGTAATAAATGAATGTTAAAACATTTTTACACATCACATGATTATGTTTGATTTTACAGATGTTGGATTATATGAATGTTTATTAATATAAAATATGCTGTGTTTATGTTCTCAAATAAAGCTTGTAAAATTTGTACTTGGGATGATACATATGGTTCACAAAAAGGTAATTAGTTATAGTAAAATGATCACATGTTGCATGACACAAAAATCAAACTACATTTAAGACATAGCATTGGTGTTTCCCAAAATTCTATTTAATCCATTAAAATGTAAGTTAAAAGAAGGAAAATAGAAAAAGAACCCATACATGTAAACAAACAAGTTGTGATATGCATTGTGATAAATAAAATGTGAACAATGGTTAGAATGTAGATAAGTATAAAAATTAGTCACATGATGTATCTGTTGTAGTGGAATTGCATCACTTAAAAGGACATAATTTTCTTATTGTGCCTAAGTAGAATCATCCTAAAATTAAATATATTATCCAAAAAGAATTTACACTACAAGATATCATTTAGTTCTACGTTTAATGATAAAGTATTATTCTAATAAGAAGATTTTTTTACTATTTCCATTGTATATTAAGGGGAAATAAGGTCTCCTTTTCTATTTGAACAAGTGTATATCCGTGCTTTGCACATGGGCATGACAAAAATAATGTATTTTACTAATATTTATATTTACAATTGAAATGAAGCGCTACATAAATAACAAATGTCTAGAAGGAAAAATACTGCAAAAAAAAAATGGCTTTAGAGAATACTGCGAATCAAAATATAAAGAAGGACAAATTTGTTATTTAAAAATGAAAGAGATGAAATATGGCGTCACTTATGGAAAAAATGTTTATAAAAGTTATAGAACTGATTAGCAAAATGGTTGCTAATATACATGTTAAATTATAATACTGATGCCATGCGAGGGAGTACAATATTATAAGATTGGAATAAAAATCTGATAATCATTTAACATGTAATTAAGTTATATTAGCCAATGTGAAATGAAGACAGAAAAAAATAAAAGACAGTTGAACAATTACCGATATGAGTATATAATTGATAAATATAACTATATAAACGACATAAGTATATATAATAATTGATAAGAAAGATGTTCAAATACTAGGAAAAAAATTTGGAGTAACATAATGGTGTCATGTATAAATAAAACAATCAAACAAATAATTTTGAAGCCACTAATAAGCCAATAGCTTTAGTAATGTTTCAAAGTTTTCGTGCAGTGTTCCTAGATCCAGTAAATATCGTTAAGCAGATACAGTAGAATAATATGTTAGTGCCTAAATTTTGCAAGATAAGGTAAAAGTAAGGAAAAATAATAACGTATGTAAAACTTAAGACTATAATTTGGTGGATATGGGTGTTTATACATTTTGTAATTATTTTGTTTGTTCATGGTCTGGGCATGTGCTGGTAGTTATGTAAAACTTAAGATAAATTATTATGGTGACAATGCGGAAGATAAGGCCTAAAGTTATACTATTATGGAAGTGGCAAGCTACTAATAGGAGAAAGGACACCAATTTAAGTTTCTGGAAAAGAGATCAATGCAATATATTATATTACTTTAGATTTATAAATTGAAATTCAAAACAAATGTTAAAGAGCCAACATAAAACTAACTCAGGGTTTCTGTAACGATACGAATTTCCCTCGGGCCTAATCGATCGCTAAATCGGCCAAGACCGTTCGAATCCGGTATACGCTAACTCTGGGCATACAGCACATCAGAATAAATAACAGAAGACTTCTATAAACATCATAATAATGTTACATCAGAGTACAGAATATATCAGAGTATATCGAAATATAATACAGCGGAAGATTAATTTACATCAAATGTAATACAATTCACAGCGCAAAATAAATTTTAACGACCTGGATTTTCAACTATTTGAATTGAATATTTAAACTTGTTTTAAATATTTTATTTGAAATATTAATATATTTAATAGTGAATTTGTTTATTTAAACGACGAGCGAACGTTTATAATTTTATTTAATTTAAAATGAACTCATAACGACGCTGCACTTCGTAATTTAAAGTCTGAACTTCAAACGACTGTACAGGGTTCGTTGTAAATCGGATTTCCTCGAAACAAGAAACATTGGAATCCATTAAACTATATCTTTCTAACAGAGGTGGAAAATTGAGATTTTTGATTATATATTGTAAATTATGTCCAAATTAAATATACAGAAAAGCAGCGCCATGGTTACAACGATTTATTTGAAATAACTAGATATCGGATCCGAATTTGGTTAAGGTTCTTTTGGGGCATAAGTATAATTTAATTTTTAGAATTTTGCTGTAATTTTTAAATAATTAAATAAGCGACTTCTTATTTGGAGTATTTTGCACCCTGTGTCAACATTTTGGGGTTTTGCAATATGTGTTAAACTACCGATGTTATTATATTTTTGTGATCGTAGCACAATGCTGGACACAATGGAAATTTTATTTCGGTCGATAATAAATCGTATGCGGATGATGTTGTATATATATGGGGTATGCTAACTTTAAACTAAAACCCGTTAGTCAGTTTCACTAAAAACAAATCAAAATAAATTAAAAGAAATAAAATCTACACTGTTCGGAAATTCATTATCAGTTACTGATGGGAAAAAGCAACTGCTTGATTGCTACAAAAAGGAACATCATAGCGCAGACCTATTTTTTTTTAAAAACAACTAAAATACATAGACAGTAGAAAAGAAAATCCACTGCATCTTAAATTTTCCAGCTAATGACTATATCTTCTTTCCGTACACTGCAAGGTATAACTTCCATTGTTTAATCCCATCAGCTGGGTTTAGCTTTCATTGTTTAATCCCATCAACTATCCTAACAAGCCTACCTACTCTATCACTCTATATGGCATTCCTTCACTGCAGAGCATTTCGAAACGTGACGGCCACGCTGTTTCTTTTTCTTGGCAGTCAAACTAACTCCACCGTGCCCCCTAAGCAAACGTGGCTACCAAGTTTCTCCTTTCTATATAAACCCATCCCATTTTCTCTCCTCTACACAGAAAGAAATATCGAAAAAAAAGGATGTAAAATAAAGTATAAAGAGAAGCCGCATATATATAAAACCGCAGCAGTTTTTCATGCGAAAGGGAAACCAGCCTCAGTTGCAGCAGTTTCAGGAGTTGGCATCAACAGGGGAAGTTAGTCCTAGGTCAGGCGGTAACGAGGAAGTCAACGCGGTGGAGTTTGTGGCCGTACATGGCGCTAGGGGATGACAAACGAAATCTGGACACTTCCGTTCTTTCACCATTTGTGGGGCCTACAGATCGTTAATGGTGTTGGAACCGGTCGGAGTGGAAAGGGTGGTCAAAGGTGGTCAGGGGGGGTGGCGGAGTCAAGGGGTCCGGTGTGGTCAGTCGCCGGCGACGATAGCTCGAAGCTCCGCATTTCTGTTCGTGTTTTTAAAATGGGGTGGTCAGTTTAATTTGCTGAAGCATCGGATTCTATATGTATATATATATATATATATATATAAGAAACAAAGCATTGCGTGAGGAAGCATAAGGATATGGGAGAAGAAGAGAAAGCAGTAATGGGTTTGGGAAGAAAAACCTGAAGTAAAGAAATAGGGAGGGAGTACGGTATCAGTAATGAAGGAAGCAATGTTTTGGGGTTGGGAAGGAATTAACTCAAGTTGAGAATGCGGACTTTGGAAAGTAATGGGCTTGCGAGTTTCAAAAAAATAAAAAAAAAATAAAAAAAGAAGAGAAGAGAGCCGACGTGAGCTGGTGGGAGGAGAAGTATGGGTAGTTGCGCATGTTGTCTGGGGAAGGAGGAAAACGCGGGTGGGTTCAGTAACGTGAGGAATTGGTTGGTATGTGGACTGATAAATGGGCTTAGGCTCATTTAAAAAAAAAAAGAGAGAAATGAAAGTATGAAAAAGAGGAAGGAAGCGGTATACATGACAGAGGGATGTGGACAGTGGGGGAAAAGTTGGCTCAGTGGAGATGAAGAATGCTGTGCATTTTTGGAATGGAAGAAATGTGAACAGTGGAGCTGCACATACAACTCGAAGAAATGGAATTCGATGAATACAAGGATTGAGACAAAATCGACAAGCACAACAAATGGAACTGGTTTGGACATAGTAGGATGTCGAGGGATGTAACAACCCGAAAATCTGGGCCAGTTTAAAATTTTTATTTTGGCAATTTTGGCGAATTTTGATTATTTAAAATGAATTATTTTAAATAATATCGGCGAGAAAATTTATTTTGAATATAATTCGAACGTATATATTATACGCGTCGTCGTTAGAATATAAATATTTATATATAATCATAAATAGAATTGAAAATGGCGCGGTAGTTCGATAATTCGATTTCAAACTTCAATTGAATGTACCGGGTGCAAAACAATCCGGATTTTAGTGAAACCAAAAATAATGGAATCTAATTGATAATATCTTTCCAACGAATGCGAAAAATCAAGATTTCATATCGGGAATCAAAAGATATGTCCAGTTGAAAATTCTGAATAGTCGCTATGGAATTCAGGCCCTTAAAAATAGACATTTTGCAAACGACCTCGGATTTCGACGAAACCAGTTTGGTTGGGTCCGGGATGTGAAGTTATTGCTAGATTCCAAATTTCATAATTTTTAGAATCAATATGTGAGCGTGGCAAAAGAAAACGCGTTTGACCAGTTTCAGTTGATTTTAATCGACTGGAAATTGGCCATTTTTCTAACGGTCTCAGAATTCGACGAAACTAGTTTTGTTAGGACCGTATCGTCAATACGAAGCTAGAAAATATTTTTATGGAATTTTTCTAGTTAGTATGTGACCCCGGTAATTTGAAATGTACGTTTAAAATTCAATATAGCAATTTAAATGTAAATTAAACGGAAACTGATTCAAACAGTCGAATCAGCTTGCGATACATATCCCATTGTGTTCGGAATGGGGGTGAAACGCTATGGGCGACAGGCGGTGGACCTCGTTTTGAGGTTGTATGTGAAAGTCAACTTTATTTTGAATTTAATAATAATAAAAAAAAAAAAACTCCTTTCCCCCTTTTTTAACTCTGCCCCCCCCCCCCCCCGATCAAATTGATTTTTCAGAAATAAAAAAAAAAGAAAGAAAGAAGAAGGGGGAGCGCAGCAGCGCCGCCGCGCCCAGGGAGCCGCCGTCGCCCAACCGGAGCGCCGCCCCACCTCCCCGAGCTCCGCCTCTCTCTCCCCTTCCTCTCCCATCGAAACCGCCCGACGCGAGCTCCTCCGACCAGGCGAGCTCCTCCGACCGCAGCAGACCACCGCACCGTCCGACCCCCCCCCCTTTTGCATCCCCCTTCCTCCGACGAACCCGCGATCGATGAGAACCACCCTGTAAGTCTTTTTAGCTTATTTATTTTATTATTTATGTTTTTTTATATAAATAGAAAACTGTTTTTTTATATAATATAAAACTGTTTTTTTTATATAATAAAAAACTGATTTTTAATAAATAGAAAACTATTTTTTTTATATAAATAAAAACTGATTTCGTTTTAAGGTATAAAACTGATCTAACTGTTTTTAATAAGTGTTTAAAACTGTTTTTAATAAGTGTTTAAAACTGTTTTTAATAAGTGTTTAAAACTGTTTTTAATAAGTGTTTAAAACTGTTTTTAATAAGTGTTTAAAACTGATTTTAAAATAAAAGTAAAAACTGATTTTATATGATTTTAAAAACTGATTTTTTTTAGAAAAAGGTTTGAACTTTAAAATTGAAAAGATCGGGTTTTTTGAATAGGAAAGATCATATTTTTAAAATAGAAAAGGCGAAATTTTTATTGGGTAGAAGAAATAAAGATTCGATTTTTATATATTGAACTTTGAAATAAAAATTCGATTTTTATATATTGAACTTTGAAATAAAGATTCGATTTTTATATATTGAACTTTGAAATAAAAATTCGATTTTTATATATTGAACTTTGAAATAAAGATTCGATTTTTATATATTGAACTTTGAAATAAAAATTCGATTTTTATATATTGAACTTTGAAATAAAAATTCGATTTTTATATATTGAACTTTGAAATAAAAATTCGATTTTTATATATTGAACTTTGAAATAAAGATTCGATTTTTATATATTGAACTTTGAAATAAACATTCGATTTTTATATATTGAACTTTGAAATAAAGATTCGATTTTTATATATTGAACTTTGAAATAAAAATTCGATTTTTATATATTGAACTTTGAAATAAAAATTCGATTTTTATATATTGAACTTTGAAGTAAAAATTTGATTTTTATATATTGAACTTTGAAGTAAAAATTCGATTTTTATATATTGAACTTTGAAGTAAAAATTCGATTTTTATATATTGAACTTTGAAATAAAAATTCGATTTTTATATATTGAACTTTGAAATAAAAATTCGATTTTTATATATTGAACTTTGAAATAAAAATTCGATTTTTATATATTGAACTTTGAAATAAAAATTCAATTTTTATATATATAGTGGCCTTGGGCAACGAAGGTGACAAAAAGGCGAAACGACGAAGACTCCTGCAAAAGAAGAGTCGAGATGGTTGGATAGCTAAAAGTGAGAATTTCTCACCTTTCTATTTTATTTCTAGTTATATATATATACTAGGATGCAGACGGTGCTTAGTAGCACCCGACACAATCGTCCACAGACCATGGACTTGTTTGTTTGACTGTTTGGTGATTGATTGCGATATTGGTTTGAATGTGGTTTGTGGTGTGAAAAATCGAATCGATAAATTGGTTAGGATTAGACGTGCGCCGTTATAAGGCGAAGGAGTAAGGCTAGGTTAGACCCTTACTCCAAAGTTTGTGGTTTGCATAACGAATTGATTTGATTGATGTGTGAATGGCGTGGGCCTTCACTAGACCGGGGATAAGGCTAGGCCTTGTCCCGTTTCTAGTATCGTGCCGTTATGCCGCCGAAATTTTCTAAAATAAGTTAGAAAAATAAAAATAGCATTTTATTTAACGAATGAACTGAATAGAAATTCATATGTTAAAATAAAATGTGTTATCGTTAAAAATATAATTTTTAACGTGAATGTGAATAAATAAATATTCATTTACAAGCCAGACGGTTTGTTTATGTACACCTATTTGAATGACGTTGATTGGGTCGATAAATTTTACACATCGCCTAACTGCACAAATAAAATATGTGTTTGATTGTTTGAAACCCCACACGGGTGTTAGGATGAAATTTGAAGTTCACTCATCCTGATTGATTAAATATGTCGATCGATTGATTGACAAGCTGCTATAAGCGTTAAATGTCTATATTTGATGCTTATACAGTGTAGTGCACTTTGGTTGATGGTTGATTATTTTTCAATGCTAGGATATACATGTGTTGTATGAAAATCCATATAATTAACTTTATATGGTAATTGATTGGGCCTCATTCCAATTTGAAAAATAAAGAATATTATAAAATAAAAGTTCATGTGTTGACAGTACTCATTCATTGAGATTGGTCATGTGTTGAACGAAATATTTTGATAATAACCACTATTTTGAAAATAGAAATTTATGAAGCCGTGTTGATTAGATTGACGCCATTTTGACGTGAACGATATTTATATCGATTTTATTGATTTCGAAATGAATTGAAAACGATTTCGAAATGAAATGAATTGAAAACGAATTCAAAATGAATTGAAAACGATTTCGAAATGAATTGAAAACGAATTCAAAATGAATTGAAAACGATTTCGAAATGAATTCAAAACGATTTCGAAATGAATTGAAAACGATTTCGAAATGAATTGAAAACGATTTCGAAATGAATTGAAAACGATTTCGAAATGAAATGAATTGAAAACGATTTCGAAATGAATTGAAAACGATTTCGAAATGAAATGAATTGAAAACGATTTCGAAATGAATTGAAAACGAATTCAAAATGAATTGAAAATGATTTCGAAATGAATTGAAAACGAATTCAAATTGAATTGAAATTTGAATTGAATAGAAAAGAATTTTGAAACGAATTTATAAAGAAGAATTCAATTTTGATTTGAATTGAAATGGAAGTTGAAATTGCTTTTGAAATGAAATTAAAACGATTTATAAAATTCGTTTTAAATAGAAATCGACGAAATATATATTATATATATTATATATATAATATAATGGCCTGAATAGAACGCGCCGCGCCGCGGCAGTTCGCGAATTTCGACCATTTATTTCAAACGGATATTACGGGAGATCCGACCGTCGGATTCTCCTAAAACCGGAACCGTTGGGTTCGTATCGAAAAGAGCTTTCTAAAGAATGTTAGAAATTTGAAATCTAACGGTTGTATTTGGAGATACGTCCAAATCAAATTCGTAAAAGGTCGCTGTAAGTGCAGTTCGATGGCCATTGTTGGAAATCGACTGTACGGGCCTTGATAAAATTATTAAAAATAGTAATAATTTGTGTAAAATCATAAGAAATGATTTAGAAAGAATTGGGATGAAAAACTCCCTATTTGAAAAGATAAAAATAGATTTTTATCGAAATGAACTAGTTTTGAACTAGAATTAAAATTCTATGTATTTCTAAATAAATAAATTGAATTAGAAAAGG
The DNA here is from genome assembly GCA_030737875.1 of Allium sativum. Lineage (NCBI taxonomy): Eukaryota > Viridiplantae > Streptophyta > Magnoliopsida > Asparagales > Amaryllidaceae > Allium > Allium sativum. The sequence goes on from CM060922.1 coordinate 715,024,858, forward strand.
GTTTTAAAAATAACCAGAATATCCAATGATTGCATTGGAGTGGATTTGAATCGAAATTGTCTTCGGAATATTTCGATGTTGGAATTCGTGATTATACAGGTGTTGTTATGGAAATTTGAAAGATATATTAGTATCTTTATTTCCAATACGACATTTGTTAATCGTAGAATTTGATATTGAATATAAGCCGATATATTTTCTATTCAGAGCCTTATATTGAATATCAAATGTGATTTGGGTTTGTCGTGAATGGTGTCTTCACTAACACTGTTCTTGAACCCAGTTGAGAAATGATTAAATCTTTTTGTTTAGATTTAATGAAGTGTACCAATTAAATAAATATTTAATTGGAATTGAATTGATATTGATTTTTGGGTTTATCGTGGACAGTGTTTTAAATAACACTCGTTCTTTAACCCGATCATTGATGAAATGTGATTTTGGGTTGTCGTGAACAGTATCCTCAATAATACAGTTCTTAGACCTAAAGGAGTTAAGAAAATCAGAAACTAGCTGGAGATTAGTTAAGTTGAATAGTTTCCGAGGTATTGATCTGATGTTGGTTTCGGCCTTCGGGATTCATACTTAGGGAATTGCTCACTTGCTAATTTACAATTAGGGACTGATTGAAATGTGATGTGGTTTTGGGTTTATCGTGAACCGTGTTTTAAATGACACTGATTCTTTAACCCAGTCACGGATTAAAACTAAGTGGAGTTTTAATGAATCTTTAATTAGATTGAAATAATCGAAATGGAGTATCACCAGTTTTGCTCCAGGCGATAGTTAAATCTTTAATTAGATTTGAACGTGAAGTGGTAATTGAATTTACCGATAACACCGTGGTGTTAGATATGAAGTATAACCAGTTTTACTTCATGGGATGAATAGGTTGGGGTTGGGAAATTAAAACAAATGATTACTTCGGTAAGGTTCGCTAATCCCGACTAGTTTGAATTGATATTCAAAAGTAGATTAAAGTATAAATTCAAGGAATTTATCTTTGATAAAATTTATGGGAACCTTTCCCTATGAACGTGAAATTTAGGAACTAACTGTCGGTTAGCCAAGCAGAATGGTTTTCTGGATATTGATCTGATGTTGGTTTCGGCCTTCGGGGTTAATGTTTGGGGAATTATTCTCTGGATTAATTTACGGTTAGTGACTAATGAATTGGAATGAGGCGTATGTTGTGTTTGTGTAACACTTATTTAAAATATACGCGAGTTATTCGGAAAGACCGGGTTAATCCCATTCTGAATAACTGATACGACGATAAGTCGAAGATGAAGACGATGGTCGAAGACCGGAGGTCTTCACGTCGTTTGGGTAATTACTGATGATCTTGATTGGGCTGTACACCCAAGAAGATGGAAACAGTTAGTGATCGTCCAGACGTACTTGGAGATCGATGGATATGCGGGGTACTAGGTGCCTCCGGTTTCGTTCAGACCCAGAACGGACTTGTAAATGGACTGTGTGTCTGACATCGGATTTCATTCTGTGTGACTGATATCGGTTGCATAGGATGGTTTGCCTGTGTGGCATGCTAAGATGCAAATGATCAAGGCTTCTGTTGAAAAGCAAAGTCTTGTGGTGATGATCAAAGCACGGCCTTTGTGGCGTAGCTTTGTGTAACGTTTACCTCGCGTGTTTCACACCCGGTATGAACCAAAAACGGGAGACGGACCTCAGGGAGGACTTGCGTTTCTTTCTAGCTAGAAGTGGTGTCAGTGGTTTTACACGCCCTGACGAGTTTGACTTATGTGGTTGTTGCAGTTGCGAGGCGCCTCGGTTATATCGGTTTCGGCCGAATGCATTCTGGTCGGCTGACGGACCAGACTTACACCCCATAGGGTGGGGAGACGTATTGTTCAGGCATAATAATCCACTCCGTGTGGACCGGCCCTGTCGCTCCAAGGCTTGCCTGCGCGCTTGCCTGAGACACGGGCTAGAGCGTCTCGAATCGGTTGAGGACTATCTTTTGCCTCGGTTCATAGATGGAAATCCAATTTCCAAATACGTGACATTTGCGGTTTTATTTGTAAACCTATATATGGCGACATGATATATGGTACCCATGCCGCCTATGATTGATACTTATGATTTGAAGTTGTTTTATACACTATGCACTTATTATAGTATCAAATGATTTGTTTTAAACGTATCAAGCATTCTTTGGCTGTTATAAGGGAAAACCCTATCCCCCGGCTTTCGTTGCATTGTGTGATAGGACCTGGGTCTTATAACAGCTTCATTTTTCTTTATTTAGCATTGCGCTGTTTGTTTCATGCACTGGTATTCTTGGGAGGAAACCCGTTCCGTGTTATACGGCGTGGTCCCTTGATTTACCTAATGATTTAAAATAAAGATTAATAACTGTTTTAGTTCTCACACCAGTCACATGACTGACCTGGAGTTTATTGTTTTAACCTAAACTCTGGGTGCCCTTATTTTGACACGGGCAGCTAGTAGTTTTGGTTTTGCAGATTTATATTCACAGGATCCTGGTTAACAGCTGGAACGATATCCGGAAAGCTTTGTATCCGTATATCTCTTCTAGTTGTGTATTGTATTATTTTCCGCTGCTATGTATTTAAATGTAATTTAAATCTTTGATATTTCTGTGTAATATTTATTCGTTTATACTCTGTATATTCTTGTAATCTGATGCATTGTTGTAATATACAATGAAATGTTCTTCTGTATGCGTTCTGTTTTGTCGTGTTCTCAAACGATAGGGCGTTTCGAACGACCTGGATCGGTTTAGAGACTGGTTCGGACCGAGCGAAATTCCTTGCCGTCACAGTTGGTATCAGAGCTTTGGTTTACAAAGCTAGAGAACAAGACACATTAGAACCATACGAAAGAATTCATCAGATATTGGATTAGTAATATCCAATTAGAATGACTCGTTAGAGATGGGATCAGTAGTATCCTAGAACGAGTGTGAAAAGTATTTTTTTAAAATGAAAACAATTTTTGTTTTGAAAATTTAAATCAATTATTCGTATCTGATTATCTATTTATATTGAGTTGGACAGTCCAGTATATAAAGATTTTGCGTATACGTCTGATCCGCGTGTATTCGAAGTTTTAATATATTGGATAGATATAGAATCATACTCTAGTGGCCCGAAGATGATTCTGATGGTTGAGTACTCATCGTCAGAATTTATATTTGTGTGACGAAGGTGTGATATCTATATATTTCCATTAGACTGGTGTGAGAACCAAAAATTAGATAGGGCCTATTGTTGTGAATTGGCATCAAAAACAAGATTTTTGTATATGTATCAAAATTATGAATTTGAAACGTTAAATTCACTAATTGATTGGTGTTTGTGTTGTTTGTTCATTTGTTTGCTAATTTTAAACCATTTAGCCTAACAGAACCAAATATTGAATTATATCGAAAATTGGTTGCGTTTGCTAGCATATACATATGTTTATATTGAACAGGTCATAGCAAGGAGGCTAGAGCAGAGAATAAAATTTGTTTGCCCGACAAATAGGTACATGTTTACTACATAATTTCCTGTTTTGTTTGGGTGATGATGATTTTGTGAGCCTATTGGCTAGCCGCTTGGCTTTTTCTTTTTCTTTTTGAGATCTGAAGGACCGGGGAAGCTATTTGAAATTCCCCGATGCTCCCATTGCAGGGGAGGTTATGGCGAAATTTTTCAAAAATTTAGGGTGTTAGCCAAATTTTTGAAATTTTGAAAATTCTCAGAAACTGAAAGGTTGGAAAATGGAAGTCAGATCGAACGTAGAGTTGAATTATCAAACCACTTTCGACTTTGTTCCTTTTCGGGGACGAAAAGTTTTAAGTGGGGGAGATTGTAACAACCCGAAAATCTGGGCCAGTTTAAAATTTTTATTTTGGCAATTTTGGCGAATTTTGATTATTTAAAATGAATTATTTTAAATAATATCGGCGAGAAAATTTATTTTGAATATAATTCGAACGTATATATTATACGCGTCGTCATTAGAATATAAATATTTATATATAATCATAAATAGAATTGAAAATGGCGCGGTAGTTCGATAATTCGATTTCAAACTTCAATTGAATGTACCGGGTGCAAAACAATCCGGATTTTAGTGAAACCAAAAATAATGGAATCTAATTGATAATATCTTTCCAACGAATGCGAAAAATCAAGATTTCATATCGGGAATCAAAAGATATGTCCAGTTGAAAATTCTGAATAGTCGCTATGGAATTCAGGCCCTTAAAAATGGACATTTTGCAAACGACCTCGGATTTCGACGAAACCAGTTTGGTTGGGTCCGGGATGTGAAGTTATTGCTAGATTCCAAATTTCATAATTTTTAGAATCAATATGTGAGCGTGGCAAAAGAAAACGCGTTTGACCAGTTTCAGTTGATTTTAATCGACTGGAAATTGGCCATTTTTCTAACGGTCTCAGAATTCGACGAAACTAGTTTTGTTAGGACCGTATCGTCAATACGAAGCTAGAAAATATTTTTATGGAATTTTTCTAGTTAGTATGTGACCCCGGTAATTTGAAATGTACGTTTAAAATTCAATATAGCAATTTAAATGTAAATTAAACGGAAACTGATTCAAACAGTCGAATCAGCTTGCGATACATATCCCATTGTGTTCGGAATGGGGGTGAAACGCTATGGGCGACAGGCGGTGGACCTCGTTTTGAGGTTGTATGTGAAAGTCAACTTTATTTTGAATTTAATAATAAAAAAAAAAAAACTCCTTTCCCCCTTTTTTAACTCTGCCCCCCCCCCCGATCAAATTGATTTTTCAGAAATAAAAAAAAAAGAAAGAAAGAAGAAGGGGGAGCGCAGCAGCGCCGCCGCGCCCAGGGAGCCGCCGTCGCCCAACCGGAGCTCCGCCCCACCTCCCCGAGCTCCGCCTCTCTCTCCCCTTCCTCTCCCATCGAAACCGCCCGACGCGAGCTCCTCCGACCAGGCGAGCTCCTCCGACCGCAGCAGACCACCGCACCGTCCGACCCCCCCCCCTTTTGCATCCCCCTTCCTCCGACGAACCCGCGATCGATGAGAACCACCCTGTAAGTCTTTTTAGCTTATTTATTTTATTATTTATGTTTTTTTATATAAATAGAAAACTGTTTTTTTATATAATATAAAACTGTTTTTTTTATATAATAGAAAACTGATTTTTAATAAATAGAAAACTATTTTTTTTATATAAATAAAAACTGATTTCGTTTTAAGGTATAAAACTGATCTAACTGTTTTTAATAAGTGTTTAAAACTGTTTTTAATAAGTGTTTAAAACTGTTTTTAATAAGTGTTTAAAACTGTTTTTAATAAGTGTTTAAAACTGATTTTAAAATAAAAGTAAAAACTGATTTTATATGATTTTAAAAACTGATTTTTTTTAGAAAAAGGTTTGAACTTTAAAATTGAAAAGATCGGGTTTTTTGAATAGGAAAGATCATATTTTTAAAATAGAAAAGGCGAAATTTTTATTGGGTAGAAGAAATAAAGATTCGATTTTTATATATTGAACTTTGAAATAAAAATTCGATTTTTATATATTGAACTTTGAAATAAAGATTCGATTTTTATATATTGAACTTTGAAATAAAAATTCGATTTTTATATATTGAACTTTGAAATAAAAATTCGATTTTTATATATTGAACTTTGAAATAAAAATTCGATTTTTATATATTGAACTTTGAAATAAAAATTCGATTTTTATATATTGAACTTTGAAATAAAGATTCGATTTTTATATATTGAACTTTGAAATAAAAATTCGATTTTTATATACTGAACTTTGAAATAAAAATTCGATTTTTATATACTGAACTTTGAAATAAAAATTCGATTTTTATATATTGAACTTTGAAATAAAAATTCGATTTTTATATATTGAACTTTGAAATAAAAATTCGATTTTTATATATTGAACTTTGAAGTAAAAATTCGATTTTTATATATTGAACTTTGAAGTAAAAATTCGATTTTCATATATTGAACTTTGAAGTAAAAATTCGATTTTCATATATTGAACTTTGAAATAAAAATTCGATTTTCATATATTGAACTTTGAAATAAAAATTCGATTTTTATATATTGAACTTTGAAATAAAAATTCAATTTTTATATATATAGTGGCCTTGGGCAACGAAGGTGACAAAAAGGCGAAACGACGAAGACTCCTGCAAAAGAAGAGTCGAGATGGTTGGATAGCTAAAAGTGAGAATTTCTCACCTTTCTATTTTATTTCTAGTTATATATATATACTAGGATGCAGACGGTGCTTAGTAGCACCCGACACAATCGTCCACAGACCATGGACTTGTTTGTTTGACTGTTTGGTGATTGATTGCGATATTGGTTTGAATGTGGTTTGTGGTGTGAAAAATCGAATCGATAAATTGGTTAGGATTAGACGTGCGCCGTTATAAGGCGAAGGAGTAAGGCTAGGTTAGACCCTTACTCCAAAGTTTGTGGTTTGCATAACGAATTGATTTGATTGATGTGTGAATGGCGTGGGCCTTCACTAGACCGGGGATAAGGCTAGGCCTTGTCCCGTTTCTAGTGTCGTGCCGTTATGCCGCCGAAATTTTCTAAAATAAGTTAGAAAAATAAAAATAGCATTTTATTTAACGAATGAACTGAATAGAAATTCATATGTTAAAATAAAATGTGTTATCGTTAAAAATATAATTTTTAACGTGAATGTGAATAAATAAATATTCATTTACAAGCCAGACGGTTTGTTTATGTACACCTATTTGAATGACGTTGATTGGGTCGATAAATTTTACACATCGCCTAACTGCACAAATAAAATATGTGTTTGATTGTTTGAAACCCCACACGGGTGTTAGGATGAAATTTGAAGTTCACTCATCCTGATTGATTAAATATGTCGATCGATTGATTGACAAGCTGCTATAAGCGTTAAATGTCTATATTTGATGCTTATACAGTGTAGTGCACTTTGGTTGATGGTTGATTATTTTTCAATGCTAGGATATACATGTGTTGTATGAAAATCCATATAATTAACTTTATATGGTAATTGATTGGGCCTCATTCCAATTTGAAAAATAAAGAATATTATAAAATAAAAGTTCATGTGTTGACAGTACTCATTCATTGAGATTGGTCATGTGTTGAACGAAATATTTTGATAATAACCACTATTTTGAAAATAGAAATTTATGAAGCCGTGTTGATTAGATTGACGCCATTTTGACGTGAACGATATTTATATCGATTTTATTGATTTCGAAATGAATTGAAAACGATTTCGAAATGAAATGAATTGAAAACGAATTCAAAATGAATTGAAAACGATTTCGAAATGAATTGAAAACGAATTCAAAATGAATTGAAAACGATTTCGAAATGAATTGAAAACGATTTCGAAATGAATTGAAAACGATTTCGAAATGAATTGAAAACGATTTCGAAATGAAATGAATTGAAAACGATTTCGAAATGAATTGAAAACGATTTCGAAATGAAATGAATTGAAAACGATTTCGAAATGAATTGAAAACGAATTCAAAATGAATTGAAAATGATTTCGAAATGAATTGAAAACGAATTCAAATTGAATTGAAATTTGAATTGAATAGAAAAGAATTTTGAAACGAATTTATAAAGAAGAATTCAATTTTGATTTGAATTGAAATGGAAGTTGAAATTGCTTTTGAAATGAAATTAAAACGATTTATAAAATTCGTTTTAAATAGAAATCGACGAAATATATATTATATATATTATATATATAATATAATGGCCTGAATAGAACGCGCCGCGCCGCGGCAGTTCGCGAATTTCGACCATTTATTTCAAACGGATATTACGGGAGATCCGACCGTCGGATTCTCCTAAAACCGGAACCGTTGGGTTCGTATCGAAAAGAGCTTTCTAACGAATGTTAGAAATTTGAAATCTAACGGTTGGATTTGGAGATACGTCCAAATCAAATTCGAAAAAGGTCGCTATAAGTGCAGTTCGATGGCCATTGTTGGAAATCGACTGTACGGGCCTTGATAAAATTATTAAAAATAGTAATAATTTGTGTAAAATCATAAGAAATGATTTAGAAAGAATTGGGATGAAAAACTCCCTATTTGAAAAGATAAAAATAGATTTTTATCGAAATGAACTAGTTTTGAACTAGAATTAAAATTCTATGTATTTCTAAATAAATAAATTGAATTAGAAAAGGGTTTTAAAAATAACCAGAATATCCAATGATTGCATTGGAGTGGATTTGAATCGAAATTGTCTTCGGAATATTTCGATGTTGGAATTCGTGATTATACAGGTGTTGTTATGGAAATTTGAAAGATATATTAGTATCGTTATTTCCAATACGACATTTGTTAATCGTAGAATTTGATATTGAATATAAGCCGATATATTTTCTATTCAGAGCCTTATATTGAATATCAAATGTGATTTGGGTTTGTCGTGAATGGTGTCTTCACTAACACTGTTCTTGAACCCAGTTGAGAAATGATTAAATCTTTTTGTTTAGATTTAATGAAGTGTACCAATTAAATAAATATTTAATTGGAATTGAATTGATATTGATTTTTGGGTTTATCGTGGACAGTGTTTTAAATAACACTCGTTCTTTAACCCGATCATTGATGAAATGTGATTTTGGGTTGTCGTGAACAGTATCCTCAATAATACAGTTCTTAGACCTAAAGGAGTTAAGAAAATCAGAAACTAGCTGGAGATTAGTTAAGTTGAATAGTTTCCGAGGTATTGATCTGATGTTGGTTTCGGCCTTCGGGATTCATACTTAGGGAATTGCTCACTTGCTAATTTACAATTAGGGACTGATTGAAATGTGATGTGGTTTTGGGTTTATCGTGAACCGTGTTTTAAATGACACTGATTCTTTAACCCAGTCACGGATTAAAACTAAGTGGAGTTTTAATGAATCTTTAATTAGATTGAAATAATCGAAATGGAGTATCACCAGTTTTGCTCCAGGCGATAGTTAAATCTTTAATTAGATTTGAACGTGAAGTGGTAATTGAATTTACCGATAACACCGTGGTGTTAGATATGAAGTATAACCAGTTTTACTTCATGGGATGAATAGGTTGGGGTTGGGAAATTAAAACAAATGATTACTTCGGTAAGGTTCGCTAATCCCGACTAGTTTGAATTGATATTCAAAAGTAGATTAAAGTATAAATTCAAGGAATTTATCTTTGATAAAATTTATGGGAACCTTTCCCTATGAACGTGAAATTTAGGAACTAACTGTCGGTTAGCCAAGCAGAATGGTTTTCTGGATATTGATCTGATGTTGGTTTCGGCCTTCGGGGTTAATGTTTGGGGAATTATTCTCTGGATTAATTTACGGTTAGTGACTAATGAATTGGAATGAGGCGTATGTTGTGTTTGTGTAACACTTATTTAAAATATACGCGAGTTATTCGGAAAGACCGGGTTAATCCCATTCTGAATAACTGATACGACGATAAGTCGAAGATGAAGACGATGGTCGAAGACCGGAGGTCTTCACGTCGTTTGGGTAATTACTGATGATCTTGATTGGGCTGTACACCCAAGAAGATGGAAACAGTTAGTGATCGTCCAGACGTACTTTGAAACGACCCGCAAATCCGTGCTATCTGAATTGACTAATAACACCACACGTCCAACTCAAATTGCACAGAAATACGACTCATTATTAGAAAGAAGTTAGAGGATGAGAAATAGAAAGAAAGAAATATTAGAATAGAAGAAAACGAAGATCACAACTCACAGCGGAACGAATAAAATATATTATATAACATAAGCTTTGAAATACAAATCTGTTTTGTACATATACACATACCATCATCAGAGTACACATAACATTTGATTCAGCGGAAGTAACTCTAAATAACTAACGTTGAAGCCTCCTGCTTCAAGCTCCTCCAAGTGTATCTGTAAAAGCCTGAAACACTTGACTGCCCGTACAAATTTGGGCACCCAAGAGTTTAGGGAAAACAAAACAAAATAAACTCTGGGTCAGTCATGGGACTGGTGTGAGTAAACTCCAACCACTTGTTTAACTTTCAAAACTCTTTTCGAAAGAAAAGATAATAGTAAGACCAGCCCACACATAAACACGGACGGTTTTTACCTTACTATAACCCAAAAACACTTTGATACGAAAATCCAGTGATATTATAATAATGTCTATATCAAGTAAATAACCAAATAGCAGAACGCTTGCATCTCACGCTCCACATTTATAGTATATAATCAAAAACCGCATGGCGCTTATTGGAGATTGGATTTCCAACATGACAAGGTATGGGACCACCTTCCGATGATGTATCTCTAGAGGCAAATACACCTGGGTTCAACAAGAACGTCTTGCAACCCGGCCCACACATGACCGACCACTCATTTCGCTTGAGTGTATCGAATGTATATCACCAACGGTTGGACTCAAACCACCGTTTCCCGAATGGGCAGAATCGATAGATTTAGAACAAAAATAATTTCTCTAGATAGGTGATTATACACCCTAATGGGTGCGACCCACATAGCCATGCTGCCTGCCCGATTTTTGTCCTTTCCCGGTTGTTGAGGCCTGAGGCTACGATTACTTACCATTCCTTGATAACACAATTACTTTGAATGCCACATTGTCAGATCCGTTAATCACTAGTTGAGTTTGCACAAATATTCTGGATATTATGCTAAGGGAATAAATCCGTTGCAACCATATACATTTATACAGACCAACCCATTTGATCATTGGAAATACTTTGTCATACATTCGTCCATTTACGTTCGTTCTGGGACTGAACGAAACCGAAGGCACTATTTCTATTACTAGAAAAGCCCTTGCACTTTACTCCGTCTTCAATATATTCAGCATACTTGGTTCGCAACGCTTATGCCGATACGGAGTGGTTCTTCGGATAATAATCCAACCGGTCTCTCCATATTGACAACGATGGTCAAAAACTTCGATAGTCTGTGATTTAACTATCGAATAAAAACAAGTGTTCATCCAAACATATCAAACAAATCACTGGGCCCTTTAATTAATATTCATTAATTAAACCACTTCTCTATTTTCTCAATCAATATTTGTTAGCCAAATAATTTCAATAATCATTCTTGGCTCTTATGCCATTTAGAAAACGTTTCCAAATATTAACTTCTTTTATTTCTATATATTAGAAAATATCTCTATCTGCAATTGAAACAATTTCAATCACTTATCTCTATCCCTTTTTGTTTGCAATATTCGATTTTTATATTCACTTTACTATCGAATTCAATACGTCGATATAATGATCTCTAATTATCAAAATATCTTAAAAATATTCTAACTCCTTAAATTTCCGGAAAATTTCGCCATAACCTCCCCTGTATCGGGAGCATCGGGAAATTGCAAATAGCATCCCGGTATCTTCCTCAATCAAAAAGAAAAAGGAAAAGCCAAGCGGCTTGCCGATACGGCGCATAAATCTCATATATGAATTAAACATGTACCTTTTTGTTGAGCACTACATTTATAACTTCATATACTTCATCCCAAACCTGCTTAACACATATTCACCTGTTTGCAATTCAATTCAATACTATCTAATCGCTTGAATTCAGTTTCGCCCATTTATTCTTTAAATTGGCCCTTTTCCCTATTTCACTTCTTGTTGAACATAACATGCTCAAATTTGATTCCACTTGCTTATACAAATCAAATTCTCTTTTTTTTTCCCATTTCTAGTTTCATAATTGGTTCGAATATGAAATCACAAGTTAATTTACTTATTCACAGTTTGCTCGATTCAATCGTTTTAACTAATTCATTTGTCAGTTTGCAAATTAACTCTTTTGCCTGTATCTCTTTGATATTTGAATATAACCTATCCAAATATATTTCAACTTGATTATACTAATTGAATTTCATTTTCAATTCACGTTCTATATTCGATTTCCAATATATATTTACAAATTCCCTTCACCTTTCAAAGTTCATCGTCAAAATTCGATTAACTAACTTCTCTTTGTCTTAGTCAACTCTATTCAATAATCAAAATATGATTATTGATTTTAAAAACCATTTCCTTTACTTCACTTAAGTCGCATATATTTTATAACTCAAATCTGAGATTTTCTAAATAGAAACTTCGGATTTTATTTGCTTAAAAATCCTTTTATAAAATTAAATAAACCATTATAGTTTTAAACGATTCTGGCGCTGTTTTTCTGAAAATTTGATTTTGACATAACTCGAAATCTATACGACGAAATTCAGATTTTTCTCCTTCATCAGAAAACTATTATCAAATCGGCCCTGACGTTTCTTGTTTCAAAGAATTCTGACTTCAATCGAGTTCGGTATACTCGATTGAAGTTCGAATCGCTATCTTACGAACTGCAGCGCTGCGGCGAGTTCGTTTTTAATTATATTTATAAATATAAACGTTAAACTTCTTTAAAATGAATTCAACTTCATTTAACTCCATTTGAATTCCTTGATTCAAATTCCCATCTCACTTTGAATTCCATATTCAAATTTCAATTCCTTTTCTATTTGATATTCAAATTCAATATTTGAATTTCTATTTGAATTCCCTATATTCAAATTCGATACTTGAATTCATTTGAATTCTTTTATTCAAACTTTATACTTAAATTCCATTGGAACTTCTATATTCAAATTTCTATATTTGAATTCTATTGAAATTCAAATATTCAAACTCCTTTTTAAATTCTATATTCAAAATTCCATAGTTAAAACCCATTTGAATTTCATATTCAAATCCCATAGACCAAATCCTATTTGAATTCAACTTGAATCTCTTATATTCAAATTTCATTTTTCATTTTCGACCCCATTTGAATTTCTAATATTCAAATTCATTTTCAACACCATTTGAATTTCCATTATTCAAATTCATTTGAATTCCCTTGAATTCAAATTCCATTTCAAAACTATTTGGATTCCCTATTTTGAAATCCTATTTCAATTCTACTTTGAAATCCTACTTTCAAAGTTTATTTCAAATTCTATTTTGAAATCTCATATTCAAATTTCTACTTGAATTTCTATATTCAAATTCAACACTTGAATTTCTATTTCAAATCTCTATTCAAATTTCATATTTGAATTCCAATTCAAATCTTTATTCAAATTTCATATTTGAATTCCAATTCCAATCTCTATTTAATTCTTCTTTGAAATTCTATTTTCAAAGTCTATTTCAAATTCTCTTTTGAAAATTCTATTTTGAAATTCTATTTCAAATTCTATTTGGAAAATTTTATTTCAAATTCTCTATATTCAACACCATTGCACGTTCTATATTCAAATCCACCTTGGGTTTTCTATTTGAATTCTAAATTCAAATTTTCCATTTCCTTTTCTTTTTGAATTCAAATTTTCATTTCCTTTTCTTTTTGAATTCAAATTTTCATTTCCTTTTCTTTTTGAATTCAAATTCTATATTTAAATTTTCTTTTGAATCATATTTTCAAAACACTTGGATTTCTATTTCTGAATTATCAAATGATAATTTTTTTTCACTTCATTTATAACTTCGTTATAAAAGAACTATTTATAAACTTCGTTTATAAAGGAACTACTTGTTTTATTTTTCAAAACAAGTTTATAATTTATTTCCCTTTTAAAATTCAAATTCTATTTAAAAATAGAATTTTTTCCTTTTTAAATCTCCAATATCCTTTCACGATATTTTTAAATATCATTACTTAAGCCCAGTGATATTTAAACACACAAAGCAACCAAATATTTATTTTCCTAACACATCATATATAACAATATATATGCAAACAAATAAACAACAGATAATATATTTTTTTTTTTTTATATTTATCCGTTTAAATTTACCTTTAGGGGTTCCGAATCCTTATTGACATCTAACAACCGACGTCTCCAAGTTTATACGATATTATGAACCTAACGGGACCAGTTCTAAAATTCAATTCGACTGTTAAAAGAGAGAACAATTAAAATTAATGATTTAAACTCAATTAAAAATATAAATCGATTTTTAAACAATTAAATTCGCCGATAATAAATTACTATTATCATTCTAATTCAAATAGAATTTATATTAATCTATAGAATTGTTTTGATACAGTTTTAATTCTGAATTCAATCGTTACTGTTTCATATTATGATAATTATCAAAATAAATCGTATTTCGATTATTTAATCGATATTCCAATATAAAAATTCTTTTATATTATCAACACAATATTTAAAACGATATTAAATATTTAAAATAAATTGTTCAAAAATCCGGGTCGTTACATTCTTCCCCCCTTAAAATAATTTCGTCCTCGAAATTGCTAAGGTAGAAAAAATGGTACAAATCTATAAAAATTATCTTATGTTGAAACTCAACTCCTCATATTTCAATAAATTAACTCCAACCAAAACTTTTGGTCTTCACACATTTGATTCGAATGGTCTACGATCAATCCATTTATATCCAATCTATATTCCGTTAAACCTATTCAAATTGATTCTAATCAATTCATTCACTTCGACCCATTTAACTTGCTTAAGTTAAATTTAAATTCCGGAATTCAAATTCCTGGGTTTTTCTTTCAAATCCTTTGAAATACATAAATGTATACTTATATTTATTTTCATCTCAATTCAAAACATTTGAATTTTCAAACCACTTGCTTTCCTCCAAAACAAATTTCTATCAAATTTTCTAAGGTAGCAATCTATCACTTAGAAACTCGAAAATGAACACTGATGATGTTGCAATCATCATCAGAATTATTTTCCAGTCACTGAAGTGAGTTTAGTGCTTTATCATTTCAAAATCCATGATTTCCTTTCAAATCTTTAAAACAAATCTATATTATTTTAATATACTTTGAAAAATATTTTCAACTTCCCAGGATTTTGAATTCTTAATTCTGGTTTGAATTAAATTCTAATTCATCTCATTTGTATATTAAATTTCTATACAAATTCTATTTGGTTATAAATAACCATTCTAATTTTATAATCTCGTTTGATTATAATCCTAACAATCAACACATCCATATAATAATAATTCTAGAAAATTATTCTTTCTATATCAAAAATGGAAATTTTGGGTAAAATTATTTCATTTACCCTCTTTAAAACTATATCATGTCGTATTTTCTGTCCAAGTGTTTACAAACTCCTATCGACGTCGTGGCGTCCCACGATTCGACCAGAATTCATAAACCACTCAACAGACTAGCCAACACAATATAAAACAACTTTTATATCAACTAACAAATACGCTCTCTCGTATCTATATACTCAACTCATTCTAGGATACTACTGATCCTATCTCTAATGAGCACAACTCCACAAAGCCTAGGTATTCGCTCAACCTAAGCTCTGATACCAACTGAAACGACCCGCAAATCCGTGCTATCTGAATTGACTAATAACACCACACGTCCAACTCAAATTGCACAGAAATACGACTCATTATTAGAAAGAAGTTAGAGGATGAGAAATAGAAAGAAAGAAATATTAGAATAGAAGAAAACGAAGATCACAACTCACAGCGGAACGAATAAAATATATTATATAACATAAGCTTTGAAATACAAATCTGTTTTGTACATATACACATACCATCATCAGAGTACACATAACATTTGATTCAGCGGAAGTAACTCTAAATAACTAACGTTGAAGCCTCCTGCTTCAAGCTCCTCCAAGTGTATCTGTAAAAGCCTGAAACACTTGACTGCCCGTACAAATTTGGGCACCCAAGAGTTTAGGGAAAACAAAACAAAATAAACTCTGGGTCAGTCATGGGACTGGTGTGAGTAAACTCCAACCACTTGTTTAACTTTCAAAACTCTTTTCGAAAGAAAAGATAGTAGTAAGACCAGCCCACACATAAACACGGACGGTTTTTACCTTACTATAACCCAAAAACACTTTGATACGAAAATCCAGTGATATTATAATAATGTCTATATCAAGTAAATAACCAAATAGCAGAACGCTTGCATCTCACGCTCCACATTTATAGTATATAATCAAAAACCGCATGGCGCTTATTGGAGATTGGATTTCCAACATGACAAGGTATGGGACCACCTTCCGATGATGTATCTCTAGAGGCAAATACACCTGGGTTCAACAAGAACGTCTTGCAACCCGGCCCACACATGACCGACCACTCATTTCGCTTGAGTGTATCGAATGTATATCACCAACGGTTGGACTCAAACCACCGTTTCCCGAATGGGCAGAATCGATAGATTTAGAACAAAAAGAATTTCTCTAGATAGGTGATTATACACCCTAATGGGTGCGACCCACATAGCCATGCTGCCTGCCCGATTTTTGTCCTTTCCCGGTTGTTGAGGCCTGAGGCTACGATTACTTACCATTCCTTGATAACACAATTACTTTGAATGCCACATTGTCAGATCCGTTAATCACTAGTTGAGTTTGCACAAATATTCTGGATATTATGCTAAGGGAATAAATCCGTTGCAACCATATACATTTATACAGACCAACCCATTTGATCATTGGAAATACTTTGTCAGACATTCGTCCATTTACGTTCGTTCTGGGACTGAACGAAACCGAAGGCACTATTTCTATTACTAGAAAAGCCCTTGCACTTTACTCCGTCTTCAATATATTCAGCATACTTGGTTCGCAACGCTTATGCCGATACGGAGTGGTTCTTCGGATAATAATCCAACCGGTCTCTCCATATTGACAACGATGGTCAAAAACTTCGATAGTCTGTGATTTAACTATCGAATAAAAACAAGTGTTCATCCAAACATATCAAACAAATCACTGGGCCCTTTAATTAATATTCATTAATTAAACCACTTCTCTATTTTCTCAATCAATATTTGTTAGCCAAATAATTTCAATAATCATTCTTGGCTCTTATGCCATTTAGAAAACGTTTCCAAATATTAACTTCTTTTATTTCTATATATTAGAAAATATCTCTATCTGCAATTGAAACAATTTCAATCACTTATCTCTATCCCTTTTTGTTTGCAATATTCGATTTTTATATTCACTTTACTATCGAATTCAATACGTCGATATAATGATCTCTAATTATCAAAATATCTTAAAAATATTCTAACTCCTTAAATTTCCGGAAAATTTCGCCATAACCTCCCCTGTATCGGGAGCATCGGGAAATTGCAAATAGCATCCCGGTATCTTCCTCAATCAAAAAGAAAAAGGAAAAGCCAAGCGGCTTGCCGATACGGCGCATAAATCTCATATATGAATTAAACATGTACCTTTTTGTTGAGCACTACATTTATAACTTCATATACTTCATCCCAAACCTGCTTAACACATATTCACCTGTTTGCAATTCAATTCAATACTATCTAATCGCTTGAATTCAGTTTCGCCCATTTATTCTTTAAATTGGCCCTTTTCCCTATTTCACTTCTTGTTGAACATAACATGCTCAAATTTGATTCCACTTGCTTATACAAATCAAATTCTCTTTTTTTTTCCCATTTCTAGTTTCATAATTGGTTCGAATATGAAATCACAAGTTAATTTACTTATTCACAGTTTGCTCGATTCAATCGTTTTAACTAATTCATTTGTCAGTTTGCAAATTAACTCTTTTGCCTGTATCTCTTTGATATTTGAATATAACCTATCCAAATATATTTCAACTTGATTATACTAATTGAATTTCATTTTCAATTCACGTTCTATATTCGATTTCCAATATATATTTACAAATTCCCTTCACCTTTCAAAGTTCATCGTCAAAATTCGATTAACTAACTTCTCTTTGTCTTAGTCAACTCTATTCAATAATCAAAATATGATTATTGATTTTAAAAACCATTTCCTTTACTTCACTTAAGTCGCATATATTTTATAACTCAAATCTGAGATTTTCTAAATAGAAACTTCGGATTTTATTTGCTTAAAAATCCTTTTATAAAATTAAATAAACCATTATAGTTTTAAACGATTCTGGCGCTGTTTTTCTGAAAATTTGATTTTGACATAACTCGAAATCTATACGACGAAATTCAGATTTTTCTCCTTCATCAGAAAACTATTATCAAATCGGCCCTGACGTTTCTTGTTTCAAAGAATTCTGACTTCAATCGAGTTCGGTATACTCGATTGAAGTTCGAATCGCTATCTTACGAACTGCAGCGCTGCGGCGAGTTCGTTTTTAATTATATTTATAAATATAAACGTTAAACTTCTTTAAAATGAATTCAACTTCATTTAACTCCATTTGAATTCCTTGATTCAAATTCCCATCTCACTTTGAATTCCATATTCAAATTTCAATTCCTTTTCTATTTGATATTCAAATTCAATATTTGAATTTCTATTTGAATTCCCTATATTCAAATTCGATACTTGAATTCATTTGAATTCTTTTATTCAAACTTTATACTTAAATTCCATTGGAACTTCTATATTCAAATTTCTATATTTGAATTCTATTGAAATTCAAATATTCAAACTCCTTTTTAAATTCTATATTCAAAATTCCATAGTTAAAACCCATTTGAATTTCATATTCAAATCCCATAGACCAAATCCTATTTGAATTCAACTTGAATCTCTTATATTCAAATTTCATTTTTCATTTTCGACCCCATTTGAATTTCTAATATTCAAATTCATTTTCAACACCATTTGAATTTCCATTATTCAAATTCATTTGAATTCCCTTGAATTCAAATTCCATTTCAAAACTATTTGGATTCCCTATTTTGAAATCCTATTTCAATTCTACTTTGAAATCCTACTTTCAAAGTTTATTTCAAATTCTATTTTGAAATCTCATATTCAAATTTCTACTTGAATTTCTATATTCAATTCCATGTTCAAATTCAACACTTGAATTTCTATTTCAAATCTCTATTCAAATTTCATATTTGAATTCCAATTCAAATCTTTATTCAAATTTCATATTTGAATTCCAATTCCAATCTCTATTTAATTCTTCTTTGAAATTCTATTTTCAAAGTCTATTTCAAATTCTCTTTTGAAAATTCTATTTTGAAATTCTATTTCAAATTCTATTTGGAAAATTTTATTTCAAATTCTCTATATTCAACACCATTGCACGTTCTATATTCAAATCCACCTTGGGTTTTCTATTTGAATTCTAAATTCAAAATTTCCATTTCCTTTTCTTTTTGAATTCAAATTTTCATTTCCTTTTCTTTTTGAATTCAAATTTTCATTTCCTTTTCTTTTTGAATTCAAATTCTATATTTAAATTTTCTTTTGAATCATATTTTCAAAACACTTGGATTTCTATTTCTGAATTATCAAATGATAATTTTTTTTCACTTCATTTATAACTTCGTTATAAAAGAACTATTTATAAACTTCGTTTATAAAGGAACTACTTGTTTTATTTTTCAAAACAAGTTTATAATTTATTTCCCTTTTAAAATTCAAATTCTATTTAAAAATAGAATTTTTTCCTTTTTAAATCTCCAATATCCTTTCACGATATTTTTAAATATCATTACTTAAGCCCAGTGATATTTAAACACACAAAGCAACCAAATATTTATTTTCCTAACACATCATATATAACAATATATATGCAAACAAATAAACAACAGATAATATATTTTTTTTTTTTTTTATATTTATCCGTTTAAATTTACCTTTAGGGGTTCCGAATCCTTATTGACATCTAACAACCGACGTCTCCAAGTTTATACGATATTATGAACCTAACGGGACCAGTTCTAAAATTCAATTCGACTGTTAAAAGAGAGAACAATTAAAATTAATGATTTAAACTCAATTAAAAATATAAATCGATTTTTAAACAATTAAATTCGCCGATAATAAATTACTATTATCATTCTAATTCAAATAGAATTTATATTAATCTATAGAATTGTTTTGATACAGTTTTAATTCTGAATTCAATCGTTACTGTTTCATATTATGATAATTATCAAAATAAATCGTATTTCGATTATTTAATCGATATTCCAATATAAAAATTCTTTTATATTATCAACACAATATTTAAAACGATATTAAATATTTAAAATAAATTGTTCAAAAATCCGGGTCGTTACATACTTGGAGATCGATGGATATGCGGGGTACTAGGTGCCTCCGGTTTCGTTCAGACCCAGAACGGACTTGTAAATGGACTGTGTGTCTGACATCGGATTTCATTCTGTGTGACTGATATCGGTTGCATAGGATGGTTTGCCTGTGTGGCATGCTAAGATGCAAATGATCAAGGCTTCTGTTGAAAAGCAAAGTCTTGTGGTGATGATCAAAGCACGGCCTTTGTGGCGTAGCTTTGTGTAACGTTTACCTCGCGTGTTTCACACCCAGTATGAACCAAAAACGGGAGACGGACCTCAGGGAGGACTTGCGTTTCTTTCTAGCTAGAAGTGGCGTCAGTGGTTTTACACGCCCTGACGAGTTTGACTTATGTGGTTGTTGCAGTTGCGAGGCGCCTCGGTTATATCGGTTTCGGCCGAATGCATTCTGGTCGGCTGACGGACCAGACTTACACCCCATAGGGTGGGGAGACGTATTGTTCAGGCATAATAATCCACTCCGTGTGGACCGGCCCTGTCGCTCCAAGGCTTGCCTGCGCGCTTGCCTGAGACACGGGCTAGAGCGTCTCGAATCGGTTGAGGACTATCTTTTGCCTCGGTTCATAGATGGAAATCCAATTTCCAAATACGTGACATTTGCGGTTTTATTTGTAAACCTATATATGGCGACATGATATATGGTACCCATGCCGCCTATGATTGATACTTATGATTTGAAGTTGTTTTATACACTATGCACTTATTATAGTATCAAATGATTTGTTTTAAACGTATCAAGCATTCTTTGGCTGTTATAAGGGAAAACCCTATCCCCCGGCTTTCGTTGCATTGTGTGATAGGACCTGGGTCTTATAACAGCTTCATTTTTCTTTATTTAGCATTGCGCTGTTTGTTTCATGCACTGGTATTCTTGGGAGGAAACCCGTTCCGTGTTATACGGCGTGGTCCCTTGATTTACCTAATGATTTAAAATAAAGATTAATAACTGTTTTAGTTCTCACACCAGTCACATGACTGACCTGGAGTTTATTGTTTTAACCTAAACTCTGGGTGCCCTTATTTTGACACGGGCAGCTAGTAGTTTTGGTTTTGCAGATTTATATTCACAGGATCCTGGTTAACAGCTGGAACGATATCCGGAAAGCTTTGTATCCGTATATCTCTTCTAGTTGTGTATTGTATTATTTTCCGCTGCTATGTATTTAAATGTAATTTAAATCTCTGATATTTCTGTGTAATATTTATTCGTTTATACTCTGTATATTCTTGTAATCTGATGCATTGTTGTAATATACAATGAAATGTTCTTCTGTATGCGTTCTGTTTTGTCGTGTTCTCAAACGATAGGGCGTTTCGAACGACCTGGATCGGTTTAGAGACTGGTTCGGACCGAGCGAAATTCCTTGCCGTCACAAGGGAATTTTAATTAATACGGACGATTTCAGCGACGGACGAATAAAGGTGAGTTAAACTCGCTCAGTTCCGTACTTATATTTATTATAAGCTGGTTTTAATATTTATTTGCTATGTTTGCTGAATATTGGTTGATTTGATGACTGTTTGGATGGTGTTAAATTTTGTTATACCGATTATTTAAATTAAACTTTGTTTAATTTAAGTGAAACGACATCATTATTTTTAACATGATTTCCAAACAAGGTAACTCACCTTGTTGGTTACTTTTATAACGATATAAACATACATAAATTTAATTGGATGTTTGCATTATTGTTATTGGTTGACCACTATCGGTTGAATTGATGATTTTGCATATGATCATCACACAAACGGTTTGACCGGTATGACTAGATTTTTGGTTTGAATATTGATTGTTGAATAGATTCAATGGTTGTTGTGTTATTAACCAATGGTTAGTATCGGTTAAGGAATTTACAGCAGATGGCCCAAATACAAAATGTTTTTTTTTAAAGGTTGATTCACCGTCAGGTGAATCGATAGAAATTAAGTTATGAAATTTATTTAAAACTGAATCTATATTTTTAATTATATTAGTTAATTGGGTTTATAAAGAGGAAATAAACCAACCATATTTACATTGATTGTTTTAATCAAAATCACTATTTTGTACCGGAAATCTAACCGTGCGCGAAGCACGTGCTTCATCTCAATAATGGGATGATACTTATACGTACAAGACTAATGAGCAAGAGAGTGGATTTTAACAACCGAGGTTAATTGTTTTAAGTAACAATTTAAAAGGAGATTATGTTGAAGTGGTTTTTTTTCCAAATAATCAAATGTGATTATTTAAATTAATTGAATTTAGTGGAAAGATGAATTGAGATCTGATTAACTAGTTAATCAGGTTAGAGTTGGCCAAGTCAACTATGTTAATCATAATGGAATTATTACATTAATTTCATGGGATGTAATTAATGATTAAGTAAACATTTTCATAAAATAAGACATTTGACTATCATTTATTTCTTTAATAATAATCCAAGTAGAAATACTGGAATTTGAAAAGAGCAATGGAGGCTTACGTATCGATATGGTCTATTTAGAATAAAATGATATTTTAAAGCAAAGGATATTAACGATAATACAAGTTAAGTTTAAATTTAAGTTTGAAGAGAATTCTTATGTAAAGTTCCATTTAATTGGATTTTTAAAAATCTAAGGTTTTGACGAACCCGAGTTTTACTAAATATTATTGGGCGAGTTATTAAATATGAATTTTTGAAATGGAGATCAAACGAAAAGCCCAAGTTGATTTGTGTAGTTAAACAAGTGGAGTATAAAGATTAAGATGATACTACATCAAGACAGAATCAAAATAGGATTTGTTTGATATTAGGAATAAATATCGGTTTGGGGTATTGCACCTGATACTTGCCTGAAGATAAGAATGTGTTGATCAAGGTCTGAGAGGTAATTAAAATACCCCAACTTGAACAACTGCAGGATTGTCGGAAGATGATATTAGTTGTAGTGGTGAAGGTTTTAAAAGTGATTCATTAGGAGAAATGATAAAGAAATGTTATTGGAAGAAAATGTAGAAATATATATATAATGGAATTTGGAAATAAAAGGAAATAAAGCAGGCTCGAGAATATGAAGTGATACTCCCATGGTAAGTAAAGTAAAAAGGAGATTGGAAAATACAACGATATTTTAAAAGTAGGAAGATGGGTTTTGAAATAACCTTATTCTAAAAAGGGAAGTGACGATAAGGGCGTTCAAATAACTAAACAAAGGAGTTGTAGTAATAATTGGTTAAAAGAGTAAGTAGAATCGGATTTCCAATTTTAGATAATAAATATTGTTATAACAAATGTTTGAAAGAATATTTAACTAGGAACATGGAATAGGATTGTAAGATATTTTTCTAAGAATATAGATAAATGATTCGGAAGTATTAACATATATAAAAGTTGATACATTATTTTGGTATCACAACAGATATACTATTTTTAATGGCCAAATGACGATGTGTACTGAACCAATGGATATATTTATTGATTGTTTATTTTGATAGTTAAACAACCGACTATCAAAATCTTACCCAACGTTGTTGGTACGGAAAGACTGGGATCGAATTTATATTCGAAAACCATTCCGACCAACAAATACGTAAACGAAGAAGATATATGTTGCTGGTCGAGATGGAGCAATTGAAGACCGTATATCTTCATAAATGGAAGGACTATTGTTGGATTTCTCTAGCTGATCCCTAGAGATATTTTGACAATGATTCTGTGAGGATTGAAATCTACGGATCACAAGGACTACTCGCTGCTGATCTATAGGGTGATTCCTAGGATGCGGTAGGAGGGTGCCTTCGGTTCATCCTGTTCTTGGGTGAACGTATATGGATGGATGTCTGACAAAGTATTTCCAGAAAGGTCACATACATTGCTTTCTTCAACCGTACCAAGAGTGGAAGCGGAGAAGGAAACTTCTTTAGCTAACACGTAATGTATGGTTGTGGACGAAAATTTGTGATTCTGATGGATCTGACGATGTGGCATTCGAAGTGAATGTGATGTGCTGATGAAGCGTAGCCTCAAGCCTCAGCAACTGGGAAAAATGACAAAAATCGGGCAGGCAGCATGACTATGTGGGTCGCTCCCATTAGGGTGTATAATCACCTATCTAGAGAAAATTCCTTTTGTTCTAACTTTATCGATTCCGCCCATTCGGGAAACGGTGGTTTGAGTCCAACCGTTGGTGATATACATTCGATACACTCAAGCGAAATGAGTGGTCGGTCATGTGTGGGCCGGGTTGCAAGAAGTTCTTGTTGAACCCAGTGTATTCGCCTCTAGAGATACACTATCGGCAGGTGGTCCCATACCTTGTCATAGTCGGAATCCAATCTCCAATAAGTGCCCGCAGTTTTGATTGTATGCTATGTATGTGGAGCGTGAGATGCAAGCGTTCCACTAGATTGATATTTACTTGTATTTAGACACTATTATAATATCAGAAAAGATATTGATTTCAAAACTGTTTTGGGTTATCGTAAGGTAAAAACCATCCGTATTTATGTGTGGATTTGGTCTTACGATTAACCTTTTATTTCGAAAGGATTTTAAATTTAAAATCAAGTTGTGTGATACCCTTAATACTGTGCGAGTTTTACTCACTCTGGTTCACCAGACTGACCCGGTGTTTTGTAAATGCTCGGGTTAGACCGGGTGTACAGGTTTAGGTTATCAGATGATGTGAAGTCCAAAGACGAGCTGAAGATGTTCAGACGTATGATATTCGATCGTTATTATTCCGCTGTGTAATGTATATAAGGACAGATTATTATAACTGTCACAGTGTATTGATGTACTCCGATGATTGTAAGTTTTTATTTCAAAGCTCTCTATAAAGTTTATTTATATATTATATTTTGTTCCGCTGCGATGTGAGATTCTGTGTTGTGTTCTTCTTCTTATTTTTCTATTCTAACTTTCTTTCTTTCTTTTCTCACCCTCTTACTTCTTTCTCCTAGCTTTCTGGGATTTTCGGTACTTAAGTTTGGACACGGGTGGTATTAGTGTCGAGATTCGAGTGTCGAAATTCCCGGGTCGCTACAGTTGGTATCAGAGCATTGGTTTAGGAATAACCTTAGCTCTGTGGTGTTACTCGATAAAGATTGGGTTAGTAATACCCTAGAACGAGATTGAGTGTATATATACGAGAGAGCGTATTTGTAAATTTTATATACAAATGATCTTGTATTGTGTTGGTTGATCGGTTCAAGCTGAACTGACAAATTGATACAATATGATTTTGTAAAGCGGGTAAATGAAATATTTTTTCCCAAACTATATTTTTGTCAAGAAATAAATAATTTTATTAAATTATTGATATTGGTTTGTTGGTTGATTTGAACAGAAATTCAAATAGGAATTTAACAGTTAATATAGCTAGAAGAAAATTTTCACATATAGGATATGTAAATAACTTTAAATTGGAATTAGAAATTTGAAATTTAACTTAAGATTCGTTAAGTAAAATATAATAAGTTGGTTATATTGGTTGTGAATATTTTATTGAATGATGAAATGGGGGTATCTAATTAAGTTCATCAACAATTGTATAAACCGAAAGCTAAGAGGAACAAACTCCAGTATAATGAATTCAAAAGGAATCAAATACGAAATAAAATAGAAATGGTTTAACCTTATATCTGTTAGTTGATTTGCCGCATGACTAGAGTATTGGTTGCTCGACAAATTAGGTAAACCTTAATTAATTGAGTTTGGTGACTGATTTTATACCCTGGGTTAGGTAGCCACTTGGTTTTGTTTTCTTTTTGACCAATGTGAGGCTCAGAGTGGTGAGTTATAGTTGTTTTGATCAAGCCGTACAGAGAAAGTACTTATGAATTTTTTGTAAAATTTTAATCTTAGATATTTTTGGATAATATTTTAATACAATTATTTTGAAAATAAACCGGGTTTGGCATTTCTTCTTGCTTAGCAATTTCGAGGACGAAATTATTTTAAGGGGGGAAGAATGTAACGACCTGGATTTTCAACTATTTGAATTGAATATTTAAACTTGTTTTAAATATTTTATTTGAAATATTAATATATTTAATAGTGAATTTGTTTATTTAAACGACGAGATAACGTTTATAATTTTATTTAATTTAAAATGAACTCATAATGATGCTGCAGTTCGTAATTTAAAGTCTGAACTTCAAACGACTGTACAGGGTTCGTTGTAAATCGGATTTCCTCGAAACAAGAAACGTTGGAATCCGTTAAACTATATCTTTCTAATAGAGGTGGAAAATTGAGATTTTGGATTATATATTGTAAATTATGTCCAAATCAAATATACAGAAAAGCAGCGCCATGGTTACAACGGTTTATTTGAAATAACTAGATATCGGATCCGAATTTGGACAAGGTTCTTTTGGGGCGTAAGTATAATTTAATTTTTAGAATTTTACTGTAATTTTTAAATAATTAAATAAGCGACTTCTTATTTGGAGTATTTTGCACCCTGTGTCAACATTTTGGGGTTTCGCAATATGTGTTAAATTACCGATGTTATTATATTTTTGTGATCGTAGCACAATGCTGGACACAATGGAAATTTTATTTTGGTCGATAATAAATCGTATGCGGATGATGTTGTATATATACGGTGTATGATAACTTTAAACTAAAACCCGTTAGTCAGTTTCACTAAAAACAAATCAAAATAAATTAAAATAAATAAAATCTACACTGTTCGGAAATTCATTATCAGTTACTGATGGGAAAAAGCAACTGCTTGACTGCTACAAAAGGGAACATCATAGCGCAGACCTATTTTTTTTTAAAAAACAACTAAAATACATAGACAGTAGAAAAGAAAATCCACTGCATCTTAAATTTTCCAGCTAATGACTATATCTTCTTTCCGTACGCTGCAAGGTATAACTTCCATTGTTTAATCCCATCAGCTAGGTTTAGCTTTCATTGTTTAATCCCATCGGCTATCCTAACATGCCTACCCACTCTATCACTCTATATGGCATTCCTTCACTGCAAAGCATTTCGAAACGTGACGGCCACGCTGTTTCTTTTTCTTGGCAGTCAAACTAACTCCACCATGCCTCCCAAGCAAACGTGGCTACCAAGTTTCTCCTTTCTATATAAACCCATCCCATTTTCTCTCCTCTACACAGAAAGAAATATCGAAAAAAAAGATGTAAAATAAAGTATAAAGAGAAGCCGCATATATATACAACCGCAGCAGTTTTTATGCGAAAGGGAAATCAGCCTCAAGTTGCAGCAGATTCAGGAGTTGGCATCAACAGGGGAAGTTAGTCCTAGGTCAGGCGGTAACGAGGAAGTCGACGCGGTGGAGTTGGTGGCCGTACATGGCGCTAGGGGATGACAAACGAAATCTGGACACTTCCGTTCTTTCACCATTTGTGAGGCCTACAGATCGTTAATGGTGTTGGAACCGGTCGGAGTGGAAAGGGTGGTCAAAGGTGGTCAGGGTGGGAGGCGGAGTCAAGGGGTCCGTTGTGGTCAGTCGCCGGTGACGACAGCTCGAGGCTCCGCATTTCTGTTCGTGTTTTTAAAATGGGGTGGTCAGTTTAATTTGCTGAAGCATCAGATTCTATATATATATATATGTAAAAAGAAACAAAGCATTGCGTGAGGAAGCATAAGGATATGGGAGAAGAAGAGAAAGCAGTAATGGGTTTGGGGAGAAAAACATGAAGTAAAGAAATAGGGAGGGAGTACGGTATCAGTAATGAAGGAAGCAATGTTTTGGGGTTGGGAAGGAATTAACTCAAGTTGAGAATGCGGACTTTGGAAAGTAATGAGCTTGCGAGTCTCAAAAAAAAAAAAAAAAAGAGAAGAGAGCCGACGTGAGCTAGTGGGAGGAGAAGTATGGGTAGTTGCGCATGCTGTCTGGGGTAGGAGGAAAACGCGGGTGGGTTCAGTAACGTGAGGAATTGGTTGGTATGTGGACTGATAAATGGGCTTAGGCTCATTTAAAAAAAAAAAAAAAAGAGAAATGCAAGTATGAAAAAGAGGAAGGGAGCGGTATACATGACAGAGGGAGCGGTATACACGTTTTCTTTTGCCATGCTCCCATATTGATTCAGAAAATTACGAATTTTGGAATATAGCAATAATTCGGCATCCCGAATCCAACAAAAGTGGTTTCGTCGAAAACAGAGATCGTTTGCAAAATTTCCATTTTTAAGGGCTATATTTTCCATAGCGACTATTCTGAATTTTCATCTGGGCATAACTTTTTATCCCTGCTATGAAATTTCAATTTTTCGGATTCATTGGAAAAATATTCTCAAATAGATTCTAATATTTTTGGTTTCGCTAAAATCCGGTTTATTTTAAATCCTGTACATTCATTTGAACTTTGAAATCGAATTTTTAAACTACCGCGCCATTTCTAATTCCTGTTATAATTATAAAAAAAAATTGTTTTAACTTCGTCAAAATTAAATTTTCCGTCGTTAATATTTAAAATAATTCATTTTAAATATTCATAATTCATCAAAATAAAATTTTTTAATTGGTTCTGATTTTCTGGGTTGTTACAATCTCCCCCAATTAAAACTTTTCGTCCTCAAAAAGGAACGAAGCTGAAAGTCGTTTAACAAACCAACTCAACTTTCATTCGAAGGCATTTCTAACCCCATCTCTAATGAGTCAATCATTCTAGAATGCTACTGATTCTATCTCTAATGAGGATTCTTCAATAGGATATTACAAATCCTACCTCTGATGAGTCTTTTATTCTGTTCTAAATAGTTGCACCCCAAAGATTTGAGTTAACCAAAGCTCTGATACCACTTGTGACGATACGAATTTCGCCCGGGCCTAATCGATCGCTAAATTGACCAAGACCGTTCGAATCCGGTATACGCTAACTCTGGGCATACAACACATCAGAACAATTAATAGAAGACTTCTATAAACATCATAATAATGTTACATCTGAGTATAGAATATATCAGAGTATATCAAAATATAATACAGCGGAAGATTAATTTACATCAAATGAATACAATTCACAGCGGAAAATAAATAAAGTAACACAGCGGAAGACTATCAATGCTCTGGACACAACTTTAAGCTTCTATCCAGAATCCTGCTCATATATCTGCAACATAAGCTACTCGACTGCCCGTGTGGAAAATAGGGGCACCCGAGTTTGCAAAGGAAAAGCAAACTACAGGTCAGTCATGGGACTGGTGTGAGAAACTCTACAGTTAAAATTAACTTATCAAAATGATAAGGCAAATCATGGGACCACGCCACTAACGCGGAACGGGTTTACCCCCATGAATGCCAGTGTATAAACAACAATCAATATAGATATATGGATCTACTATGCATCAATCAACATGCGATATCCCAATCTAACCATTTAGATTAATCGCCACACATAGATTTTCCAAATCCAATTTAATTTACAGAAATTATTCCTTTGGACTTTATTTCCTGATTTCCATTTCAAATCATTTGAAATACATATCTAGCTTTTATATCAAAGTAGATTTCACTTCGGGATCTCAAATCAAATCATTTGGAAATATGAATTCCAAATCATAACAATGCATACAAAGAAGTATGCAACCAAATATCGGGCTCCCCTTAGACAAGGCAAAGGGCACGCATCTAAGAAACTCGATATATATATATATATATATATATATATATATATATATATATATATGTGAACCTCCCACTATGGGGCAGGCTACACCGACGATGCACCTCCCAGGCATGGAAGCATACACCGCCCATCTCACCCATTCTTTTAGTCGTCCTGGTTACTCGAATCTCTAGCCACATACCAAATCATTTCATATCCCGAAGTAGGGAAAATCATTTCACAACATAATAATCACAAGTACTTTAAAAATATAGTACTTCACTTTAGCAATTCACACATATGATCAGTCACTATTAATCAAATAACCTTTGAGCTCGTACGTCTCAAAGAAGGGTGTTAAGCAAGAGAATAAATTCTCCGCCACCAAACAGATACATCATTAATAGCAACTAATCGAATATGTAATGAAATACAATGTTAAACCATAATATATTTCCAAATCGTTTCGAAATCATCGGGTTTTAGCCCTCGAAATCTTTTCTATTTTATAAATTTTTTTTTATAAAACACTCCCTGTCCAAAATCGGGAATACTATTCTTTCCACTTAAGAAAAATACCATTATTTCAAAATCATTCATTAAATTTGAAATGAACACTACCACAGCGCTACACATCTCATAGTCAAATCGTGAAGTGTTTCACAAGATGTTAGCATACCAGTATTTCTACCCAACCCAATGCTAAATGGAAAGGCATATCTTGCTCATAAACTGGTCGAGCACAATCCAAACAATCAATCAATCCGAATCAATATCAACAACCAAGTGTATTTGGTTTAATCACATTTCACATTTTGGCAATTTAATTACCATATATACATTCATAATCTAATTAAAGACTTATTCTACTCCAATTGGTTTCGATCTCTAAAATCATTTCTTATTGATTGTTCAACTTTCTGGACATTAATCCTGCTTTAACTTGGGTTAAAGAACTAATGTCATTTAAACACAATTCACGGAAAACCCAAAATCTCATTTGATATTAAATACAAGGCTCTGAATAGAAAATATATCGGCTTATATTCAATATCAAATTCTGAAATCAATAAATATCGTATTGGAATAACGATACATATATATATCTTCCAAATTCCTCCACAATATCCGTATAACCACGGAATCCAATATCGAAATATTCCGAAGATGATTTCGATTCAAATCCATTCCAATTCATATGTTGGAAATTCCAGTTATTTTTAAAACCATTTCAAATTCAGTTTCTTTCATTTAAAAATTATTGGATTAATTTTTCTAGTTCAAAACTAGTTCATTTCGATAAAAATCTATTTTTATCTTTGGAAATATGGAAATTTTCATCCCAATTCTTTCCAAATCATTTATTATGATTTTACACTAATTATTGATATTTTAAATAATTTTATCAAGGCCCGTACAGTCGATTTCCATAAACGGCCATCGAACTACACTTACAACGACATTTTTCAAATTTGATTTGGACATAATTCCAAATCCAACCGTTAGATTTCTAATTTCTTATATTCATTAGAAAGCTCTTTTCGATACGAACTCAACGGTTGTGATTTTAGGAGAATCCGACGGTCGGATCTCCGGTAACGTCCGTTCGAAGTCTATGGTCGAAATTTGCGAACTACCGCAGCGCGGCGCGTTCTATTCAGGCCATTATATTATATATATATAATTTATATAATTTATATTTCGTCGGTTTCCTTTTAAAACGTATTTGATAAATCATTTTAAATTCGTTTTCAAAATGATTTCAACTTCCTGTTCTGGCTCAAGTTCTTCAACTTTTCAGTTTCTAAGAACTTTCTAATTTTTCAAAAATTTGGCTAACACCTTAAATGTTCGAAAAATTTCGCCATAACGTCCCCTGCACGGGAGTACCAGGAAAATCCCGAAATTGCCATATAGGCCTTTTGTAACATCCCACCTCCGCCAGGGTGACTCTTGCAAGCACTCTGACTTTGGAGGGGCGTTTGAATCAGGTAAACATGCATAATGATATATCAAGGCAGAACAAGAACATATGTATATATGTAAACAGAGTAAATAACATAGATAAAACAGCGGAAGATTTCAAACCATTTCAAAATAAGTCTGGTACAACATAATGTCAATTTTCCAAATAAACAAGTCTAGATAAAACAACATCATCTGAAAACTGAAATACATAAGTGCTATCCCCAAAATAAGTGAGAACCACAGCTAGCTTCATGTAGAAAGCGTACATGAGCTGAAATACCACAAGCAAGCAATCCAAAATCCAAGCTAGGCTCCAGTATTCCCTCCCTGAGAACCTGGGGGGGGGGGGGGGAAACGGAAGAAAAGAGGCGAAAGAAAACAGGTCAGTCAAAAAGACTGAGTAAGCCCTACTACAATCAATGTAAACTGATAAAAGTTAACTGGTATGATCAGCAGGGATGAACATAAGGATAACAACATACTAGCATGATGATTAACTAACAAGGTAGATAAAGGTGTCATCGCATAATCAGGATTAAGGTTTTGCACCACAGGTGTACTAGCAAACTAACATGACTTGAATAAACCAGTATTGATCCCTTGGCCCAAGCTTTGGCCCAATAACATGAAATGACCCTAATACAAGGTCCAAGAACATGAAGTGACCCTAACACGAGGTCCAATAACATGAAGTGACCCTAACACGAGGTCCAACCCAAACGGTCTAGTTGATCGGCTCCCTAAGCCTAACTCGTCACGTGTCGGTGTCAATACGGCCCAAACATGATTGTAGTCGAACTGTGCCGGGTCCACCCTTCGGGTGTATCAAGCCCTAGGGTGTCAACCCCTGGACACCATAAACATGAGTGTACAGTCCCGATCTACTGGTACCCGTGCATGTTTTCTCCGGCTACGGACTATGTGCACGACCAGAGTCCGCCCGGAACTACACCGGCGTACCACCCTGCCGTCGTTTATTGGTCGCTTACCTCCAGCCCAGTAATCGTGCCCCCACCCTAGCCTAGTCCCTAGGGTCATGATGATACGAACTAGGGATTATTGCTGGAGTGGACCCCCCATTGCTAGGATTTTTCTAGTGGGTTAAGTACGGTTTAACTCCTTTACTAATCATGGATTAACTTGGTTAAGTGTAACGATGAGTTCACGACTTAACCCCGATTAATCTACCAAGCCCAAATTGGTTAAGTATTAAATGGACCATGACTTAACCCTAATCATGAGGCATTAATTAATTAATGCGCCTTAACCTCTCACATTAGACTTTGTTGTGGTTACTAGTTAAGCCGGGCGGGTCCGGGTAGCTTTACACCACAACTTGGTCTAACCTCGGGTCCAAGGTACAACATGACCAACTTCTCACATTGGGTCCTATTGTTTGTAGCAACTAGTTAGGCCGGTCGGTTCCGGGTAGGTTTACGCTACAAACTCAACCCATCCTCGAGTTGGCCACACTTATATTTTCTAAGTGTCATGTCCATCGTGTTTCCAAAACACATTACAAGTTTTCAAGCAATTGGGTAGACCTAACTTAATAGGTAAATTCCCAATGGGTAGACCTAACTTAATAGGTAAATTCCCAAGCTTATGTTTTTATGTCTTTTAAGTTTACCCAACCCCAAACGCAATCCCATCGCTTACATATCGCAATAGCGCATAAAGGATAGAAAGAGGGAACTTGGCATAATCATGACATAAAAGTGTTGAAGCCACAAGTTCAACATGGTGGCATATGAAATATACATATGTTCATATACTTGCATTAGGCCTCAAAAAGCATGCATAACTTGCATATCATATGACAACTTGCATAGCATAACTTGCATATCATATGACAACTTGCATATCAAACTTGCATAGCATAACTTGCATATCATATGACAACTTGCATATCAAACTTGCATTGCATAACTTGCATATCATATGACAACTTGCATATCAAACTTGCATAACATAACTTGCATATCATATGACAACTTGCATATCAAACTTGCATAGCATAACTTGCATATCATATGACAACTTGCATATCAAACTTGCATAGCATAACTTGCATATCATATGACAACTTGCATATCAAACTTGCACAGCATAACTTGCATATCATATGACAACTTGCATATCAAACTTGCATAACATAACTTGCATATCATATGACAACTTGCATATCAAACTTGCATAACACATCATATTAAACTTGCATATCATACATTTAACTTTAAAGTTTAAGTATGAAAGTAGAATAGGGCTTACAATGCTTATGCGGACTCAAATGAGTATAGCAAATGTAAGAAGACCCTTATGCAACCAATTAAACCCCAAAAATGCAAGCAAAATTGATCAAAACTCTTTCTTTATGGTGCCAATAAAGAGACTTGACTTGAATGCAAGCTAATGATGATCATACAAGTCTAAAAACACTTGTATGCATGGAAAATCTCATAAAAATTTGTTTAGGAATTTTATGAAGAGAGTGGAGGCCATGAGAGGATTGATTTTGCCATAGTTTAGTTGCTAGAATGAATAATGATGATTTAGGGTAGGTTAGGGTCTTATTTATAGATTAGGAAAGTGTTTTAGGCCATAGGATTAAACCCTAGTTCCAATCTCAGCCCTCAAAACCGAATCTGGCCCCCAAGCTCAACACAAACCCAAAATGGTGCACCAGGCTAAACAGCCCGTCTGAGCCAAGTCGACAGCCCAATCGACAGGGCTGTCGACTTGGTCTAACCAAGTCAACTCCCAAGTCGACAGGGCTGTCGACTTGGGGTGTTCTGGCGTGAATTTTCCCGCCTGGCCCAATAACCCCAATTTCCAAAATCAGATTTGAATTTGAAATCTGTTTTTACTTTGAAATTTTCAGAAAACTTCGTTGGGCATTAATCGGGTCATACGGACTCCGATTTTCGAAAACTCGGACTCTATTTCGCGTATTTTTCCGAGATGAACGCAATGGCATAGCCCGTTTCCCTTGATTCAGATTTATAAATTAAATTCTGCCTCGATTTACATCATTACAGGTTATTGAAAATACGGGTTGTTACACCTTTCCAATGCAAAAAGAAAAAGAAACAACCAAGCGGCTAGCCAATCAGCTCATGAAACCATCATACCCAAACAAAACAGTAAATATGTACCTATTTGTTGGGCAAACAATTTTATTCCTCTTCTCTAGCCTCCTTGCTATGACCTGTTCATATGATGCTTTCATATATTCATTCAATGCATATATAATTTCATACAACCCAAATATCAGCCAAAAATAATATCATTAGCGAACTAATAATATTTCCACCATATGACAATTTTATATATACCAAATATACGCTAAAAATGATAATTTTAGCGAACTATTACTTATTTCAAGGTATGACTATTGTTAACAACCTGTATACATGTTAAAAATGATATTTTTAACAAACTAGAATTTATTTCAACGTATGACTATTTTTAATACTTCACATACATGATAAAAATGATACTTTTGGAGAAAAAAAATATGTTTCGACTCATGACTATTTTTATTACTTCACATACATGATAAAAATGTTATTTTTATCCTTCAAAGAATTTATTTCAAACATGAATATTTCATATACTTCATACGTACAATAAAAATGTTATTTTTATTGTTCAACGAATTTACTCCATACATGAATGTTTCATTTACTTCATATATATGATAAAATGTGAATTTTATGATTCAAACAATTTATTCAACATATGAATATTTTGTTTACTTCATATATACGATAAAATGTGAATTTTATCGTTCAATCAATATATTCAACATACGGATATTTTATTTACTTCATATATACAATAAAAAGTGAATTTCATCATTCAAATAATTTATTCAACATATGAATGTTTCATTTACTTCATATGCACAATCACAATCAGTTTGCACAAAACAATCAAACAAATAAGTCGTCCATGGTCTGTGGACGACGGGGAACAGTTCATATATGCAGTTATGAAAAAAATAACTGTATAAGAAATTAAAGTGAGGAGTTCTCACCTTTGGGTTCCACTCCTCCATTATCTATTTCTGAACGGTTTGGATTCTAATCGTTTCCCGCTTGTCGTGTCCTTCACCGTGTTTTCAATGAAATATGTTATTACACAGTTTATATTAAAATCATATTTTCAATTTGATACATATATATAAAAATTGTATTTTTTATTTACTAACAATCACATTTTTAACTAAACAAAGATCATATTTTTAACTAACCAAGGATCCTATCTTTATATTTTTCTAAACATGATAATTTTATAATTAAAACTATGTCATATTTTTATATTCTTCTTTCAAACATTTTATATGTAAAAACCATGTTTTATTTCACACATTTTTAATTTTTTTTTTCAAAATCAAATTCTAGTTTATCTTTTCAAAAACAAATTCTAATTTATCTTTTTCAAAAACAAAGTGATATACATTTTAAAAACAAGGTGACATACATTTGAAAAACAAGGTGATAAATATTTGAAAAACAAGGTGATATATATTTGAAAAACAAGGTGATATATATTTGAAAAACAAGGTGATCTACATTTGAATAACAAGGTGATATACATTTGAAAAACAAGGTGATATACATTTGAAAAACAAAATGATATACATTTGAAAAACAATGTGATATAGATTTGAAAAACAAGGTGATATACATTTGAAAAGCAAAATGATATATATTTGAAAAACAAGGTTAATGCTATTTTTATTTTTAAAACTAAAATAAAAATCATTGTTATTTATTTTTAAATAAAACTGATTTTACAATGTATGTAAATCAAATAAACTCTCACCTTCTTTCTTCCTGCTCACCGCCGATATGCCTTCAACCGCTAGGGTTCCTCCTTGCTCGCGCCACGGTGGTCAGAAACACCATCCGACCCTACCATGTGCAGCGCCACCATGAGCCGCTCCTCTACCCTCACCTGTGCCATGTCCGGTGGCCCCCACCTGGTCGGAAACCCGACCTGAACGAAGCGACTTCGACCCAGGAGTTCGATCTCGATGTTATATGAGACTAATCCAATTTCTGACGAATTCTTTCGTTTGGTTCTAACATGTCTTGTTCTCCGAGCTCTGTAAACCAAAGCTCTGATACCACATGTAACAATTGAGAATTTCGCTCGATCCGAATCGATCGCTAAACCGACCAAGACCGTTCGAAACCCCTGATTGTTTTGAGAATACGACGAATCAGAACACAAACAGAAGAACATTTCATTGCTTATTACAACAATCATCAGAATACAAGAATATACAGAGTATGATTAAATATTATACATCAGAAAAATATCAGAGATTTAAATTACATTACATAGCAGCGGAAAATAATACAAAACACAACTGAAAGGAATATGCGAATACAGAACTTTCCGAATATCATTCCAGCTGTAAATCAGGATCCTGTGAATATAAATCTACAAAACT
This sequence comes from Allium sativum, assembly GCA_030737875.1. Classification (NCBI taxonomy): domain Eukaryota; kingdom Viridiplantae; phylum Streptophyta; class Magnoliopsida; order Asparagales; family Amaryllidaceae; genus Allium; species Allium sativum. The sequence goes on from CM060922.1 coordinate 715,061,960, forward strand.
AAAACTACTAGCTGCCCGTGCGGAAAATAAGGGCACCCAGAGTTTAGGTTAAACCAATAAACTCTAGGTCAGTCATGTGACTGGTGTGAGAACTAAAACAGTTATTAATCTTTATTTTACAGTTAGGTAAATCCAGAGACTACGCTGTATAACACGGAACGGGTTTCCTCCCAAGAGTACGAGTGCATAAAACAACAGCGCAATGCTAAATAAAGAACAATAAAGCTATTATAAGACTCAGGTCCCATCACACAATGCAACACAAGCCAGAGGATAGAGTTTTACCTTATAATAGCCAAAGAATGCTTGATACGCTAAATTTCATCTTTTATTATTACAATAAGTGTATAGTGTCAAAACAATTTCAATCATAAGTATCAATCATGCACGACATAAGTGCCCCATACCACTATGTCACCATACTAGGCTCTACAATCAAAACCGCAAAGTCACGTACTGGAAGTTGGATTTCCATCTGTAAAACAAGGCAAGGGATCGTCCTTACCGCTTCGAGACTGTCTAGCTCGAGTCTCAGGAACAGCCGCAACTGCCCCATGGATCGTCAGGGCCGGTCCACCCGATGTGGATTATAATGCCTGACCACTGCGTTTCCCCGCCCTTTGGAGAGTAAATGAGTCCTATGACTCCATCGGCTCCATATAGTCACCGATATATCCGAGGCGCCTTGCAACCCAAAAACCACATAAGTCAAACTCGTCAGGGTGTGTCAAACCACTGACGCCACTTCTAGCTAGAAGGAAACACATTCCCTCCCTGATGTCCTCTCCTATTTCTGGTTCACATCGGGGTGTGAGGCTCGCGAATTAATGCTACACAAAGCTATGCCATAATGGCCGTGCTTTGATCATCAACCACAAGACTCTGCTTTTCAACAGAAGCCTTGATCATTTGCATCTTAGTATGCCACACAGGCAAACCACTCCATGCAACCGATATCCATCAATCACACAGAATGATATCCAATGTCAGACACACAGTCCATTTACAAGTCCGTTCTGGGTCTGAATGAAACCGGAGGCACCTTGTACCTCGCATATCCATCGATCTCCAAGTACGTCTAGATGATCACCAACTGATTCCCTCCTCTTGGGTGTACAGCCCAATCAAGATCATCAGTAATTATCCAAACGATATGAAGACCTTCGATCTTCGACCACCGTCTTCATCCTCAACACATCGTCGAATCAGTTATTCAGAGTGGGATAAACCCGGTCTTTCTGAATAACTCACGTATATAATAAACAATTGTTACACAAACATAACATACTCCTCATTCCAATTCAGAATATTCTTTTATTCAAATATTCTTGTACTTTGGGAAAGGTTCCCATTAATTTTATCAAAGATAAATTCTTTAAATTTATTCTTTAATCTTCTTTTGAATATCAATTCAAACCAAATTATGGTTTATCCAAACAAGTCGGGATTAGCGAACTTTACCGAAGTAATGACTTATTAGATTTCCCAACCCCAACCTATTCATCCCATGAAGTAAAACTGGTAGTACTTCATATCTAATACCACGGTGTCGTCGATAAATTCAATTACCATTTCACGTTCAAATCTAATTTAAGATTTAACTATCGCCTGAAGCAAACCTGGTGATACTCTATTTTCGATCATTTCAATCTAATTAAAGATTCATTAAAACTCCACTTGGTTTTAATCTTCCCAAAAATCAATATTAATCATTATTTAACTTAGGAAATCATATCCTGTCTTTAACTGGGTTAAAGAATCAATGTCATTTAAAACACGGTTCACGATAAACCCAAAATCACATTCTATTCCAAAAGCCTTTAACCGTAAATTAGCAAGTGAATAATTCCCTAAGTGTTAACCCCGAAGGCCGAAACTAGCATCAGATCAATACCCAAGAAACTATCTAACTTAACTAATCTCCAGTTAGTTTCTGATTTTCTTAACTCCGTTGGGTCTAAGAACAGTATCATTAAAGATACCATTCACGACAACCCAAAATCACATTCCATTAACTATCGGGTTAAAGAACAAGTGTTATATAAGACACTGCACACGATAAACCCAAAAATCAATTCAAATTCAATTCCAATTAAATACCATTTAATTGGTATACTTCATTAAATCTAAATAAAAAGATTTAATCTTTTCCTCAATTGGGTTTAAGAACAGTGTTAATGAAGACACCATTCACGACAAACCCAAACACAAATTGATAATAAATACAAGGCTCTGAACAGAAAATATATCGGCTTATATTCAATATCAAATTCTACGACCAACAAATATCATATTGGAAATAACGATATAAATATATCTTTCAAAATTTCCATAATAATATCTGTGTAATCACGAAACCCAACATCGAAATATTCCAAAGACAATTTCGATTCAAATCCATTCCAATCCAATTATTGGAAATTCTGGTTACTTTTAAAACCCTTTGAAATCCAATTTATTTATTTCAAAAATAAATGGATTATAATTCTAGTTCAAAACTGGTTCATTTCGATAAAAAACTATTTTTATCTTTTCAAATTTGGAGTTTTTCATCCCAATTCTTTCCAAATCATTTCTTATGATTTTACACAAATTAGTACTATTTTTAATAATTTATCAAGGCCCGTACAGTCGATTTCCATCAACGGCCATCGAACTGCACATACAACGACCTTTTCCAAATTTGATTTGGACATAATTCCAAATCTAACCCTTAGATTTCAAATCTCTAATATTTGATAGAAAGTTCTTTTTGATACGAACCCAACGGTTCCGATTTTAGGAGAATCCGACGGTCGGATCACCCAAAATGTCCATTCGAAGTTAATGGTCGAAATTCGCGAACTGCCACAGCGCGGTGCGTTCTATAATAAAAGGATGCACATCCAAATTAATTACGAGCTAATAGAGATGGTATTGAAGAAGCATGTCCGATACAGGGAGCCACCTCACTTTTCGTGGGTATGACTCTTGTTTTAATCACTTTAATTATGACTCGAAGGCCAAGGATATCCATCATCGTTCTCTATCTTCAAATCAAGTAATCGCCTCCAAACCATCCTACTTCGGTCTAGATTCTCCACTACATGCACATGTGTTTAAGTTGCATCGATATTGGCAGAGAGTATGATAATACCGACTCTGGTCTCTTTAGCAACAAATATTTACATTTAACACACAGTGGTCATTATCATTTTCCCTTGTCACAAATCGATCTATTTAAAGTACTGATTTAAAAAATCAAGTTCTCCAAAGCATTAATATAAGTTTCGTTCGGCTTTCAAGTCTTCATACTATCAGCTGATCCTTATCAATTCAAATTCATGTTATGATATCAATTTCAAAAATACCATTACTACTTTGAAATCTTTATTTAAAATCACTTTGGACCTATTAGTTCGAATTGGAAATAAATTATTTTTTTAAGAGCAAAATAGGTTTAAATATTTAGCTTTAAATAATTTAAACGAAAAATAGTTTATTGTTTTAATATATAAAAGTGAATATGCTTTTGTAATATTTGGTTTAGTCCTACATCATGGGATAAGTTTAATATCAACTCCAAAGCCTATATATAAAGGAGCCAATGTAATAGAAATGAGACACACTTGAATCAATATAAATAAAAGGTCTCTCCCCTATCTTTTTTGTTCTCTCTAATGGCTTCTGTTTATTATTTGTTTTGTTTTATTTTATAACACGTTATCAACTTGAGATTCTAGTAGAGCTATTTTTTTGAAATCTTCTAGATCTACATCTATGAATTTGTGAGGTAAGTAATTTTTATTTAAGGATTCTTAATTCATGAAATTTTAGATTTGTTCTGTAATTATTTTCTTTTGTTTGAGAATCTTCGATCAATGGATATATGAATTTGTGTTATCTTTTATTCTTCTTGATCTGATTCAAACTTCTAGATCTGTTTCTCTATTCTTTTGTAAATCTAGAATGGGTTCTAATAGATCTATATTTTTTAGATCTAATTATTCATATTGACCCTACAAATGTGTCTAGATTTATTTTTTTAATTTTTTGCAGATCTAATTTTGACTTTTCCAAATCCAATTTGATGGGAATTCGATTATATATGTATTGTTTACATTATTGATGGTATAGAGGCATATACAATTTTATCTTTTCCAATCTACTATGACTTTTAGTATGTAATTTTTTTGGATAGACTGAAGATAAAGTTTCTATTAAAAATGATCTTTTTTTATGTATACCCAACAAAGACAGAATGTCTCATGAAAAAAATATTGTTTTTGTAGATCGAACATAATTATTGGTATAAAATATAATGATGTAGCATTTAAATTCAATAGCAAAATTTATTCATCACTGGAAGTGAGATTGAAAACTCATAAGGTTAACAAATTCTTTCAAATGAGGAACCTGAATTTCACATGCAAATGACTTGAAGTTCATATAATTTTTTTTTTTCAAATGAGGAACCTGATCTTCATATGCAAATAAGGAATCTGAAGTTCATATGACCTGAAGTTCATATGACCTGAAGTTCATATATAAATTCTTTCACATGAGGAACCTGAAGTTTATATGCAAATGAGTAACCTGAAGTTCACATGCAAATGAGAAACATGAAATAAAGCCTCAAAGCATATAATTGCATTTAATGTTTGCTTATAGTAAATGACCTATAATAGGAAAGGAATTGAAAAATCGGTGAAAGGAAAAGTTTCAAAAAAAGGCAAAAGACATATATTCCAATTTTGTGCCACACATAATTTATTGATGAAATTTATTGGTAGAAGAGATCATTAAAAAAATACTATTTTCCTAAAGAAAATAGTAAAATGACTCTCATATGTGAATAAGAGAACAATCTCGAGGATTTGCTCCAGTTTAAAATATACAATGACAATATGTAAGTTATAATAAATCCTGAAGTTTTAATACAACAATATTAGAACATATCATATTTCCTGAAGAAATATTTTATCTTTTCTTAGAAAAACTACATTATAAAAAAATGCATCTCGAAGATCATATTAAGTTAAGATCTAAATATTGATCTTAATTTTGCACACCTGAAGTGAATGCAGAAGTAATTTTTGTTATAAAAATGGGAATTATAGAACCTGCAGTTTCTATAATGTAAGAGATAGTTTGGATGTAAAAATAAAGATCCAAAAGATCTATATATGGCTTGTATAATTTGAATCTAAAAAATGTAATTTTTATTTTTGTTTATTTTATGTACAGATTTGCAAGTTTTTCAAATCATTCATATTAAAGAATGTAAAATCTCATTTCTATAATTATGCATTTCTACTCAATTCTCAATAAGATATTATGCATATATATATATATATATGGTGTGTTAGAAAATTTGATTATTGAGAAATGCAGTACAACTATAAGTTGTTTATTTCAGTTTTGTCGTTGATTAATAATGTAGTTAGATCGAAATTTTGTTTTGTTGATTTAAGTAAATTTTATTTATTTGATTCATATATTTAGACCATATAATGGCTACTTCCATTATTTTTATAATAAATGCACTAAATGTATCGTTATGGTAATATATATTGTATTACCATATTATTATAAATGTATTGAAAGCATTAGTTATTGTAAGTTAAACAATGTATGTTTGTGTTTGGAACAAGAATAGACATATATATTATTATTCGATGTATTTGGCAATTAATATCTAATGTAATGGAAGAAGTTGTATAACTCAGATCTAAGACCTGATGTGATGGCCCACCCCGAACCTGCTGACATTTCCCCGAAATGCACTGTGCTAATGCCAGACTAGCACGGGACGGTCGTCAAAGGAAAAGAATTCGAAACTATGAATCATCAAGAACCTGTAGTATATCTCACAGCGCATGGAATAAAATATAATAATAACATAACTTGACATACAACAGCACTATAAGAAAATCTGTAAATAGCAGCAGATTTTTAGCAGCGGAAAATTCCGTCGCTAATTAGCGACGGAATTTCTTGGACTTTGTAAGAGATAATATTTTGGACTTTATATGTCACCTTGTTTTAAATTATTAACATCGAATATTATTTCTATCGCTAAATTATTGGAAATTGCAGCGCTTTACCACCATAAAATATTTAACGCTAAATTCCATTGCTGATAGAGTTAGATTACCGTCGACAAAATTTTGAAGCTATTTATGCAGCAGTTTTTCAAGATATTTGAAAAGGACTTTTATATTTATTATTTGTAAAATGTTTTACATTTGTGTTTTTACTTAGTAATTAATAAGTAAACATAAATTTTAAATAATTAATGTTAATAATATATTAGTAATAAATATTAGAAGTAAATAATATTCAATAGTTAATGTTGATTAATTATTAATTATTAATTACTATAAAATATAAATAAGAGGTAATAATAATTAATAAAATACATAATGTTTGATGTTTATTAAATTTATGTTGATAATCAATGATTAATAAATAATCTTTAACACGATCATAGAAATTACTATCAAGAAATTATTAATACATATTTGCTTTTAAGAAATTGATTGGTATGTATTAAATAATAAATAATTAGTAATTAAGAAACATAAAATGATCAAAATTTAAAAATAAGAAGTTGAATAAATATTAAAGAATTTTGAAATTCAAAAAGTTCAAACATTACCATACAATTTATTATTTTCATGCATTTAGTGTACTATTAAATAATTATTTGTTATTTCCCTCTTTTCTTAAAGTGTGTTGGCATCTAAAACACATAGAACATAAATATAAGTTATAGATTAAATATATTTATTATCTATTAAAATATTATAGTAACAAATAATTTAAAGTTAATTAAAAATAATAAAATACAGTTAAATAATTTATAAATGATAATTAATAATTTATAGTTGAAAACTTAGAAGGGTTGGTAACTAAATCAGTAACTAATAGTCAATAATTATGACAAATAAATGGTAGTTCAGAATTAATAATATGTACATGAAAATTTTGCATCTACAAGCTTCGTTTCTTTCATTGTTGGCTCCAACAAAGGATACTTATTCAAAACAAATTTTGGCTCTAGGTCCACAAAAACTTGGCTTCGACCGGTAAAAATTTTGGCTCCCAAAATTATTATTTTTCCCTTCCATCCACGTTCTAACTCCAAAACGACAATTCTCCTTCAGCATCAAAACACTCATTCTAGATCTCATTCGAAGCTTCTGCGTTTTCAACTATGGGGACTGGGGTTCCTTTTCTTTTCTAAGTCGCCTTCTTTTTACCTTCTTCTTCGATTCAATCTGATCTTTCCTTCCCTTCCCTTTCTCCCTAAAAAGAGGATCTCAACAGTAAAACACATTTGAATTCATCTACAAATATTCCACTGTATCCTCCTTCCCCCTTGAAACGTACTCTTTCCTCCCACTATATTCTTCTTTTTCCTTCCACTTAATTCTTAAACTTCGAGGAAAAAATAGTATGGTTCTTGGAATCAAACCGATCGCTCACTTCATCTACCAAATCAAATTGATCGCTCACTTCGTCTACTATCAGCCCGCGCCCTCGCACCAACTCCATCGCTCCTCCAACTGCACCGGATCTATGCCATCCCACCTTCACGCGGCAGCGGCCCAACCTCACCCTCTGCCTCACGCTCTAGCAAATCACTCAAGATCTAAATCGATCGCCACTGTATCTGCCGTTCCTCCCTCCACCGTTCGCTGTCACCACCTCGCCGCCCGGGTCCACCCTAGTTCGCCACCGAGACCACCTCGCGTGCCCGCTAGTCTCCTGCACCTTCTTCAATCATTCTATAGTTGAGTTTCCTTCACGGTTAGCCTTGATTCAAGTTATTAATTCACTTGAAATACTAGAAATATGACAGTAAATTGAATTACATTCATATAATATGCCAAACGTACAGTAGTTATGGATAAAAATAAAAATAAAAATAAAATAAAGAAATGCAATAGACTTGTTCCTGTTAGCTTGTCCTGCTATATAAGAACCTCGTCTAATCTGATTATGTACTGTACAATGTTAACATTTCATTAGAGTGTGAGGCTCTGGCTTAGCACATGAGAAGATGTTGAGATATTATGATCAACTTATATGTTTTGTAACCTGCACCAAGGAACTCCAAAAAAAATTCTTTTTCATTGCAGCTAATGGTACATGGAAACTATGATGTATCTTATGTAATGTCATTTCTTTGGAAACACTATTTTTACAATTTAATATGTATATCAACTTAGTCCATTTATTGGTTAATTAATCTACGTGCATACTCAGTTTTTATGGACTAAGCATATAATTACATTCATTGTTTTTTAACATTTAAACAGTCGTAAAACAAATGTAACATACTCAGTTTTGTTGTTTCCTGTGTCACACATGCCAATGCTGGCCTGCTTGTGAATTTTTATTCATGACACTCCCGTGCATATAACACATTCATTGTTGTGCATTTACCTATGCTGCCATTCTTTTTGATCCATATGTCTGGTCATGCTAAATTGTCCACACTTAAGGTGGCCTGTGCATTTAAATGGAACTGTATTATGCCATGAAAGAAAGGAAATTCTGTATTTTAGTTTGCATTTGTGCATTCTGTACCATTACAAAATGCTTATGTCATGACCGTAATCCTATCCATTGTGTTGCTCATTGTTGTTTGTACATTTGCTTGGCTATAAACCTGAGCGTGCCTATGCAGTGCCTCGCGCCCCTAAACCCATGTCCCCTTGTCTTGTACGCCTGCTTTACTTGAAACATAGTACTTGAACATGATTGTTGTTTATTACAAACTTGTAGGACTGAATCACATGAGGCCTTGGATATATTGTTTACATGCCTTAGATATAACTTGTAGGACTGAATCACATGTGGGCAATGCAAATGCTCTGATGCAATCCAAAGATTAGGCTGCTTTGATCAATGACGCGAAGTCAAGTAGCTGTTTCAAGGATACATTCTTAAGAATTACTTTAGGAATATGAGAACTACTGCTGGGCAGCCACAGAGAACTATTGAGAATACTTTATCAGCTTGGTCCCGGTCCTATGACACAGGCTGTGCTTATAAATCTTGGATTTTTAGACGAAAATAAAAATATGTGTTGTGGTGTTTGGATTGTATGTACCATGGATGGAGTGACACACAGGTTGCTGTAATGCTTCGTGCCTATTGCGTGAGAATACAAATGTGATTAGAGAATATTGTATTTGAAAAAAAAGGTTTGATGAGAGATTAGAAGTTATTGTATGTGAATGATGTGTGAAAAATATGGTATCTTTTGTTGTAATTATGTGTACTATTAAAATTTTAATGAAATAACATTTTTTTGAAATAAAATTTTATTTTCTTATTTTAATGGATGATACATAATGACAAATTTAATATTTGTCGTTAATTCGAGACTAATTTAAAAGCGTTTACCGTCGAATTACCAACAAAAATAATGAAAATGTAATTTATCCTAATTTAATTTTTGCCGCTAATCCTTTGTTGAATTGTAAGGGTTTACCGACAAAATAAAAGAGCCAGATTTTTTGTTAAAACTTTTTACTGCTAATCCCTTGGTAATTAGTACGGGTTTACCAACTCACTATGTAAGTAATATTTTATTATAAATTAATTATCCGTCGGTAAATAGTCGGTTTATAAATTAAAATTAAATTAATAAATAAAATTTACTTTTATTATAAAGTTGGTAAAATGACGAAAAAATGTTGGAAAACTCATGCTAAATTCCATCGCTAAATCTGACACAAATATCGTCATGGTTTTTACCGACGACACCGTTATGTAGGAAATCCGTCGCTAAGGCCTGTTTAGCGACGGATTAGAAGCAGATTCTGCCGCTGTTATATGCAGCTTTTCTTGTAGTGCAGGAGAGACAGTGCATAAGCTGAAAACTAAACCATCATAGCAGCGGAATCCAAAATACAGCTTATGATCTAAACCATTCTTACAACTTCAAAATACTGTCTCTAAAAAGGAAATAGAAAAGGTACATTACTAATGCTCAAAGTAGTGACCTGCAACAACACAGGGAAAATATATGTAAATAGTACGTGAAAGCCTCCTGCTCATCTTCGGATGATTACTCATGCATAAAACTCCGTCTCTAGTCTGTTCATTTAGGAGCACCCAAAGTAATAAGAAGAGACATAAAACTCTGGGTCAGACAAAAGTCTGGTATGAGTGACACCAGCATAATAAAACAATAACAGGTATAAATAATCATACCTAAACCTAGGCCTACAACCAAAGGGTTAGCACAACAAGATGTACAGTACTTTAAGGCGACAATAACATAAAGTGTAATGTGAAAGTGCGCATGTTATGGTGATAACAAATATCAAACATAGCAATCAATCTCACATCTCTCACTTAGTGCATAAAGCATATGATATCCACCACATTGAAATCTTTTGCTACGATCACCTTGCCCTTTGGAGTCTTAATGACCCCATTACACTGCTCCATACCCGCTAATCCTTTGCTACGATCACTTTTGCCTTGGGAGTCCAATGACCCCATTGCGCTGATCCATAGCCATGTTATGATCAATTTTCCCTTGGGAGTCTTAACGACCCCATTGCGCTGATCCATAGCCACTAATCCATCTCTCACGGGTGAACCAAAGCTACGGATATCGATAACCCCTTTGCACACGTCCCGCGGCAAAGTTCAACTCTTGAAGTTCAATCGTTGGTTCCCATCTGGATCCTAAGAGATAACTTCTCATTTCAAACTTCCTTTGCATCTCGGGTTTTTGGTCTTCTCCGGTTCGGTTCTGTCCTCTGTTCGATTCGTGTCTACAAGCTTCCATTCATGCTCCTTCTTTGGTTCGAGGGAACCGGTTCGTGGGTCTCACCCGGGTTGTGACCCCGCTTGGTCGTAGAGAGCAGCTCATGGTGCTCCACTCCTGGACCGGTTCGTGACTCCAACTCCGGGTCGGCTCGTGGATGTATGGTGCTTCACGGTTCGTGGAGCTCAAGAGCGAGTGGTTGGTTCGTGACTTGCTTCAGGTTTCGTGCTCACATGGTGAAGCGGTTCGTGAGAGGGGGTGCGCTCAACGAGTGGGATCGGGTCGTGATGGTGATGTCACGATCAGAGGACGTGATGCCTAGGTCACGAATCACACTTCCTAACAGTCTTCCAACAAGCTATTTATGCAACATGACGACGTTTTCAACCATTCAAACTTTTCTGTACAATCACAAGTCATAATAAACAATAGTAATAACATATAGGAACAATCATAAACACCAAAACAACAATTTAACATGTTAGTATAGATCAATCATGCCAAAAACCCATATTTTCTCCTTAATCATGTCTAACTATATCTAGCAATCGGATTAGCAAACTTAATCCAAATTAACTCAAACTTCTAACAGAGACATAAAATAATATGTAAGAATTTCTACATATTTTTCCAGATTTTTATGATGCATAATTTCATTACTTATCACTAATCACCCCTAATTAGCCGTAATTAGTGAATAAAAGTGCAAATCACTCACCTTAGCCACAAATAAATTTCAGATCTGAAACTCTAACTAATCTTGCATGGATCCCAATATATTCTAGCAGCTCTAACTCGATTTGTATGCTAATCCGCCTTAATTTGATGTAGATTTGGCTAATATGTGATTAGAAAGTGATTAAAAGGTGATTTGGGAGTTGGATGCCATTGCTAGGTTTGAAGAGATGATAAGTGGTGGCTGAAGTATGAATAAAACTGATTTCCCAAACCCTATTAGCCTTCCCATAACCCTAATCTCGAAAAGGGTTATGAGCTTAGCTGCTAATCACCCTATTTGGCCAGATTAAGCTGTTTTTCATCTTCCAAACCTTATTTCAGCCATATCTCCCAAACGGTAAGTCCGTTTGACTAATGTGACCACTCTACGGAAAGGTAAACCATCTTCCGAATCCGAAGAAAGTGGTTTCAAGTCAAACCTCCTTTCCAATCAAAAGTTATAGGCGAAACGAGATTCTCTAGGGGTAAAATGGTCATTTAAAATTCGACAAAAAATCATGAACAAGGGAAATCACCCCAATAGTCGTTCCCCAAAGTTACATGACCATACTTCATATGAAAATAAGATAAATATTCTATGATCTCCGATACGTAGAATCCAGATCGTTACACTCTTCCCTCCTTAAGAAATTTCGCTTCCGAAATTCCTTAGCCAAAACATACAATGGTGGCACACATGCCAATCAACCGTTTACAAACAATCAAACATACATAACAACAGAACAAGCCTATCCTAGCTTGCAGTTTACTAACAAGAGAATAACTATATTGCGATTAAAACCTTACCAGGCAAAGAGTTCTGGATATGACTTCCTTATGCTTTCCTCGGTTTCCCAAGTACAATCTTCTCATTATCGCCCCACTGGACCTTAACCAGTTTCACCGTTTTCCTTAGAAGTTGCTTCGTATTATATCCAACAATATGAATCATTCTGTGGCTCCCAACTGCCACAAACTCCACTTCGATATCATCCAACTGATCTAGTGAAATAGTCATATCAGAATCGTGCGCGAACTTCCTTAACCGGGAAACATGAAATACGTTGTGCACTCCTGCCATCTTATTTGGTAATCCAACTTTATATGCTAAATTCTCCACTTGCTCGAGGACTAAAAATGGTCCAACAAACCTTGGTGCCAACTTACCTCTCCTACCAAAACGAATCACACTCTTTAATGGAGAGATCTTGATGAGTACCAGGTCGCCAACGGAGAATTTCAGTTCTCTTCGTCTTTTATCAGCATAACTCTGCTGCCTATCTTGGGCAGCTTTCATTCGCTGTTGAATAACCTTGATCTTATCTGAAGTTTCTCTTATTATATCCAGCCCAAGCACAAACTTCTCACCAGTTTCCAACCAACATGATCGTGAGTTGCACGGTCTTCCATATAAAACTTTAAATGGAGCCATACCAATACTGGACTAATAACTATTATTATATGCGAACTCAACTAAATGCAAATGGTCATCCCACGACCCTCCAAAATCCAATATACAAGCTCTTAAGTGATCCTCTAATACATTATTCACCCTCTCTGTTTGACAGTCGGTTTAAGGATGGTACACGGTATTGAGATGTAATTCTGACCCTAAAGCCTCTTGTAAGCTCTTCCAAAACCCACTAGTAAATAATGGATCTCGGTCACTCACGATACCTTTGGGTACTCCATGAAATCTCACTACCCACTTCATATACAGTTCTGCTAACTTAGCTGTCATTCTATTCGACTTAACCGGTATAAACCTTGCACTCTTGGTCAATCGATCCATAATCACCCAAATGCTATCATGACCTGATCTAGTCATTGGTAAACCATCAATGAAATCCACTGAGACTTGTTCCCATATCCATTCGGGAATTTCCAACGGTTGTAACAAACCACTTGGCTTCTTTTGCTCGGATTTAACTAATTGGCAGTTCATGCACTTGGATATAAACTTCCCAACGTCTCTCTTCATCGCTTCCCAGTAGTAGGTCTGCTTCATGTCTCGATACATCTTGTTAGCACCGGTATGTATAGTCAGTTTCGAGTAATGACACTCTCTAAGCACTTCATCTCTCAATCCATTAACATTTGGTACAACTAGTCTTCTATTCATTCGAAGCCATCCTTCTCTATCAAGTCCATACTTGTTCATCTCCTCACCGTCGATACCCATCTCTATCATGGAGATGATTTCCAATATGTTAGGATCATCCCTCTGACTAGAACCAATCCGCTCAATCAAAGTCGATCTGAACGTCAAACTTGCTAACATTGCTGAATCTAATTTGCACTTAGGTCTGAAATCATATCCTGTGATATACTCAAGTTGCTTCCATTCCATAAATATAGCCCCTAAACTGGCATGTCTCCTACTCAATGCATCAGCCGTTGCATTGCCTTTCTCGGGTGTGTATGCGATATTGAAATCATATGAAGCCAAGAACTCTAACCATTTCAATTGACGAAGATTTAAATCCCTTTAAGAGAAAAGCTACTCTAATGACTTATGATCGGTAAACAACTCGAATCTTTCTCCCAAGAGATAATGTCTCCATATCTTCAACGCGAATGCGATCACTACCAATTCCAAATCATGGGTAGGATATCTTTTCTCATGCGGTTTCAGTTACTGACTAGCATAAGCTAAAACCTATTCCTTGCATCAATACAGCACTAGCCCGGTACCACAGGCATCTGTGTATACCGTCATCTCTTCGTTCCCTTTGGGAATAACTAACACTGATGTACACGTTAACTTTTCCTTTAGACTCCTAAATGCATTCTCACACCTTCCGTCCCAAGCAAAAGCTTGATTTTCTTGGACAACTGAGTTAACGGTGTCGCTATCTTTTGAGAAATCTTGGATAAACTTACAATAATATCCAGCTAATCCCAAGAAACTTCTCACTTTTGTTGTATTCTTGGGCATAGACCAATCATGCACCGTAGCCACCTTCGCAGGATCCACGGTGATACCATTCTCTGAAACAACATGGCCTAAGAATCTCACTTCCCTCCTCCAGAAGTGACATTTAGGAAATTTTGCTTTTAATTGGTGTTTCCTCAACACCTCCATCACTATCCTCAAATGTTCCTTGTTTTCTTCCTCTATCCTTGAGTAAACCAAGTATCATCCATGCACACAAGAACAAACTTGTTTAAATGACACCTGAATACCCCATTCATAAGATCCACAAAATATATTGGTGCATTGGTCAACCTGAATGGCATGACCAACCACTCATAAAATCCAGACGGCGTCCAAAATGTCGTTTTTGGTATACTTTCAGCTGCTACTCGGAGCTGATGAAAACCTATCGCGAGATCTAACTGGGAGAACAATCTTGCTCCATGTAATTGATCAAACAGATCATCAATCCGTGGAAGGGGATACTTATTCTTCCTCGTCGCCATATTCAACTCGCGGTAGTCTACAAATAGGCGAAGGCAACCATCTGCCTTGGTAGAAAATACAACTGGTGCTCCCTACTCGTAAAGACTCCTTCGGATAAATCCCTTCTTCAAAAGATTGCCAAATTTCACTTCGAGCTCTTGCTGCTCCCTTGGCGCCAAATGACGAAGTGGCATCACTATAGGTCTTGCATCTTTCACTAAATCAATCCGAAACTCGATCTCTCGGTGTGGTGAAGGTCCTGTCACTTCGCCGAAGATGTCCGGATACTCGCCAGCAATAGGCACATCTGACAACTCATCATGCGGGATGTCGAGGAAATTTAGAAAAATAGCCACCACCCCATCACTATGTAGGCTACCAAACACTACCCACCGCCCATCATCTGCTCTAATGGTCACCGAAGACCCCTCATAGTCTACCACCACTGAAACACCCCACCTCCGTTAGGGTCACTCTCAAAGGGAATGCCCTAATTTTGGTGGAGGTTTATAAGTACAAGTCACAGATATACAAGACAGATATAAGAACACATATTTGTAAACAGCGGAAGAACAACAAACTTTTATTTCATAAAGTCAAATACGTGTTACATCAACATCCTTTCCAAAAACATAACATAACACTTTCATAATCTGTCTTGAGTACATTATTTAAAGAAGCATAAATAAAACATAGATAAACTGCAAAAGCCCCATAGTGGATTGTCCAAAGCCATAGTTCAAAACAGGAAAGTCCAAGCAATACATTTCTCTTCTTCAAGCTGGATGTTGAGGTAGGTCAAGCTGCTGTGTTCCCTCCCTGAGGACCTAGGGGGGGGGAAACGGAAGAAAGAAGACGAAAGAAAAGTAGAGTCAGACATAAAGCCTGAGTAAGTCTAGTACTATTTTGTCTATGAATAAAGAACTGGGTATGATAAGTATAAACAAGAAGTGGGCAAACACTATAAACTTGGTTAAGTTGTCTAGGGTCGAATATACTATCGTACCCCATGTTGATCTCTGAACCCATATAAACTAGTTTTCCAATTGGCACCCCATGACCAGGGTGATGTGATCCATTCTATGATGATCGGCTCCTACTCGCAAAGTTACATGTGTCTTACGGCCCCCGATGTTGTAGTTACCTATGCTGGTCCCACCATGGGGTGTATCAAGTCCCATAGTGGCAACCCAACACAACCTTAGAGTGCACAGGTATGCTACTGGTGTCCAGTGCCTTATTTTTCTGCGTCGGAGTGTGTGCACGCCCGCACCCCGTTAGAACCTACACTGCTACACCACCGCCGTCGATTTGACCTCTTACAATCAGCCCAGTAATCGTGCCCCACCCTGCCTAGCTTCAGGGTATCCTGATACACCTTTTAGGGTTACTGCTGAAAAGGGTCCCCCGTTACTAGGTTTTCTATCTCTAGCCAACATGCTAAGTTGGTTAAGTGTTTCCTAACCTAACCCCACCAGTCCGTTTAGTTTAGCATGTTCCATTTTGATTAAGTCTTTAGTTCACTTAATCCTAACAATCCTGACTCAGCCTTAATTGTCTTATTAAGGCCCTGACCTCTCACATTAGACAGGTATTGTTGTGGCTGCCTGTTGCCGGTTGGTTCCGGGCAGTCTTACGCCACAACTCAGTCTAACCTCGGGTCCTTGCTGGGCTCCATGTTTAACCTCCCACATTGGATAGGTATTGTTGTGACTACTGGACAGCCGGGCGGTTCCGGGCAGGTTTACATCACAACTCAATCCAACCTCGGGTTAAACACATCGTATGTTCTACATTTACATATCTTGTCATTCTTCTTTATTTCTTATATGTAAATATTTGCGGCCCATTATTAAGTTAATGGTGTAAAGGTTACACCAATCACGGGCCCAACCCATACTTGAATTTGGGCCCTTCTATTTTATATTTTCATTCATTAGTAATTAATTTTAACCCAACGTTATTTTCCCCCGTTTTACACGTCCGTTTATATATATTGGGCTTAGCCTTTTAAAGCCCAATTTAGCCATGCGAAAAGGGGAGGCTTAAGGCGTGATTACATACACAAAGAGGGGAAGGTGAGCGCATGAACTTGCATATGACGTTGGAAATACATAATAGCAACTGGTGTACTTGCATAGTAGTGACATATACTTTGGTCATAAAACATAGGTGACATGAATCAAAGCATGTGAACTTGTAATTGAGATATCATTATTGACTCAAGAACCTATATTTTTACTTAGGCATAGTGTCAAACATAAGCATGGCATAAATATTTCTAGCATAAGCATGGCATAATGTCAAACATAAGCATGGCATAATATCAAACATAAGCATGGCATAAGTATAGTTAAATTTGTTCATGGCATAAATATAAACAAGTCATGTTCATAAGGTTTCTACATGTTTACAAAGAGGATACTTTGTTACTAACACAAAAGCATAGTTCAACTTAATCATGATTTAAGTTTAATCACATAACGATGGTATAAATATACTTATGCATAAATATTCCTAAACATGGTGTTTGCTTTAAACTTGCAAAAAAGGGATTTTTGAGTCTAACCTAGCCATGTCTCACATATGTCATCATATAATTCATGTAAAACAAGGTAGACTTAATCATGGATTTCAATTATGCCAAATATCACTCATAGCCTAGCCATATTCATAGGTTTGCAAAAGCATGTCTTAATACATGGATTATGGTATCAAAATTCCAACATAGTTTCATATGAACTATAATAACCAAACTTGTTTCAATTACTTGCAAAATGATTTATGCATAAAAATATACATCATGGCGGCATAGAAGCAAAACCCCAAACTTGCATAAATTTAAATCAACTACATACATGTAGCTTCAACATGGATTACATAATTTGCGAAATATTCCAAACGTATACTTGCATAGAACTACCGCATGTAGTTCTTTATAACATGAATAACATAATCCATAAATATCCAAACGTATATAATATTTCAAATTGATAAGAACGCACAAATATGAATAACTTTATTGCCACAATTCAAGCATACAAACCAACACAATTGTTTATTCATACCAAAGTAATACTCTACTTACAATGGTTTGATGAATTCTCTAGATTAGGGATTGAAGACGCAAATTCCTTTGTTGAATTGATTTGATTTAGGTCTCTTTAAGCTTTAGAAATTTCCTCCTAATTCTCTCTCTAGTTGGCGGCTACTCTTAGTCGTTCCTCAGCAACATGGCGGCTATGTTCTTAATTTGAATGAATAGATTAGGGTTTAGTCTAGGGTTGTTTATATAGAGGTTAGGAATTGATTAGGGCCATTGATGTTGCTAGGTTAGATCGTAGCCATTCATTAGATAGAGAGACCAATTAGAACCCGCCACCTAGCCCTAATGACAAAGCAAGCTTCTGAAAATCGGCCAAACCCAGACCTGGCCAGCCAGGGCTTGACCAGACCTGGCCAGCAGGTCATTTTTGACCTGGGCGCACTTGGCAGGTGCGCCAGGTCAAAAATGTACTGGCGCACTTCACAGGTGCGCCAGTGCATTTTTGTTCTGGCGCACTTCCCAAGTGCGCCAGTGCATTCTGACCCGTTTTCCGGTTTTTCGCCCAACTTCGTTCGTCCATAACTTCTTCATACGATATCCGTTTTTTGAAAACTCGGACTCTATTTCACGTATTTTTCCGAGACGAACGCAATGGAATATCCCGTTTCCCTTAGTTCTTTGATTTGAAATTAATTATACTTTAATTTATGAATTTCACAGTTATAGAATTCACGGGGTGTTACATTCTCCCCCACTTAAAAGGATTTCGTCCCCGAAATCTTCAAGTTAGGAGGAATGTATATCCTAACATCCAATCATCCATCTACTCATCCATCAAACACGAGCATCCATTGTCCTTAAAAGACTTCTAATGCTTCATGATCATATGCGAAGTGTGTGTGTACATGTACTTATCTAATGCAAAATCAGGCGGTCTACTGATTCAGTTGACCTCCTTAATGCGAATTATGTAAGTGCCATGAATCCATTATGTATGCAAATTTTCCCTATTCTTGATTCTACATGAGTGCACAATCATTCAATACAAATGCAGCATCCACATGACAACACATTAAAGTTCAACCATATACGAATGCAAACATATATGCATATGCAATATGAAGTGACTGAGCCGATCTAAAACCTAGATTGTGTGTGTATATGCAACCATGAGCAACCACTAGCAATCACTTGCAACCACTTGCAACCATCATCCATAACATGTTTCAACTACATGTTTCCATCCAAAGGGGTTTCTACCTAAAAGATAAGGTCGAGGAAATATACCTAAAAAGATAGATAAAAGCGCAACTTAAGGAAAAAGAAAGATCAAGGATGTACCCTCGAACAGAAAAGGGTAGGCAGTGCGTATTCTAGCTTCAGTTTCCCAAGTCGCGTCTTCCTCGGCGCCGCTCCACTGGACTTTGACGAGCTTGACTTCGCGGTTGCGTAGCTTCTTCACTTCCGTTCCTAATATGCGGGTTGGAACTTTTCTTATGGTTGCTTCGCGTTCCACTTCGGCTTCTTCTAGGATATCTGGCTTTACCACTTCAGCAGACTCATGTAGACATTTTCGGAGATGTGAAACGTGAAAAACGTTGTGAACTCCGGCCAATCTTTCGAGTAGCTCTAATCTATAGGTCATTTTCCAAATTTTCTCGATGATAGGGAATGGTCCTACCTAAAGGTATAGTCGAATGATAGAAACAAGTAAAAACTTTGTGCCCATTAGGCAATGTCAAAACTGGAAATCTATGCCATATATATATTGATTAGGAGAAGAACTCTCCAAGCATCAGCCCCGAAGACCGAAATCAACATCAGACTGACTCCCAAAGAATTACTCAACCCAACCACCATATATGATTCTAAGAAACTAAACATGATGGACTCCTTTTAGGTCACAAGGGAGTCCCTTCCTAAGACCAATTTATATCTTATTAAATCCAAAAAGAAGTTTGGTCAATCCAACGAACATCCTCGAGCCCCAACATGTGTTACTAACAGATGAGTCATACCCCCTACGGGGTTTGCAATAGAAATCGGATTAAAAATGGGACCGAGAGGATATACACGAAAGATAACATGCAAGTGAACTTTACAGGAAGAGAGGGATCAAGGATATACTCTTAAGAAGAGATATGATGCACGAATCTAGTCTTCAATCTTCTAAGTCGCATTTCCTTGAGCTTAACTCCATTATGCTTTGTCCGTCTTTAACTTCACAATTTCGTAGCTTCTCAATTCTTGTTTCCAAAATAGGAGTTGGAACCTATTTCACTATTGCCTCTCGTTCCTCTTTCACTTATTCTCCTTCCAGTATACTTGGCTCAAGCATAACTGCGTACTCATGGTTCCATGCAAGCTCTCCAAAATTCACTAATGAATCTTGGATCTTGTTAACTTACTAGAAGGTATTCCACATAGATGAATTATCTCTAGAAAATAAACAAATGTCAACTATGTTGCCAAATGTACTTACTAAGGTGATTCTCCACAACTCATTCATAAGCGAAATGAACTTTCTGCCTTAGTGGCGAACACTACTGGAGCGCCCTATTCTGAAATGCTCCTCCTAATGAAGCCCCCTTCTCTAGAAGCTCTTTAATCTGTTTACTGAGCTCTTCCCTTTCCCGTGGAGCCATGTGTCCAACGGGCAACGCAATGGGCTTTGCATTATCTACGGAAGTCTATTTCCCACTTCGGAGGCAAGCCCTTCACCTCTTCGAAGACATCCGGATATTCCCGGACCACTCTAACTGATTGCAAATTGTCTACAGAGGCATCTAGCGATTCAAGATAACTAAGCATAACCGCATACGAGGGATTACAAGAAATTTCCAAAGTATTACCGAGCTGGGTTAGGAGCCTAACAACCCTTTTCTCACAATCAAGGATGGCCCCATTACTGGATAGCCAATCCATACCCAAAATCAAACCATACCCCGAAAAGCCTAAAACAAAGGCAATACATTGAAATTCTACGCTTAGAATAGAAATTTTTAATCCCAAACAGATCATAGACAAATGAGCTGGGCCCCCAATTGTGTTTGAAACAATTAAGGGGTCCTCTACCGTACTAGTTTTTTAGGTGCAGAGATTCTACTAAAGCAGACGAGATAAAGGAGTGTGATGCGCCAGAGTCAAATAAAGTACGAACGGGGTGATCACAAAGATAAACTACACTTTCTACAGAAGTGTTTGTACCTCGCTGTTGCAATGGTGGCGCTTCTAGCACATGAACCTGTGCCCCTGAGGTGGATCCAGTCCTCTGCCCCTGTCCTCGTTTCTTTGGGCAGTCCTTAGCCCTGTGGCCTGTCTGACCGCACGAAAAGCACCCACCATTCTCCTTGGCCTTCCTTTTTCCGGCAATCTT
This sequence comes from Allium sativum, assembly GCA_030737875.1. Lineage (NCBI taxonomy): Eukaryota > Viridiplantae > Streptophyta > Magnoliopsida > Asparagales > Amaryllidaceae > Allium > Allium sativum. The sequence continues at coordinate 715,083,279 of CM060922.1, forward strand.
TTACTAAGTGCCCAACTTTGCCACAGAATTTACACTTCCTCTTCTCTCGGGACTTGTTGTCTTTTCCGCCCTTCTCAAAGTCTGTCTTCTTAGGCTGCCTTTGCTGATGTGTCCAGTCTCCCCACAATGAAAACATTCTCCTTGCTTTCTTTTCCTCTTTCCACAATCCTTGGCTATGTGCCCCTCCGTACCACAAAAACTACATTTCCTTTTTTCTCGTTTCTTATTATTACTGTTACGATCCTTTCTTGTTTGACTATTATTCGTCTTCCTACTCTGGGACTCTTCCGCTCGCTGGTTCACGTGGAGGAGGAGGAGTGAAAGCGACAGCAGCTGGGGAGTAAGGTCTCCAGACATGCTGAAACAGAAAGGATAGATTCAAAACGAAGGATAAGAGATAATACCTATGGCTTTGGGGGGTGGACTTTGCCCTTTTTTTTAAAATAAAATAACATTTTTCTTTTAAAAATGCTTCTTTAAATTTCCTTTTTGAAAACAATTTTTCAAAACTATTTATCTTATCTGGTAAACCTATGCTCTGATACCAAGTGAAACACCCCACCTCCGTTAGGGTCACTCTCAAAGGGAATGCCCTAATTTTGGTGGAGGTTTATAAGTACAAGTCACAGATATACAAGACAGATATAAGAACACATATTTGTAAACAGCGGAAGAACAACAAACTTTTATTTCATAAAGTCAAATACGTGTTACATCAACATCCTTTCCAAAAACATAACATAACACTTTCATAATCTGTCTTGAGTACATTATTTAAAGAAGCATAAATAAAACATAGATAAACTGCAAAAGCCCCATAGTGGATTGTCCAAAGCCATAGTTCAAAACAGGAAAGTCCAAGCAATACATTTCTCTTCTTCAAGCTGGATGTTGAGGTAGGTCAAGCTGCTGTGTTCCCTCCCTGAGGACCTGGGGGGGGGGGGAACGGAAGAAAGAAGACGAAAGAAAAGTAGAGTCAGACATAAAGCCTGAGTAAGTCTAGTACTATTTTGTCTATGAATAAAGAACTGGGTATGATAAGTATAAACAAGAAGTGGGCAAACACTATAAACTTGGTTAAGTTGTCTAGGGTCGAATATACTATCGTACCCCATGTTGATCTCTGAACCCATATAAACTAGTTTTCCAATTGGCACCCCATGACCAGGGTGATGTGATCCATTCTATGATGATCGGCTCCTACTCGCAAAGTTACATGTGTCTTACGGCCCCCGATGTTGTAGTTACCTATGCTGGTCCCACCATGGGGTGTATCAAGTCCCATAGTGGCAACCCGACACAACCTTAGAGTGCACAGGTATGCTACTGGTGTCCAGTGCCTTATTTTTCTGCGCCGGAGTGTGTGCACGCCCGCACCCCGTTAGAACCTACACTGCTACACCACCGCCGTCGATTTGACCTCTTACAATCAGCCCAGTAATCGTGCCCCACCCTGCCTAGCTTCAGGGTATCCTGATACACCTTTTAGGGTTACTGCTGAAAAGGGTCCCCCGTTACTAGGTTTTCTATCTCTAGCCAACATGCTAAGTTGGTTAAGTGTTTCCTAACCTAACCCCACCAGTCCGTTTAGTTTAGCATGTTCCATTTTGATTAAGTCTTTAGTTCACTTAATCCTAACAATCCCGACTCAGCCTTAATTGTCTTATTAAGGCCCTGACCTCTCACATTAGACAGGTATTGTTGTGGCTGCCTGTTGCCGGTTGGTTCCGGGTAGTCTTACGCCACAACTCAGTCTAACCTCGGGTCCTTGCTTGGCTCCATGTTTAACCTCCCACATTGGATAGGTATTGTTGTGACTACTGGACAGCCGGGCGGTTCCGGGCAGGTTTACATCACAACTCAATCCAACCTCGGGTTAAACACATCGTATGTTCTACATTTACATATCTTGTCATTCTTCTTTATTTCTTATATGTAAATATTTGCGGCCCATTATTAAGTTAATGGTGTAAAGGTTACACCAATCACGGGCCCAACCCATACTTGAATTTGGGCCCTTCTATTTTATATTTTCATTCATTAGTAATTAATTTTAAAACAACGTTATTTTCCCCCGTTTTACACGTCCGTTTATATATATTGGGCTTAGCCTTTTAAAGCCCAATTTAGCCATGCGAAAAGGGGAGGCTTAAGGCGTGATTACATACACAAAGAGGGGAAGGTGAGCGCATGAACTTGCATATGACGTTGGAAATACATAATAGCAACTGGTGTACTTGCATAGTAGTGACATATACTTTGGTCATAAAACATAGGTGACATGAGTCAAAGCATGTGAACTTGTAATTGAGATATCATTATTGACTCAAGAACCTATATTTTTACTTAGGCATAGTGTCAAACATAAGCATGGCATAAATATTTCTAGCATAAGCATGGCATAATGTCAAACATAAGCATGGCATAATATCAAACATAAGCATGGCATAAGTATAGTTAAATTTGTTCATGGCATAAATATAAACAAGTCATGTTCATAAGGTTTCTACATGTTTACAAAGAGGATACTTTGTTACTAACACAAAAGCATAGTTCAACTTAATCATGATTTAAGTTTAATCACATAACGATGGTATAAATATACTTATGCATAAATATTCCTAAACATGGTGTTTGCTTTAAACTTGCAAAAAAGGGATTTTTGAGTCTAACCTAGCCATGTCTCACATATGTCATCATATAATTCATGTAAAACAAGGTAGACTTAATCATGGATTTCAATTATGCCAAATATCACTCATAGCCTAGCCATATTCATAGGTTTGCAAAAGCATGTCTTAATACATGGATTATGGTATCAAAATTCCAACATAGTTTCATATGAACTATAATAACCAAACTTGTTTCAATTACTTGAAAAATGATTTATGCATAAAAATATACATCATGGCGGCATAGAAGCAAAACCCCAAACTTGCATAAATTTAAATCAACTACATACATGTAGCTTCAACATGGATTACATAATTTGCGAAATATTCCAAACGTATACTTGCATAGAACTACCGCATGTAGTTCTTTATAACATGAATAACATAATCCATAAATATCCAAACGTATATAATATTTCAAATTGATAAGAACGCACAAATATGAATAACTTTATTGCCACAATTCAAGCATACAAACCAACACAATTGTTTATTCATACCAAAGTAATACTCTACTTACAATGGTTTAATGAATTCTCTAGATTAGGGATTGAAGACGCAAATTCCTTTGTTGAATTGATTTGATTTAGGTCTCTTTAAGCTTTAGAAATTTCCTCCTAATTCTCTCTCTAGTTGGCGGCTACTCTTAGTCGTTCCTCAGCAACATGGCGGCTATGTTCTTAATTTGAATGAATAGATTAGGGTTTAGTCTAGGGTTGTTTATATAGAGGTTAGGAATTGATTAGGGCCATTGATGTTGCTAGGTTAGATCGTAGCCATTCATTAGATAGAGAGACCAATTAGAACCCGCCACCTAGCCCTAATGACAAAGCAAGCTTCTGAAAATCGGCCAAACCCAGACCTGGCCAGCCAGGGCTTGACCAGACCTGGCCAGCAGGTCATTTTTGACCTGGGCGCACTTGGCAGGTGCGCCAGGTCAAAAATGTACTGGCGCACTTCACAGGTGCGCCAGTGCATTTTTGTTCTGGCGCACTTCCCAAGTGCGCCAGTGCATTCTGACCCGTTTTCCGGTTTTTCGCCCAACTTCGTTCGTCCATAACTTCTTCATACGATATCCGTTTTTCGAAAACTCGGACTCTATTTCGCGTATTTTTCCGAGACGAACGCAATGGCGTATCCCGTTTCCCTTAGTTCTTTGATTTGAAATTAATTATACTTTAATTTATGAATTTCACAGTTATAGAATTCACGGGGTGTTACAACCACCCCATACCTTTGGAGCCAATCGACTCCCAAAATAATGCCAAACCCAGTAAAGCCCAAAACAAAGCAATCACAAACAAACATGCATCCATGACTCGATAAGACCAAATTACGACAAATCATACTAAGGCTAGTCGAACCACCAATCGGGTTCGTCACAACTAAAGGACTATCGACAATCTCAGGTTCGAATCCCAATCTATCTACTGGGTCACTTGATACGAAGGAATAGGAAGCCCCGATATCAAACAACACTCGAACAAGAACATCATAAATAAAAAGCATACCATGAATAACGACGCCCTTTCCCTTCTGCGCCGCAGTTGGGGCATTCGATGAATAAGGAACAACGTTGATAGCATATGCTTTCAGGATATGCTTCTCTTCAGGGGGTTGCGTACATTTTTTGTTGAGATGTCCCACTTGGCCACAGTTGAAGCACTTCCTGTCCATTGGCTTTGCACAACAATCTCTAGAATAATGGCCCTTCTTGCCACAGCTATAGCACTCGACATCTTTCGTGTCTTTCTTTTTCTGAACATCCTTGGTCTAACCCTGTTTTCTCTTATTTTGCGAATTCATCTTGCCTCCACCGCTTGCCTGCGGTTTTGACTCTCTTGCAGATGCAATAATAATCTCGATCTTCGACTTAGGGTAAAGGCTCTCAGATCTCAATGCCTTTCCCACAATAGACTCGAATGTCTCATCTATATGATTTATCAGTCTTTCCCCTAAGTACTAATCCAAGCATGTTATGAACTTCTCGTTCTTATTCTCGATAGTATCGATAAGAGATGATCCATATTTCAATAAAGTATCGAATTCAGCAATATATTCTTAGACTTCCCTAACATTCTGCTCCAAAAATTTCCTAAACAATTTTGATTTTTGAGCAGTTGGGATAAACTTGTCACTGAAGCAAGTCTTAAAATGATTCCAAGTAACTTGATCCTTAGGATTAGCTGCTTTAATAGCGTTCCACCAATTCATGGCCCGTCCTTGAAGCTGACGCGATGCTAACTTTCTTTTCATTGCATCAGTGATTCCCAATTCCTCAAAGATGCGCTCACAACTATCAAGCCAATCTTGAACTTCCGTAGCTGATTCCATTCTGTGGAACGACCTCCCACCAATACTAGTATAATCCTTGCAGAGCTTGGCGAAATCGGCTCTAGGCGCCTGTGCTACCGCACCACCACCATTAGCAGCATTAGGAACTACTCCCTAAACATCCTTGAGCATCTCTCTCACGAAGGTAGTAATCATCGTCCTCATATCAGGGGCATTGCTATTATTGGCCCCTGAACCCGTACTCCTCATATTTCGGTTCATCGTCAAATCTGTAAAAAAACGATTAACCATCTCCTTAGTGGTGCCCATGCAGTGTGACTTCATCCTTAGATATACTAATAGTATATATATAGTTTTTCAAATCCAAAATATCACAAATACGCGCTCTCATGTACGTATACTATTTCTCCCTGATGCCTTCCCCTAGGCTCAACTATGCAACCTGGGCTCTAATACCAAGTGTGACGGCCTACCCTGAACCAGCCGACATTTCCCCAAAATGCGCTGTGCTAATGCCCGACTAGCATGGGACGGTTGTCAAAGGAAAATGATTTGAAACTATGAATCATCAAGAACCTGTAGTATATATCATACCGCACTAAATAAAATATAATAATAACATAACTTGACATACTACACATGAGACAGTGCATAATGTAACACCCCGTAGTTTCTGTGAATGTTAAAGTAACAAATTAAAGAATAATTAATATTTGAAAGAAGAATCAAGGGAAACGGGTTGCGCCATTGCGTTCATCTCGGAATTCTACTTGAGATAGAGCCTGAGTTTGCGTAAAACGGATAGAGTATAAAGAAGTTATGGTGGCTAGAAGATTAAAATAAAATATTCAAAACAGCGAAGGTGGGAGGAGAGAAAGCGGAACCGACCACGTTTTGGGTGTCGACCCGAGTCCCGCTAGGTCGACACCTATGTCGACTAAGGCTCTTTGTGGTCGATACTGGGGTCGACATAAGTGTCGACCCCCCTGTAGGGGTCGACCCCATCAGCCAGATTAGGGCTGTGATGAATTTTGACAACCCTGTGCTGATGTGGCCTTCTCTGATTGGCCAATGACTGATTTATGAGGTAGTAGGGAATATATGTCATGTTATGGTTGGCTGGATGACACATCTCTTTGGTTTGATGGCTCTGATTACTCCTAGACTGATCTAAAGGCTAGAATTAATCATAGACTTCTATATAATCAACTCAAACCCTAAACCTAAAACACATAAACACATTCTATGAAGCTGTTATGCTGTCTCTCTCTGAACTAGCGTAGCCTCCATCTTCTTAAAACTAGAATATCTTATTCAACTAAAAATCAATTAGAAGAACATCAATAGTCTACATCAAAGGAATAGCTTAACAAATTCAGAAATCAGATTCCAGAATACAAGAACTGTTCTTTTTCTATAAGTTCAGTTATATTTCAGATTTAAATATATAAAAGTCATGACTTGAAATTAATCGAATCTAGAACTGTGCCTAATTGTGATTCTGATTCATGTTTATCCTTATGACAAATATAAAATTAACTACGCCTATGAGACTATTGTGATTTGTACAATTGAACCTATCATATTGTATATTAATTTGGTGATGTTTTTATGTTATGTTATGTACATGTTCATAAACTAAGTCATGTTCATATATGCTTACATGTTTAGATCGACATGCTTGCTTTTATGTTCTGTTATGTACATGTTCATAAACTAAGTCATATTCATATATGCTTACATGTTTAGATCTACATGCTTTCTTTTATGTTATGTTATGTACATGTTCATAAACTAAGTCATGTTCATATATGCTTACATGGTTAGATCCAAGTTAATGCATATGTTTAAGATCTATGTAAATTCCTGTTCACATGCTTAGGATCTATGTTAATTGGATCTAACTCAAGTACAAGTTCACATTGATATGCTTGAATAAGTTTGTATTATTGATGAAAAATTTGTATTACACATGCTTAGTTAGATTCGTGTTATTTTGTGATGTTGGAATGCTACATGTTCCTTTCTTTTCCCTTTTATTTATGAGTTAGGTTAATTTGCGAGCCTAATGTTCTATGTAAATAATGCGAATGAATAACGGGGGGAAACACTGGGGTAAAACATTAAATTTACGTGCTAATGGCATAGGTTGGCTCATAATCATGTAAATGATTAATAGCATGAAATGGTATAATTTGTATACCATTAATTATGAACATAATTTAAATAGTAATTGTGACATGACAACACTTGTGGGCAATTTACATATAAACTTGACATAAATGACGAATATGTAAATTAAATAAAGGATGAACATGCCTAACCCGAGGTTAGATTGAGTTGTGGTGTAAAACTTCCCAGAACCGCCTGGCACATCCAGTAATCACAACAACACCTATCTAATGTGAGAGTTTAGTGTATCATGCCCAAGAAAAACTCGAGGTTAGATTGAGTTGTGGTGTAAAACTGGCCGGAACCGCCCGGCACATCCAGTAACTGCAACAACACAGATCTAATGTGAGAGGTTGGTGCATTAATAAATCAATTAATGCTAATGAACAGGACATCTTAAGAATGGTAGGGTTAAGTTGACTAAGGCAACACTTAACCAGTACAACATGTTAATTAAACAAATGGTAGGGTTAAGTTAACTAAGGCAACACTTAACCAGTACAACATGTTAATTAAACAAATGGTAGGGTTAAGTTAACTAAGGCAACACTTAACCAGTACAACATGTTAATTAAACAAATGGTAGGGTTAAGTTAACTAAGGCAACACTTAACCGATATAACATGATGTATGGTAGGGTTAAGTAACAAAAGAAGGCAACACTTAACCAATATATATATAACATGATGTATGGTAGGGTTAAGTAACACAAGAAGGCAACACTTAACCAATATATAACATGATGTATGGTTGGGTTAGTTAACACAAGAAGGCAACACTTAACCAATATATAACATGATGTATGGTAGGGTTACATAACACAAGAAGGCAACACATAACCAATATATATATAACATGATGTATGATAGGGTTAAGTAACACAAGAGGGCAATACTTAACCAATACAACATGATGAACGAGTGGGGTTAAGTTAATAGAAAACACTTAACCAATACAACATGATATGTGGGTGGGTTAAGTTAACATGAATGGCCAACACTTAACCAATATTACATGAATGAAGCGGATAGGGTTAAGGAAAGCTTAACCAATAATACGTATTGACTTGATCAGTGGGAGGCTTAAGTACATCTCGTGTAGGTGTGTAATATTAGTACATATAGGCCTACCAACTTAACCATTAAATAAACATGCTTGAATTGGTGGGAGGGTTAAGTACATCTTGTGTAGGTGGGTAATATTTGTATATATAGGCCCACAAACTTAACCAGTAGGAAACCCTAGTAACGGGGACCCATTTCAGCAGTAACCCACATAGTACCCTGAACTAGGAAGGGTGGGGCAAGATTACTGGGCTGATTATAAGCGGTCAAAATAGCGGCAGGGGTTACGTCAGTGTAGCTTCCGACGGTTTACAGGCGTGCACGTACTCCGAAGTGGGAAAAAGCAGGCACTGGGTACCAGTAGTTACACATTGTGCATCTTGAATCGTGTCGAGTTGCTATCATAATGATTGATACACATTATGGTGGGACCAGCACAGAGTATCTATACGCAAGAGAGGGCCGATTGACATAGACACATGGAACATTAATACAAGTAGGGAGCCGATCGATAGGGTAGTAAGGGTACATCTAACATCTTCGTGGCAATTAGGCTGATTGCGGTAAGATCCTCCTACTAGATGTACACCTGAAGGCTACCACAATTGCGGGGATTGGGATCCTGTTGTAATATTATCATTTTATACAGATTACTAGTTTGGAAACTAGTTAGGCGGTGCAGAGATATAGAAATCAGAATAACAGGGTAGTAGCGAAGTAGAGAAAGAGTAGAAGCGCATTCAGTTTACCTTGCATTATCTTGTCTTAAGTTATCTTGTTTTATGGTATTGTCTTGTTTTCAGTTTATTCATGTCATGACCCTTTATCTTGTTTACATGCTGAAAAATCACTGGACTTACCAGACTTATGTCTGACCTTTTTTTTTTCTTTCATCTTCTTTTCTTCCATTTCCCCCCAAGTAGTCAGGAAGGGAATAGCTCAGCTTAGTTTGGACTGTTTCTCTTTCCAAGCTCGGAGATTCTGTGATGTCTGGCTTAGAACCTCTTATCTTTGGCTATGGCTGGGATTGCACTTTAATTTGGGGACTTACGCTACTTTGCTATGTTTTATGCTTCTTGTATATTTGGAAGTTTTCGAATCAAGACAGAAGTTTTATGTAATACTTTTTAAGTATGATTGAGTCAATTATTGTAAAAGCTTGACTGAACTACATTGCTTATAAAATGACTTTATTTTCCGCTGCTTTATTTTTCTGTCGTGTAATTTATCTGCACCTCTTACCTATAACGCTTCACTAAAGTTAATGCATTCCCTTTGTTAGTGACATTAATGAACGTGGGGTGTTTAACATAAGCTGAAAACTAAGCCATTATAGCAGCGAAATCCAAAATATAGCTTATGATCTAAACCATTCTTACAACTTGTAACTACTGTCTCTAAAAAGGAAACAGAAAAGGTGCACTACTAATGCCCAAAGTAGTGACCAGCAAAAACACAGGGAGAATATACGTAAATAGTACGTGGAAGCCTCCTGCTCATCTCCGAATAGCTACTCGTGCATAACCACCTAACCTATCTCTAGTTTGCTCATTTAAGAGCATCCAGAGTAATAAGAAGAGACATAAAACTCTGGGTTAGACAAAAGTCTGGTATGAGCGATAGTAGCAGAATAAAACAATAATAGGTATAAATAATCATACCTGAACATGGGCCTACAACCAATGAGTTAGTACAACAAGATGTATAGTACTCTATGGTGACACTAACATAAAGTGTAAAGTGGAAGTGTGCATGTCATGATGATAACAAATACCAAACATATTAATTAACCTCACATCTCTCACTCTGTGCGTAAACCATATGATATCCACCACTTTGATCACCAAATCCTTTGGTACGACCACTTTGCCCTTGGGAGTCTTAATGATCCCATTGCACTGGTCCATAGCCGCTAATCCTTTTCTACGATCACTTTTCCCTTGGGAGTCCTAATGACACTATTGCGCTGATCCATAGCCATAATACAATCACTTTTCCCTTGGGAGTCTTAATGACCCCATTGCGTTGATCCATAGCCAATAATCTGTCCCTCAACGGTGAACCAAAGCTACGGATACCGATACCCCTTTGCATACGTCCCGCAACAAAGTCCAACTCTTGAAGTTCACTCGTTGGTTCCCATCTGGATCCTGAGCGATAACTTCTTATTTTGAACTTCCTTTGCATCTCAGGTTTTTGGTCATCTCTGGTTCGGCTCGGTTTTGTCCTCTGTTTGATTCATGCCTACAAGCTTCCGTTCGTGCTCCTGCTTCGGTTCGGGGGAACCGGTTCGTAGGTCTCACCCGGGTTATGACCCTTCTTGGTCTTGGAGAGCAGCTCATGGTGCTCCACTCCTAGATTGGTTCGTGACTCCAACTCTAGGTTGGCTCGTGGCTGTATGGTGCTTCACGGTTTGTAGAGCTCAAGCGCGAGTGGTCGGTTCGTGACTTGCTTTAGAGTTCGAGCTCGCATGGTGGAGTGGATTGTGAGAGGGGGTGAGCCCCACGAGTGGGATCAGGTCGTGAGGGTGGTGTCATGATCGGAGGTCGTGATGTCTGGGTCACGAGCCGCACTTCCTGGCAGTCTTCCAACAAGCTGTTTACACCACACGACGGCGTTTTCAACCATTCTAACTTTTCTATATAATCACAAATCATACTAAATAGTAGTAATAACATATAGGATCAAAAATAAACACCAAAACAACAATTTAACATGTTAATATAGATCAATCATACCCAAAACCCATGTTTTTCCTTAATCATGTTTAGCTATATCTAGCAGTCAGATTAGCAAACTTAATCCAAATTAACCCAAATTTCTAATAGGGCATAAAATAATATTCAAGAATTTCTACAAAATTTCGTAGATTTTTATGATGCATAATTTCGTTAATTATCACTAATCACTCCTAGTTAGCCGTAATTAGTGAATAAAAGTGCAAATCACTCCCCTTAGCCACAAATAAATTTTAGATCTGAAACTTTAACTGATTTGGCATGGATCCAATTGTATTCCAGTAGCTCTTTCTCGATTTTTATGCTAATCCGCCTTAATTTGATGTAGATTTGGCTAATATGTGATTAGAAAGTAATTAAAAGGTGATTTAGGAGTTGGAGGCCATTGCTAGGTTTGAAGAGATGATAAGTTGTAACAACCCGGAAAATTCTGAGCCAATTTATATTTTTTATTTTGGCAATTTTGATGAATTTTGAATATTTAAAATGAATTATTTTAAATAATAACGATGAGAAATTTATTTTTGAATAGAATTAGAAGTATATATTTATTTGAATAGTCGTTAGAATATAAATATTTATTTTTAAATATAAAAGGAATTGAAAATGGCGCTGTAGTTTGAAAATTCGATTTCAAATTTCAAATGAATGTATAGGATTCAAAATAAACCGTATTTTAGCGAAACCCAAAATATTAGAATCTATTTGAAAATATCTTTCCAATGAATCCAAAAAATCAAAATTTCATAGCGGGAATAAAAAGATATGTCCAATTGAAAATTCAGAATAGTCGCTGTGGAATTCTGGCCCTAAAAAATGGAAATTTTGCAAACGACCTCGGTTTTCGACGAAACCACTTTTGTTGGATCCGGGATGTTAAATAATTGCTAGATTTCAAAATTCATAATTTTCTGAATCAATATGTGAGCATGGCAAAAGAAAACGTGTTTTGACAGTTTAAGTCAATTTCGATCAACCAGAAAATGGCCATTTTTCAAACGGTCACAGAATTTGACGAAATTAGTTTTGTTAGGACCGTATCATCAATACAAAGCTAGAAAATATTTTTTGGGAATTTTTAGATTCCGTATGTGGCCCCAGTAAATTGAAATGCGCGTTCAAATTCAATATATAGATTTATATTTTGATTTGGACGGAAACTAAACGAAATGATCGAATCAACTTACGATACATATCCCATTGTGTTTGGAATGGGGGTAATTATCAAGTGGCGACAGTTGGTGGGTTCGATTTCGAGGTCAAAATAAAAAGTTACGTTTTGAAAATTATATAAAATATTAATATAATATATATAATAAAACTTCTCTTTCCCTTAACCCCCCTCCTCCTTTTCATTTCACGATTAGCTAAAAATTTAGGTTAGAAAAAAAAAAAAAAAATCGAACCCGCTCTAGACGTCACCCCTCCCCCACGTCGACCGTCACCACGCCCATCGCCACCCTCCCTCTCAGTCGTGCCACCTCCTCGGCGGAGCGCCACCTTCCCTTGTCCCCCTCTCTCGATTCGAACACTCCGACCACCCCCAATTCCTTCAAAAATCGCTGCCGCCGCTACTGATTGTTCCCATTGTCGCCGATGGCGCCATCCCCCACACCTGGGCCGCCGCGCGTATCACCGACCCCTTTCCTTCCATTGCTAAGGTGATTTTTTTTATTTATTTAGTTTAAATAAATTTTGTCATTAAGTAAAAATCAGTTTTAAAATATGATAGAATTTATAAAATCAGTTTTGTTATGTGCTTAAAAGCAAGAGGGAAAAGATAAGGTTGTTATTAGATTAAAGATATGATTTTTATATTATAGAAAGATAAAAGATTTGATTTTTATATTATCGAAAGATTAAAGACATGATTTTTATATTATAGAAAGATTAAAGATATGATTTTTATATTATAGAAAGATTAAAAATTTAATTTTTATGTATGTAGAGAAGTAAAAATATAATTTTTATTATATTACTAGCAAGATAAAATTATAATTTTTATCATGGAAGTAGCGGTGTAAAGGAGTTATTTTTACATATGTAGTAGAGATATAAAAATATGATCTTTATATATAAAAATGTGATTTTTATATAGAGAATGGCGAGAGAAAAAATATGATTTTTATTATGTGAACATAGATATAAAAATACGATTTTTATATATTTGAAGAAGCGGTAAAAGTTCGATTATTTATATATATCAGTTTAGAATAAAAATATAATCTTTATAATGAAAACATCATGTCAAAGATGCTATTTTTATCATCTTGAAGGCGAAGTAAAAATATGTGATTTTTATATATGTAGTGAATACGACCAACGAAAGTGACAAAAGGGGAGAATGGCGAAGATTTCCTACATATGAAGAGTCACAGCGTTTGGTTTAGCTAATCGGTGAGAACTTCTCACTTTAATCTTGTTATCTAGTTAAAGTTATATACTAGGTTGCAGACGGTGCTTAGCAGCACCCGACACCCGTCGTCCACAGACCATGGACGACTTGTTTGATTTTGTTGTGTTGTGAAAATTGATTGTGATGTGGAATGAATGAAAATATATATTCATGGGTTGAAATAAATTATTTATTGTTAAAAATATAATTTTTAACGTGAATGTGAATAAATAAATATTTATTTACAAATCAAACAATTTGTTTATGTACACCCATTTGAAGGATATTGACTAAGATGATAAATTTTACACATCGCCCAACTGCACAAATAATATTCAGTGTTTGTTGATTTGAAACCCCACACGGGTGTTGGGATGATATTTGGCGTACACTAATCCCAATTATTTAGTTGTATGTCGATCGATTGGTCTACAGACTATGTAAGCGTTAATTAGTTATATTCTATGCTTATGCAGTTGTGTGGTGCACTTTGGATGATGGTTGATTATTTATTGTTGCTATTATATACATGTGTTGTATGGAATCCGTATAATTAACATTATATGGTAATTTATTGGGCCTCATTCCAATTTGGAAAATAAAGAATATTATAAAATAAAGATTCATATGTTGAATAGAATAAATAGTCATGTGTTGACGATACTCATGTGTTGAGAATATTCATGTGTTGAAACTATTCATGTGTTGAATAAAATATTTATACAATAAAATTCACATTTTTTATTGTAAGTAAGAATTAATAAATATTCGTGTGTTGAATAAAGTATATATTCATGTGTTGAAGAATATATTCATTTGCTGAATAGAATAACGAAGTTATTGAAATATATAAAGTCGTGTTGATTAGATAAGCGCCATTTTGACGCGAACGATATTTATATCGATTATATTCGTTGTTATAATGAATATAGAAAAGGAAGTGATTTCAAAATATAACGTTTTGAAAATATTATCATTTATATATTAATGATATGAAATATTTAATTTTGATTTCAAATTGAATATGAAGCTGAAATTGTTTTGAAAACCAATTTAAAAATATTTATAAAATACATTTAGAATTGAAAACGACGAAGTATATATAATATATATATATATATATATATATATATATATTAATGGCCTGAATAGAACGCGCCGCGCCGCGGCAGTTCGCGAATTTCGACCGTTGACTTCGAATTGACGTTGCGGGAGATCCGGCTGTCGGATTCTCCTGAAACCGGAACCGTTGGGTTTGTATCGAAAAGAGCTTTCCAATGAATATTAGAGATTTGAAATCTAATGGTAGGATTTGTAATTATGTCCAAATCAAATTTAGAGACGGTCGATGTAAGTGAAGTTCGACGACCGTTATTGGAAATCGACTGAACGGGCCTTGATAAAATTATTAAAAATATTAATAATTTTTGTAAAATCATAATATATGGATTGGAAAGAACTGGGATGAAAAATTCCACATTTGAAAGGATAAAAATATATTTTTATTGAAATGAACTAGTTTTGAATTAGATTTGAAATGTTTTTGAACATAATCAGAATTTCCAATATACGAATTGGAATGGATTTGAATCGAAATTATCTTCATAATATTTGGATGTTGGATTTCGTGATTTTTTAGATATGGTTGTGGAAATTTGAAAGATATATTTATATCGTTATTTCCAATACGATATTTGTTGGTTTCAGAATTTGATATTGAATATAAGCCGATATATTTTCTATTCAGAGCCTTGTATTTAATATCAAATGGGATTTTGGGTTCGTCGTGAATTGTGTCTTAAATAACACTGTTCTTGGACCCAGTTTAGAAAAGAATAAATCTTTTAATTAAGATTCAGTGAAATTGTCCAGTTAATTAGTATTTAATTGGAATTGAATTTAAATTGGTTTTTGGGGTTTATCGTGAGCGGTGTTTTGAATAACACCTGTTCTTTAACCCGATTAGCAATGGAAAGTGATTTTGGTTTTATCGTGAACCGTGTTTTAGATGGCATTGGTTCTTTAACCCAGTTAAAGATAGGATATTGATTTTTGGGAAGATTAAAACTAAGTTGAGTTTTAATGAATCTTTAATTAGATTAAAGTGATCGAGAACTGAGTATCACCAGTTTTCCTCCAAACGATAGTTAAATCTTTAATTAGATTTGAACGTGAAATGGTAATTAATATTTACCGATAACACCGTGGTGTTATATATGGAGTATTACCAGTTTTGCTCCACGGGATGAATAGGTTGGGATTGGGAAATAAAATAAATGATTACTTCGGTGTGGTTCGCTAATCCCGACTAATTTGGAAACCCTTAACACGGTTTGAAATGATATCCAAAGGAAGACTAAAGAATAAATTTAGAAGAATTTATCTTTGATAAAATTAATGGGAACCTTTCCCTAGGAATGTGAATACTTGAATAAAATAATAGTCTGAATTGGAATGAGGCGTATGGTGTGTTTGTGTAACACTTGTTTATTATATACGCGGGTTATACCCATTTAGAATAACCGATTCGACGAAGTCGAAGATAAAGACGCTGGTTGAAGACCGGAGGTCTTCACATTGTTTGGATGATTATTGATGATCTTGATTGGGCTATACACCCAAGAGGAGGGAATCAGTTGGTGATCATCCAGTCGTACTTGGAGATCGATGGATATGCGAGGAATAAGGTTCCTCCGGTTTCGTTCAGACCCAGAACGAACTTGTAAATGGACTGTGTGTCTGACATTGGATTTTATTCTATGTGATTGATTTCTATTAAATATATATCTGTTTGGTAGCGGAGAATTTATTCCCTTGCTTAACGCCCCTCTCTGAGACGTACGAGCTTAGAGGTTATATATCGATAGATATCAATCGCATGGCATGAATTGCCTGTGTGGCTGTAACGACCCGGATTTTTGTGCAATTTGTTTTAAATATTTAATATAGTTTTAAATATATTTACGTTAAAATTAAATATCCAAATATAGTCAGTTAGTTCAAAATAGTGTAAGTACATTAGAACGACGGTCGGTACGCTAAAATAGCGGTTCGTGGTTCAAATTTATGAACCCCGAAATAGACGAGGGTGGATAGACTCGAAATCAAATCGGTATCTTTATAAAAAGAATGAAAATCTTTTTAAATCAAATAAGAATTAATAACAATGTACTTTGCACTGTAAACTCCTTGACGCCGAAGTATCTTCATCTATAAATCACAGAGACCTTTCCTCCTTTTCTCTTCGGAATTTCAATCCTCCAGACAATGGTAATGTCGCTCCTCTTATCTCTTTTTTTAAATCAGAAGCTTCGAATAAAATCATATATGGTCGATCTTCACTTTGAACTAAAAATCACGAGACCAGCTCGATGGCAAGCTAGGGCTTCAACCCTATGTTCTTCATGTTCGTGCGACGGGAATTAGGGGTTCGAGCTCGACTTCGAGCATCAGAGACGCTTGCGAATCAGGAGAAAAGTGGTGGGCTTTCAACAGCTTCGTTCGATTCTAGGGTTCGGGAGCGACGTGAATACTGGAGCAAGGGTGCGACAAGACTTCCGAGGGCTCGATTTCTGGTAGTTCACGAGGTGCGACAGCAGCTTTCAGGGGAGGTGCGATGGGGTCCAGGACTGCTACAAGTATTACGACCCTCGGTAGTGGTGCGCGATGGTTCATGGTAACCTCTGGAAGGCCGACGCTGGTTGGATGATAACCTAAAGTTGGGTTCGAACTATATGATTGGTTCGACAGTGAGTAAAGAGGGTGGATTTGATCTTTCTTGTGATGGTAAACTGGGGTACGATGGTGTGCAAATTGAGGAGTTCGTGAAGATAAACGCTGAGAGGGTGAAGCTGTTGGGTTAAGACATTGAATTTGGGGATGATGGCCGGAAATAGACTGGAAATAGCGGAGAGGTTGTTGGGGAGCTTGCGTAGTTCAGAATTGAAGCTAGGGATATTGCAGTTTAAAATTTCAAGTAGTAAGGTATGTTATGGTCTTATTTTAGTTATTTAAATTTTATTTAGGAAATAATTTATGAGATTAGGAATCGGTGATACAATACTATAAAGTTAACTACTACGATTTAAATTCTCTACTTATCGGTTTAGTATGAAATTTAGGAAAAGATTAGATTTTTTTCATTTTTATCACTAAATGGTTTAATGTTTAAAAATACATGGATTTGTTAAATTTTATTTGTTAAGTTAAAATTAATTTTAGTAACCATTAGAAGAAGAAAAATATAAAGGAAAGATATTTATTTATTTAAATAATTAATTTAAATAAATAAATGTTTAATCAGTAAATTTGAATAAAATTATCGTAGGTGCGAATTCTTCGAGAAGATTCGTTGCTGATGATTTTGAAATAAACGGGATACTCGGCAACTGCAATTCTGGTGAGTAAATCTCACTCACCTTTTATCTTCGTAAAAATAATTGTTGTTGCTTGTTTGGATGTTTCTGCTTGTTATATATATATATTAGTTATTTAGGCTATATATATATATGTATATTGGGTTGATTGATTGGTTAGATTCCCGCAGTCTCATTAGCGGATGCCCGCGGTACCATAGCGGATGATTACCCTATACGCCCCACGCTATGATTAGTGGATGAACTTCTATACCACGATATTCTGCCACGAAGCAGAATGGGTATTATTTATGTGCTAACGTCTGTGGATGCAGGGAAACAGGTTGGAGGAATCCAACAGGATTCCTCAAAAATATATTATCTGTTTGCTGTTTGTTTGATTTCATCTATATTCATATATGATGTGTTAAAAATCAAATGAATGAAAATTGGTGATTTGATTGTTTAAAATATCACTGGGCTTGAATATTGATTTATAAAAATATCGCGGAAGGGATATTTGAGATTTAAAAGAGAAAATTCTATTTTTCTAAAATAGAATTTGAATTTAAAATGGAAAAAAATATTTAACTTGTTTTAAAAGGAATAAAACAAGTAGTTCATTTATACACAAAGTTTTAAATGAAGTGAAAAGAATTATCATTGGACAATTCAAAAGTAAATTATAAGTGTGAATTTGTTAAGGGGAAATCTATTTTTCCAAAGAAAAAAATATTTATTTCAAAGGAAATTGGAAGCGATACTTTGTTTAAAAATATAAACAAGTAAAATAAAAGGGAATTTGAATAAAGAGAAATTTGAAAAGAAGTTTGAATATTTGAATTCAAATAGAATTTAAAAGAAGTTTTGAATATTTGGATTTCAAATAGAAATCCAAATGGAGTTAAATATTTTAATTCAAGTATGAATTTCAAATATAGGTATTCATAAAAAAAAGGATTTGAATATAGAAATTAAAGTGGAATTTAAATCAAGAAAATAAAGTATGATATTTGAATTCAACGAGACATAAATATGGTATTTAAATTCAAAAAGAATTTAAATATGGCATTTGAATTCAAGGAAAATTTAAATATGGAATTTGAGTCCAAGGAGAATCAATATGGAATTTGAGTTAAAAGGAGTTTTAAATACTTGGAATTCAAAAAAGAGTTGGAATATTTGGGAATTCAAATTAAAGTAGAAATAAGGTTTGAATAATAGAAATTGGAATAGAATTTGAGAATTTGAATTATATAATTCAAATGGAATTTAAAACATAGAATTTGAAATAGAATTCAAATAGAATTCAAATATGGGATTTGAATATAGCAATTCAAATAGAATTTGAATAAATGAATTTGAATATAGAATTTCAAGGTAGAATTGTAATGAAATTTGAAATATCGAATTCAAGAGAATTGAATATGGTTTTGAATTTAGAATTCAAAGAAGAATGGAATATAAACTTCAAATATAATCGAAATAGAGTTTGAATATATAACTCAAATAGAATTGAATATGAAGTTTGAATAGAGATTTGAAATAGTAATTCAAGTATTGAATTTGAATATCAAACAGAAAAGGAATTGGGATTTGAAAATAGAATTCAAAAGCGAGATTGGAATTTGAATCAAGAAATTCAAATAGAGTTAAAATGGATTTGGATTCATTTTAACGAAGTTTAAAAGTTTTTTTATATATAAATATAATTAAAACGAACTCGCCGCAGCACTGCAGTTCGTAAATTGGCGACTCGAACTTCAATTGAGTATACAGGACTCAATTGAAGTCGAAATTCTTTGAAACAAGAATCGTCAGGACCGGTTGAATAATAGTTTTCTAATGGAAGAGAAAAATCTGGATTTCGTCGAATAGATTTTGAGTTATGTCAAAATCAAATTTTTAAAAGTGCAGCGCCAGAAACCATGAAAACCATAATGGATATTATATAATAAATATAGGGATTTTTAAGCAAATAAAAATCCGAATTTCCATTTAAAAACCTGGTCTTGAGTTAGAAGATAAAGGTGAACTCAAGCAAAGCAAGTAAAGTGATTTTTGAAACAATAATCATATTTTTGATTATTGGATAGAATTAAATAAGCTAAAGAAAATTAGTTAATCGAGTGTTGAATTGAAGTCGACCTTGAAAGGTGAATTTGGAATTGTAAATATATATTCGAAATCGAATATAGAACCTAAATTGAAATTTGAATTCAATTAGTTGATAAGCAAGTTGAAATATATTTGAAACGTGTTATATTCAAATATACAAGCGAAATAGGTAAAGAGATAGTTAACGAGTTAATTTAACGAGTGGAGTCAAAACGAGTGTATGGGGTTGAAATAAATTGGACAGGTATAAACACACAGGAGACAGGTATGGGATAAAGTGATGAAGGTATATAATTAGTGTGCTCGACAAAAAGGTACACGTTTAATTTCCATATGAGATTTTATGCGCCGTATCGGCAAGCCTCTTGGCTTTTTCTTTTTCTTTTTGAAATGAGAAGGTACCGGGAAGCTATTTGAAATTTCCCGACGCTCCCGATGCAGGGGAGGTTATGGCGAATTTTTCCAGGAATTTAAGGAGTTAGAATATTTTTAAGATAATTTGATAGTTATAAATCAATGTATCGATATATGTAGAATTCGATAAGGAAGTGAAATCAAAATAGAGTATTGGAAACAGAAAGGGAAATCTATAAATTAGAAACAGAAAGCGAACTTTATACAGGTTTTAAAAAAATGAATAATTGGGTTTTATAGTGTGGTTATTCGAGGTTAGTGGTTTTGCCATTTTGAAGTTGAGGATGTTTTCAGTTAAGGTCTGAGAGGTAAATTTACCCCAACTTGATTGATTTCATTTTTAATTAATAAATAGCAAAATCCCGCCTCGAAGAGAAGTGTTTGTAAAGAGTTAGTTAAATAAAATATTTTGGGTTGTTGTAATGATGTTTTACACAACATTCGTTTATCCCAAGTGGTGGAACTTTGGAAATATAAAAGCAAATATTTCCCGAGTACAATTAAAGTAGTAGAAAAGTGATAAGTGATTGAAATTGTTTTCAATTGCAAATAGAATATATTTTCTAAATACAGAAAATAAAGGAGGGCGATATTCGGAAATGTTTTCCAAATAGCGTAAAGGGCCAATATGGTTATTGAAAATATTTGGTTAACAAATATTGATAGGGAAATGGAAAAGTGATTTAATTAATGAATAATTAATAAAAGAGCCCAGTGATTTGTTTGATATGTTTGGATGAACACTTGTTTTTATTCGATAGTTAAATCACAGACTATCGAAGTTTTTGACCATCGTTGTCAATATGGAGAGACCGGTTGGATTATTATCCGAAGAACCACTCTGTATCGGCATAAGCGTTGTGAACCAAGTATGCTGAATATATTGAAGACGGAGTAAAGTGCAAGGACTCTTTCTATTAAATAGAAATAGTGCCTTCGGTTTCGTTCAATCCCAAAACGAACGTAAATGGACGAATGTCTGACAAAGTATTTCCATTGATCAAATGGGTTAGCCTGTATAAATATATATGGTTGCAACGGATTTATTCCCTTAGCATAACATCCAGAATATTTGTGCAAATTTAACTAGTGATTAACGGATCTGACAATGTGGCTTTCAAAGTGATTGGGCTATCAATGAATGGTAAGTATTCGTAGCCTCTGGCCTCAACAACCGGGAAAGGACAAAAATCGGGCAGGCAGCATGGCTATGTGGGTCGCACCCATTAGGATGTATAATCACCTATCTAGAGGTTCATTTAGTTTCTTATTCTATTCGATGCTATCCCAGTCGGGAGGCGGTTGCTGATCCCAACCGTTGGTGATATACATTCGATACACTCAAGCGAAATGAGTGGTCGGTCATGTGTGGGCCGGGTTGCAAGATGTTCTTGTTGAACCCTGTGTATTCCTCTCTAGAGATACACTAGCAGAAGGTGGTCCCATACCTTGTCATGTTGGAAATCCAAACTCCAATAAGCGCCATGCGGTTTTTGATTTTATACTAAGTATGTGGAGCGTGAGATGCAAGCGTTCTGCTATTTGGTTATTTACTTGATGTAGACATTATTATAATATCACTGAATTTTCGTATCAAAGTGTTTTGGGTTATAGTAAGGTAAAAACCGTCCATGTTTATGTGTGGGCTGGTCTTACTATTATCTTTTCGTTTGAAAGGATTTTAAAAGTTAAACCAATGATTAGAGTTTACTCACACCAGTCCCATGACTAACCCAGAGTTTATTTTGTTTGTTTTCCCTAAACTCTTGGGTGCCCAAATTTGTACGGGCAGTCAAGTAGTCAGGATTTTTTTTAGATTCACTTGGAAGAGCTGGAAGCAGGAGGCTTCACCTGTTAGCTATAGATTATCATATTTCCACTGTGTACTATGTTGTATCTGGAAACAGGTGTTTATAACTGTTCCAGGAATAACTGTTATGCTCTGATGATGGTATGTATATAAGATTACTGATTTGTATTTCAAAAAGTTATGTTATTTAATATATTTTATTCGTTCCGCTGTGAGTTTGTGATCTCCGTTTTCTTCTATTCTAATATTTCTTTCTTTCTATTTCTCATCCTATAACTTCTTGCTAATAATGATTCGTATTTCTGTGCAATTTGGGTTGGACGTGCGGTGTTATTAGTCAACTCAGATAGGACGGATTTGCGGGTCGTTACAGTTGGTATCAGAGCTTAGGTTGAGCGAATACCTAGGCTTTGGTGGAAATGTGCTCATTAGAGATAGGGTCAGTAGTACCCTAGAATGAGTTGAGTGTATGTATATACGAGAGAGCGTATTTGTTAATTGATTAAAACAATCGTTTTATATTGTGTTGGCTAGTCTGTTGAGTGGTTTATGAATTCTGATCGAATAGTGGGACGCCACAAAGTCGATAGGAATTTCTAAACACCTGAACAGAAGATTGAACACAGTATTGTTTTAAAGTGGGTGAATGAAATAATTTTACCCAAAATTCTATTTTGACATAAAAGAATAATTTTCTGAAATTATAGTAGTATATGGATGTGTTGGATGTTAAATTATAATCAAATACGATTATAGAAATGAAATGGTTATAAAGAGCCAAATAGAATTTGTATATGAATGAAATATACAATTGAGACGAATTAAAATTGAATTCCGAACCAGAATTTGAAATTTATATCCTGGGAAGTTTGAAATATTTTTGGAAGTATATTAAAAGGATATAACTTTGTTTTGAATAGACCGTTTGAATAAAAATCATATTTGAATGGATTTTGAAAGTGATAAAGCACTGAACTCATTTCAGTGGCTGGAAAATAATTCTGATGATGAGTCGACCATCATCATTGTTCATTTTCGAGTTTCTAAGTGATGAATTGCTACCTTAGAAAAGTTCTTGGTCGAAATTTGTTTTGAAAGAAAACAAGTGGTTTGAAAATTCAAATGTTTTGAATTTGAAATGGGAATGAATAAATATGTATATATTTATGTGATTTCAGACGGATTTGAAAACCCAGGAATTTAAATTCTGGCATTCAAATTTAACTTAAACAGGTTAAATGGATCGAAGTAAATAAATGGAAACCAACAGTTTTGGGTAGAACTAAAGTTGTGGGAATATGAAAAGTTGAGTTTCAACGTAAGTGGTTTTTAGAAAGTAAATGGGCTAGTAGCACTTTTCCAACCTTAGCAATTTCGGGGACGAAATTATTTTAAGGGGGGAGGATGTAACGACCCGGATTTTTGTGCAATTTGTTTTAAATATTTAATATAGTTTTAAATATATTTACGTTAAAATTAAATATCCAAATATAGTCAGTTATTTCAAAACAGTGTAATTACGTTGGAACGACGGTCGGTACGCTAAAATAGCGGTTCGTGGTTCAAATTTATGAACCCCGAAATAGACGAGGGTGGATAGACTCGAAATCAAATCGGTATCTTCATAAAAAGAATGAAAATCTTTTTAAATCAAATAAGAATTAATAACAATGTACTTTGCACTGTAAACTCCTTGACGCTGAAGTATCTTCATCTATAAATCACAGAGACCTTTCCTCCTTTTCTCTTCGGAATTTCAATCCTCCAGACAATGGTAATGTCGCTCCTCTTATCTCTTTTTTTAAATCAGAAGCTTCGAATAAAATCATATATGGTCGATCTTCACTTCGAACTAAAAATCACGAGACCAGCTCGATGGCAAGCTAGGGCTTCAACCCAATGTTCTTCATGTTCGTGCGACGGGAATTAGGGGTTCGAGCTCGACTTCGAGCATCAGAGACGCTTGCGAATCAGGAGAAAAGGGGTGGGCTTTCAACAGCTTCATTCGATTCTAGGGTTCAGGAGCGACGTGAATACTCGAGCAAGGGTGCGACGAGACTTCCGAGAGCTCGATTTCTGGTAGTTCACGAGGTGCGACAGCAGCTTTCAGGGGAGGTGCGATGGGGTCCAGAACTGCTACAAGTATTCCGACCCTTGATAGTGGTGCGCGATGGTTCATGGTAACCTCTGGAAGGCCGACGCTGGTTGGATGATAACCTAAAGTTGGGTTCGAACTATATGATCGGTTCGACAGTGAGTAAAGAGGGTGGATTTGATCTTTCTTGTGATGGTAAACTGGGGTACGATGGTGTGCAAATTGAGGAGTTCGTGAAGATAAACGCTGAGAGGGTGAAGCTGTTGGGTTAAGACATTGAGTTTGGGGATGATGGCCGGAAATAGCGGAGAGGTTGCTGGGGAACTTGCGTAGTTCAGATTTGAAGCTAGGGATATTGCAGTTTAAAATTTCAAGTAGTAAGGTATGTTATGGTCATATTTTAGTTATTTAAATTTTATTTAGGAAATAATTTATGAGATTAGGAATCGGTGATACAATACTATAAAGTTAACTACTACGATTTAAATTCTCTACTTATCGGTTTAGTATGAAATTTAGGAAATGATTAGATTTTTTTTTCATTTTTATCACTAAATGGTTTAATGTTTAAAAATACATGGAATTGTTAAATTTTATTTGTTAAGTTAAAATTAATTTTAGTAACCATTAGAAGAAGAAAAATATAAAGGAAAGTTATTTATTTATTTAAATAATTAATTTAAATAAATAAATGTTTAATCAGTAAATTTGAATAAAATTATCGTAGGTGCGAATTCTTCGAGAAGATTCGTTGCTGATGATTTTGAAATAAACGGGATACTCGGCAACTGCAATTCTGGTGAGTAAATCTCACTCACCTTTTATTTATAATTATTTTTACTTCGTAAAAATAATTGTTGTTGCTTGTTTGGATGTTTCTGCTTGTTTTATATATATATATATTAGTTATTTAGGCTATATATATATATATTGGGTTGATTGATTGGTTGGATTCCCGCAGTCTCATTAGCGGATGCCCGCGGTACCATAGCGGATGATTACCTTATACGCCCCACGCTATGATTAGTGGATGACCTTCTATACCACGATATTCTGCCACGAAGCAGAATGGGTATTATATGTGCTAACGTCTGTGGTTGCAGGGAAACAGGTTGGAGGAATCCAACAGGATTCCTCAAAAATATATTATCTGTTTGCTGTTTGTTTGATTTCATATATATTCATATATGATGTGTTAAAAATCAAATGAATGAAAATTGGTTGATTTGATTGTTTAAAATATCACTGGGCTTGAATATTGATTTATAAAAATATCGCGGAAGGGATATTTGAGATTTAAAAGAGAAAATTCTATTTTTCTAAAATTGAATTTGAATTTAAAATGGAATAAAAATATTTAACTTGTTTTAAAAGGAATAAAACAAGTAGTTCATTTATACACAAAGTTTTAAATGAAGTGAAAAGAATTATCATTGGACAATTCAAAAGTAAATTATAAGTGTGAATTTGTTAAGGGGAAATCTATTTTTCCAAAGAAAAAAAATATTTATTTCAAAGGAAATTGGAAGCGATACTTTGTTTAAAAATATCAATAAGTAAAATAAAAGGGAATTTGAATAAAGAGAAATTTGAAAAGAAGTTTGAATATTTGAATTCAAATAGAATTTAAAAGAAGTTTTGAATATTTGGATTTCAAATAGAAATCCAAATGGAGTTAAATATTTAAATTCAAGTATGAATTTCAAATATAGGTATTCATAAAAAAAAGGATTTGAATATAGAAATTAAAGTGGAATTTAAATCAAGAAAATAAAGTATGGTATTTGAATTCAACGAGATATAAATATGGTATTTAAATTCAAAAAGAATTTAAATATGGCATTTGAATTCAAGGAAAATTTAAATATGGAATTTGAGTCCAAGGAGAATCAATATGGAATTTGAGTTAAAAGGAGTTTTAAATACTTGGAATTCAAAAAAGAGTTGGAATATTTGGGAATTCAAATTAAAGTAGAAATAAGGTTTGAATAATAAAAATTGGAAGAGAATTTGAGAATTTGAATTATATAATTCAAATGGAATTTAAAACATAGAATTTGAAATAGAATTCAAATAGAATTCAAATATGGGATTTGAATATAGCAATTCAAATAGAATTTGAATAAATGAATTTGAATATAGAATTTCAAGGTAGAATTGTAATGAAATTTGAAATATCGAATTCAAGAGAATTGAATATGGTTTTGAATTTAGAATTCAAAGAAGAATTGAATATAAACTTCAAATATAATCGAAATAGAGTTTGAATATATAACTCAAATAGAATTGAATATGAAGTTTGAATAGAGATTTGAAATAGAAATTCAAGTATTGAATTTGAATATCAAATAGAAAAGGAATTGGGATTTGAAAATAGAATTCAAAAGCGAGATTGGAATTTGAATCAAGAAATTCAAATAGGGTTAAAATGGAGTTGGATTCATTTTAACGAAGTTTAAAAGTTTTTATATATATAAATATAATTAAAACGAACTCGCCGCAGCACTGCAGTTCGTAAATTGGCGACTCGAACTTCAATTGAGTATACAGGACTCAATTGAAGTCGGAATTCTTTGAAAGAAGAATCGTCAGGACCGGTTGAATAATAGTTTTCTAATGGAAGAGAAAAATCTGGATTTCGTCGAATAGATTTTGAGTTATGTCAAAATCAAATTTTTAAAAGTGCAGCGCCAGAAACCATTAAAACCATAATGGATTTTATATAATAAATATAGGGATTTTTAAGCAAATAAAAATCCGAATTTCCATTTAAAAACCTGGTCTTGAGTTAGAAGATAAAGGTGAACTCAAGCAAAGCAAGTAAAGTGATTTTTGAAACAATAATCATATTTTTGATTATTGAATACAATTAACTAAGCCAAAGAAAATTAGTTAATCGAGTGTTGAATTGAAGTCGACCTTGAAAGGTGAATTTGGAATAGTAAATATATATTCGAAATCGAATATAGAACTTAAATTGAAATTTGAATTCAATTCGTTGATAAGCAAGTTGAAATATATTTGAAACGTGTTGTATTCAAATATACAAGCGAAATAGGTAAAGAGATAGTTAACGAGTTAATTTAACGAGTGGAGTCAAAACGAGTGTATGGGTTTGAAATAAATTGGACAGGTATAAACACACAGGAGACAGGTATGGGATAAAGTGATGAAGGTATATAATTAGTGTGCTCGACAAAAAGGTACACGTTTAATTTCCATATGAGATTTTATGCGCCGTATCGGCAAGCCGCTTGGCTTTTTCTTTTTCTTTTTGAAATGAGAAGGTACCGGGAAGCTATTTGAAATTTCCCGACGCTCCCGATGTAGGGGAGGTTATGGCGAATTTTTCCGGGAATTTAAGGAGTTGGAATATTTTTAAGATAATTTGATAGTTATAAATCAATGTATCGATATATGTAGAATTCGATAAGGAAGTGAAATCAAAATAGAGTATTGGAAACAGAAAGGGAAATCTATAAATTAGAAATAGAAAGCGAACTTTATACAGGTTTTAAAAAAAATGAATAATTGGGTTTTATAGTGTGTTTATTCGAGGTTAGTGGTTTTGCCATTTTGAAGTTGAGGATGTTTTCAGTTAAGGTCTGAGAGGTAAATTTACCCCAACTTGATTGATTTCATTTTTAATTAATAAATAGCAGAATCCCACCTCGAAGAGAAGTGTTTGAAAAGAGTTAGTTAAATAAAATATTTTGGGTTGTTGTAACGATGTTTTACACAACATTCGTTTATCCCAAGTGGTGGAACTTTGGAAATATAAAAGCAAATATTTCCCGAGTACAATTAAAGTAGTAGAAAAGTTGTAATAACCCGAAAATCTGGGCCAGTTTAAAATTTTTATTTTGGCAATTTTAGCGAATTTTGATCATTTAAAATGGATTATTTTAAATAATATCGACGAGAAATTTATTTTGAATAGAATTCGACATATATATATTATATACGTCGTCGTTTGAATATAAATAATTATATATAATTATAAATAGAATTGAAAATGGCGCGGTAGTTCGATAATTCGATTTCAAACTTCAATTGAACATACCGGGTGCAAAACAATCCGGATTTTAGTGAAACCAGAAACATTAGGACCTAATTGATAATATCTTTCCAACGAATCCGAAAAATCGAGATTTCATAGCGGGAATCAAAAGATATGTCCAGTTGAAAATTCTGAATAGTCGCTATGGAATTCAGGCCCTTAAAAATAGACATTTTGCAAATGACCTCGAATTTCGACGAAACCACTTTTGTTGGATCCGCAGTGTCAAATTATTGCTAGGTTTCAAATTTCATAATTTTTCAAATCAATATGTGAGCGTGGCAAAGGAAAACGCGTTTTGACCATTTCAGTTGATTTTAATCGACTGGAATTTGGCCATTTTTCAAACGGTCTCAGAATTTGACGAAACTAGTTTTGTTAGGACCGTATCGTCAATACGAAGCTAGAAAATATTTTTCAGGAATTTTTAGAGTTAGTATGTGACCCCGGTAAATTGAAATGCGCGTTCAAATTCAATATATAGAGTTATATGTTGATTTTGACGAAAACTAATCGAAACAGCCGAATCAGCTTGCGATACATATCCCATTGTGTTCGGAATGGGGGTAATACGCTATGGACGACAGGCGGTTGACCTCGTTTAGAGGTCGTTTGTAAAAGTCAACTTTTTGCAATTAAAAATAAATAAATAAAATAATTTTATAATAGCCCCCCCCTACTTCTTCTTTCCCGATTCAGTATAAAAAAAAAAGAGAGAAAGGGAGACGAGGGCGACGGGGGGGAGAGCCGCCGCCGCCACATCGCCCCCCCCCAGCGACGCTTCCTTCTCCCCCCTCTCCTTTCCTTCCTCCTCCTTCCCCAAGACGCGCTCGCGCCTCCCTCTTCCACTCCCGCCACCTCGCTCGAAACCCCACCCCCCCCTCCCCAGTGCCGCGGCGAGCCACCCAGACCCCCCCTCCTCGCCAGAAACGATCGCGACCCCCCTCCCTTTTGCCCTAAAAACTGCGCCCACCTGTACCTGGCCACCACCACCATCGGAGATAAGCTCGACTTCCGCCTGGACGTCGACCACCGCCGCTTCAAAACCCTTCCCTCCTTCAACGATCAATGTAAGTATTTAATTTCGGGTTTTACTTATTTCCTTCGATAAAACTGATTTTTCCTTTGTTTTAAAACTGAAAAGATTAGATTTTTAATTTATAAAAAGTTCATATTTTTAAATTAGAAAAAGTTTAGATTTTTAAATTAGAAAATATGAGATTTTCATATGGAAAAGATGTAGATTTCTACTATGAAACTATCGAAATAAAAATACGATTTTTATCAAGGTAAAAATATGATTTTTATCATATGAATAAAAATATAATTTTTATATTAGTGACATAATAAAAATATGATCTTTATA
This sequence comes from Allium sativum, assembly GCA_030737875.1. NCBI lineage: Eukaryota > Viridiplantae > Streptophyta > Magnoliopsida > Asparagales > Amaryllidaceae > Allium > Allium sativum. Next base: position 715,112,833 of record CM060922.1, read on the forward strand.
TTTTTAAAGTGATAAAAATATGATTTTTATATTTTTAAAGTATTAAAAATATAATCTTTATAGGATAGAGAATATAAAAATATCATCTTTGTATATGTAGCGAAATAAAAATCTGATTTTTATTTTATACACGTTGAAATAAAGTGGTGATTTTCATAATGATGAAATCTATATTTTTGTAAGGGTGAAGTCTTTATAGTTGAAAAGGTGAGATCTTTATATAGAAAATAGAGAAGTAAAAATATGATTTTTATATATTGAACATCGTAGTAAAAAAATTCGATTTTTATATATTGAATAGCATAGTAAAAATTCGATTTTTAATATATGAAGTGATTATAAAAATATGATTTTTAAATTGAAAGTGAATAAATATAAATGTGATTTTTATTTTTAAAGACATCAGTATATAAAAATGTGATTTTTACATATGTAGTGAAAGCGGACAACGAAAGCGATAAGAGACGAGAACAGTGAAGATTTCCTACATTAGAAGAGTCAAGATGTTTGGATAGCTTTTGGTGAGAACTACTCACTCTAAATTTCTTTTTCTAGTTATATATATATACTAGGATGTAGACGGTGTTTAGTAGCACCTGACACCCGTCATCCACAGACCATGGATGGCTTGTTTGTTAAATTGTTTGGTTGTGTAGTTGGTTAGTCTATTTGGTTTGAATTGAATTGTTTGGTGAATTGAAATGGGTTTGATTGATGTGTGAATGGCGTGGGCCTTCACTAGACTGGGGATAAGGCTAGGCCTCGTCCCGTTTCTAGTATCGTGCCGTTATGCCGCCGGAATTTCCTAAAATATGTTAGAAAAATAAAAATATCATTTTTATTGTGTAAATGAACTGAATAAGAGTTCATGTGTTGAAATAAAATGTTTTATCGTTAAAAATATAATTTTTAACGTGAAAGTGAATAAATAAATATTTATAAACAAATCGGCCGATTTGTTTATATACACTGATTTGACTGATATTGATTGGGACGAAAAAATTTACACATCGCCCAACTGCACAAATAAAATCTGTGTGTGATTGTTTGAAACCCCACACGGGTGTTGGGATGAAATTTGAAGTTCACTCATCCTGATTGATTAAATATGTCGATCCATTGATTGACAGGCTGTTATAAGCGTTAGACATCTATATTTGATGCTTATACAGTGTAGTACACTTTGGTTGATGGTTGATTATTTTTCAATGCTATTATATACATGTGTTGTATGGAAATCCATATAATTAACATTATATGGTGATTGATTGGGCCTCATTCCAATCGGAAAAATAATAAATATTATAAAAGAAAATTCATGTGTTGAATATAAAAATAGTCATGAGTTGACAATGTTCATGTGTTGAGTGAAATATTTTATACAATGAAATTTACATCTTTATCATATTTAAAATTAGAACTACTTCCTAGTAGAAGTCTAATTGAAAATCAAACGATAGATACCATAGTTTTATAAAATATTTTACATAACAAAAATAGTGATGTGTTGACAGTACTCATGTGTTGAGATTAGTCGTGTGTTGAAAGAAATATAGATTCATGTGTTGAATGGGATAAATATTCATTTGTTGGATAGAATAAAGAAGTTTTGAAAATATAAAGCCGTGTTGATTAGTTTTGCGCCATTTTGACGTGAACGATATTTATATCGATTTTATTCGTTTTATAACGAATATGGAAAGGTGATTTCAAAATCTAATATTTTGAAATGAAATTCAAATTGAATTAGATAAAAATTGAAATTGAAATTTTATTGAATCAATTTGAAATGAATTCGAATCGAATATAAAATGAATTCGATTCGAATTGAATAGAAAATGAATTCGATTCGAATTGAATAGAAAAAGAACTCGATTCGAATTGAATAGAAAACGAATTAGAATTTGAATTGAATTGAAATCAAATCGATTTGAAATTGAATGTAGTGTTGAAATGGTTTTGAAAATGAATTTAAAACGATTTATAAAATACGTTTTAAAAGGAAATCGACTAAAAATATATTATATATATTATATATATAATATAATGGCCTGAATAGAACGCGCCGCGCCGCGGCAGTTCGTGGATTTCGACCATTTATTTCAAACGGACATTGCGGGAGATCCGTCCGTCGGATTCTCCTAAAACCAGAACCGTTGGGTTCGTATCGAAAAGAGCTTTCCAATGAATATTAGAAATTTGAAATCTAACGGTTGGATTTGGAATTATGTCCAAATCAAATTTGAAAAAGGTCGGTGTAAGTGCAGTTCGATAGCCGTTGATGGAAATCGACTGTACGGGCCTTGATAAAATTATTAAAAATATCTATAATTTGTGTAAAATCATAATATATGATTTGGGAAAAATTTAGCTGAAGAATTCTACATTTGAAAGGATAAAAATAGATTTTTATCGAAATGAACTAGTTTTGAACTAGAATTAAAATCAATTTATTTTTGAAATAAATAAATTGAATTTGAAAATGATTTTAAAAATAATCAATATTCCCAATACGTGGATTGGACTGGAGTTGAATCGAAATTATCTTCGGGATATTTCGATGTTGGATTTCGTGACTATACAGATATTGTTATGGGAATTTGAAAGATATATTTTATATCGTTATTTCCAATACGATATATATTGGTTTCAGAATTTGATATTGAATATAAGCCGATATATTTTCTATTCAGCGCCCTGTATTTAATATCAAATGTGATTTGGGTTTATCGTGAATCGTGTTTTAGATGACGTTGGTTCTTTAACCCAGTTAAAGGCAAGATATCGATTTTTGAAAAGAATTAAGACTAAGTGTAGTTTTAGTGAATCTTTAATTAGATTAAAATGTAAATTGATAATTTAAATTATCAAATCAGAAAAGTGATCGAGAATGGAGTACCACCAGTTTTGCTCCAATGCGATAGTTAAATCTTTAATTAGATTTGAACGTGAAATGGTAATTAATTTTACCGATAACACCGTGGTGTTAGATATGGGGTATTACCAGTTTTTCTCCATGGGATATATAGGTTGGGATTGGGAAATAAAATAAATAATTACTTCGGTGTGGTTCGTTAATCCCGACTAGTTTGAAATGATATCCAAAGGAGGATTAAAGAATAAATTTAGAAGAATTTATCTTGGATAAAATTAATGGGAACATTTCCCTAAGAATGTGATTTTATGAATAAAACAATATTCTGAATTGGAATGAGGCGTTCGTTGTGTTTGTGTAACACTTGTTTATTATATACGTGGGTTATTCAGAAAGACCGGGTTATACCCATTCTGAATAACCGATTCGACGAGATGTCGAAGATGAAGACGGTGGTTGAAGACCGGAAGTCTTCACACCGTTTGGGTGATTATTGATGATCTTGATTGGGCTGTACACCCAGGATGAGGGAATCAGTTGGTGATCGTCCAGACGTACTTGGAGATGGATGGATATGCGAGGAAAGTGCCTCCGGTTTCGTTCAGACCCAGAACGAACTTGTAAATGGATTGTGTGTCTGACATTGGATTTTATTCTGTGTTGATTGATCTCTATTAAATATACATCTGTTTGGCGGCAGAGAATTTATTCTCTTGCTTAACGCCCTTCTCTGAGATGTACGAGCTCAGAGGTTGTATATCGATGGACAGCAGTCGCATGGAGTGAATTGCCAATGTGGCACGCATAAGTGGCAATTGATCAAGGCTTCTATTGAAAAGCAAAGTCTTGTGGTTGATGATCAAAGCATGGCCTGTGGGGCGTAGCTTTGTGTATAACGTGAATTCGCGAGCCTCACACCTCGGTATGAGTCAAAAACGGGAGATGGACCGCTGGGAGAGCACGACGTTTCTTTCTAGCTAGGGTGGTGTCAGTGACCTACCAGCCCTGACATTTATATACTTTTCACCTGTGTGGTTGTTGGATACGAGGCGCCTCGGATATAGGTCTCTAAGGACCGGGAAACGTTTGTTCAGGAATTGCCAATCCTCAAAAGTAAGAGAGGACCGGCCCAGCCGATTCCAAGGATCATAGTGGGGTCCTGAGGCATTTGCTAGAGTGTCTCGAACACGGAGAGGAGTTTGCCCCTTGCCTCGACTCATGTCGGAAATCCAATTTCCAATACGTGTATTGCGGTTTTAATTGTAGAACTAGTATGGCGACATGATAGATGGTACCCATGCCGCCTATGATTGATATTTATGATTTGAATTGTTTTGACACTATACACTTATTATAGTATCAAATAATGTGTTTTAAACGTATCAAGCATGCTTTGGCTGTTATAAGGTAAAAACCCTATCCTCCGGCTTGCGTTGCATTGTGTGATGGGACCTGGGTCTTATAACAGCTTCATTTTTCTTTATTTAGCATTGCGCTGTTTGTTTTATGCACTGGTATTCTTGGGAGGAAACCCGTTCCGTGTTATACGGCGTGGTCCCTTGATTTACCTAACTTTAAAAATAAAGATTAATAACTGTTTTAGTTCTCACACCAGTCCCATGACTGACCTGGAGTTTATTGTTTTAACCTAAACTCTGGGTGCCCCTATTTTCCGCAAGGGCAGCTAGTAGTTTTGGTTTTGCAGATTTATATTCACAGGAACCTGGTTTACAGCTGGAACGATGCTCGGAAAGCTCTGTATCCGTGTATCACTTTCAGTTGTGTTTTGTATATTTTCCGCTGCTATGTAATTTATTGTAATCTCTGATATTTGTCAAATGTAATTTATTCATTTTTACTCTGTATATTCTTGTATCTGATGGAATTGTTGTAATAACAATGAAATGTTCTTCTGTATGCGTTCTATTTTGTCTTGTCGTCAATTCTATCCGTGCTTTCCTTCATGGGGAAGTTCGGGTCGTCTCAAAAGTGATAAGTGATTGAAATTGTTTTCAATTGCAAATAGAATATATTTTCTAAATACAGAAAATAAAGGAGGGCGATATTCGGAAATGTTTTCCAAATAGCGTAAAGGGCCAATATGGTTATTGAAAATATTTGGTTAACAAATATTGATAGGGAAATGGAAAAGTGATTTAATTAATGAATAATTAATTAAAGAGCCCAGTGATTTGTTTGATATGTTTGGATGAACACTTGTTTTTATTCGACAGTTAAATCACAGACTATCGAAGTTTTTGACCATCGTTGTCAATATGGAGAGACCGGCTGGATTATTATCCGAAGAACCACTCCGTATCGGCATAAGCGTTGTGAACCAAGTATGCTGAATATATTGAAGACGGAGTAAAGTGCAAGGACTATTTCTATTAAATAGAAATAGTGCCTTCGGTTTCGTTCAATCCCAGAACGAACGTAAATGGACGAATGTCTGACAAAGTATTTCCATTGATCAAATGGGTTAGTCTGTATAAATATATATGGTTGCAACAGATTTATTCCATTAGCATAACATCCAGAATATTTGTGCAAACTTAACTAGTGATTAACGGATCTGACAATGTGGCATTCAAAGTGATTGGGCTATCAATGAATGGTAAGTATTCGTAGTTCAGGCCTCAATACCCGGGAAAGGACAAAAATCGGGCAGGCAGCATGGCTATGTGGGTCGCACCCATTAGGATGTATAATCACCAATCTAGAGGTTCATTTAATTTCTTATTCTATTCGATGCTGTCCCAGTCGGGAGGCGGTTGCTGATCCCAACCGTTGGTGATATACATTCGATACACTCAAGCGAAACGAGTGGTCGTTCATGTTGAACCCAGTGTATTCCTCTCTAGAGATACACTAGCAGAAGGTGGTCCCATACCTTGTCATGTTGGAAATCCAATCTCCAATTAGCGCCATGCGGTTTTTGATTTTATACTAAGTATGTGGAGCGTGAGATGCAAGCGTTCTGCTATTTGGTTATTTACTTGATGTAGACATTATTATAATATCACTGAATTTTCGTATCAAAGTGTTTTGGGTTATAGTAAGGTAAAAACCGTCCATGTTTATGTGTGGGTTGGTCTTACTATTATCTTTTCTTTTGAAAGGATTTTAAAAGTTAAACCAATGATTAGAGTTTACTCACACCAGTCCCATGACTGACCCAGAGTTTATTTTGTTTGTTTTCCCTAAACTCTTGGGTGCCCAAATTTGTACGGGCAGTCAAGTAGTCAGGATTTTTTTCAGATTCACTTGGAAGAGCTGGAAGCAGGAGGCTTCACCAGTTAGCTATAGATTATCATATTTCCGCTGTGTACTATGTTGTATCTGGAAACAGGTGTTTATAACTGTTCCAGGAATAACTGTTATGCTCTGATGATGGTATGTATATAAGATTACTGAATTGTATTTCAAAAAGTTATGTTATTTAATATGTTTTATTCGTTCCGCTGTGAGTTTGTGATCTCCGTTTTCTTCTATTCTAATATTTCTTTCTTTCTATTTCTCATCCTCTAACTTCTTTCTAATAATGATTCGTATTTCTGTGCAATTTGGGTTGGACGTACGGTGTTATTAGTCAACTCAGATAGGACGGATTTGCGGGTCGTTATAGTGGCATGCCTAAGTGGCAGATGATCAAGGCTTCTGTTGAAAAGCAAAGTCTTGTGGATGATGATCAAAGCACGGCCTATGTGGCACACCTTTGTGTATAACATTGATTCGCGAGCCTCACACCTCGGTATGATTCAAAAACGGGATAGTGACCGTTGGGAGAACACGACGTTTCTTTCTAGCTATGGGTGATGTTAGTGACCTACCAGCCCTGACATTTATATACTTTTTACCGGTGTGGTTGTTGGATGCGAGGCGCCTCAGATATAGGTCTAATAGGACCGGGAAACGTGTGTTCAGGAATATCTAATCCTCAAAAGTAACAGAGGACCGGCCAAACCGATTCCTAGGATCGCTGCGTGTGGTCCTGAGACATTTGCTAGAGTGTCTCGAACGGAGGGGAGCTTGCCCCTTGCCTCGACTCATGACGGAAATCCAATTTCCAATATGTGACATTTCGGTTTTGATTGTAGAGCCTAGTATGGCAACATAGTAGCATGGGATACTTTGCTGTATATGATTTATACATTATGATTGAAGTTGTTTTCTTCGCTTATATTAATAATAAAAGATGAAATTTAACGTATCAAGCATTCTTTGGCTATTATAAGGTAAAACCCTATCCTCCGGCTTGCGTTGCATTATGTTATGGGACATGGGTCTTATAATAGCTTCATTTTCTTTATTTAGCATTGCACTGTAGTTTTATGCACTGGTATTCTTGGGAAGAAACCCGTTCCGTGTTATACGGCGTGGTCCCTTGATTTACGTAACTTTAAAAATAAAGTTTTATAACTATTTTAGTTCTTACACCAGTCACATGACTGACCTGTAGTTTGTTGTTTTAATCTAAACTCTGGGTGCCCTTATTTTCGACACGGGCAGCTAGTAGTTTTGGTTTTGCAGATTTATATTCATAGGATCCTGGTTTATAGCTGAAGTAATATTCGGAAAGCTTTATATCCATTTATTTCTTTCAGTTATGTTGTGTATTATTTTTCCGCTGCAGCAATGTATTTAAATCTCTAATATTTATCAAATGTGTAATATTTATTCATACTCTATATATTCTTGTATTCTGATGGAATTGTTGTAATAAGCAATGAAATGTTCTTTTGTTTGCGTTCCGATTTGTGTTGCTCTCAAAGCAATCCGCGCTTTCCTTACCGGGGAAGTTCGGGTTGTTATAAAGTGGTATCAGAGCTTTGGTTTGCAGAGCTCGAGAACAAGACACATTAGAAACAAATGAAAGAATTCATGAGAGATTAAACTAGTAATGTCCAATAAGAATAACTCGTTAGAGATGGCATCAGTAGTATCCTAGAACGAGTGTAAAGAGTATTAAAAAACAAATACAAGTTTTGTTTTTAAAATTTAAACCATTTTGTACGTATTTGAATATTTTATTTTATATTGATTTGGACAATCAGGTATATAAAGCTTTTGCATATATGTGTCATGAATGTATATTCGAAGTTTTAATATACTAGATAGATATAGAATCGCACTCTAGTCGCCCGGACATGATTCTGATGATGGCGCGCCATCACCAGTATTTATCTTTGAGTTTCGAAAGTAGGATATCTATATATTTCCATCAGACTGGTGTGAGAACCAAAACTAGATAGGTTTATTGTTGTGATTTGGCATCAAAAAGATGATTTTCTGTATATATATCAAACTATGAATTTGAAACGTTAATCCACTAATTGATTGATTGTTGTGTTGTTTGATTATTAATTTCATTTATTAAATTATTTAACCATTTAGCCTAATGCAACCAAATATTGAACTGTATTGAAAAAATGATTACAATTGCTTGCATATACATGTATGTCCATGGAACAGGTCATAGCAAGGAGACTAGAGCAGAGTAATAAAATTGGCTGCCCGACAAATAGGTACCTGTTTATTGTATTTCTTGGGGATTTGATGATTTTATGAGCCGCTTGGCTTTTTCTTTTTCTTTTGGATTGGTGTGGGCCATGGGAGGCTATTTGAAATATCATGAAGCTCCCGGTGCAGGGGAGGTTATGGCGAAAGTTTTCGAAAATTTAGGGTGTTAGCCAAATTTTTGAAAAACTTGAAAAGTTCTTAGAAACCTAAAAGTTGAAGAACTTAAGCCATAATGAAAATAATGGAAGTTGAGTTGGTTTGCGAAACAACTTTCAGCTTTGTTCCTTTTCGGGGACGAAAATTTTTAAGTGGGGGAGATTGTAACAACCCGGAAATTCTGAGCCAATTTAAAATTAATATTTTGGCAAATTTGATGAATTTTGAATATTTAAAATAAATTATTTTAAACAATAACGACGAGAAATTTATTTTTAGATAGAATTAGATGTATATATTTGTGACGAAAAGGAATTTCGCTTGGTCCGAACCAGTCGCTAAACCGACCCAGACCGTTCGAAACGCCTGATCGTTCTGAGAACACGACAAAATAGAACGCAGACGGAAGAACATTTCATTGTATATTACAACAATGCACCAGAATACAAGAATATACAGAGTATAAATAAATATTACACCGAAATATCAGAGATTTAAATTACATTTAAATACATCGCAGCGGAAAATAATACAATACACAACTGAAGGAGATATGCGGATACAAAGCTTTCCGGATATCGTTCCAGCTATAAAACATGATCCTGTAAATATAAATCTGCAAAACCAAAACTACTAGCTGCCCGTGTCGAAAATAGGGGCACCCAGAGTTTAGGTTAAAACAATAAACTCCAGGTCAGTCATGTGACTGGTGTGAGAACTAAAATAGTTATTTATCTTTATTTTTAAAGTTAGGTAAATCAAGGGACCACGCCGTATAACACGGAACGGGTTTCCTCCCAAGAATACCAGTGCATAAAACAAACAGCGCAATGCTAAATAAAGAAAAATGAAGCTATTATAAGACCCAGTTCCCATTACACAATGCAACGCAAGCCGGAGGATAGGGTTTTTACCTTATAATAGCCAAGAATGCTTGATACGTTTAAAACAGATCATTTGATACTATTATAAGTGTATAGTGTATAAAACAACTTGAAATCATAAGTATCAATCATAGGCGGCATGAATGCCCCATACCACTATGTCGCCATATATAGGTTATACAATCAAAATCGCAAAGTCACGTATTTGGAAATTGGGTTTCCATCTATGAACCGAGGCCAGGGATCGTCCTCTACCGATTTGAGACTCTCTAGCCCGAGCCTCAGGAACAGCCGCAACTGCCCCATGGAGCGACAGGGCCGGTCCACCGATGTGGATTATAGTGCCTGAACAATACGTTTCCCCGCCCTTTGGGGCGTAAATGAGCCAACGAATGACTCCATCGGACCCGGATCGTCCGATCTAACCGAGGCGCCTCACAACAGCAACAACCACACAGGTGAAAAATATATAAATGTCAGGGCTGGTAGGTCACTGACACCACCCTAGCTATAAAGAATCGCATGTCCTCCCTGAGGTCCTCTCCCGTTTTTGGTTCACAACCGGGGTGCGAGGCTCGCGAATTCACGTTACACAAAGCTGTGCCACACAGGCTGTGCTTTGATCATCACCACAAGACTTTGCTTTTCAACAGAAGCCTCGATCAATTGCCACTTAGGCATGCCACACAGGCAATTCACTCCATGCGTTTGATATCCATCAATATATAATCCCTGAGCTCGTACGTCTCAGAGAAGGGCGTTAAGCAAGAGAATAAATTCTCCGCCTCCAAACAGATATATATTTAATAGAGATCAATCACACGGACTAAAATCCGATGTCAGACACACAGTCCATTTACAAGTCCGCTCTGGGTCTGAACGGAACCGGAGGCACCTAGTACCCCGCATATCCATCGATCTCCAAGTACGTCTGGACGATCACCAACTGTTTCCATCTTCTTGGGTGTACAGCCCAATCAAGATCATCAGTAATCACCAAAACGACGTGAAGACCTCTGGTCTTCGACCATCGTCTTCATCTTCGACTTATCGTCGTATCAGTTATTCAGAATGGGTTAAACCCGGTCTTTCCGAATAACTCGCGTATATTTTAAATAAGTGTTACACAAACACAACATACGCCTCATTCCAATTCATCAGTCACTAACCGTAAATTAATCAAGAGAATAATTCCCCAAATATTAACCCGAAGGCCGAAACCAACATCAGATCAATATCAAGAAAACCATTCTGCTTAGCTAACCGACAGTTAGTTTCTAAATTCACATTCATAGGGAAAGGTTCCCATTAATTTTATCAAAGATAAATTCTTTAAATTTATTCTTTAATCTTCTTTGAATATCAATTCAAACTAGTCGGGAGTTCGAACCACACCGAAGTAATCATTTATTTTAATTTCCCAATCCCAACCTATTCATCCCATGAAGTAAAACTGGTTATACTTCATATCTAACACCACGGTGTTATCGGTAAATTCAATTACCATTTCACGTTTAAATCTAATTAAAGATTTAACTATCGCCTGGAGCAAAACTGGTGGTACTCCATTCTAACACCTTTTCAATCTAATTAAAGATTCATTAAAACTCCACTTAGTTTTAATCGTTAACTGGGTTAAAGAATTAGTGTCATTTAAAACACAATTCACGATAAACCCAAAACCACATTCCATTAATTATCGGGTTAAAGAACGAGTGTTATTTAAAACACTGTCCACGATAAACCCAAAAATCAATATCAACTCAATTCCAATTAAATATTATTTAATTGGTACACTTCATTAAATCCAAATAAAAAGATTTAATCTTTTCTCAGCTGGGTTCAAGAACAGTGTTAGTCAAGACACCATTCACGACAAACCCGAATCACATTTGATATTAAATACAAGGCTCTGAATAGAAAATATATCGGCTTATATTCAATATCAAATTCTACGACCAACAGATATCGTATTGGAAATAACGATATATATCTATATCTTTCAAATTTCCATAACAACATCTGTATAATCACGAAATCCAACATCGAAATATTCCGAAGACAATTTCGATTCAAATCCATTCCAATGCAATCATTGGAAATTCTTGTTATTTTCAAAACCATTTCAAATTCAATTTATTTATTTAAAAATAAATAGAATTATAATTCTAGTTCAAAACAAGTTCATTTTGATAAAAATCTATTTTTATCTTTCCTAATATGGAGTTTTTCATCCCAATTCTTTCTAAATCATTTCTTATGATTTTACACAAATTATTACTATTTTTAATAATTTTATCAAGGCCCGTACAGTCGATTTCCATCAACGGCCATCGAACTGCACTTACAACGACCTTTTTCAAATTTGATTTGGACATAATTCCAAATCCAACCGTTAGATTTCAAATTTCTAATATTCGTTAGAAAGCTCTTTTCGATACGAACCCAACGGTTCCGGTTTTAGGAGAATCCGATGGTCGGATCTCCCGTAATATCCGTTCGAAGTCAATGGTCGAAATTCGCGAACTACCGTGGCGCGGCGCGTTCTATTCAGGCCATTATATTATATATATATATTATATATAATATATACTTCGTCGATTTCAATTCAAAACGTGCTTTATAAATCGTTTTTAAATTCGTTTTCAAAACGGTTTTCAACTTCATATTCAATTTCAAATCAAAATTGAATATTCCAATATAAATTCGTTTTAAATTCATTTCAAATCGATTTCAATTCAAATTGATTTTTAATTCAATTTCAGTTCGTTTTTCAATTCAATTTGAACTTCAAATTAACTCAATTTCAATTCAAATTCATTTCTATTCAATTCAAGTTCATTTCTATTCAATTTCAATTCGAATTCATTTCTAAACGATTTCAATTCTATTTCACTTCTATTCGAATTCATTTCTATTCGAGTTTCAAATCATTTCAGTGTATTTCGAATTTCAAATCAATTCAGTTTAATTCGAATTTCAATTCACTTTAAATATAATTCGAATTTCCATTCATTTCAGTATAGTTCGAATTTCAAATCTATTCAATTTCAAATCTATTCAATATTCATTGAAGAATGAATGAAATCGATATAAATATCGTTCACGTCGAAATGGCGTCAATCTAACCAACACGGCTTCATATGTTTCTATTTTCAAATATTTTTATTTCAAATATTTCTATTTCAAATATTTTTATTTCAAATATTTTTATTTCAAATATTTTTATTTCAAATATTTCTATTTCGAAACTGGAATGAGGCCCAATCAATTACCATATAATATTAATTATATGGATTTTCTACACACATGTATATATCAACAACGATGAATAATCAACCATCATCCAAAGTGCATTCTACACTGTATAAGCATCAAATATAAATATTCAACGCTTATAACAGCCTGTCAATCAATCGATCGACATACAACTAAACAATCGGGATTAGTGTACGTCAAATATCATCCCAATACCCGTGTGGGGTTTCAAGCAATCAAACACAGATTTTTTATTTGTGCAGTTAGGCGATGTGTAAAATTTATCGTCTCAATCAATGTCCTTCAAATAGGTGTACATAAACAAACCATCCGGTTTGTAAATGAATATTTATTTATTCACATTCACGTTAAAAATTATATTTTTAACGATCAAACTATTTTATTCAACCTATGAATATTCTATTCGGTTCATTTATTAAATAAAATGTTATCTTTATTTTTCTAACTTATTTTTAGAAAATTTCGGCGGTATAACCGCACGATACTAGAAACAGGACAAGGCCTTGCCTTATTCCCGGTCTAGTGAAGGCCCACGCCATTCACACATCAATCAAATCAATTTCATTTCACCAAACAATTCAATTCAAACCAAGTAATCTAACCAACTACACAACCAAACAATTAAACAAACAATCCATCCATGGTCTGTGGATGACGGGTGTCGGGTGCTACTAAACACCGTCTGCATCCTAGTATATATATATATAACTAGAAAAAGAAATTTAAAGTGAGAAGTTCTCACCGATAGCTATCCCAATTCCAACATCACTTCATTTATAGAAATCTTCATCGTTATCGCATCTTTGTCATCTTCGTTGCCCGTAGCCACTACATATATAAAAATCAAATTTTTACTTTGCTATTCAATATATAAAAATCAAAATTTTACTTTGCTATTCAATATATAAAAATCGAATTTTTTCTTTGCTATTCAATATATAAAAATCGAATTTTTATATTCTTACATATATAGAAACTATATTTCTAACTTACTACATGAATAAAAATTATACTTTGAACCTTTCTATCATATAAAAATTATATTTTTATTATCTCTATTATAGAAAAATCATATCTTTAATTTTTCTATTATATAAAAATCACTTCTTTAATAATTCTATAATATAAGCTTCCTCCTAATAAAAAAAATATAAACTTTTTATTTTATAAAAATTCGGTTTTCAATTATATAAAAACTGAAATTTTTTCATTCCCTTTAAAACTAATTATTGTGACTAAATAAAAATAAATAACTATATAATTAAAACTTACAATGGAATAAGGAGGAGGAGGGGTTTTTTGGTTTCGACGAACAGGAGAGGTGGGGTTCGCTGCGGGGGTAGGCAGCGGGCTGGTGGTCGGGGAGGCTGAGCGTTGGGCCGGGGTTGTCAGCAGGGGGTGGCGCAGTTCTCGATCGGAGGTGGGGGCCACGATCGGTGCGGTGGCCTTAGGGGGGCGCGAGGCTCGATAGAAGAGGAGGAAGAAGCGGAGGGGAAGAAGGGGAGGTAGAAGAAGAGCACGGACGGAGGGGGGTGGCGGTGGTGTGACGCCACCTGGGGCGACATCGACGATCGTTCGTCGTTTTTTTTTTCTCTGAAGGAAATGGATTTGGTCAAAGGAAGAGAAGGGGGGGTTAAGTGAAAGAGAGGGTATAATATAATATATATATATTTTTAAATTATTTTATTTATCCAAAAAGTAACCTTTTTATTCGACCTCAAAACGAGGCCCACCGCCTGTCGTCCATAGCGTTTTACCCCCATTCTGAACACAATGGGATATGTATCGTAGGCTGATTCGATCAGTTCGATCAGTTTCCGTTGAAATGAACATATAACTCTATATATTGAATTTGAACGCGCATTTCAATTTACTAGGGTCACATACTAACTAGAAAAATTCCCAAAAAATATTTCTAGCTTCGTATTGACGATACGGTCCTAACAAAACTAGTTTCGTCGAATTCTGAGACCGTTTGAAAAATGGCCAATTTCCAGTCGATTAAAATCAACTGAAAATGGTCAAACGCGTTTTCCTTCGCCACACTGACATATTGAATTGAAAAATTATGTAATTTGAAATCTAACAATAACTTTACATCATGGATCCAACAAAAGTGGTTTCGTCGAAATCCGAGGTCGTTTGCAAAATTTCAATTTTTAAGGGCCTGAATTCCATAGCGACTATTCAGAAATTTCAACTGGACATATCTTTTGATTCCCGCTATGAAATTTTGATTTTTCGGATTCGTTGGAAAGATATTACCAATTAGATCCTAATGTTTTTGGTTTCACTAAAATCCGGATTGTTTTACACCCGGTACGTTCAATTGAAGTTTGAAATCGAATTATCGAACTACTGCGCCATTTTCAATTCTCTTTATAATTATAAATAAATATTTATATTTTAACGACGAACTATATAATATATATGTTCGTATTCCATTCAAAATAAATTTCTCGTCGATATTATTTAAAATAATTCATTTTAAATAATCAAAATTCGCTAAAATTGCCAAAATAAAAATTTTAAACTGGCCCAGATTTTCGGGTTGTTACAATCTCCCCCACTTAAAACTTTTCATCCCCGAAAAGGAACAAAGTCGAAAGTGGTTTGATTAATCAACTCTACGTTCGATCTGGCTTCCATTCTCTAACTTTTCAATTTCTGAGAATTTTCAAAATTTAAAAAATTTGGCTAACACCCTAAATTTTCGAAAAATTTCGCCATAACCTCCCCTGCACCGGGAGCCACGGGAAAATCCCAAAATTGCCATATAGGCCTTTTGATCTCAAAAAGAAAAAGAAAAAGCCAAGCGGCTAGCCAATAGGCTCATAAAATCATCATCACCCAAACAGAACAGTAGATTATGTAATAAACATGTACCTATTTGTCGGGCAAACAAATTTTATTCTCTGCTCTAGCCTCCTTGCTATGACCTGTTCAATGTAAGTACATGTATATGCAAGGAAATGCGACTAATTTCAATATAATTCAATATTTGATTCAAATGAACTAAATGGTTCTAATTTTAATTATTCAAACAATAATCAAACAAAACAACCATCAATCAATTAGTTGATTAGCTTTTCAAATTCATAACTTTGATACATATTCAAAAATCAGATTTTTGATGCCAAATCACAACAATAGGCACTATCTAATTTTGGTTCTCACACCAGTCAATAGGAAATATATAGATATCACACCTTCGAAACACAAATACCAATTCTGATGATGTTCGAACTATCATCAGAATCATCTCCGGGCGACTAGAGTGTGATTCTATATCTATCCAGTATATTAAAACTTCAAATACACGTTTGCAAGGCGTATATGCAAAATCTTTATATACTGGACTGTCCTAATCAATACGAAATAAATAATCAAATACGAATAGTTGATTTAAATTTTCAAAACAAAAATTGTTTTCATTTTAAAAATATACTCTTCACACTCGTCCTAGGATACTACTGATCCCATCTCTAACGAGTCATCCCCATTGGATATTGCTAATCCAATATCTGATGAATTCTTTCGTATGGTTCTAATGTGCCTTGTTCTCTGAGCTTTGTAAACCAAAGCTCTGATACCAACTGTGACGAAAAGGAATTTCGCTCGGTCCGAACCAGTCGCTAAACCGACCTAGACCGTTCGAAATGCCTGATCGTTCTGAGAACACGACAAAATAGAACGCAGACGGAAGAACATTTCATTGTATATTACAACAATGCACCAGAATACAAGAATATACAGAGTATAAATGAATATTACACCGAAATATCAGAGATTTAAATTACATTTAAATACATCGCAGCGGAAAATAATACAATACACAACTGAAGGAGATATGCGGATACAAAGCTTTCCGGATATCGTTCCAGCTGTAAACCAGGATCCTGTGAATATAAATCTGCAAAACCAAAACTACTAGCTGCCCGTGCCGAAAATAGGGGCACCCAGAGTTTAGGTTAAAACAATAAACTCCAGGTCAGTCATGTGACTGGTGTGAGAACTAAAACAGTTATTTATCTTTATTTTTAAAGTTAGGTAAATCAAGGGACCACGCCGTATAACACGGAACGGGTTTCCTCCCAAGAATACCAGTGCATAAAACAAACAGCGCAATGCTAAATAAAGAAAAATGAAGCTATTATAAGACCCAGTTCCCATCACACAATGCAACGCAAGCCGGAGGATAGGGTTTTTACCTTATAATAGCCAAGAATGCTTGATACGCTTAAAACAAATCATTTGATACTATTATAAGTGTATAGTGTATAAAACAACTTTAAATCATAAGTATCAATCATAGGCGGCATGGATGCCCCATACCACTATGTCGCCATATATAGGTTATACAATCAAAATCGCAAAGTCACATATTTGGAAATTGGGTTTCCATCTATGAACCGAGGCCAAGGATCGTCCTCTACCGATTCGAGACTCTCTAGCCCGAGCCTCAGGAACAGCCGCAACTGCCCCATGGAGCGACAGGGCCGGTCCACCGATGTGGATTATAGTGCCTGAACAATACGTTTCCCCGCCCTTTGGGGCGTAAATGAGCCAACGAATGACTCCATCGGACCCGGATCGTCCGATCTAACCGAGGCGCCTCGCAAAAGCAACAACCACACAGGTGAAAAATGTATAAATGTCAGGGCTGGTAGGTCACTGACACCACCCTAGCTGGAAAGAAACGCATGTCCTCCCTGAGGTCCTCTCCCGTTTTTGGTTCACAACCGGGGTGCGAGGCTCGCGAATTCACGTTACACAAAGTTGTGCCACACAGGCTGTGCTTTGATCATCACCACAAGACTTTGCTTTTCAACAGAAGCCTCGATCAATTGCCACTTAGGCACGCCACACAGGCAATTCACTCCATGCGTTTGATATCCATCAATATATAACCCCTGAGCTCGTACGTCTAAGAGAAGGGCATTAAGCAAGAGAATAAATTCTCCGCCGCCAAACAGATATATATTTAATAGAGATCAATCACACGGACTAAAATCCGATGTCAGACACACAGTCCATTTACAAGTCCGCTCTAGGTCTGAACGGAACCGGAGGCACCTAGTACCCCGCATATCCATCGATCTCCAAGTACGTCTGGACGATCACCAACTATTTCCATCTTCTTGGGTGTACAGCCCAATCAAGATCATCAGTAATCACCCAAACGACGTGAAGACCTCTGGTCTTCGACCATCGTCTTCATCTTCGACTTATCGTCGTATCAGTTATTCAGAATGGGTTAAACCCGTTCTTTCCGAATAACTCGCGTATATTTTAAATAAGTGTTACAAAAACACAACATACGCCTCATTCCAATTTCACTAACCGTAAATTAATCAAGAGAATAATTCCCCAAATATTAACCCCGAAGGCCGAAACCAACATCAGATCAATATCCAGAAAACCATTCTGCTTAGCTAACCGACAGTTAATTTCTAAATTCACATTCATAGGGAAAGGTTCCTATTAATTTTATCAAAGATAAATTCTTTAAATTTATTCTTTAATCTTCTTTAAATATCAATTCAAACTAGTCGGGAGTTCGAACCACACCGAAGTAATCATTTATTTTAATTTCCCAATCCCAACCTATTCATCCCATGAAGTAAAACTGGTTATACTTCATATCTAACACCATGGTATTATCAGTAAATTCAATTACCATTTCACGTTTAAATCTAATTAAAGATTTAACTATCGCCTGGAGCAAAACTGGTGGTACTCCATTTTAACACCTTTTCAATCTAATTAAAGATTCATTAAAACTCCACTTAGTTTTAATCGTTAACTGGGTTAAAGAATTAGTGTCATTTAAAACACAATTCACGATAAACCCAAAACCACATTCCATTAATTATCGGGTTAAAGAACGAGTGTGTTAGCCTACTTTGTGAACTAGGCAACACAAAGTCAAGAAACCAAACATTGAAGGGCATTTTTTTAATTATGAGACTTCGGTTCGGATTGGAGAAGACACTACAATCTAGATTAGATAGCAGCAGCTGTTCGGATCGGGTCAGAGCAAACCACCGGTTCGGGTCGGAAAGAGTCCTCTGTTCGGATCGGTGAACTCCTGTTGAGTAAATTGGTAAGGCATATCTAATCGGATCGGAGGGCAACTAAATCTCGATTGGATCGGAAAATGTAACACCCCGAAAATTCTATAACTATGAAATTAACAAATTAAAGCATGATTAACCTGAAATCAAAGAACTAAGGGAAACAGGATACGCCATTGCGTTCGTCTCGGAAAAATACGCGAAATAGAGTCCGAGTTTTCGAAAAACGGAGTCCGTATGAAGAAGATATGGCCTTCGGAAGTTTTGAATTAAATTTAAAATTCAAACAGAATAAAATAATTTCCGAAGTAGGGCCCAACGGGCCAGGGTGGAAGAACACCCGCCTGGGCCACCCAGGTCGACTGGGCTGTCGACCTGGGCTACCCATGTCGACAGGGCTGTCGACAGCCCTGTCGACAGGGGTATCGACCTGGTCGAGCCCAGTCAACCTGGCTGGCCAGGTCTGTGTTCCTCCGATTTTCTGTGGTCTGCTTTGTCACTAGGGCTAGGTGGCAAGTTTTAATTGGTCTCTCTATCGAATGAATGGCTACGATCTAACCTAGCAACATCAAGGGTCCTAATCAGTTCCTAACCTCTATATAAACAACCTTAGACTAAACCCTAATCTATTCATTCAAAATTAAGAACATAGCCGCCATGTTGCCGAGGAACGACTAGAGGTAGCCGCCAACTAGAGAGAGAATTAGGAGGAAAATTCTAAAGCTTAAAAGAGACCTAAATCAAATCAATTCAACAAGGGAATTTGCGTCTTCAATCTCTTAATTGGAGAATTCATCACACCATTGTAAGTAGAGTATTACTTTGGTATGAATAAACAACTGTATTGATTTGTATGCTTGAATTGGGATAATAAAGTAGTTCATATTTATGCAAAATTATGTTGTTCATTATAAAGAACTACATGCGGTAGTTCTATGCAAGTATACGTTTGGAATATTGCGCAAATTATGTAATCTATGTTGAAGCTACATGTATGTAGTTGATCGAAATTCATGCAAGTTTGGGGCTTTGTTATTGTGCCATCATGATGTATATTTTTATGCATAAATCATTTTGCAAGAAATTGAAACAAGTTTGGTTGTTATAGTTCATATGAAACTATGTTGGAATTTTGACACCATAATCCGGGTATTAAGTCATGCTTTTGCAAACTTATGAATATGGCTAGGCTAGGAATGATATTTGGCATAATTGAGATCCATGATTAAGTCTATCTTGTTTAAAAGAATTATATGATGTCATATGTGAGACATGGCTAGGTTAGACTCAAAAATCCCTTTTTGCAAGTTTAAAGCAAACACCATGATTAGGAATATTTATGCATAAGTATATTTATGCCATGGTTATGTGAACAAATTTAACTATACTTATGCCATGCTTATGTTTGATATTATGCCATGCTTATGTTTGACATTATGCCATGCTTATGCTAGAAATATTTATGCCATGCTTATGTTTGACATTATGCATAAATAAGAATATAGGTTCATGTTGCAGTTAAACCTATGCAAGTTCACATGCCTTGACTTATGTCACCTATGTTACCACTATGCAAGTACACCAGTTTCTATTATGTATTTCCAACGTCATATGCAAGTTCATGCGCTCACTTTCCCCTCTTTGTGTATGTAATCACGCTTTAAGCCTCCCCTTTTCGCATGGCTAAATTGGGCTTTAAAACGCTAAGCCCAATATATAAACGGACGTGTAAAACGGGGAAAAATAACGTTGGGTTAAAATTAATTACTAATGAATGAAAATATAAAATAGAAGGGCCCAAATTCAAGTATGGGTTGGGCCCGTGATTGGTGTAACCTTTACACCATTAACTTAATAATGGGCCGCAAATATTTACATATAAGAAATAAAGAAGAATGACAAAATATGTAAATGTAGAACATACGATGTGTTTAACCCGAGGTTGGATTGAGTTGTGATGTAAAACTGCCCGGAACCGCCCGGCTGTCCAGTAGTCACAACAATACCTATCCAATGTGGGAGGTTAAACATGGAGCCCAATAAGGACCCGAGGTTAGACTGAGTTGTGGCGTAAGACTGCCCGGAACCAACCGGCAACAGGCAGCCACAACAATACCTGTCTAATGTGAGAGGTCAGGGCCTTAATAAGACAATTAAGGCTGAGTCAGGATTGTTAGGATTAAGTGAACTAAAGACTTAATCAAAATGGAACATGCTAAACTAAACGGACTGGTGGGGTTAGGTTAGGAAACACTTAACCAACTTAGCATGTTGGCTAGAGATAGAAAACCTAGTAACGGGGGACCCTTTTCAGCAGTAACCCTAAAAGGTGTATCAGGATACCCTGAAACTAGGCAGGGTGGGGCACGATTACGGGGCTGATTGTAAGAGGTCAAATCGACGGCGGTGGTGTAGCAGTGTAGGTTCTAACGGAGTGCAGGCGTGCACACACTCCGGCGCAGAATAATAAGGCACTGGACACCAGTAGCATACCTGTGCACTCTAAGGTTGTGTCGGGTTGCCACTATGGGACTTGATACACCCCATGGTGGGACCAGCATAGGTAACTATAGACATCGGGGGCCGTAAGACACATGTAACTATGCGAGTAGGAGCCGATCATCATTGAATGGATCACATCACCCTGATTATGGGGTGCAAATTGGAAACTAGTTTATATGGGTTCAGAGATTAACATGGGGTACGATAGTATATTCAACCCTAGACAACTTAACCAAGTTTATAGTGTTTGCCCACTTCTTGTTTGTACTTATCATACCCAGTTCTTTATTCATAGACAAAATAGTACTAGACTTACTCAGGCTTTACGTCTGACTCTATTTTTCTTTCGTCTTCTTTCTTCCGTTTCCCCCCCCCAGGTCCTCAGGGAGGGAACACAGCAGCTTGATCAACCTTAGCATCCAGCTTGAAGAAGAGAAATGTATTGCTTGGACTTTCCTGTTTTAAACTATGGCTTTGGACAATCCACTAAGGGGGCTTTTGCAGTTTATCTATGTTTTATTTATGCTTCTTTAAATAATGTACTCGAGACAGATTATGAAAGTGTTATGTTATGTTTTTGGAAAGGATGTTGTTGTAACACGTATTTGACTTTATGAAATAAAAGCTTGTTGTTCTTCCGTTGTTTACAAATATGTGTTCTTATATCTGTCTTGTATATCTGTGACTTGTACTTACAAACCTCCACCAAAATTAGGGCATTCCCTTTGAGAGTGACCCTAACGGAGGTGGGGTGTTTCACTTGGTATCAGAGCATAGGTTTACCAGATAAGATAAAAAGTTTTGAAAAATTATTTTCAAAAAAGGAAATTTAAAGAAGCATTTTTAAAAAGAAAAATATTATTTTATTTTAAAAGGCAAAGTCCACTCCCCAAAGCCATGGGTACTATCTCTTATCCTTCGTTTTGAATCTATCCTTTTTGTTTCAGCATGTCCCAAGAACTTAACTTGCCGGAAGGGGTACCAATACCTGGTTGGTTTAGACGGTTCTTAGAAGCTAGGGCCACTCAGCCAGGTCCTACCGTTCCTCCTCCCCCAGCTGAAGGAAATCATCCAGCTGCAGCAGCACCTTTCCCTCCACCTCCTCCTCGGGGAAACGCTTTTGCTAAGATATGTAAAGATTTTAAAGCTATGGGAGGAAGGGATTTCCATGGAACTGAGTCCTTCGTAGCAGCTAGGAATTGGCTGAAAGAAACTGAAGACCTATTCATCATCTTTGAGGTAGAGGATAGGCAAAAAGTACAACTGGCGGTGTGGCTATTAAAGGGCGAGGCTTCCTACTGGTGGGAAGTCACTAATGCTGAAAGACCAGTGGAGACATGGGAGGACTTTAGGGCAAGGTTTGAGACCAAATTTCTCTCAGATGCGGAAAGAAGTTTGCAGTTGGAGAAATTCTTATTTCTTAAGCAAGGAGACAAGACTGTTAGAGAATATGTGAATCAGTTCGATGAGCTGGCTAGGTTTGGGCTTGACCTAGTCAACACCCCGCACAAGAAGGCTCTCCGTTTCGTCAAAGGGTTAAATGAGCCATTACACAGTTTGGCCATGACCCATATACCCATGGGGGCCACGTATGAAAGATTGGTGCAAATGGCATTGCTGAATGAAGAGGATAAGGGCAAGAAGGAGACAAAGGCAGAAAGCTCTCAAGGGAAGAAAGAGGGTTTGCAGCCTAAGAAGACGGACTTTAAGAAAGGCGGGAAAGGCAACAAAGAGAAGAGGAAGTGTAATTTCTGTGGCAAAGTGGGGCACTTAGTAAAGGACTGCCGAAAAAAGAAGGCCAAGGAGAATGGTGGGTGCTTTTCGTGCGGTCAGACAGGCCACAGGGCTAAGGACTGCCCAAAGAAACAAGGACAGGGGCAGAGGGCTGGATCCACCCCAGGGGCACAGGTCCATGTGCTAGAAGCGCCACCTCTGCAACAGCGAGGTACAAACACTTCTGTAGAAAGTGTAGTTTATCTTTATGATCACCCCGTTCGCACTTTATTTGATTCTGGCGCATCACACTCCTTTATCTCGTCTGCTTTAGTAGAATCTCTGCACCTAAAAACTAGTATGGTTGAGGACCCCTTAATTGTTTCAAACCCAATTGGGGGCCCAGCTCATTTGTCTATGATCTGTTTGGGATTGAAAATTTCTATTCTAAGTGTAGAATTTCAATGTAGTGCCTTTGTTTTGGGCTTTTCGGGGTATGGTTTGATTTTGGGTATGGATTGGCTATCCAGTAATGGGGCCATCCTTGATTGTGAGAAAAGGGTTGTTAGGCTCCTAACCCAGCTCGGTAATACTTTGGAAATTTCTTGTAATCCCTCGTATGCGGTTATGCTTAGTTATCTTGAATCGCTAGATGCCTCTGTTGAAAATTTGCATTCAGTTAGAGTAGTCCGGGAATATCCGGATGTCTTTGAAGAGGTGAAGGGCTTGCCTCCGAAGCGGGAAATAGACTTCCGCATATATCTTGTAGATAATGCAAAGCCCGTTGCGTTACCCGTTAGACACATGGCTCCACGAGAAAGGAAAGAGCTCAGTAAACAGATTAAAGAGCTTCTAGAAAAGGGGTTCATTAGGAGGAGCATTTCAGAATGGGGCGCTCCGGTGGTGTTCGCTACAAAGGCGGATGGTTCACTCCGTCTATGTGTTGACTATAGGGAGCTCAACAAGCTAACGAAAAAGAATAGGCACCCGCTCCCTAGAATTGACGATTTATTTGACCAGCTTGTAGGAGCGTCTGTTTTCTCCCAACTCGATTTAGCAACCGGTTTTCATCAGCTAAGGGTGGCTGAAGATAGCATCGATAAAACGGCTTTCAGAACCCCAGACGGCTTCTTTGAATGGCTTGTCATGCCTTTCGGCTTGACAAATGCACCTGCGTACTTCGTGGACCTGATGAGTAGGGTATTTAGAGATTTTCTCAATAAATTCGTAGTGGTCTTCGTAGATGATATCCTTATCTTCTCAAAGAGTGAAGAGGAACATGCTCAGCACTTAAGGGCAATCATGGAAACTTTGCGAGTCCATCAACTAAAAGCCAAATTCTCCAAATGCCACTTTTGGAGGGAAGAGGTGAGGTTCCTTGGGCACATAGTATCCAAACAAGGGTTAGCAGTGGACCCTGCTAAGGTAGTAGCGGTACAAGATTGGAAGACACCAAGGAATGCAACTGAGGTCCGAAGCTTCCTAGGACTAGCAGGTTTCTATCGAAAATTCATAAGGGATTTTGCGAAAATCTCAGCTCCGCTCACGAAATTGACTAAGAAGAATCTAGTGTTTAATTGGGATTTGGATTGCGAGTTTGCTTTCCAACGACTAAAAAGGGCTCTCACAACAGCCCCAGTTTTGACGCTGCCAGATGGGAGCAAGATGTTCACTGTTTATACGGATGCGTGTGGGACAGGGCTAGGCGCCGTCTTAATGCAAGAAGGAAGGGTAGTGGCTTATGGTGGGAGGCAGTTGAAAGTGCACGAAAAGAACTACCCAACCCACGATCTTGAGTTAGCCGCCATCGTCTTTGCACTCAAGTCTTGGCGACACTATCTCCTAGGTGAGAAGTTCGAACTTTACACTGACCATAAATCATTGAAATATGTTTTCTCGCAGAAGGATCTTAACTTGAGGCAACAAAGATGGATGGAGTTTCTTGCCTCGTACGATTTCGAAATCTCCTACACTCTGGGCAAAGGCAACGTAGTTGCAGACGCGTTGAGCCGAAAGAAGTTGACCCTAAGCCCGTTGTTTGTTGAAAGACAAAGCCTAGAGTTTATAGCCAGCTTCGACTTTAGGCCTTCCTCCGATTTCGTACCGGGCTTGCTAGCATCTCTGGAAGTGCGCCCAACTTTAGTGGATTCAGTTGGGACGGCACAACGCGAAGACCCTCAGCTTGTAGAAATAATTGATAGGCTAATTAGGGGCGAGACTTCAAGTCACCTCAACAGATACTCCATCGACGATAAGGGTTGAAACACCCCACCTCCGTTAGGGTCACTCTCAAAGGGAATGCCCTAATTTTGGTGGAGGTTTATAAGTACAAGTCACAGATATACAAGACAGATATAAGAACACATATTTGTAAACAGCGGAAGAACAACAAACTTTTATTTCATGAAGTCAAATACGTGTCACAAAACATCACCATGATTGTCTTACATCCTTTCCAAAAACAAACATAACATTTTCATAATCTGTCTTGAGTACATTATTTAAAGAAGCATGAATAAAACATAGATAAACTGCCAAAGCCCCATAGTGAATTGTCCAAAGCCATAGTTCAAAACAGGAAAGTCCAAGCAATACATTTCTCTTCTTCAAGCTGGATGTTGAGGTAGGTCAAGCTGCTGTGTTCCCTCCCTGAGGACCTGGGGGGGGGGGGGAACGGAAGAAAGAAGACGAAAGAAAAATAGAGTCAGACATAAAGCCTGAGTAAGTCAAGTACTACTTTGTCTATGAATAAAGAACTGGGTATGATAAGTAAAACAGGAAGTGGGCAAACACTATGAACTTGGTTAAGTTATCTAGGGTCGAATATACTATCGTACCCCATGTTAATTTCTGAACCCATATAAACTAGTTTCCAATTTGCACCCCATAATCAGGGTAGTGTGATCCATTCTACGGTGATCGGCTCCTATTCGCAAAGTTACATGTGTCTTACGGCCCCCGATGTCTGTAGTTACCTAAGCTGGTCCCACCATGGGGTGTATCAAGTCCCATAGTGGCAACCCGACACAACCTTAGAGTGCAAAGGTATGCTACTGGTGTCCAGTGCTTTATTTTTCTGCGCCGGAGTGCGTGCACGCCCGCACACCGTTAGAACCTACACTGCTACACCACCGCCGTCGATTTGACCTCTTACAATCAGCCCAGTAATCGTGCCCCACCCTGCCTAGTTTCAGGGTATCCTGATACACCTTTTAGGGTTACTGCTGAAAAGGGTCCCTCGTTACTAGGTTTTCTATCTCTAGCCAACATGCTAAGTTGGTTAAGTGTTTCCTAACCTAACCCCACCAGTCCGTTTAGTTTAGCATGTTCCATTTTGATTAAGTCTTTAGTTTACTTAATCCTAACAATTCTGACTCAGCCTTAATTGACTTATTAAGGCCCTGACCTCTCACATTAGACAGGTATTGTTGTGGCTGCCTGTTGCCGGTTGGTTCCGGGCAGTCTTACGCCACAACTCAGTCTAACCTCGGGTCCTTGCTGGGCTCCATGTTTAACCTCCCACATTGGATAGGTATTGTTGTGACTACTGGACAGCCGGGCGGTTCCGGGCAGGTTTACATCACAACTCAATCCAACCTCGGGTTAAACACATCGTCTTTTCTACATTTACATATTTTGTCATTCTTCTTTATTTCTTATATGTAAATATTTGCGGCCCATTATTAAGTTAACGGTGTAAAGGTTACACCAACCATGGGCCCAACCCATACTTGACTTTGGGCCCTTCTATTTCATATTTTCATTCATTAATTCATTTTAACCCAACGTTGTTTTCCCCCGTTTTACACGTCCGTTCATATATATTGGGCTTAGCCTTTTAAAGCCCAATTTAGCCATGCGAAAGGGGAGGCTTATGGCGTATACAGAAAGAGGGGAAAGTGAGCGCATGAACTTGCATATGACGTTGGAAAAATACATAATAGAAATTGGTGTACTTGCATAGTGGTGACATGTATTTTGGTCATACAACATAGGTGACATAAATCAAGGCATGTAAACTTGCATAGGTTTAACTACAACATGAACCTATACTCTTAATTAGGCATAATGTCAAACATAAGCATGGCCTAAATACTTCTAGCATAAACATGGCATATTGTCAAACATAAGCATGGCATAAAATACTTCTAGCATAGGCATGGCATATTGTCAAACATAAGCATGGCATAAAATACTTCTAGCATAGGCATGGCATATTGTCAAGCATAAGCATGGCATAAATACTTCTAGCATGAACATAACATAATTCAACTTAATCATGATTTAAGCCTAATCACATAACGATGGTATAAACATACTTATGCATAAATATTCCTAATCATGGTGTTTGCTTTAATCTTGCAAAAAGGGGGTTTTTGAGTATAATCTAACCATGTCTCA
Source organism: Allium sativum (assembly GCA_030737875.1). NCBI lineage: Eukaryota > Viridiplantae > Streptophyta > Magnoliopsida > Asparagales > Amaryllidaceae > Allium > Allium sativum. The sequence goes on from CM060922.1 coordinate 715,140,243, forward strand.
CATATGTCATCATATAATTCTTTAAAACAAGATAAGCTTAATCATAGATCTCAATTATGCCAAATATCATTCCTAGCCATATTCATAAGTTTGCAAAAGCATGACTGATACATGGTGTCAAAATTCCACATAGTTTCATATGAACTATAATAACCAAACTTGTTTCAATTTACTTGCAAAATGATTTATACATAAAAACATACATCATAATGGCATAATAACAAAGCCTCAAATTTGCATGAATTTAATCACATAACGATCATACATCATAAAATGATTTATACACAATTTGCGCAATATCCCAAACGTTTATTCGCATAGAACTACCGCATGTAGTCCTTTATAAAGAATACATAATTTTGCACAAACATGAATTACTTCCATTGCCACAATTCAAGCATACACATCAACACAGTTGTTTATTATACCAAAGTAATACTCTACTTACAATGGTTTGACGAATTCTCTAGTTTAGGGATTGAAGACGCAAACTCCTTTGTTGAATTGATTAGCTTTAGGTTGCTTTGAATTGCTTTAGGCCTTAGAACTTCCTCCCTAATCCTCTCTTTAGTTGGCGGCTATGCTTTGTCGTTCCTCAGCAACATGGCGGCTATGTTCTTAATTTTTAATGAATAGATTAGGGTTTAGTCTAGGGTTGTTTATATAGAGGTTAGGGACTAATTAGAACCATTGATGTTGCTAGGTTAGATCATAGCCATTCATTAGGAAGAGAGACCAATAAAAACCCGCCACCTAGCCCTAATGACAAAGCAGACCACAGAAATTCGACCACACACCGACCTGGCCAGCCAGGTTGACTGGGCTCGACCAGGTCGATACCCCTGTCGACAGGGCTGTCGACAGCCCTGTCGACATGGGTAGCCCAAGTCGACAGCCCAGTCGACCTGGGTGGCCCAGGCGGCACTTTTCTGGCCCAATGGGCCCCACTTCGGAATATTTAATTATTTAATTCTGTTTGAGTTTTTAAATTTAATTCAAATCTTCCGAAGGCCATATCTTCTTCATACGGACTCCGTTTTTCGAAAACTCGGACTCTATTTCGCGTATTTTTCCGAGACGAACGCAATGGCGTATCCCGTTTCCCTTAGTTCTCTGATTTGAGTTTGATTATACTTTAATTTATGAATTTCACAGTTATCGAATTTTCGGGGTGTTACATTCTCCCCCACTTAAAAGGATTTCGTCCCCGAAATCTTCAAGTTAGGAGGAATGTAAATCCTAACATCCAATCATCCATCTATTCATCCATCAAACACGAGCATCCATTGTCCTTAAAAGACTTCTAATGCTTCATGATCATATGCAAAGTGTGTGTGTACATGTACTTATCTAATGCAAAATCAGGCGGTCTACTGATTCAGTTGACCTCCTTAATGCGAATTATGTTAGTGCCATGAATCCATTATGTATGCAAATTTTCCTATTCTTGATTCTACATGAGTGCACAACCATTCAATACAAATGCAACATCCACATGACAACACATTATAGTTCAACCACATACGAATACAAACATATATGCATATGCAATATGAAGTGACTGAGCCGATCTAAAACCTAGATTGTGTGTGTATATGCAACCACGAGCAACCACTAGCAATCACTTTCAACCACTTGCAACCATCATACATAACATGTTTCAATTACATGTTTTCATCCAAAAGGTTTCTACCCTAAAGATACGGTCGAGGAAATATACCTAAAAAGATAGATAGATAAAAGCGCAACTTAAGGAAAAGGAAGATCAAGGATGTACCCTCGAACAGAAAAGGGTAGGCAGTGCGGATTCTAGCTTCAGTTTCCCAAGTCGCGTCTCCCTCGGCGTCGCTCCACTGGACTTTGACGAGCTTGACTTCGCGGTTGCGTAGCTTCTTTACTTCCGTTCCTAAGATGCGGGTTGGAACTCTTCTTATGGTTGCTTCGCGTTCCACTTCGGCCTCTTCGAGGATGTTTGGCTCTACCACTTCAGCTGACTCGTGCAGACATTTTCGGAGATGTGAAACGTGAAAAACGTTGTGGACTCCAGCCAACTTCTCGGGTAGCTCTAATCTATAGGCCATTTTGCCAATCTTCTCGATGATAGGGAATGGCCCTACGAATCTTGGCGCTAGCTTCCCTGTGGTTCCAAAACGAACAACGTTCCTTAGCGGTGATACCTTGAGAAAAACTCTGTCTCCAACTTCAAATTCAAGGTCGGTTCTTCTCTTGTCGGCATAGGACTTTTGTCTGTCTTGGGCCGTCTTCATCCTTCTTCGTATTACGTCTACCTTCTCTGAGGTCTCTCGGATCATATCTGGTCCAAGCACGAGCTTATCCGTGGACTCCCACCAACAAGTGGGCGATCGGCACGGTCTTCCATATAAAGCTTCGAAGGGCGCCATTCCTATGGTTGCTTGATAGCTGTTGTTGTAGGCAAATTCCACCAAAGGAAGGTGGTCTTCCCATGTCCCTCCGAAGTCGAGGACGCATAGCCTTAAGAGGTCTTCCAAAACTCTGTTCACTCTCTCCGTTTGGCCGTCGGTTTGGGGATGATAGGCCGTGCTCAAGCATAGCTGCGTTCCTACTGCTTCTTGCAGACTCCGCCAAAACTCGCTGGTGAAGATGGGGTCTCGGTCACTAACGATGCTAGATGGTATTCCATGGAGTCGCACGATTTCCTTGAGGTAAAGTGATGCTAGGGATGAGGCGGTTCTTTTACTTTTGACAGGTAAAAAGTGGGCGCTTTTAGTAAGCCTATCCACTATTACCCAAATGCTAGTGTTGCCTCTCCTAGACCTAGGCAGCCCATCGATGAAGTCCATTGAGATGCTATCCCACTTCCACTGCGGGACCTCCAAAGGATGTAGCAGTCCGCCAGGCTTTTTCTGTTCCGCCTTAACCTGTTGGCACACCATACACTTAGAAACGAATTCTGCCACGTCCTTTTTCATGCCGTTCCAGAAGAAAGCCCTTTTTATGTCTTTGTACATTTTATCTCCGCCGGGGTGTATCGTCATCTTGGAGTGATGTGCTTCTTCGAGAACCTTCTTTATTAAATCGTTTGTCTGTGGGACGCATAGTCTTCCATCTCGCCTTAGTACACCCTTATCGTCAATGGAGTATCTGTTGAGGTGACTTGAAGTCTCACCCCTAATTAGCCTATCAATTATTTCCACAAGCTGAGGGTCTTCGCGTTGTGCTGCCCCTACTGAATCTACTAAAGTTGGGCGCACTTCGAGAGATGCAAGCAAGCCCAGTACGAAATCGGAGGAGGGCCTAAAGTCGAAGCTGGCTATAAACTCTAGGCTTTGTCTTTCAACAAACAACGGGCTTAGGGTCAATTTCTTTCGGCTCAACGCGTCTGCCACTACGTTGCCTTTGCCCGGAGTGTAGGAGATTTCGAAATCGTACGAGGCAAGAAACTCCATCCACCTTTGTTGCCTCAAGTTAAGATCCTTCTGCGAGAAAAGATATTTCAACGATTTATGGTCAGTGTAAAGTTCGAACTTCTCACCTAGGAGATAGTGTCGCCAAGACTTGAGTGCAAAGACGATGGCGGCTAGCTCTAGATCGTGGGTTGGGTAGTTCTTTTCGTGCACCTTTAATTGCCTCCCGCCATAAGCTACTACCCTTCCTTCTTGCATTAAGACGGCGCCTAGCCCTGTCCCACATGCATCCGTATAAACAGTGAACATCTTACTCCCATCTGGCAGCGTCAAAACTGGGGCTGTTGTGAGAGCCCTCTTCAGTCGTTGGAAAGCAAACTCGCAATCCAAATCCCAATTGAATACTAGATTTTTCTTGGTCAATTTCGTGAGCGGAGCTGAAATTTTCGCAAAATCCCTTATGAATTTCCGATAGAAACCCGCTAGTCCTAGAAAGCTTCGGACCTCAGTTGCATTCCTTGGCGTCTTCCAATCTTGTACCGCCACTACCTTAGCAGGGTCCACCGCCAACCCTTGTTTGGATACTATGTGCCCAAGGAACCTCACCTCTTCCCTCCAAAAGTGGCATTTGGAGAATTTGGCTTTTAGTTGATGGACTCGCAAAGTTTCCATGATTGCCCTTAAGTGCTGAGCATGTTCCTCTTCACTCTTTGAGAAGATAAGGATATCATCTACGAAGACCACTACGAATTTGTTGAGGAAATCTCTAAATACCCTACTCATCAGGTCCACGAAGTAAGCAGGTGCATTTGTCAAGCCGAAAGGCATGACAAGCCATTCAAAGAAACCGTCTGGGGTTCTGAAAGCCGTTTTATCGATGCTATCTTCAGCCACCCTTAGCTGATGAAAACCGGTTGCTAAATCGAGTTGGGAGAAAACAGACGCTCCTACAAGCTGGTCAAATAAATCGTCAATTCTAGGGAGAGGGTGCCTATTCTTTTTCGTTAGCTTGTTGAGCTCCCTATAGTCAACACATAAACGGAGTGAACCATCCGCCTTTGTAGCGAACACCACTGGAGCGCCCCATTCTGAAATGCTCCTCCTAATGAACCCCTTTTCTAGAAGCTCTTTAATCTGTTTACTGAGCTCTTTCCTTTCTCGTGGAGCCATATGTCTAACGGGCAACGCAACGGGCTTTGCATTATCTACAAGATATATGCGGAAGTCTATTTCCCGCTTCGGAGGCAAGCCCTTCACCTCTTCGAAGACATCCGGATATTCCCGGACCACTCTAACTGATTTCAAATTTTCAACAGAGGCATCTAGCGATTCAAGATAACTAAGCATAACCGCATACGAGGGATTACAAGAAATTTCCAAAGTATTACCGAGCTGGGTTAGGAGCCTAACAACCCTTTTCTCACAATCAAGGATGGCCCCATTACTGGATAGCCAATCCATACCCAAAATCAAACCATACCCCGAAAAGCCCAAAACAAAGGCACTACATAGAAATTCAACACTTAGGATAGAAATTTTCAAATCCAAACAGATCATAGACAAATGAGCTGGGCCCCCAATTGGGTTTGAAACAATTAAGGGGTCCTCTACCATACTAGTTTTTAGGTGCAGAGATTCTACTAAAGCAGACGAGATAAAGGAGTGTGATGCGCCAGAATCAAATAAAGTGCGAACGGGGTGATCATAAAGATAAACTACACTTTCTACAGAAGTATTTGTACCTCGCTGTTGCAATGGTGGCGCTTCTAGCACATGAACCTGTGCCCCTGGGGTGGATCCAGCCCCCTGCCCCTGCCCTCGTTTCCTTGGGCAGTCCTTAGCCCTGTGGCCTGTCTGTCCGCATGAAAAGCACCCACCATTTTCCTTGGCCTTCTTTTTCCGGCAGTCCTTTACTAAGTGCCCCACTTTGCCACAGAAATTACACTTCCTCTTCTCCTTGTTGCCTTTCCCGCCTTTCTTGAAGTCTGTCTTCTTAGGCTGCAAACCCTCTTTCTTCCCTTGAGAGCTTTCTGCCTTGGTCTCCTTCTTGCCCTTGTCCTCTTCGTTCAGCAATGCCATTTGCACCAATCTTTCATACGTGGCTCCCATGGGTATATGGGTCATGGCCAAACTATGTAATGGCTCATTTAACCCCTTGACGAAACGGAGAGCCTTCTTATGAGGGGTGTTGACTAGGTCAAGCCCAAACCTAGCCAGCTCATCAAACTGATTCACATACTCTCTAACAGTCTTGTCTCCTTGCTTAAGGAATAAGAATTTTTCCAACTGCAAACTTCTTTCTGCATCTGAGAGAAACTTAGTCTCAAATCTTGCCCTAAAGTCCTCCCATGTATCCACTGGTCTTTCAGCATTGGTGACTTCCCACCAGTAGGAAGCCTCGCCCTTCAATAGCCACACTGCCAATTGTACTTTTTGTCTATCTTCTACCTCAAAGATGATGAATAGGTCTTCAGTTTCCTTCAGCCAATTCCTAGCTGCTACGAAGGACTCAGTTCCATGGAAATCCCTTCCTCCCATAGCTTTAAAATCCTTACATATCTTAGCGAATGTGTTTCCCCGTGGAGGAGGTGGAGGAAAAGGTGCTGCTGCGGCTGGATGATTCCCTTCAGCTGGAGGAGGAGGAACGGTAGGACCTGGCTGAGTGGCCCTAGCTTCTAAGAAACGTCTAAACCAACCAGGTATGGGCACCCCTTCAGGCAAGTTAAGTTCTTGGGACATGCTGAAACAAAAAGGATCGATTCAAAACGAAGGATAAGAGATAATACCTATGGCTTTGGGGAATGGACTTTGCCTTTTTAAAATAAAATAATATTTTTCTTTTAAAAATGCTTCTTTAAATTTCCTTTTTGAAAATAAATTTTCAAAACTTTTTATCTTATCTAGTAAACCTAGGCTCTGATACCAAGTGAAACACCCCACCTCCGTTAGGGTCACTCTCAAAGGGAATGCCCTAATTTTGGTGGAGGTTTATAAGTACAAGTCACAGATATACAAGACAGATATAAGAACACATATTTGTAAACAGCGGAAGAACAACAAACTTTTATTTCATGAAGTCAAATACGTGTCACAAAACATCACCATGATTGTCTTACATCCTTTCCAAAAACAAACATAACATTTTCATAATCTGTCTTGAGTACATTATTTAAAGAAGCATGAATAAAACATAGATAAACTGCCAAAGCCCCATAGTGAATTGTCCAAAGCCATAGTTCAAAACAGGAAAGTCCAAGCAATACATTTCTCTTCTTCAAGCTGGATGTTGAGGTAGGTCAAGCTGCTGTGTTCCCTCCCTGAGGACCTGGGGGGGGGGGGAACGGAAGAAAGAAGACGAAAGAAAAATAGAGTCAGACATAAAGCCTGAGTAAGTCAAGTACTACTTTGTCTATGAATAAAGAACTGGGTATGATAAGTAAAACAGGAAGTGGGCAAACACTATGAACTTGGTTAAGTTATCTAGGGTCGAATATACTATCGTACCCCATGTTAATTTCTGAACCCATATAAACTAGTTTCCAATTTGCACCCCATAATCAGGGTAGTGTGATCCATTCTACGGTGATCGGCTCCTATTCGCAAAGTTACATGTGTCTTACGGCCCCCGATGTCTGTAGTTACCTAAGCTGGTCCCACCATGGGGTGTATCAAGTCCCATAGTGGCAACCCGACACAACCTTAGAGTGCAAAGGTATGCTACTGGTGTCCAGTGCTTTATTTTTCTGCGCCGGAGTGCGTGCACGCCCGCACACCGTTAGAACCTACACTGCTACACCACCGCCGTCGATTTGACCTCTTACAATCAGCCCAGTAATCGTGCCCCACCCTGCCTAGTTTCAGGGTATCCTGATACACCTTTTAGGGTTACTGCTGAAAAGGGTCCCTCGTTACTAGGTTTTCTATCTCTAGCCAACATGCTAAGTTGGTTAAGTGTTTCCTAACCTAACCCCACCAGTCCGTTTAGTTTAGCATGTTCCATTTTGATTAAGTCTTTAGTTTACTTAATCCTAACAATTCTGACTCAGCCTTAATTGACTTATTAAGGCCCTGACCTCTCACATTAGACAGGTATTGTTGTGGCTGCCTGTTGCCGGTTGGTTCCGGGCAGTCTTACGCCACAACTCAGTCTAACCTCGGGTCCTTGCTGGGCTCCATGTTTAACCTCCCACATTGGATAGGTATTGTTGTGACTACTGGACAGCCGGGCGGTTCCGGGCAGGTTTACATCACAACTCAATCCAACCTCGGGTTAAACACATCGTCTTTTCTACATTTACATATTTTGTCATTCTTCTTTATTTCTTATATGTAAATATTTGCGGCCCATTATTAAGTTAACGGTGTAAAGGTTACACCAACCATGGGCCCAACCCATACTTGACTTTGGGCCCTTCTATTTCATATTTTCATTCATTAATTCATTTTAACCCAACGTTGTTTTCCCCCGTTTTACACGTCCGTTCATATATATTGGGCTTAGCCTTTTAAAGCCCAATTTAGCCATGCGAAAGGGGAGGCTTATGGCGTATACAGAAAGAGGGGAAAGTGAGCGCATGAACTTGCATATGACGTTGGAAAAATACATAATAGAAATTGGTGTACTTGCATAGTGGTGACATGTATTTTGGTCATACAACATAGGTGACATAAATCAAGGCATGTAAACTTGCATAGGTTTAACTACAACATGAACCTATACTCTTAATTAGGCATAATGTCAAACATAAGCATGGCCTAAATACTTCTAGCATAAACATGGCATATTGTCAAACATAAGCATGGCATAAAATACTTCTAGCATAGGCATGGCATATTGTCAAACATAAGCATGGCATAAAATACTTCTAGCATAGGCATGGCATATTGTCAAGCATAAGCATGGCATAAATACTTCTAGCATGAACATAACATAATTCAACTTAATCATGATTTAAGCCTAATCACATAACGATGGTATAAACATACTTATGCATAAATATTCCTAATCATGGTGTTTGCTTTAATCTTGCAAAAAGGGGGTTTTTGAGTCTAATCTAACCATGTCTCACATATGTCATCATATAATTCTTTAAAACAAGATAAGCTTAATCATAGATCTCAATTATGCCAAATATCATTCCTAGCCATATTCATAAGTTTGAAAAAGCATGACTGATACATGGTGTCAAAATTCCACATAGTTTCATATGAACTATAATAACCAAACTTGTTTCAATTTACTTGCAAAATGATTTATACATAAAAACATACATCATAATGGCATAATAACAAAGCCTCAAATTTGCATGAATTTAATCACATAACGATCATACATCATAAAATGATTTATACACAATTTGCGCAATATCCCAAACGTTTATTCGCATAGAACTACCGCATGTAGTCCTTTATAAAGAATACATAATTTTGCACAAACATGAATTACTTCCATTGCCACAATTCAAGCATACACATCAACACAGTTGTTTATTATACCAAAGTAATACTCTACTTACAATGGTTTGACGAATTCTCTAGTTTAGGGATTGAAGACGCAAACTCCTTTGTTGAATTGATTAGCTTTAGGTTGCTTTGAATTGCTTTAGGCCTTAGAACTTCCTCCCTAATCCTCTCTTTAGTTGGCGGCTATGCTTTGTCGTTCCTCAGCAACATGGCGGCTATGTTCTTAATTTTTAATGAATAGATTAGGGTTTAGTCTAGGGTTGTTTATATAGAGGTTAGGGACTAATTAGAACCATTGATGTTGCTAGGTTAGATCATAGCCATTCATTAGGAAGAGAGACCAATAAAAACCCGCCACCTAGCCCTAATGACAAAGCAGACCACAGAAATTCGACCACACACCGACCTGGCCAGCCAGGTTGACTGGGCTCGACCAGGTCGATACCCCTGTCGACAGGGCTGTCGACAGCCCTGTCGACATGGGTAGCCCAGGTCGACAGCCCAGTCGACCTAGGTGGCCCAGGCGGCACTTTTCTGGCCCAATGGGCCCCACTTCGGAATATTTAATTATTTAATTCTGTTTGAGTTTTTAAATTTAATTCAAATCTTCCGAAGGCCATATCTTCTTCATACGGACTCCGTTTTTCGAAAACTCGGACTCTATTTCGCGTATTTTTCCGAGACGAACGCAATGGCGTATCCCGTTTCCCTTAGTTCTCTGATTTGAGTTTGATTATACTTTAATTTATGAATTTCACAGTTATCGAATTTTCGGGGTGTTACAAGGGTTTTCTAAGGCGAAGACGGAAGACTATGCGTCCCACAGATAAACGATTTAATAAAGAAGGTTCTCGAAGAAGCACATCACTCCAAGATGATGATACACCCCGGCGGGGATAAAATGTACAAAGACATAAAAAGGACTTTCTTTTGGAACGGCATGAAAAAGGACGTGGCAGAATTCGTTTCTAAGTGTATGGTGTGCCAACAGGTTAAGGCGGAACAGAAAAAGCCTGGCGGACTGCTACATCCTTTGGAGGTCCCGCAGTGGAAGTGGGATAGCATCTCAATGGACTTCATCGATGGGCTGCCTAGGTCTAGGAGAGGCAACACAAGCATTTGGGTAATAGTGGATAGGCTTACTAAAAGCGCCCACTTTTTACCTGTCAAAAGTAAAAGAACTACCTCATCCGTAGCATCACTTTATCTCAAGGAAATCGTTCGACTCCATGGAATACCATCTAGCATTGTTAGTGACCGAGACCCCATTTTCACCAGTGAGTTTTGGCGGAGTCTGCAAGAAGCAGTAGGAACGCAGTTATGCTTGAGCACAGCCTATCATCCCCAAACCGACGGCCAAACAGAGAGAGTGAACAGAGTTTTGGAAGACCTTCTAAGACTATGCGTCCTTGACTTCGGAGGGACATGGGAAGACCACCTTCCTTTGGTGGAATTTGCCTACAACAACAGTTATCAAGCAACCATCGGAATGGCGCCCTTCGAAGCTTTATATGGAAGACCGTGCTGATCGCCCACTTGTTGGTGGGAGTCTACTGATAAGCTTATACTTGGACCAGACATGATCCGAGAGACTTCAGAGAAAGTAGACTTAATACGAAGAAGGATGAAGACGGCCCAAGACAGACAAAAGTCCTATGCCGACAAGAGGAGGACCGACCTTGAATTTGAGGTTGGAGACAGGGTTTTTCTCAAGGTATCACCACTAAGAAATGTTGTTCGTTTTGGAACCACAGGAAAGCTAGCACCAAGGTTCGTAGGGCCATTCCCTATTATCGAGAAAATTGGGAAAATGGCCTATAGATTAGAGCTACCCGAGAAGTTGGCTGGAGTCCACAACGTTTTTCACGTTTCACATCTCCGAAAATGTCTACATGAGTCTGCTGAAGTGGTAGAGCCAAATATCCTCGAAGAGGCTGAAGTGGAACGCGAAGCAACCATAAGGAGAGTTCCAACCCGCATCTTAGGAACAGAAGTGAAGAAGCTACGCAACCGCGAAGTCAAGCTCGTCAAAGTCCAGTGGAGCGACGCCGAGGGAGACGCGACTAGGGAAACTGAGGCTAGAATACGCACTGCCTACCCTTTTCTGTTCGAGGGTACATCCTTGATCTTTCCTTTTTTTTCCTTAAGTTGCGCTTTTATCTATCTTTTTAGGTATATTTCCTCGACCGTATCTTTTAGGTAGAAACCCTTTTGGATGGAAACATGTAGTTGAAACATGTTATGTATGAATGGTTGCAAGTGGTTGCAAGTGATTGCTAGTGGTTGCTCGTGGTTGCATATACACACACAATCTAGGTTTTAGATCGGCTCAGTCACTTCATATTGCATATGCATATATGTTTGCATTCGAATGTGGTTGAACATTAATGTGTTGTCATGTGGATGTTGCATTTGTATTGAATGATTGTGCACTCATGTAGAATCAAGAATAGGAAAATTTGCATACATAATGGATGCATGGCACTTACATAATTCGCATTAAGGAGGTCAACTGAATCAGTAGACCGCCTGATTTTGCATTAGATAAGTACATGTACACACACACTTCGCATATGATCATGAGGCATTAGAAGTCTTTTAAGGACAATGGATGCTCGTGTTTGATGGATGAGTAGATGGATGATTGAATGTTAGGATTTACATTCCTCCTAACTTGAAGATTTCGGGGACGAAATCCTTTTAAGTGGGGGAGAATGTAACACCCCGAAAATTCTATAACTATGAAATTAAAAAATTAAAGCATGATTAACCTGAAATCAAAGAACTAAGGGAAACAGGATACGCCATTGCGTTCGTCTCGGAAAAATACGCGAAATAGAGTCCGAGTTTTCGAAAAACGGAGTCCGTATGAAGAAGATATGGCCTTCGGAAGTTTTGAATTAAATTTAAAATTCAAACAGAATAAAATAATTTCCGAAGTAGGGCCCAACGGGCCAGGGTGGAAGAACACCCGCCTGGGCCACCCAGGTCGACTGGGCTGTCGACCTGGGCTACCCATGTCGACAGGGCTGTCGACAGCCCTGTCGACAGGGGTATCGACCTGGTCGAGCCCAGTCAACCTGGCTGGCCAGGTCTGTGTTCCTCCGATTTTCTGTGGTCTGCTTTGTCACTAGGGCTAGGTGGCAAGTTTTAATTGGTCTCTCTATCGAATGAATGGCTACGATCTAACCTAGCAACATCAAGGGTCCTAATCAGTTCCTAACCTCTATATAAACAACCTTAGACTAAACCCTAATCTATTCATTCAAAATTAAGAACATAGCCGCCATGTTGCCGAGGAACGACTAGAGGTAGCCGCCAACTAGAGAGAGAATTAGGAGGAAAATTCTAAAGCTTAAAAGAGACCTAAATCAAATCAATTCAACAAGGGAATTTGCGTCTTCAATCTCTTAATTGGAGAATTCATCACACCATTGTAAGTAGAGTATTACTTTGGTATGAATAAACAACTGTATTGATTTGTATGCTTGAATTGGGATAATAAAGTAGTTCATATTTATGCAAAATTATGTTGTTCATTATAAAGAACTACATGCGGTAGTTCTATGCAAGTATACGTTTGGAATATTGCGCAAATTATGTAATCTATGTTGAAGCTACATGTATGTAGTTGATTGAAATTCATGCAAGTTTGGGGCTTTGTTATTGTGCCATCATGATGTATATTTTTATGCATAAATCATTTTGCAAGAAATTGAAACAAGTTTGGTTGTTATAGTTCATATGAAACTATGTTGGAATTTTGACACCATAATCCGGGTATTAAGTCATGCTTTTGCAAACTTATGAATATGGCTAGGCTAGGAATGATATTTGGCATAATTGAGATCCATGATTAAGTCTATCTTGTTTAAAAGAATTATATGATGTCATATGTGAGACATGGCTAGGTTAGACTCAAAAATCCCTTTTTGCAAGTTTAAAGCAAACACCATGATTAGGAATATTTATGCATAAGTATATTTATGCCATGGTTATGTGAACAAATTTAACTATACTTATGCCATGCTTATGTTTGATATTATGCCATGCTTATGTTTGACATTATGCCATGCTTATGCTAGAAATATTTATGCCATGCTTATGTTTGACATTATGCATAAATAAGAATATAGGTTCATGTTGCAGTTAAACCTATGCAAGTTCACATGCCTTGACTTATGTCACCTATGTTACCACTATGCAAGTACACCAGTTTCTATTATGTATTTCCAACGTCATATGCAAGTTCATGCGCTCACTTTCCCCTCTTTATGTATGTAATCACGCTTTAAGCCTCCCCTTTTCGCATGGCTAAATTGGGCTTTAAAAGGCTAAGCCCAATATATAAACGGACATGTAAAACGGGGAAAAATAACGTTGGGTTAAAATTAATTACTAATGAATGAAAATATAAAATAGAAGGGCCCAAATTCAAGTATGGGTTGGGCCCGTGATTGGTGTAACCTTTACACCATTAACTTAATAATGGGCCACAAATATTTACATATAAGAAATAAAGAAGAATGACAAAATATGTAAATGTAGAACATACGATGTGTTTAACCCGAGGTTGGATTGAGTTGTGATGTAAAACTGCCCGGAACCGCCCGGCTGTCCAGTAGTCACAACAATACCTATCCAATGTGGGAGGTTAAACATGGAGCCCAATAAGGACCCGAGGTTAGACTGAGTTGTGGCGTAAGACTGCCCGGAACCAACCGGCAACAGGCAGCCACAACAATACCTGTCTAATGTGAGAGGTCAGGGCCTTAATAAGACAATTAAGGCTGAGTCAGGATTGTTAGGATTAAGTGAACTAAAGACTTAATCCAAATGGAACATGCTAAATTAAACGGACTGGTGGGGTTAGGTTAGGAAACACTTAACCAACTTAGCATGTTGGCTAGAGATAGAAAACCTAGTAACGGGGGACCCTTTTCAGCAGTAACCCTAAAAGGTGTATCAGGATACCCTGAAACTAGGCAGGGTGGGGCACGATTACTGGGCTGATTGTAAGAGGTCAAATCGACGGCGGTGGTGTAGCAGTGTAGGTTCTAACGGAGTGCGGGCGTGCACACACTCCGGCGCAGAAAAATAAGGCACTGGACACCAGTAGCATACCTGTGCACTCTAAGGTTGTGTCGGGTTGCCACTATGGGACTTGATACACCGCATGGTGGGACCAGCATAGGTAACTACAGACATCGGGGGCCGTAAGACACATGTAACTATGCGAGTAGGAGCCGATCATCATTGAATGGATCACATCACCCTGATTATGGGGTGCAAATTGGAAACTAGTTTATATGGGTTCAGAGATTCACATGGGGTACGATAGTATATTCGACCCTAGACAACTTAACCAAGTTTATAGTGTTTGCCCACTTCTTGTTTGTACTTATCATACCCAGTTCTTTATTCATAGACAAAATAGTACTAGACTTACTCAGGCTTTACGTCTGACTCTATTTTTCTTTCGTCTTCTTTCTTCCGTTCCCCCCCCCCCAGGTCCTCAGGGAGGGAACACAGCAGCTTGATCAACCTTAGCATCCAGCTTGAAGAAGAGAAATGTATTGCTTGGACTTTCCTGTTTTAAACTATGGCTTTGGACAATCCACTAAGGGGGCTTTTGCAGTTTATCTATGTTTTATTTATGCTTCTTTAAATAATGTACCCAAGACAGATTATGAAAGTGTTATGTTATGTTTTTGGAAAGGATGTTGTTGTAATACGTATTTGACTTTATGAAATAAAAGCTTGTTGTTCTTCCGCTGTTTACAAATATGTGTTCTTATATATGTCTTGTATATCTGTGACTTGTACTTACAAACCTCCACCAAAATTAGGGCATTCCCTTTGAGAGTGACCCTAACGGAGGTGGGGTGTTTCAGAAAACCACCTGTTTGCCACGAAAATGGATCGGAGCGGAGCAGATTAGAGAAGAAGAGAGCATCGCACCTAAGCCAATCCGGTTCGGATCGGGTATCCCGATCCGAACCCCTTATCTGCGCGTCTCCGACCCGAACCCATGCTCCACGTTATTCTCCTGCAAAATCGCCTGGATATCCGGACCGGCTATGACCAGTTCCTACCCATAACGTTCGTTCCTTTGATGCGCTGTCAACATAATAGTTCATCCGAACCCGAAGATAGTGGGATGGATGACATGTGGCCCCGACCCGGATCAAGTTTCAGGCAAATTCACACCTATAAATACCCCGTCTGGAGACAAAGAGAAGGATCTTTTTTCAGCACTTTGAGAATCCAACCACCTCCATAATCCGAACTCTATTACTCCCGGAAAATCCAAATCATCTTTCATTTTTTGTTTTTGTCAATTGAGTGAACAAAAGTGAGTTGTGAGTGGAATTGAGTGAATCTTACATTGTATTTGAAACTGAATTATTGAATATAGTGAAAGATAAGTGGACGTAGGCATTTCTTCGCCGAACCACTATAAATCCTGTGTGTTCATTATTATTTTTATCTCATCTTATTTGCTTTTAATCAATTTGGGTGTTAGAACCACTTTTGGGACTAACATTTTGGTGCTTTCACTGAGAACCTCATCTAAATTCTTTTTTTTCCGGGATTTCTCTCTACTTTTTGGACCGTTGAGTTCAAAGAAGTAAATCCTTAAGTTTTTTCGCTCTTTCATATTCGTTGAAGTGATTGTCAAAGACTCATGGCCAAAGGAAAAGGCAAGGAAGTTCAGTCTGTTCGAGGAAATGGAGCTGGCGAAGATCAGCAAAATGCTGTAGTAACAAGGTCTCGGGGGCAGAGTTCAGCAGCAGGAAGAACCAATGCAGGAAATCCGAACCGACAGCAGGGGGAGAGCTCCGATCCGATCCGGGTAGGAGATTCTGAAGTAGTGCATTCCCCCAATCTGAACCAACCCGAGCTGCTCGCTGCGTACCGATCCGACCAGGCACCCCAGCTCCGATCCGACCCGACCTCTTACCTCCGACCCGACCCGATGCTTGGTGAAGCTGGAACCTCTACTCGAGTCCCTACGAATGCTCCAATTCCAGCTGCCAGAGTTGGTGATCAGGTCAATCCATTTGCGCCCATCACTCAAGGAGATTTTTCGCGCTTGCTTGACATGCTTGAGAGCACAAGGGAAGCCATGAAAGTTCACAAGCGCACTAATCTCATGATGCAGGAAAATATGAGGCTCATGAGTCGGGAGATTAGTGAACTCCGTCGACAGAGAACTCCATCACCGGTTCGTCACACGCCAGTAGATCAATCTTCATCTTCCGAGGAAGAGAGGCGCCGTGAACGAAGGCCACTCGAGCGGCCTCAGAATGTGGAGCAGCTGACATTTGGATCTTTGGGATCTCGTGAGGATATCGCACGAGCATTAGGAAACAATGACCCCATTCGGGGGCAAAGACTCCAGTCCCCTCCTCCCGAGATCGACCGGGAACGTAGGGAACGGAATCGAGCAGAGGCAGCTCGAAGAAGAAGAGCATCTCCTGAGCAAGAGCCCAGAAGGAACTCGGATACTAGGGCCAGGGAACCAGAGCGGCCCCTAACTAATGCTGATGTACAGGCAATGGTTCGCCAAATTATGTCCGAGAGCCGGAATTATACAAATGAAGACTATGGCATTGAGCGAAGCCATACTCCCTTCACCGACGATATCCTCGACTTCCAATTTCCCCGACGCTTTAACTTGCCACAAATGGACAAGTACAACGGAAGGACTGATCCGGGACAGCATTTGATGAGGTATTCGTGGCTCATGAATGTTGCTGCTGCCCCAGATGAAGTGAAGTGCAAAGCATTCCCAATCTACCTAGAAGATGTGGCATTGTTCTGGTTTACCCGACTTCCTCCTCGTTCGATTTCTAATTACAAGGAACTAAGCGAGCGTTTCATGAACCAGTTCCGACTACATGCCCGAAAGTCCAAAAGTGTTATTGAATTATCGAGAATCAAACAGGCACCAGGAGAATCTTTAAGGGCATATCTTGATCGTTTTAACCAAGCTATAACTGAGGTCAGTGATATTATACGAAAAAGCCGATATTTATTTAAGGCGAGAGGAGGCCAGGGCAAACCGAAAGAGAAAGTCTGAGACGGCTTCAAAGGAGAATGTGCAGAGTAATATCGCCGTGAAGCAGTCGGGGGAGAATTCTGGCAAGGTTGAAGTAAATGTAGGAAACAAGGGTGGAAACGGCAATACTGGAAGTGGGGGAAACAACAACAATAACCGTAATTCGAGCGGTAACAGAAGAAACAGAAATAGGGGAAGTGACCCTAACAAAAGACCCCGATTCCAGAACTACAAGAATTATACACCATTGAATGACACCCTGGAAAATATTTACCTGGATACGTACAATGTGTTGCAGTACAAAAGACCGCCACCTCGTGATTCGACCGAGAAAGAAATGGCGACAGGGAAATTTTGCTTGTTTCACGAACTCATGGGCATTCGACCAATGAATGTCGGCATTTGAGGGATGTAATTGAGAAGCTGCTGCGTGAAGGAAAGTTGGATGAGTACAAGGTTGCCCCGAGGGACAGGGGGCAAGGGGAGCAGGCTCCAAAACAAATCCTACCTGCTCCCAAGCCTACAGCGCAGCAGAAAGGTAAAGGAATTGTCATCAACTCCATTGTAGGCGGACCTCACCCGGCAATCCGAAGTTTTAGGTCAATGGAACAATATGTGAATGCTGCCAAGCATCTAGACGTGAATGAAGGTGATGATTCGGAAGATGTCGCCCCCATAAAACAACAGAAGACCATGTTCGACAACGTGGTATTTCGAAGCCGAGACAATACTGGGATACAATCACCCACCAATGATCTGTTGGTTATTACTACCACCATTGGGCCGGCCTTGGTCCATAAGGTATTAGTAGACAACGGAAGTTTCGTTAATATTTTGTTCAAGAAGTCATTTGATCAGATGAAGCTTGAGTCCGAAGATCTGAAGCCTTGTGAAGGATGGATTAGAGGCTTCAACGGGGCGTCGACAGCCCCCCTGGGATACATAGAGTTGCCCGTGACCCTGGGGCAAGGAGAACGTAGAAGAGTGTGAATGCTTCAGTTCGTAGTATTGGACGTAGATTAGCCTTATAACGCGTTTTTGGGGAGACCTGCCCTCGCTGAATTTAGAGTTTGTATCGCCCCTTGGTGTCTGTTACTTAAGTTCCCAACCGAAGCCGGAACTGGAGTAATGAGAGGGGATCAGGTTTCCGGACGGGCCTGCTATGTGGCCGAGTTAAAAATGTTGATGAAAGGACTTGACGTTGAGAGTAAGGATGCCTCGTCTCCCTCAAAAGGGGACTCGGCATAGCAATTAGAGAAATTGACCCCAAAGGAGTTGCCCAAAGGAACACCTGAAGACCTGGATCCTAGAAAAGACGAGGAACCAGAGGCTAGGAATGCAACTCCTAATGAAGCGACAGTGGAAATTCCCATTGATGAAGCTGATCCGACAAAAGTTTTGAAAATTGGTTCTCAATTGGATCCACGTCGAGCTAAAGAACTAACAGACTTCTTGAAGGCAAACCTGGACGTGTTTGCCTGGACCCATGCTGACATGTGTGGGATATCGCCATCCATTATAAGTCACAAATTGAATGTAAATCCGAAGCATCCACCTGTGAAGCAAAAGAGACGCATGATGGGCCCAGAGAGGTCGGCTGCTCTCAAAGAGGAAGTAGAGAAGTTGAAGCAGAATGGATTTATTCGAGATTCGACATATCCCGACTGGATATCGAATCCCGTCTTAGTAAAAAAGCCAAACGGAAAGTGGCGGACTTGTATTGACTTTTCAGATTTAAATAAAGCTTGCCCGAAAGATAGTTTCCCACTTCCCAGGATTGACCAGCTTGTAGACTCGACAGCAGGTCATGAACTTCTTTCTTTCATGGACGCATACTCTGGATACAACCAAATTCCTATGCACGTACCAGACCAAGAGCATACGAGTTTCATTACGAATTTGGGGCTATATTGTTATGTTGTAATGCCATTCGGGTTAAAAAACGCTGGAGCTACTTATCAGCGCTTGGTAAATAGAATGTTTTATGATCAAATAGGAAAAACTACGGAAGTTTATGTGGATGATATGCTTGTCAAATCAAGGCAGTCTTCCAGTCATACGCAAGACTTAGCGGAAATGTTTGGCATCTTGCGAAAGTATCGGATGAAATTGAATCCTCTGAAATGCTCATTTGTAGTGGCATCGGGAAAGTTCCTTGGCTTTATTGTGAGTTCCCGAGGAATTGAAATCAACCCTAGCCAGATAGCAGCGATTAGAAACATTGAAGAACCGAGGAGAATTAAAGACGTCCAAAGTCTGGCAGGGAAAGTAGCGGCGCTGAGTAGATTCATCTCCAAAGCCACAGATAAATGTGTTCCGTTTTTTGATTTGATAAAAAGGGGAAAGAAGAACTTCCAGTGGACTCCGGATTGTGTTGAGGCCTTTCAAAATCTGTTAGAACTGCTAGAGAAACCGCCGATTTTATCAAAGCCTGTAGATCACGAAGAATTATTTGTTTATTTGGCAGTCTCGGCTCATGCTGTCAGCACGGCTCTGGTTCGAGAAGAAGACAAAGTACAAAGGCCGGTGTATTATGTAAGTAAGAAATTAGCAGCGGCAGAACGCAATTACCCAAAAATTGAGAAGCTCGCTTACAGCCTCCTGATCGCATCCCGAAAACTTCGCCACTATTTCCAAGCCCATCCAATAACCATATACACCGACCAGCCCTTAAGGCAGGTATTGCAGAGACCCGAAGCATCGGGAAGGTTGATCAAATGGAACATAGAACTAAGCCAGTTTGATTTGAATTTTCAACCACGAAAGTCAATCAGGGGGCAAGCTCTAGCAGACTTTATTGCGGAGTTCACCATTCCAGAGGAGGAAATAATCAATGACCAAGTGGTTAAATCCGAGGATGAGCTAGAGATGAATCCGTGGAAATTATATACAGATGGAGCTAAAAATGACCGAAGGTCCGGAGCTGGAATTGTCTTAGTCACTCCCGAGGGACGGTCGTTATATTACGCCCTGCGATTAGAATTTTCGGCAACTAACAATGACTCTGAATATGAAGCCCTGATTGCCGGGCTGAAACTTGCTAAAGACCTCGGAGTAAAAATGATGGACATATTTTGTGACTCTAAGATTGTTGTTTGTCAAGTACGAGAGGAGTTCGTGGCTCGAGGACCTCGACTTATCGCCTACCTCAAGAAAGTGAAAGAGCTATTGAATAGCTTAGAGCGGTACAACATAACACATATTCCCAGAGTTGAAAACCAGAAAGCGGATAGGCTGGCAAAGCTGGCTAGTTCCGACAATCCAGATGAGATTGAAGTAATTCCAATTGAAACGTTGGAGTCACCAAGCTTTGAGTCAATGGAAATTGAATTCGCTTTTGAAACGGAACCAGAGAAGGAGTCATGGATGACTCCAATTAAGAATTTCCTTAAGAATGGGACACTCCCATAGAAGAAGAGTGAGAAAAGAGCTGTAGTTCGCAAAGCTACCAGATATGTCATACAAGATGTTACTCTCTATAGACAAGGATTTTCTACGCCCCTGTTACGATGTATAGCACACGACGACATCAAGCGTGTACTAAGAGAAGTACACGAAGGTGAGTGTGGAGATCATACAGGAGGTCAAACTTTAGCAAAGAAAATATTGCGGTACGGATACTTCTGGCCTACAATCAACAAAGATGCAGCTGATTATTCACGACGCTGCGATAAGTGCCAGAGATTCGCCAAAATCCCCAGGGCACTGTCAACCCAGCTTAAATCGATGGTGAGTCCTTGGCCATTTGCCACATGGGGAATTGATATCATTGGAGTTTTACCAATTGCTAAAGGAGGAGCTAAGTATGCAATAGTGGCCGTGGACTATTTTACGAAGTGGGTGGAAGCTGAGCCCCTGACCAAGATCACAACGAGAAAGGTGATAAGTTTTGTGGTCAGAAATATCATATGCTGGTTCGGGATTCCAAGGACGATCATAACTGACAACGGAACCCAGTTTGATAGTACTGAATTCAGAAATTTCTGTCAGAAGTATAAGATAGACAAGCGATATACTGCAGTTGCCTATCCGCAATTGAATGGACAAGTAGAGGCAATAAACAAAGTTATAAAATCCATCCTCAAGAAACGGTTAGAGCGTGCAAAGGCAAGATGGGTTGACGAATTGCCCCTAGCCTTGTGGGCATATCGAACAACATTTAAGACAGCCACCGGTCATACCCCTTTCTCTCTCTCCTTTGGCTCAGAAGCAGTAATTCCAGTTGAACTGGAAGTTCCTTCCCACAGGGTGACATATTATGACCCGATGACGAATCGGGCGCTCTTACTTGAGTCTCTTGATGAAGTCGAAGAGAAAGGGGACGAAGCCGATTTGCGTGCAGCAAGACATCGGCGTCAGATGGCACGCTATTATGACAAAAAAGTTCGCTTCAGAACTTTTGAACCAGGAGATTTGGTGCTAAAGAGAGTTTTTCCGTCCCTTCCTCACCTCGGCCCAAAATGGGAAGGACCCTTTGTCATCCAACGGAAACTTGAAAAAGGAACCTTCAAGTTAACGACCGTAGATGGCGAAGAAGTCCCTCGAGCATGGAATGCCCAGCACTTAATGCGATATTTGGATTAGAAATGCTGTACTTTTTGTTATTTTTCCTGTGAACTCTGTAATAAGGCACGACTTGCCTTGGGAAAATCCGGTGATATGAATAAAGGACTATAAAGTGGATGTAGGCTACGACTTAGCTGAACCACTATAAAAATATTGTGTGTTATTTACTTTTATGCATTTACATTCATCAGTTATTCTGTTGTGATTATAAAATACAGGATAACTCAGAGCCTAAAAAGGTTGAAAACAGTTTAGACATAAAAAGAAGCACAACGATTATTTGTGCAATAAGACATAAAAGAAATTCTCTTCCTAACTCTAACTCTCCAGAGAAAGAGAGAGAGTATAAAAGCGTCTCCGACTGAGCGCTGAAAAAGGGATTCTCCTCCTAACTCTAACTTTCCAGAGAGAAAGAGAGTATAAAGGCGTCTCCCACTGAGCGCCGAGAAAGAAATCTTTCCCCGTTGAGAGACCGGGGAATGAATAGATGACTAAGCTCGAACTCTAACTCTCAAGAGAAAGAGAGAGGGTATAAAAGAAACGCCAGAAAAGACGACAGGTACTGACGACACAGGAAGTGCTATCCCGTCAGAAAATTGGGAGCATTCAGATTGCTTGATTAAGCATTAAATAATTTGTGGGAATTAACCGGGGACACGTATGCGTACACATATTTCCCCTCCACAACTTCGTTTCATAACTATAGACATGCATTTTTACATAAGTGCAGAACTACTAACAAATAAACATTGCAAAAAGTGAATTATTTTTATTCACAAATGAATGAATTTGTACAGGGAAATAGCTAAAAAAAGAAAGTGCAGGAGCTGCTTTTGTAGCAGCAATTATTGGTTCACAAAGATGCTAAAAAGATACAGGGGAACCCACTATTTGGGTTTGGAATGAGCCTTAGATTTCTTGGCGGCTTTTTCCGCATCCTTTGCTTCCTTCTCGGCTTCAGTCAAGATTCGTTTTGGTTTCTTTTTCCCTGAAGATGCGGTACTGGAGCCAGTAGACTTCTTCCCGGAGGGCGGAACACTGGAATCAAGAGAAGATTTTTTAGCAAGTTCTTCGGTAATAGATCTAGTTGAGAGCTTAACAACTAACCTTGAACCCGCATCCACAACTGCGAGGGGCTTGAGGACCTCAGGGTCTAGTTCTTCGGCCTTTAATTTCAAGCGCTTGTCTTGATCAGCCTTCAGGGCAGCTAAGGTAACGTCATCAGCACTTTTCGACTCCCCAGTTATTGCAACTTCCGGTTCCTCTTCATGCCCCCCGACTCCTCCATCGTCCTTTAAAGCTGCTATCATTTCTTCATCATGAGGAGTGGTGACCTTAGTTGGCTCACTTCCTTCTCCCGAGTCTATAGAAGCAGCCTTGTCTTCCCCTTCTTTGGCCCTATCAGCGGGCTTTGTCCCAGCAGCAGCTCCTTGAGCTACATCTGTCTTTTTAGATGATTCAACACCTACAGAATGAGAAGCAACGGTTATCAATTCAGGCGAAAACAAAGGGTCTCTCATCGATTGTTCAATCACGTGGTGAAAGGTAGAAATAGCTTTGGCAAATTGAGGAGAAAAGATAGCGATACCTTCCGAAGACTTATCAGCAGGGGTGACCACTACCTCTGGGGTTAGTTCAGGAATAGGGGATAGCAGGGTTGTTCGAGGAATTCCTGGATTTTCGGGATCATACCCTTCAACTTCGGAGGTTGCAGGGGCAGAAGAAGAGGAACCAGCTTTGAGAATGGTTTTTTGTTTAGACTTCCGTCTCTCTTCTTCCATGGCCTCAGCAATAAGGCGGCGCCCTTCAGCTAGGCGTTCCGGTTCATCATCTCTCAAATATTTCTCCATCAGTTTATCTTCATCGACGGAATCGATCTTAAGTTCTTCTTTTTCCCACTCAATGATCTGATTCCATACTTGAACCAGAGTGGATGGATAATCTTCGATCCAAGAAATGTTTCGGCGACGAATAATATGTGCGAAGAATTCAATCATTAGTTCGCCGAAACTTTGAATCTCAACCTCTGCCTCAGATAATTGCTTGCGGGCTTCCTCCGCAGATTTAATGGCACACTCCACATTGCCCTCGGCCAGAGCAGCCCTGTTTTCTGCCTCCAACAACTTCGAAGCCAAGTCAGCATTCTTCTTTTCTAATTCAGCACTCCTTTTTGCTAACTCGGCGTTTTTCCGTTCAAACTCAGCATAAGCAAGGCGTGTCTTAGCAGCCTCTGATTTGGCCTCGTCAGCTTGCTTCTTCAACTCATAACGCTCCTGAGTGTGGGATTCAAGCAAGTCATGATAGCGTTTTTGCGTGTCCTCAAACTGTTGTTTGAAATTAGAAGCGTTCTTTTGAGCGACAGCTAGTTGAGCTTGAGTGTCTTCCAAATCTTTTCCTAGGGCTTTTAGAGCCTTGGCATCCTCCTCCGCGGTCTTTTGCATTGAATCAGTATTTGTCATTAGAGTGCGGATGATTCTAGAAAGATTGCGGGAATACTTGAACATCTCGGTATATTGTTTTTCCACCAAATCAATCTTTGCTTTGGCCTTATCTGCCCAATTAGACGAAATAGGTTCAAGGGCAGGTAAAAAGGTCAGAGTTTCGAAGTAGTGTTCGGGAAATTGCTCTTTCAAATATGCCCGTTTTATTGCAGTTCCCGCATCTGGTGGGGGAGGAGCGAGGATTGTTAATTCGGTGTCCCTTCCTGAAGAGGATTCTGTAGTATCTTTGTCTGTCCTAGGTCGTTTAGTAGCAGGGACCTTTTGCTTACTTCGAGACCCGGTTTCCTTTGGAGGACTTTTCTCTCTACTGCGTTTCTCATAGGAAGAGGAGGAGTCTTTAGATGGTGGTTTATCCTCCTCCCTGCGACTTTGATAGCTCTTATATTTCTCTTGTTCCGGTCGAACTGGTGAGCGGGAACGTGAGGGTCGAGAACGATAGGGATCATAAGGTCTTCTCTCCTCCCTACCACGATCATCCCGGCGATCATACTCGACATCCTGAGGAGGATTGGACATGCTACGACGAAGTTTTCTTATATCGTAGTAGGATCGAGACATTGTACCTGCACGAGAAAATAAACGAAGTTTAGAATTAATGGATTCATGGAGAAAGAAGTGCAACGAATGCAAATGTTGTGGTGTAAAGTGCATCCTAAGTGGTGTGTTTCCCCCTAACCAACCCGAGTCTGAAGCTAGACTAGTGCGGGCAGGCTCCTTGGCCTTAGCGGGAGTAGTTTCTTCAGAAGAGGTGAAGACTAAAGGATCCTTCCTGAAATCCTCTGAAGTATATATAGTCTCAGGTAAGGGAAGATCCCCCAAATCCTGAAATATGTGTTCATCAGTGCTAGGAACATCCCCTTCGGAAACATGAAGTGGCGACTCTTGGGAGGATTTTGATTTGTCTAGAGAGGTAGTTTCCTCGGGGGCAATATACCCCTCACGATGCTTTTCGGCCAGATTAGCCAATTCATCATCTTGCGTAGAAGATGGAGAAGGTGAAGTGTGAAGTGGCGTTGTAGGAATTCCTGAGACTTCTCCTGTCTCTGGGACTACCTCCACCGGAGGAATGTACGCGTATGGAACCGTCCCATGTCCAATGCTACGAAAAACAGACAACAGCCCATGAAAGTGAAGGTATTCATCTTTAAGGACCTCGTCGATAGTCAAGAATTTTTGATCACCATTAAGAAGTCGGTGCATCCGATTAAAGAACACCTGATTTGATATCTGTTTGGGATTGTCGACTGCAAACAAAAAGGAAAACAGGTCAGGATGATGATTCAAGTGTATAGAGTCCGGATTTAGAAAATCAACGCTTTACTTGATTTTGTCCATCTCCTGGCGCATCCAGACTGTTGCTTTATGTAGAACCATTCTAGTCTGGAATCTCCAGCTTTACTGCTAAATGGTGCAGAGATTATCTTCCTTTTTGGGACTGATTCAAAGTAGCAGAAGGATGGAGTCTCTCGAGTCCGATGCTTGAAATTATAGAAGAAGTGAACGTCATCGAACGTGAGCTCTATGCCTAGGATTTCACGATATGCTATGTACAAGGTGTGCAAATAGGCATATGAATTGGGATGCAATTGCATGGGGGCAATCCGCATTTGCCTTAAAAAATCAACAATGAATGGAGAGAATGGAGGAATGGCACCAACCATGCACATCAATCGAGTGACCGTCATATATCCTTCTGGAGGGTTGTGGGGACGGTCAGAGCGTGAGGGCACTAGAGTGTCCCTTTTCATTATCCCGTATTTTAGGCAAATTCGAACAAGTCGATCGTTGTCAATTGTTGATTCAACGGAGTCCGAGGGTGATTCCAGTATGATGGCTGATTCAAATTCATCGTGTGCTCGATTGTCACCAATCCCTCCTTCCTCCTCAAAACCCAGAGAAACCTCATTCTCCGAAGACGCCTCGTTGCTTTCTCGATTTCCAACCCCGTAGTCAGGACCCTCACTATCCCATTCCGGATCAGACGAAGAAGATATGTCCTCAAGAGTGATTTTGTTAGAAGCTTCCGGGGCTTCTTTCCTCTCAGCTAGACGGGAAGAGCGTCTGGGCCTCATTGTCATAGAACTATTGAAGAAGCAATAGCACAGATTAGAGTAAATTATCCCGTGCCCCCCTGTGCATGTGTGTGAGCTAAAGTGTGTGTGGTGTGCGCAAAACATGAGAAGAAAAACACTTAAAAGCATAATGCGAAATTCTAACGGAGCGGCGATGTTCAGGATAAATCTTGATGATCGTTTACGTTCATAAGGCACTAACCTAACTGTTCATTAAGTTGAAGATTATGTCAGGCATTGATTAACCCTGGTTGGATAAAGTCTTGTGCTTTGAGTCGGAATATGCATATCATTCAGTTCGGGTAGGGCGTGCTTATTGTTGGGTTCGGATCGGATGTGCATATAGCTGGGATCGGCTCGGGTCTGCGCATTGTTCGGTTCGGAGAAGACGTTCATATTTTGCAGTTTAAAACCGGATCGGAATAAGCATTCGGAGCGGTTCAGCAGACAAAAGGATCCATACGTCCTTTTCCTTTCTCTATCTCTTCCTCCAATCCGACCTGGTCGGGCCAGCATGGCTTTCTCCACATCACATTTAATTCCGACCCGATCCTAACGTATGAACTTGTCCTCGCCTCCGCTGCTTCAGCACTTCCTTACCTGAACCGAACCCAATTTCTATTCTCCCCTTTCTCGTCTTCAAATTTCACTAGACCCAAACGAAGTTAAGTGTTTATGTGTGTGTGCTTGAACGTTTAACTCTGGATCCCAGTGACCCCCGTTGCTACCTCGAGGCGGCGAAGACACCATCAACAACGATGACAAACGGTGGAGGAGACCCAGGCGTCAGAGTTCAACAAACACCACGCTCCAATCGCTCGATTTAAACGCAAATTGTAGTTGAAATCAGTTATTACATAAATAATCGAAGATTTAAAATACCTAGGTGTTTTATTCGAAGATCGAAACGAGGAGTTTGGAGTTTTTAGATTTTTTAGGAAGTGGGGTTTCGGTGTAAAACTAGGAGAACAAGAATTGTGGGAGTAAAGGAGGTAGAAAAGTTTGGGTGATCGAGTTTATATAAGACGTGAGATGGCTCTTTGTATTCCCCGTGTTTTATTCCGTTCGGACCGAGTCCAAGCCAGCCCACAACTTCTGGCCCATCAACCCAGTGCAAAGCGAAACAGGAAGAAAAGGTGCTCGAGTCGGACACCGAACCGGGTCGCGCTACCGAACCGGGTAGAAATCTGTGCACTCCTCTAGCATTCGAATTGGATTTAAAAGAAAAACTAGGAAAGAACATACTTGAGAAGAATACTATATGTTGAGAAGGACTTCTGGACTTGACTCAAAAATGAAGAAAATGAATCAAGTGTTTCAAGACATATATATAAGCAATAAGAGACATGTCTTCATGAAGCAACGCATCTTCACAAACGAACAGAAGTGACTTTCTGACTGTTCTGATTCAAGCACTAGCATTTCAAACGACATCAAAGCACGCTTCGTATACAACAGAAGCATCCTTTGAGGGGGCAAAATGTTAGCCTACTTTGTGAACTAGGCAACACAAAGTCAAGAAACCAAACATTGAAGGGCATTTTTTTAATTATGAGACTTCGGTTCGGATTGGAGAAGACACTACAATCTAGATTAGATAGCAGCAGCTGTTCGGATCGGGTCAGAGCAAACCACCGGTTCGGGTCGGAAAGAGTCCTCTGTTCGGATCGGTGAATTCCTGTTGAGTAAATTGGTAAGGCATATCTAATCGGATCGGAGGGCAACTAAATCTCGATTGGATCGGAAAACCACCTGTTCGCCACGAAAATGGATCGGAGCGGAGCAGATTAGAGAAGAAGAGAGCATCGCACCTAAGCCAATCCGGTTCGGATCGGGTATCCCGATCCGAACCCCTTATCTGCGCGTCTCCGACCCGAACCCATGCTCCACGTTATTCTCCTGCAAAATCGCCTGGATATCCGGACCGGCTATGACCAGTTCCTACCCATAACGTTCGTTCCTTTGATGCGCTGTCAACATAATAGTTCATCCGAACCCGAAGATAGTGGGATGGATGACATGTGGCCCCGACCCGGATCAAGTTTCAGGCAAATTCACACCTATAAATACCCCGTCTGGAGACAAAGAGAAGGATCTTTTTTCAGCACTTTGAGAATCCAACCACCTCCATAATCCGATCTCCATTACTCCCGGAAAATCCAAATCATCTTTCATTTTTTGTTTTTGTCAATTGAGTGAACAAAAGTGAGTTATGAGTGGAATTGAGTGAATCTTACATTGTATTTGAAACTGAATTATTGAATATAGTGAAAGATAAGTGGACGTAGGCATTTCTTCGCCGAACCACTATAAATCCTGTGTGTTCATTATTATTTTTATCTCATCTTATTTGCTTTTAATCAATTTGGGTGTTAGAACCACTTTTGGGACTAACAGAGTGTTATTTAAAACACTGTCCACGATAAATCCAAAAATCAATATCAATTCAATTCCAATTAAATATTATTTAATTGGTACACTTCATTAAATCCAAATAAAAAGATTTAATCTTTTCGCGGCTGGGTTCAAGAACAGTGTTAGTTAAGACACCATTCACGACAAACCCAAATCACATTTGATATTAAATACAAGGCTCTGAATAGAAAATATATCGGCTTATATTCAATATCAAATTCTACGACCAACAGATATCGTATTGGAAATAATGATATATATCTATATATTTCAAATTTCCATAACAACATCTGTATAATCACGAAATCCAACATCGAAATATTCCGAAGACAATTTCGATTCAAATCCATTCCAATGCAATCATTGGAAATTCTTGTTATTTTCAAAACCATTTCAAATTCAATTTATTTATTTAAAAATAAATAGAATTATAATTCTAGTTCAAAACAAGTTCATTTTGATAAAAATCTATTTTTATCTTTCCTAATATGGAGTTTTTCATCCCAATTCTTTCTAAATCATTTCTTATGATTTTACACAAATTATTACTATTTTTAATAATTTTATCAAGGCCCGTACAGTCGATTTCCATCAACGGCCATCGAACTGCACTTACAACGACCTTTTTCAAATTTGATTTGGACATAATTCCAAATCCAACCGTTAGATTTCAATTTCTAATATTCGTTAGAAAGCTCTTTTCGATACGAACCCAACGGTTCCGGTTTTAGGAGAATCCGATGGTCGGATCTCCCGTAATATCCGTTCGAAGTCAATGGTCGAAATTCGCGAACTACCGCGGCGCGGCGCGTTCTATTCAGGCCATTATATTATATATATATTATATATAATATATACTTCGTCGATTTCAATTCAAAACGTGCTTTATAAATCGTTTTTAAATTCGTTTTCAAAACGGTTTTCAACTTCATATTCAATTTCAAATCAAAATTGAATATTCCAATATAAATTCGTTTTAAATTCATTTCAAATCGATTTCAATTCAAATTGATTTTTAATTCAATTTTAGTTCGTTTTTCAATTCAAATTGAATTTCAAATTAACTCAATTTCAATTCAAATTCATTTCTATTCAATTCAAGTTCATTTCTATTCAATTTCAATTCGAATTCATTTCTAAACGATTTCAATTCTATTTCACTTCTATTCGAATTCATTTCTATTCGAGTTTCAAATCATTTCAGTGTATTTCGAATTTCAAATCAATTCAGTTTAATTCGAATTTCAATTCACTTTAAATATAATTCGAATTTCCATTCATTTCAGTATAGTTCGAATTTCAAATCTATTCAATTTCAAATCTATTCAATATTCATTGAAGAATGAATAAAATCGATATAAATATCGTTCACGTCGAAGTGGCGTCAATCTAACCAACACGGCTTCATATGTTTCTATTTTCAAATATTTTTATTTTAAATATTTCTATTTCAAATATTTTTATTTCAAATATTTTTATTTCAAATATTTCTATTTCGAAACTGGAATGAGGCCCAATCAATTACCATATAATGTTAATTATATGGATTTTCTACACACATGTATATATCAACAACGATGAATAATAAACCATCATCCAAAGTGCATTCTACACTGTATAAGCATCAAATATAAATATTCAACGCTTATAACAGCCTGTCAATCATTTGATCGACATACAACTAAACAATCGGGATTAGTGTATGGCAAATATCATCCCAATACCCGTGTGGGGTTTCAAGCAATCAAACACAGATTTTTTATTTGTGCAGTTGGGCGATGTGTAAAATTTATCGTCTCAATCAATGTCCTTCAAATAGGTGTACATAAACAAACCATCCGGTTTGTAAATGAATATTTATTTATTCACATTCACGTTAAAAATTATATTTTTAACGATCAAACTATTTTATTCAACCTATGAATATTCTATTCGGTTCATTTATTAAATAAAATGTTATCTTTATTTTTCTAACTTATTTTTAGAAAATTTCGGCGGTGTAACGGCACGATATTAGAAACGGGACAAGGCCTAGCCTTATCCCCGGTCTAGTGAAGGCCCACGCCATTCACACATCAATCAAATTAATTTCATTTCACCAAACAATTCAATTCAAACCAAGTAATCTAACCAACTACACAACCAAACAATTAAACAAACAAGCCATCCATGGTCTGTGGATGACGGGTGTCGGGTGCTACTAAACACCGTCTGCATCCTAGTATATATATATATATATATATATATATATATATATATATATAACTAGACAAAGAAATTTAAAGTGAGAAGTTCTCACCGATAGCTATCCCAATTCCAACGTCACTTCATTTATAGAATCTTCATCGTTATCACATCTTTGTCATCTTCGTTGCCCGTAGCCACTACATATATAAAAATCGAATTTTTAATATGCTATTCAATATATAAAAATCAAATTTTTACTTTGCTATTCAATATATAAAAATCGAATTTTTACTTTGCTATTCAATATATAAAAATCGAATTTTTATATTCTTACATATATAGAAACTATATTTCTAACTTACTACATGAATAAAAATTATACTTTGAACCTTTCTATCATATAAAAATTATATTTTTATTATCTCTATTATAGAAAAATCATATCTTTAATTTTCCTATTATATAAAAATCACTTCTTTAATAATTCTATAATATAAGCTTCCTCCTAATAAAAAAAATATAAACTTTTTATTTTATAAAAATTCAGTTTTCAATTATATAAAAACTGAAATTTTTTCTTTCCCTTTAAAACTAATTATTGTGACTAAATAAAAATAAATAACTATATAATTAAAACTTACAATGGAATAAGGAGAAGGAGGGGGTTTTCTGGTTTCAACGAACAGGAGAGGTGGGGTTCGCTGCGGGGGTAGGCGACGGGCTGGTGGTCGGGGAGGCTGAGCGTGGCGCCCGGGTGGTCAGCAGGGGGTGGCGCAGTTCTCGATCGGAGGTGGGGGCCACGATGGGTGCGGTGGCCTTAGGGGGGGCGCGAGGCTCGATAGAAGAGGAGGAAGAAGCGGAGGGGAAGAAGGGGAGGTAGAGGAAGAGCAGGGACGGAGGGGGGGTTGGCGGTGGTGTGACGCCACCTGGGGCGACATCGACAATCGTTCGTCGTTTTTTTTTTCTCTGAAGGAAATCGATTTGGTCAAAGGAAGAGAAGGGGGGTTAAGTGAAAGAGAGGGTATAATATAATATATATATATATTTTTTTAAATTATTTTATTTATCCAAAAAGTAACCTTTTTATTCGACCTCAAAACGAGGCCCACCGCCTGTCGTCCATAGCGTTTTACCCCCATTCTGAACACAATGGGATATGTATCGTAGGCTGATTCGATCGTTTCGATCAGTTTCCGTTGAAATGAACATATAACTCTATATATTGAATTTGAACGCGCATTTCAATTTACGGGGGTCACATACTAACTAGAAAAATTCCCGAAAAATATTTCTAGCTTCGTATTGACGATACGGTCCTAACAAAACTAGTTTCGTCTAATTCTGAGACCGTTTGAAAAATGGCCAATTTCCATTCGATTAAAATCAACTTAAAATGGTCAAACGCGTTTTCCTTTGCCACACTCACATATTGAATCGAAAAATTATGAAATTTGAAATCTAACAATAACTTTACATCCCGGATCCAACAAAAGTGGTTTCGTCGAAATCCGAGGTCGTTTGCAAAATTTCCATTTTTAAGAGCCTGAATTCCATAGCGACTATTCAGAATTTTCAACTGGACATATCTTTTGATTCTCGCTATGAAATTTTGATTTTTCGGATTCGTTGGAAAGATATTACCAATTAGATCCTAATGTTTTTGGTTTCACTAAAATCCGGATTGTTTTACACCCGGTACGTTCAATTGAAGTTTGAAATCGAATTATCGAACTACCGCGCTATTTTCAATTCTATTTATAATTATAAATAAATATTTATATTCTAACGACGAACTATATAATAAATATGTTCGTATTCCATTCAAAATAAATTTCTCGTTGATATTATTTAAAATAATTCATTTTAAATAATCAAAATTCGCTAAAATTGCCAAAATAAAAAATTTAAACTGGCCCAGATTTTCGGGTTGTTACAATATTTATTTGAATCGTTGTTAGAATAAAAATATTTATTTTTAAATATAAAAGGAATTGAAAATGGGGCGGTAGTTTGAAAATACGATTTCAAATTTCAAATGAATGTACAGGATTCGAAATAAACCGGATTTTAGCGAAACCCAAAATATAATAATCTATTTGAAAATATCTTTCCAATGAATCCGAAAAATCAAAATTTCATTACGGGAATAAAAAGATATGTCCAATTAAAAATTCAGAATAGTCGCTGTGGAATTCTGTAACAACCCGTATTTTTCGATAACGTGTTAAGACGAGAATCAAGGCAGAATTTAATTTTAAATTCTGAATCAAGTAAAATGGGCTATGCCATTGCGTTCGTCTCGGAAAAATACGCGAAATAGAGTCTGAGTTTTCGAGAATCGGAGTCCGTATGACCAAGATATGGCCTCGCGAAGTTTCACGAAAAATTCCCAAATTAAAGTATACTTAATTAAGTGAAATGGGTTGCGCAGAGAAATATATATATATTGATATATATATATATATACAATTGAAAATTAAATAAATAAATATGCAAAAATGTTCAAAACAGCGAATTAGGAGAGGGGAATAACCGAACCGGCCGATTTTTGAGGTCGACCCAAGCCAGCTGGGTCGACTAGGGGTTAATCCAGGGTGTTTGGCTGTCAACCCGTGGGCCGATTCGCTCAAATGCAGATTTTGCATTTGGATGGTTCTCATGGTTCATCTTTAATCTAAAGGCCCTAGATGGTTCCTACACTTGACTTCTTCCCCAAGACATGCTTTGATGGCTTGGATTGAATCTAGGTTTAATCCTATGGCCTAAAACACTTGCCTAATCTATAAATAAGACCCTAACCTATCCTAAATCCTCATTATTCATTCATGCAACTAAACTATGGCAAAATTTTACCTCTCATGGCCTCCACTCTCTTCATAAAATTTCTAAATGGTTTCTATGAGAGATTTTCCATGCATACAAGTGTTTTCAAGCTTGTATGAGTGTCATTAGCTTGCATTCAAGTCAAGTTTCTATCTTTGCATCATAAAGCAAGGGTTTCGATCATTTTGGCTCAATGGTTTTTATGTTAGAGCTTGCATTTTGGGTCTATTTGATTGCATAAGGGCTTTGTCGTATCTTTTGTGCCTTCATAGCAATGTAAGCCCTTTCCCTACTCTTAGATATTAACTATGAAGTTAAATGTTCATGTTGCAAGTTTAGGTTTGATCATTGAGTATGATACATGCTATCATGTCATGCAAGTTTATGAAGTCATTATCTTGATCTTGTGAGCTAAAAGCTACAACCTTTATGTTGAAATGTTGCATTAGGCAACATGAGAACCCTCATAACCTTTATGTCAACTTGCATATGAAGTCATAACCCTTATATGATGATATATGCGAGTTACTAGTCATCATTCCATATCTTTTGTCACCATGATTCGCTTATGTGCCAAGTTTGGGTTTATGCATGTTTTGAGGCTTAAGAATGTAACATGCAAGTTAATGAACACATTTGTGCCTCATTTGCCACCATGATTAACTTGTGGCTTAATATCCATTTTTGTCATGCCTTTGCCAAGTCTCTTCTTTTAATCCATTACGTTGCCGCGAACGTATATGCGAGTTTAAAAGCGTTGGGTTATGTTATGGGTAATTTCTAATGACATGAAAATACAACTTGAAAACATGACTTGAAATATAACATGGAAGTTGACATGTAAGTATGCATAAAAACATAAGCTTGGGAATTTACCTATTAAGTTAGGTCTACCCTTTGGGAATTTACCTATTAAGTTAGGTCTACCCAAATGCTTGAAAAACTTGTAACATGTTTTGGGAAACATGATGGACATGACACTTAGATAATATAAGTGTGGCCAACTCGAGGTTGGGTTGAGTTTGCAACGTAAAACTACCCGGAACCGACCGGCCTAACTAGTAGTTGCAAACAATAGGACCCAATGTGAGAAGTTGGTCATGTTGTTCTTGAACCCGAGGTTAGACCAAGTTGTGGTGTAAAGCTACCCGGAACCGACCGGCTTAACTAGTAACCACAACAAAGTCTAATGTGAGAGGTGAAGGTGGATTAAGTAATTAATGCCACATGATAGGGTTAAGTTAATTTGATTAATGACTCTTAACCAAATATGACATGGACAAATGGGTTAAGTAATTTGATTAGGCTAATGATACTTAACAAAACATGACAAGGTTGGGTAGGTTAAGTAACTTGATTTTCCTAATGACACTTAACCATTTTTATATGACTAGTGGATGGGGTTAAGTTAACCAACACTTAATCAATCCAATGCGATAACTTGGTAAGGTTAAGTAAGTTTTCTTAATGACGCTTAACCGAAAAATACGGTTAACGAATGGGGTTAAGATTAGACTCAACTAGTCTAAACATGGAAATCGGATGGGGTTAAGTTAGCCTAGACTTAATTAATCCCACTTGGTAGTTTAATGGGGTTAAGTTAAACACTTAACTAATCTAAACATGATGAATTGATGTGGTTAAGTGACCTATACTTAACCAATCTAACTCGTGAATTTATTGAGACTAAGTTAACCTATAC
The DNA here is from genome assembly GCA_030737875.1 of Allium sativum. Taxonomy (NCBI): domain Eukaryota; kingdom Viridiplantae; phylum Streptophyta; class Magnoliopsida; order Asparagales; family Amaryllidaceae; genus Allium; species Allium sativum. The sequence goes on from CM060922.1 coordinate 715,175,423, forward strand.
TTAACCGATCTAACGTGAAAACATGATAAGGCTAAGTCACGAATCGCTTGAATACACTTGACCGATTTGACTGAGTAAATTGATAGGGTCAAGTTAATATATACTTAACCAATCTAGAATGATAATTGGACGAGGTTAAGTCGTGAATTGCTTAATACATACTTAACCAACGTGAGCATGGTTTGTAGGGTTAAGTCTTGGACTTGGATACTTAGCCAATTTTGACATGATTTGAAGACGGGTTAAGTCTTGGACTTGGATACTTAGCCAATTTTGACATGATTGGTAGACGGGTTAAGTCATGAACTTAAGTGACACTTAATCCATTATGTAAAACCTAGTTCTGAGGATAGGGGATAACCGTAGTTAACAAGGATAACGGGAATAAGGCTAAGTGGTAAACCTTAGTTGAGGAATAACTAAGTAATGATTCTTAGTCAAGGAAATTTAGACCAGTTCATAGATAGATGAGTAACCTGATACGGTAGCTCATCGTTTAAGTATACGAGTAGGAGCAAGTATCTGATTTAGATAAAGGCTCCAGCGAACTGGGTAACGAAGCAGCGGCTTCGGGGAACGTGAGGGTATTCTTGGTATCCCTCTATGAGCTGCCAGGTGATTATACTAGGCTCATGAGAGGTTAAGGTCTGCGTTAGAAGAACCAAGAGTATGCCTTGGTTGCTATGCGAGCGACCTAAATACGGGGATGGATATGGGATAGTCGACGATACACGGTCGTAACCTAGATAGCATTTCATCAGACTACCTACCATCTTTGGTCAAGCGTGTACGTACGGAAAGGCAGAGAACACCCAATAGACCATAATTGCTATCTAATTATGGTTGCGGTAAGGCTAGGATTATGGGTTGGCCAGTAGTGTGTTCTCATACAGGATTTATCCGGTCTTGTCTTTCACTAGTTGAGGGAGGGGTCGCGTGGGACCATAGCCACGTATAGAAAAACAGACCTTAGCATCTGCATCGGCAGATAAATCGAAAGCTCCCGACCGAGTCCTGTATTTCTCGATCTGCCCTATGACAGGACTCGGATGGCACGATGTGATACATGTGCATACAGTCATGGAAAACGATTCACGATGAATGCGTGGGAAAAAGGGCGCGGTTGACGGTTAGCGTAAATCCCAGTGGCCCTGGGTGGTTGAACCAAAACCGAGATACGAAAACGTGCAATAGGTAAGCGTAATCCCTAGTGGCCCTAGGTAGCATAAGTCCTAGTTGTACAAACGATAATTCATGTTGGAAGACCCTAGCCAGGTTTAGGGTAACAGTCCAAACCGATCTTAAGGATCATGGAACTATGTTAAAGTAATGTAGAATCTCATGGGAAAGCCCGTATGGTCTACGGCAAGGGACTGAACATTTACAAGGAATAAAACATACAAGTTGAGTAACCTATATATGCGATATATTAGGTTGACATGGACCATTACACGACTTTTGAGTGAGGGTCATTCTTGGTTAACACATGATACGGTGGGGATACTAGTACGGTAGGTGCAGAGCTAAAATGCAGGATAGATATCATGGGACGTTATACGTGATAGATATCTTGGGGATATTATACTTGATAGAAACCTGACGATGTGATACCTTGTTTTATCTTGACATCGTAATTTATCATGACACCTTAGTTTATCTGAGTTCAGTAGTTCATCCTGTTATTTTGATTTAGCTTATCTATCTTGTCATCATGCTTATGTTCATCTCAGTTTCTCATGTCAGTTAACTTTACTAGTTTTTATGCTAATAGTAGATAGGGCTTACTCAGTCTTTTTGACTGACCCGTTTTGTTTCGCCTCTTTTCTTCCGTTCCCCCCCCCCCCAGGTTACAGGGAGGAAATACTGTTGTTTAGTTCGGACTTCTTCTGCTTGAAGGTCATCATGGATGGCTTGGACTTTTCTTGGCTAATGGCTACTTTACTGTTTTTACTTGGGGAATAATTTATGAAAATGTCTTTATGCTTCTTTACTATTGCAAGACAGGTTTTGATGTACTCTGATGTAAAAGGCTTTAGACCTTATTTATTCATGTTATGAAAGATTGATTTTACTTCCGCTATTTTTATATGTTCTGTCTTGTGATATTTCTGTGCATGTTTACCAATAATGCCCCTCTAAAGCTAGTGCATTCCTTTGCGAGTGACCCTAGCGGAGGCGGGGTGTTACAAATTCTGGCCCTTAAAATTGGAAATTTTGCAAACAAACTCGGTTTTCGACGAAACGACTTTTGTTGGATCCGGGATGTCAAATAATTGCTAGATTTAAAAATTCATAATTTTCTGAATCAATATGTGAGCGTGGCAAAAGAAAACGTGCTTTGACAGTTTTAGTCAATTTCGATCGACCAGAAAATGGCCACTTTTCAAACGGTCTCAGAATTTGACGAAATTAGTTTTGTTAGGACTGTATCGTCAATACGAAGCTAGAAAATGTTTTTTGGGAATTTTTAGAGTCCGTATGCGGCCTATGTAAATTGAAATGCGCGTTCAAATTCAATATATAGATTTATATTTTGATTTGGATAGAAACTAATCGAAACGATCGAATTAGCTTATGATACATATCCCATTGTGTTCGGAATCAGGGTAATTAGCTAGGGATGAGAATCGGTGGGTTCGATTTCGTGGTCGAAATAAAAAGTTACTTTTTGAAAATTAAATAAAATATTAATATAATATATATAATAAAACTTCTCTTTCCCTTAACCCCCTCCTCCTTTTCATTCCATGATCAGCTAAAAATTTAGGTTAGAAAAAAAAAATTCGAACTCGCTCCAGACGTCACCCCTCCCCCACGTCGATGGTCACCGCGCCCATCGCCACCCTCCCTCTCAATCGCGCCACCTTCCCTTTTTCCCCCTCTCTCGATTCGAACACTCTTACCACCCCCAATTCCTTCAAAAATCACAGCCGCCACTACTGATTGTTCCCACTGCCACCGATGGCGCCATCCCCCACACCTGCGCCGCCGCGCACATCACCGAGCCCTCCCTTCCTTCAACTGCTTAGGTGATTTTTTTTATTTATTTAGTTTAAATAAATTTTGTCATTAAATAAAAATCAGTTTTGTTATGTGTTTAAAAGCAAGAGGGAAAAGATAAGATTTTTATTAGATTAAAGGTATGATTTTTATATTATAGAAAGATAAAAGATATGATTTTTATATTATAGAAAGATTAAAGATATGATTTTTATATTATTGAAAGATTAAAGATATGATTTTTATATTATAGAAGGATTAAAAATATAATTTTATGTATGTAGAGAAGTGAAAATATAATTTTTATTATATTACTAGCAAGATAAAAATATAATTTTTATCATGGAAGTAGCGGTGTAAAGGAGTGATTTTTACATATGTAGTAGAGATATAAAAATACAATCTTTATATATAAAAATGTAATTTTTATATAGAGAATGGCGAGAGAAAAATATGATTTTTATTATGTGAACATTAATATAAAAATACGATTTTTATATATATGAAGAAGCGGCAAAATTTCGATTATTTATATATATCAGTTTAGAATAAAAATATAATCTTTATAATGAAAACATCGTGTTAAAAATGCTAAATTTATCATCTTGAAAGCGAAGTAAAAATATGTGATTTTTATATATGTAGTGAATACGAGCAACGAAAGTGACAAAAGGTGAGAATGGTGAAGATTTCCTACATATGAAGAGTCGCGGCGTTTGGTTTAGCTAATCGGTGAGAACTTCTCACTTTAATATTGTTTTCTAGTTAAAATTATATACTAGGATGCAGACGGTGCTTAGCAGCACTCGACACCCGTCGTCCACAGACCTTGGATGGCTTGTTTGATTTTGTTTTGTTGTCAAAATTGATTGCGATGTGGAATGAATGAAAATATATATTCATGAGTTGAAATAAATTATTTATTGTTAAAAATGTAATTTTTAACGTGAATGTGAATAAATAAATGTTCGTTTACAAATCGAAATTGTTTATGTACACCCATTTGAAGGATATTGACTAGGATGATAAATTTTACACATCGCCCAACTGCACAAATAATATTCAGTGTTTGTTGATTTGAAACCCCACACGGGTGTTGGGATGATACCTGGCGTACACTAATCCCAATTATTTAGTTGTATGTTGATCGATTGGTGGACAGACTGTGTAAGCGTTAATTAGCTATATTCAATGCTTATGCAGTTGTGTGGTGCACTTTGGATGATGGTTGATTATTTATCGTTGCTATTATATACATGTGTTGTATGGAATCCATATAATTAACATTATATGGTAATTGATTGGGCCTCTTTCCAATTTGGAAAATAAAGAATATTATAAAATAAAGATTCATGTGTTGAATAGAATAAATTGTCATGTGTTGACGATACTCATGTGTTGAGAATATTCATGTGTTGAATAAAATATTTATACAATAAAATTCATATTTTTATTGTAAGTAAGAATTAATAAATATTCATGTGTTGAATAAGGTATATATTCATGTGTTGAAGAAAATATTCACTTATTGAATAGAATAACGAAGTTATTGAAATATATAAAGCTGTGTTGATTAGATATGCGGCATTTTGACGCGAACGATATTTATATCGATTATATTTGTTGTTATAATGAATATAGAAAAGGAAGTGATTTCAAAATATAACGTTTTGAAAATATTATCATTTATATATTAATGATATGAAATATTCAATTTTGATTTGAAATTGAATATGAAGTTGAAATTGTTTTGAAAACGAATTTAAAATGATTTATAAAATACGTTTAGAATTGAAATCGACGAAATATATATAATATATATATTAATGGCCTGAATAGAACGCGCCGCACCGCGGCAGTTTGAGAATTTCGACCATTGACTTCGAATTGACGTTGCAGGAGATCCGACCGTCGGATTCTCCTAAAACTGGAACCGTTGGGTTCGTATCGAAAAGATCTTTCCAATGAGTATTAGAAATTTGAAATCTAGCAGTTTGATTTGTAATTATGTCCAAATCAAATTTGGAAAAGGTCGTTGTAAGTGCAGTTCGACGACCGTTATTGGAAATCGACTGGACGGGCCTTGATAAAATTATTAAAAATATTAATAATTTGTGTAAAATCATAATATATGAATTGGAAAGAACTGGGATGAAAAATTCCACATTTGAAAGGATAAAAATATATTTTTATCGAAATGAACTAGTTTTGAACTAAATTTGAAATGGTTTTGAAAATAATCAGAATTTCCAATATACGAATTGCAATGGATTTGAATCGAAATTATCTTCAGAATATATCGATGTTGGATTTCGTGATTATACAAATATGGTTGTGGAAATTTGAAAGATATATTTATATCGTTATTTCCAATATGATATTTGTTGGTTTCAGAATTTGATATTGAATATAAGCCGATATATTTTCTATTCAGAGCCTTGTATTTAATATCAAATGGGATTTTGGGTTCGTCGTGAATGGTGTCTTAAATAACACTGTTCGTGGACCTAGTTTAGAAAAGAATAAATCTTTAATTAAGATTTAGTGAAATTATCCAGTTAATTAGTATTTAATTGGAATTGAATTTAAATTGGTTTTTGGGGTTTATCGTGAGCGGTGTTTTGAATAACACCTGTTCTTTAACCCGATTAACAACGGAAAGTGATTTTGGGTTTATTGTGAACCGTGTTTTAGATGGCATTGGTTCTTTAACCCAGTTAAAGATAGTATATTGATTTTTGGGAAGATTAAAACTAAGTGGAGTTTTAATGAATCTTTAATTAGATTAAAGTGATCGAGAATGGAGTATCACCAATTTTGCTCCAAACGATAGTTAAATCTTTAATTAGATTTGAACGTGAAATGTTAATTAATATTTACCGATAACACCATGGTGTTAAATATGGAGTATTACCAGTTTTGCTCCATGGGATGAATAGGTTGGGATTGGGAAATAAAATAAATGATTACTTCGGTGTGGTTCGCTAATACCGACTAGTTTGGAAAACCTTAACACGGTTTGAAATGATATCCAAAGGAAGATTAAAGAATAAATTTTGAAGAATTTATCTTTGATAAAATTAATGGGAACCTTTCCCTAAGAATGTGATTATTTGAATAAAAGAATATTCTGAATTGGAATGAGGCGTATGTTGTGTTTGTGTAACACTTGTTTATTATATACGCGGGTTATTCGGAAAGGTCGGGTTATACCCATTCTGAATAACTGATTCGACAAAGTCGAAGATGAAGACTGTGGTTGAAAACCGGAGGTCTTCACATCGTTTGGATGATTATTGATGATCTTGATTGGGTTGTACACCCAAGAGGAGGGAATCAGTTGGTGATCGTCCAGTCGTACTTGGAGATCGATGGATATGCAAGGAATAAGGTTCCTCCGGTTTCGTTCAGACCCAGAACGAACTTGTAAATGGACTGTGTGTATTACATTGGATTTTATTCTGTGTGATTGATTTCTATTAAATATATATCTATTTGGCGGCGGAGAATTTATTCTCTTGCTTAACGCCCTTCTTTGAGACGTACGAGCTTAGAGGTTATATATCAATAGATATCAATCGCATGGCATGAATTGCCTGTGTGGCATGCCTAAATAGCAGATGTTCAAGGCTTCTGTTGAAAAGCAAAGTCTTGCGGGTGATGATCAAAGCACGGCCTATGTGGCACAACTTTGTGTATAACGTTGATTCGCGAGCCTCACACCTCGGTATGAGTTAAAAATGGGATAGTGACTGTTGGGAGAATACGACGTTTCTTTCTAGCTATGGGTGATGTTAGTGACCTACCAGCCCTGACATTTATATACTTTTTATGTGACGATCCCAAAACCCCGTGACACGGTGTTAAGGATAATCATTGGAATATAACACATTAATCATCATTAGCAGATCACAGATAATAGCATAAACAGATAATAGAATAATTTACACACATATGACAGCGGAATCATATAGATAACATCACATCAGAGAAGCACAGTACAGGATACAACTTAGTGTATAATGATACATAATCAGTCACCATCGCCTGAGGCGGAATCATACATAAAGAGTACACAAAAGGAATATCAGTCTACATCGCCAGTGGCGGAATCATAATATAGATACAATAATGGCGGAGAAAATCCAAGTCAGCACAGTGTAGTCAAGCCTCGCCATGAGCCAAAAGGTGCGTCAGAAACCTGTAACTAGGCTGCCCGTGTGAAAATGAGGGCACCCGAGTTTGCAAGGTGAAACAAACTACGAGTCAGTCATGGGACTGGTATGAGAAATCTATTCAACTTATTAACAACAATAATAAGGCAAATCAAAGGACCACGCCACTTTCGCGGAACGGGTTTACTCCAATGAGTGCTAGTGCATGAAATAAAATAAATGATTAAATCAACGCAATGCTTTTTCTAAAATGAAGCCATTATAAGACTCAGGTCCCATCACACAATGCAACGCAAGCCGGAGGATAGAGTTTTTACCTTATAATGGCCAAAGATGCTTCATACGAATAAACAAAGGTGTTTGATATTATTACTAGTGTATATATGTTTCAAAAGCAGATTCAATCATAAATATCAATCCTAGGCGGCATAGCTACCATCTACTATGTCGCCGTACTAGTAATACAATCACAACCGCACATATCGTATTGGAAATTGGATTCCTTCATGAGTCGAGGCAAGGGGCAAGCTCCTCTCCGATTCGAGACACTCTAGCAAATGTCCCAGGACCCCACTCTGATCCTTGGATCTTCAGGGCCGGTCCTCTCTTACTTTTGAGGATTAATTATTCCTGAACACACGTTTCCCGGTCCTTACAGACCTATATCGAGGCGCCTCGCATTCCAACAACCACACAGGTGAAAAGTATATATAATGTCAGGGCTGGTAGGTCACTGACATCACCTTAGCTAGAAAGAAACGTCGTGCTCTCCCTGCAGTCACTCTCCCGTTTTTGACTCATACCGAGGTGTGAGGCTCGCGAATTCACGTTATACACAAAGCTAGTCACACAGACCATGCTTTGATCATCAACCACAAGACTTTGCTTTGCAACAGAAGCCTTGATCATATGCCACTTAGGCGTGCCACACAGGCAATCCACTCCATGCGACTGATTTCTGTCAATACATAACCTCTGAGCTCGTACGTCTCAGAGAAGGGCGTTAAGCAAGAGAATAAATTCTCCGCCGCCAAACAGATATATATTTAACAGAGATCAATCAACACAGAACAAAATCCAATGTCAGACACACAGTCCATTTACAAGTCCGTTCTGGGTCTGAACGAAACCGGAGGCACCAATTCCTCGCATATCCGTACAATCAACACTATGTTTGGACGGCTACTACTTCAATTCCTTCCTGGTAGCTACTCCAATCACGAGCATCAGTAGCGCCCATCCATCCAACGTGGAGATCGTCGGTCTTCAGTCGTCTTCGACTCTTCGACTTCTCAACGTCGATCGATTATTTGAAATGAGATAAACTCGGCCTTTTCAAATAACCCACGTATATTTAGATTTTCAAACCAATTAATCACAGGGTTGAACTATTCAACATTCACATTTCAGTTGTTTAGTCATAATTTTCACGTCAAATACATTCAACCATCACATATCAAGCAAACACAACAAAATTGGTTTATTTTCACTCTATATCGTCTATAGCACTTAATAACGATATATCGCCATTTTTATTTAATTTAAAACGGCCATATTTAAAAAAACGACGTTTCAGGTCGTGCCGATGCACTGGCGCTGCTTTCCACTAATTTTGTTTTACACTTATAGAAAAATCTAACCGTTGGATCTTCACAAATTTTACATCATTAGGAAGGTCTTTTCAAAACGAACCCAACGGTTCCAGTTTTGGGAAAATCCGACGGTCGGATCTTCCACACTAACCATTTGAAGTTACGATTTCAATTTACGAACTGCAGCGTCGTTATTCGATTTAATTTAATTATATTTATATATATATATAAATATAATCGTTCTGGCGCTGTTTTTCACTAATTTTGAATTAAACATTCCAGACAATCCAACCGTCGGATCTTCACAAAGTTGGTGCCGTTGGAAAGATATTTCCAAGGCGAACCCAACGGTTGAGGTTTCGGGAAAATCCAATGGTCGGATCTTCCGCACTAATCATTTGAAATCACGGTTTCAAAATATGAACTGCACGACCACGTTTCGTTTTAATTATATTTATATTTATATATTTATATAAATATAGTTCATTCAATAATTTCTATATCGTTTTCACTTCAAATATTTTTCTAACACCTTAAAATTTTGGAAAATTTCGCCATAACCTCCTCTGCACCTGGGGCATCGGGAAATCGCAAATAGCGTTCCCGGTCCTTCTAATCTCAAAAAGAAAAAGAAAAAGCCAAGCGGCTAGCCAACAGGCTCATAAAATCATCAACCAAGCAAATCAGTAAATGTGTACCTATTTGTCGGGCACAAAATTTTATTCCTCTTCTCTAGCCCCTTTTTGCTTTAACCTGTTCAATAGATATGCATGCACATATATACAATTTCTAACATTTATCATTTTCTAATCAACTTCATATTTGATTTGCTTTGGTTTAAAAACACCACTCATTCTAATATCGCATGCATAGGCTAAAATCATATCATTAGCTAGTTAATGTATATTTCAACTCATGCACGTTTATTCGAACCAGTGGCTATTTTTAACACTTCACATTTCAAAGATGATAATTTTGGCGAACTAAAGTAGATTTCAACACATGACTATTTTATTTAGTTCCTATGCATGTTAAAAATAATATTTCTATCACAAATATTTATTTCATCGTCTGCATATCTTTAGCATATCACACATATGATAAAAATGATATTTTTATCATTTAAAATATTTATTCAACCAACGTATGGTTTCAACACTTCATAGTTTCAATAAAAATGTAATTTTTATCGTTCAATCTTTTTATTCAACACATGCACCTTTCCACTACACACATTTCTCAACAAATGAGTATTTCCACACATGGACAATTTATTTATGTTGTTCATATTAGAAAGATGGGATTTTTATGATTGAAACTATTTATATAAGGCGAATATTTTTCATACTTCATATATATATAAAAATGTGATTTTTATTGTTTATACACTTCATTCATTCACAAATGAATTTTATTTTCACACAACACTTTTCAACACATGAACATTTCCACACATGGATATAGTTTCAATATATGGCTTTAATTTCTATGCATGCAAATAATTTCAACATATGAAAATAATTCTAACACACAAAGATTATTCAAAATTTCGGCAGCATAACGGCAGGGTAGTTAAACCGGCACCGTCCCTAGTACGGCTCCTCGCTCTACCTTAAAACCTCGCGGTTTTTGACAAGGGGGATCATGCATCTATTCGCACGCAGGCGGCATGTTTATATTTATTTCATTTTCCACAAACTAATCCTATGTGGTTTCAACCAAATATTTTCCAATCACAAACGGGTATTTTTCAACCACAACCAATTCAATATCAACCACAAACAATCCCAAACAACAATTTGTCGTCAACCAATTTTCACAACAATTTCAACCAATAAATATCGTCCATGGTTTGTGGACGAGGGGGCGTATATGTATATATATATAAATATTTATATATAGCAATTCACTTTTATTTTCCACACACATATATATATATAAATGAAATTGAAGAATGAGAATTTCTCACCAACAGCTATCCAATAACACGACTCTTTCTTTATAGAAATCTTCGTCTATTTCGTCTTCTTGTCGCTTTCGTTGCCCGTATTCTCTACATAGGTAAAAATCGAATTTTTACTATGTTATTCAATATATAAAGATCATATTCTAAAAACAAAGATTATATTTTTAATATTCTTATGATGTAAAAATTATATTTTTATTACTTTAAAAATACAAAAATCATGTCTTGCTCCTTCTACCTAATAAAAATCCCGTCTTTCTCTTTTTAAAAATATGATCTTTATTTTTGCAAGTTCAAATCTTTTTCTACTAAAAGATTAAACCTTTTTCTATTTCAAAGTTTAAACCTTTTTCCTATTTTAAAGTTTAAAATAAAATCAGTTTTTAAATCTTTAAAAATCAGTTTTAAATCATAAAAAAAAAACAGTTTATGCTTCTTTAAAAAAACAGTTTTTACATCTTTTAAAAAAAAAAACAGAAATTAGTTTTTAAATCATTAACAAATCAGTTTTTTACAATTCTCTTTTCAAAAATTCTGTTTTTACATTCTTAAAAAAAAAGAAACAGTTTTTAAATCTTTAACAAATCAGTTTTTACATTCTCTTTTAAAAAAACAAATCAGTAATTAGCAAAACAAAAATAAAAATAAAAGTAACCCTATCACTCACCGATAGCTCGCGGAAAAAGGGGGGAAAGGGAAGAAGAAGCGTCGGCGGTGTGGTGTGGTGCTCGGTGGTTCAGGGAGGCGCGGTGTTGCTTCGGGGTGTCGGCGGCAGGGCGTTCGAGGGTTGCTCGATGGTGTCGGCGATGTCTGGAGGGAGGAGGTCTGACGGAGGGGGGGCGTCGAAGTCTTCGTCGGCGGCTCGTGGGTAAGGCGGCGGCACGATTTAATTTAGGTTTTCCTTTTTTTCTTCTGAATAATGAATCGGGGGGGTGGGCCAATGAAGAAGAAAACGGGGGGGGAAAGAAATTAAAATAATATATTTTTTTTCTCTTTTTATTATTTAATTATTTAATTTTGCACAAGGGTTGACTTTTACATACGACCTCGAAACGAGGCCTACCGCCTGTCGCCCATAACGTTTTACCCCCATTCCGAACACAATGGGATATGTATCATAAGCTGGTTTGATCGTTACAATCAGTTTCCGTTGAATTTACATTTAAATCCTTATATTGAATTTTAAACGTACATTTCAAATTACCGGGGTCACATACTAACTAGAAAAATTCCAGAAAAATATTTTCTAGTTTCGTATTGACGGTACGGTCCTAACAAAACTAGTTTCGTCGAATTCTGAGACCGTTTGAAAAATGGCCAATTTCCAGTCGATTAAATTCAACAGAAACTGGTCAAACGCGTTTTCTTTTGCCACGCTCACATATTGGTTCGAAAAATTATGAAATTTGAAACCTAGCAATAGTTTGACATCCCGGACCAAACAAAAGTGGTTTCGTCGAATTCCGAGGCCATATGTAAAATATCAATTTTCCAGGCCTATATATTCTATATACCGACTCTTCTGAAAATTCATTCGGCCATAACTTTTGATTCTCGTTATGAAACTTCGATTTTTCAGATTCGTTAAAAAGGTATTGACTAACAGATTTAAATATTTTTGGTCTCACTAAAATCCGTTATATTTTTCCACCCTGCATAGTTAGTCAAAGTATGAATTCAAATTTTCAAACTGACTTACTATTTCTTAACTCACTAATTTATTGAAATATTCTATTTCAATGGTTCAAATTGCTTTGAAATAATCAATTTAAAAAATTTTAAATTGGCTCGTATTTTCCGGGTTATTACAATCTCCCCTACTTAAAACTTTTCGTCCTCGAAAAGGAAACAACAGTAAAGTAGGAAATAAAATGTAAATGCAAAGTATGGTAAAGGTACCTTGCACCGGAGTTAGTCAGAGATATCCACTTTGCATTTGGGATAAGCTTGCTTAATGCTTTCCTCAGTTTCCCAAGTACAGTCTCTAGGATCACTGCTCCACTGCACTTTAACTAAATAAACCTTTTTGCTCCGGAGTTCTCTAGTTTCTTTGCCAACAATTTTTAATGGCTCTCTTCTGAGTGCTAATTCTGGAGTTATCTCCACATCCTGTTGCGCTGCTTCTTCTACAACAAGATCCGGATCATGCACATGTCTCCTAAGTTGAGATACGTGAAATACATTGTGCACTCCAGGCAACCAATCTGGCAATTGAACCCTATAAGCAAGAGTTCCGATTCGCTCATGTATAGGAAAGGGACCAATAAATCTCGGTGCCAACTTCCCAGTCTTTCCAAATCTGATTACCCCTCTCATCGGAGAAACCCTTAAATAAACATGATCACCAACAACAAATGTCAAATCTCTCCTTCTAGAGTCTGCATAACTTTTCTGTCGGCTTTGGGCGGTTTTCAATCGCTTCTTAATGAAATCCACTTTATCAGATGCTTCCCTAATCATATCGGGTCCTAGTACAAGTCTGTTGCCAGGTTCTACCCAACATGCTGGAGATCTGCAGGGTCTGCCATATAATGCTTCAAATGGTGACATTTTCAAACTTGCTTGATAGCTATTGTTATATGAGAATTCTGCCAAATGCAAATGATCTTCCCATGACCCACCAAAATCGATTATACAAGCCCGCAATAAATCTTCTAGAATTCTATTCACCCGCTCAGTTTGGCCATCTGTTTGGGGGTGATAAGCGGTGCTCATATTCAGTTTCGTCCCCAATTCTGTCTGGAAAGCCTCCCAGAACTTGCTAGTAAATAGGGGATCTCTATCACTGACTATGCTGATGGGAATTCCATGCAGCTTAACAATTTCTTTGAAATATATCTGTGCTAGACTTTGGGCAATTCTATTGGACCTGACAGGTATAAAATGGGCAGTCTTCGTGAAGCGATCTACGATTACCCAAATACTGTCATTACCTTTCTTGGTTCGCGGCAAACCATCTATGAAATCCATGGAAATCTGTTCCCATTTCCAGCCTGGGACTTCCAACGGTTGCAACAGTCCAGCTAGCTTCTGTTGGTCACTCTTGACCAATTGACAAGTAGGGCATCTGCTAACATACAAAGAAATATCTCTTTTCATTGCCTTCCACCAGAAAGTGCGTTTGATATCGTTGTACATTTTACTCACCCCAGGATGGATGCAAAATTTGGATTTATGGCATTCATCAAGCACTTCTCTTCGAAGGCCTGGAATATTTGGGATGCAAATTCTGTTATTTAACCTGAGAACCCCCTTATTGTCAATACGGAAACTCGTGGTTTCACCTTCCTAGACTCTCTTACTGATTCTCTGAATGAATTCATCTTCTTTCTGAAGGGCTGAAATCCTATCAATCAATCCAGGTGTAATTATAAAATGGGCAACAATTGCGGTTTTTCTACTCAGTGCATCCGCTACTACGTTAGCTTTTCCCGGCGTATACAGGATATCAAGATCATACGCTGCAAGAAATTCTAGCCAACGCTGCTGTCTCAGATTCAGATCTTTCTGGGTATATAAATACTTCAATGATTGGTGATCTGTGTACAATATAAATTTCTCGCCCAATAAGTAATGCCTCCAGATTTTCAAGGCAAATACGATGGCTAGCAACTGAAGATCATGAGTCACATAATTCTTCTCATGCGGTTTCAATTGGCGGCTTGCATAAGCGACTACTTGGCCTCTCTGCATTAATACTGCACCAAGACCTCTAATAGAAGCATCTGTCCAAACCGTTAAATCCTGATTGCCATCAATAATAGTTAACACTGGAGCGGTGGTCAGCTTCGATTTCAATTCCTGGAAAGCTTCTTCACAGTCGGAAGTCCACTTAAACTTCTCATGTTTCTTTGTGAGCTTCATTAACGGACCGGATATCTTCGAAAAATCCTTAACGAACTTTCGATAATAACTAGCCAATCCCATAAAACTTCTAACTTCTGTGGGAGTAGTGGGTTGTTTCCAGTCTTGAATCGCTATTATTTTGCTTGGGTCAACAGAAATTCCTTTCCCTGACACAACATGGCCAAGAAATTTAACTTCTTCTTGCCAGAAGACACATTTAGAGAATTTGGCTTTGAAGACGTTCTTCCTTAGAATCTCCAATACTTGTTCTAAGTGTTTTTCATGCTCGGGTTTTGATTTGGAGTAGATCAAAATATCATCGATGAATACGAGGACAAATTTATTCAGAACTCCCCTGAACACTCTATTCATTAGATCGACAAAGTATGCTGGAGCATTGCAAAGGCCAAACGACATTACTAACCATTCATAAAATATGTCTGGACCTCTGAAAGCGGTTAAAGGAACACACTCTTCTGCTATTCTCAATTGATGAAAACCTGTAGCTAGGTCCATTCGGGAAAATACTTTCGCCCCATTCAATTGGTCTAGCAAATCATCAATACGGGGTAATGGATATTTATTTTTAAGCGTCTGTTTGTTGAGGTCTCGGTAATCAACACATAATCTAAGAGTACCGTCTGACTTCGGGACAAACACAACAGCTGCACCCCAATTAGAAAAACTCAGTCTGATTAGACCTTTCCATAACAGTTGACGAGTTTGATCGCCTAATTCTTCTTTTTCTTTCGGAGTCATTCTACGAATTGGATGCACCACGGGTCTGGCATTAGGAATTAGATCGATTCGGAATTCTATTTCTCTTTACGGAGGTAAGTTTTCAACTTCTTCAAACACATCCGCATAGTTGCTAACAATCGGAATCTTTTCTATGGAAGTGGGGATAAGTTCTAATGCTGACCAAAATTCTTCTCTATTCGGATTTGAACCATGACAGGGAACCGTAATATATCCTAGCTTCGTTCGAATTTTAACGATTCTTTCCGCACAATTCACTTCAGCTTCATATTTCGTTAACCATTCTAACCCCAGGATAACGTCGAATTCGGGAAAATCCATAACAATTAAATTAATGGGAAACTTGTAGGAAGAATAAGAGATCGGCACTCTACAATATGAACCGAGAGTAATAGGACCCCCTATCGGGTTATGAACTTCAACCGATTCTTTAAGCTTTCGCGGTTTTAACTTTAGTTTGTGCACTGTGTTTCTAGCAATAAAACTACGCGATGCACCTGTGTCAAATAATACAGAAACAGGAATATTTTTAATTGTAAGGGTACCTCCCAAAACATCGGGTTTACCTGCTCCATCGGAAGCAGCTGGCGGGCTAGACCCGTCATAGATATGAGCTACAGTAGCTTTCTTTAGCAAAGGACAGTCTTTGACCAGATGGTCGGTCTTGCGACAGTTGAAGCACGAGCGAGGGTTCTGAGAGCCTTGGCTCGAGCCTTGAGAGTTTGTTCTCTGCCTCTTTGGAGCTGTGCAGACGTTTGAGTAGTGCCCCGGCTTACCACAATTAAAGCAATTTCCTCTTGGCGGCTTGCCAGTCTGAGGCTTTGAAGATGCTGCTTGGCTTGACTCGCCTTGATTTACAGTAGGCTTGCGCTTGTTTCCTGCTTGACTTCTAGCGCGATCCTGATCCAGATGCCTTTGATCACGGTCTTCATAGTTGCATGTCATTTCCACTAGCTCGTTGAAATCCAGCTTGACATGGGCCATGGCTCTATCATGATATTGACGTCTTAGTCCAAAGATAAATCTCTTATTTTTGGATTTCGCGGTAGCAACAAGTTCCGGAGCATATGGCGACAGCATTGTGAATTTGTTCAGATAATCTTGCACGGAAAGATCCCCTTGCTAGAGATTGGCGAAGTCATCGTGCATTCTTTCTAAAGCTTGTTCTGGGATATATTTCTCCTTGAAGAGTTCTTTGAATCCATCCCATGTTCTTCCGGCTTCTCTATTCCCGGCGGTAAGAGATTCCCACCATAATTCGGCTTGTTCCTGCATAAGCCAGGCGCCCATAGTAGCTTTGTCTTTGCTTCCTAGCCTTAGGCCTTCAAGAATTTTCTCGCATGTTTTGAGCCATGCAAGGGCCTCTATTACGGTGCCAGTCCCCGAGAAGGTCTTGCCTCCTAAGTTCTTATATCTCTTAGCTACACGGTCGAGCTCGAAGTATTGAGCTGCCGGAGGTTGTATCAAAGGTCCTTCTTGAGCTGGGATTTCTCCCCTTCCTCGGCCTCGGCCGGCACGGCCTCCTCTAGCAGCGGCTCCTCTGGTAGCCATTTGTCAAATTCTGTATAAGTAACGAAAAAGTCGGTTAACAGAAATGATAGTCTATTGCATAGTTAAGCAGAAATTCCTACGGAAAGATAACGATGGACTGATCAATTGTTTTTGCTATTCTGCTCAGCTCATTCTAGGACTTTACTAGTCCTATCTCTAATGAGCGACTCGCCTTAGAATACTACTGATTCTATCTTGACGAAGTGTTTAATGTGTTAGACTCCAGAACTAAGGTTAACCAAAGCTCTGATACCAGCTGTGAAGATCCCAAAACCCCGTGACACGGTGTTAAGGATAATCATTGGAATATAACACATTAATCATCATTAGCAGATCACAGATAATAGCATAAACAGAAAATAGAATAATTTACACACATATGACAGCGGAATCATATAGATAACATCACATCAGAGAAGCACAGTACAGGATACAACTTAGTGTATAATGATACATAATCAGTCACCATCGCCTGAGGCGGAATCATACATAAAGAGTACACAAAAGGAATATCAGTCTACATCGCCAGTGGCGGAATCATAATATAGATACAATAATGGCGGAGAAAATCCAAGTCAGCACAGTGTAGTCAAGCCTCGCCATGAGCCAAAAGGTGCGTCAGAAACCTGTAACTAGGCTGCCCGTGTGAAAATGAGGGCACCCGAGTTTGCAAGGTGAAACAAACTACGAGTCAGTCATGGGACTGGTATGAGAAATCTATTCAACTTATTAACAACAATAATAAGGCAAATCAAAGGACCACGCCACTTTCGCGGAACGGGTTTACTCCAATGAGTGCTAGTGCATGAAATAAAATAAATGATTAAATCAACGCAATGCTTTTTCTAAAATGAAGCCATTATAAGACTCAGGTCCCATCACACAATGCAACGCAAGCCGGAGGATAGAGTTTTTACCTTATAATGGCCAAAGATGCTTCATACGAATAAACAAAGGTGTTTGATATTATTACTAGTGTATATATGTTTCAAAAGCAGATTCAATCATAAATATCAATCCTAGGCGGCATAGCTACCATCTACTATGTCGCCGTACTAGTAATACAATCACAACCGCACATATCGTATTGGAAATTGGATTCCTTCATGAGTCGAGGCAAGGGGCAAGCTCCTCTCCGATTCGAGACACTCTAGCAAATGTCCCAGGACCCCACTCTGATCCTTGGATCTTCAGGGCCGGTCCTCTCTTACTTTTGAGGATTAATTATTCCTGAACACACGTTTCTCGGTCCTTACAGACCTATATCGAGGCGCCTCGCATTCCAACAACCACACAGGTGAAAAGTATATATAATGTCAGGGCTGGTAGGTCACTGACATCACCTTAGCTAGAAAGAAACGTCGTGCTCTCCCTGCAGTCACTCTCCCGTTTTTGACTCATACCGAGGTGTGAGGCTCGCGAATTCACGTTATACACAAAGCTAGTCACACAGACCATGCTTTGATCATCAACCACAAGACTTTGCTTTGCAACAGAAGCCTTGATCATATGCCACATAGGCGTGCCACACAGGCAATCCACTCCATGCGACTGATTTCTGTCAATACATAACCTCTGAGCTCGTACGTCTCAGAGAAGGGCGTTAAGCAAGAGAATAAATTCTCCGCCGCCAAACAGATATATATTTAACAGAGATCAATCAACACAGAACAAATTCCAATGTCAGACACACAGTCCATTTACAAGTCCGTTCTGGGTCTGAACGAAACCGGAGGCACCAATTCCTCGCATATCCGTACAATCAACACTATGTTTGGACGGCTACTACTTCAATTCCTTCCTGGTAGCTACTCCAATCACGAGCATCAGTAGCGCCCATCCATCCAACGTGGAGATCGTCGGTCATCAGTCGTCTTCGACTCTTCGACTTCTCAACGTCGATCGATTATTTGAAATGAGATAAACTCGGCCTTTTCAAATAACCCACGTATATTTAGATTTTCAAACCAATTAATCATAGGGTTGAACTATTCAACATTCACATTTCAGTTGTTTAGTCATAATTTTCACGTCAAATACATTCAATCATCACATATCAAGCAAACACAACAAAATTGGTTTATTTTCACTCTATATCGTCTATAGCACTTAATAACGATATATCGCCATTTTTATTTAATTTAAAACGGCCATATTTAATTAAACGACGTTTCAGGTCGTGCCGATGCACTGGCGCTGCTTTCCACTAATTTTGTTTTACACTTATAGAAAAATCTAACCGTTGGATCTTCACAAATTTTACATCATTAGGAAGGTCTTTTCAAAACGAACCCAACGGTTCCAGTTTTGGGAAAATCCGACGGTCGGATCTTCCACACTAACCATTTGAAGTTACGATTTCAATTTACGAACTGCAGCGTCGTTATTCGATTTAATTTAATTATATTTATATATATATAAATATAATCGTTCTGGCGCTGTTTTTCACTAATTTTGAATTAAACATTCCAGACAATCCAACCGTCGGATCTTCACAAAGTTGGTGCCGTTGGAAAGATATTTCCAAGGCGAACCCAACGGTTGAGGTTTCGGGAAAATCCAATGGTCGGATCTTCCGCACTAATCATTTGAAATCACGGTTTCAAAATATGAACTGCACGGCCACGTTTCGTTTTAATTATATTTATATTTATATATTTATATAAATATAGTCCATTCAATAATTTCTATATCGTTTTCACTTCAAATATTTTTCTAACACCTTAAAATTTTGGAAAATTTCGCCATAACCTCCTCTGCACCGGGGGCATCGGGAAATCGCAAATAGCGTTCCCGGTCCTTCTAATCTCAAAAAGAAAAAGAAAAAGCCAAGCGGCTAGCCAACAGGCTCATAAAATCATCACCCAAACAAATCAGTAAATGTGTACCTATTTGTCGGGCACAAAAATTTTATTCCTCTTCTCTAGCCCCTTTTTGCTTTAACCTGTTCAATAGATATGCATTGTAACGACCCAGAAAATCTGAACCAATTTAAAATTTTTAAATTGGCTAAAATAATGGATTTTAAATATTTAAAATAAATATTTTAGATAATGGCAATGAAAACTGAGTTTGAATCGACATTTGAAAACGAATATAATTAATTATAATTATATATAGAATTGAAAATGGCGCGGTAGTTCGATAATTCGATTTCAAACTTCAATTGAATATACCGGGTGCAAAACAATCCGGATTTTAGTGAGACCAAAAATAATGGAATCTAATTGGTAATATCTTTCTAACGAATCTGACCAATCGAAATTTGATAGCGGGAATCAAAAGATATGTCCAGTTGAAAATTCTGAATAGTCGCTATGGAATTCAGGCCCTTAAAAATGGACATTTTGCAGATGACCTCGGATTTCGACGAAACCACTTTTGTTGGGTCCGCAGTGTCAAGTTATTGCTAGGTTTCAAATTTCATAATTTTTCGAATCAATATGTGAGCGTGGCAAAAGAAAACGCGTTTGACCAGTTTCTGTTGAATTTAATCGACTGGAAATTGGCCATTTTTCAAACGGTCTCAGAATTCGACGAAACTAGTTTTGTTAGGACCGTATCGTCAATACGAAGCTAGAAATTATTTTTCTGGAATTTTTCTAGTTAGTATGTGACCCCGGTAAATTGAAATGTACGTTTAAAATTCAATATATTGATTTAAATGTAAATTCAAACGGAAACTGATTGTAACGATCAAATCAGCTTGCGATACATATCCCATTGTGTTCGGAATGGGGGGTATAATGCTATGGACGGCAGGCGGTGGGCCTCGTTTAGAGGTCGTATGTAAAAGTCAACTCTTTGCTAAATTAAATAATTAAATAATAAATAAATAAAAATATAATCTCCCTCCTTTTCTTCTGCTTGCCCCCCCCCCCCGTTTCATTATTCAGCAACAAAAAAAAAAAAAAAAAGAAGAAGAACCCTAAATCGGATCGCCGCCCCCCCTCCAGGCATCGTCGTCGCCTCAACTCGAAGCCGCTCCCCCCTCCAGGCATCGCCGCCTCAACTCGAAGCCGCTCCTCCCTTCAGACCCCGCCCTCATCCCTCGCGACGCAAACCAAGCAGCCCCCCCCCCCCCCCCGAAGCCTCGCCACCACCACCGAGATCCAGTGCCCCCACCTCCGACGATCGGTGAAACCCCCCCCCTCTCTGTGAGTTCTATTTATTTATTTTATTTTGCTTCTGATTTTTTTACTGCATTGAAAACTGAATTGATTTTTTTGTTAGGGTTTAAAAACCGAATTGATTTTTAAAAGTATAAAAACTGAATTGATTTTTAAAAGTATAAAAACTGAATTTTATAAAAGAATAAAAAAAAACTGAATTTTATAAAACTATAAAAACTGATTTTAAGAAGATTTAAAAACTGTTTTGAAAAGCATTTTAAAAACTGATTTTAAAAGACTTAAAAACTGTTTTGAAAAGCATTTTTAAAACTGATTTTAAAAGATTTAAAAACTGATTGGAAAAGCATTTTTAAAACTGATTTGTTTTAAAATAAAAAAAAACTGATTTTGTTTTTAAAATAAAAACTGATTTTAATAGCAAGATAAAAACTGATTTTAAAAGCAAGGAAAAACTGATTTTAAAAGCGAAGTAAAAATCATATTTTTATATGTTGAAAGTCGAAGTAAAAATCATATTTTTATATATTGAATAGCGAAGTCAAAATTCGATTTTTATATATTGAATAGCATAGTAAAAATTCTATTTTTACATGTGTAGAGAATACGGGCGAAAGCAACAAAAGGCGAAGATTTCTATTAGGAAGAGTTGTGCAGTTGGATAGCTATTGGTGAGATTTCTGATTTAAAAATATAAATATATGTGTTGACAATGAAAGTGAATTGCTATATATAAATATCTATATATGTATATATATATATATGTATATATATATATATATATACGCCCCTCGTCCACAAACCACGGACGATATTTATTGGTTGAAATTGTGGTGAAAATTGAATGATTGTTTGGGATTGTTTGTGATTGATATTGGTTGATTGTGGTTGAAAAATACCCATTGGTGGTTGTGAAATATTTGGTTGAAACCACATAGGATTAGTTTGTGGAAATGAAATAAATATATATACATGCCGCCTGCGTGCGAACTAGATGCATGTCTCCCATTGTCAAAAACCGCGAGGTTTTAAGGTAGAGCGAGGAGCCGTACTAGGGACGGTGCCGGTGTAACTACCCTGCCGTTATGCTGCCGAAATTTTGAATAATATTTGTGTGTTTGAATTATTTTCATATGCTTAAACTATATTTATTCCTTATATAGAAAACATTCATGTGTTGAATTGATATTCATTCGTTGTTTAGAAATTCATGTGTTGAATGGTATTCATATTTTGAAATAAATTGTTTGATAATAAAAATCACATTTTTATCTATATATAAAAACCATAGAAAACATTCATGTGTTGAATTGATATTCATTCGTTGTTTAGAAATTCATGTGTTGAATGGTATTCATATTTTGAAATAAATTGTTCGATAATAAAAATCACATTTTTATCTATATATAAAAACTATTGAAAACATTCATGTGTTGAATTGATATTCATCCGTTGTTTAGAAATTCATGTGTTGAATGGTATTCATATTTTGAAATAAACTGTTTGATAATAAAAATCACCTTTTATCGACTATATGAACTGTATAGAAAAATAGTGTTTTGAAATGAATCGTTTTACAATAAAAATCACATTTTTATTGTATGCATAAATCGTTAAAATGTGAAGTGTTAAGAATAGCCACTTGTTCAAAATAAACATATACAAGTTGAAATATTCATTAATTAGCTAATGAAATGATTTGCACCTATTTATGTAACATTAGAATGAATGGTGTTTTTAAATCAAATATGAAGTTGAATGGAAAATGAAAAATGATATGGACTGTATATATATGTACATGCATATTCATTGAACAGGTTATAGCAAAGGGGCTAGAGAAGAGGAATAAAATTTGTGCTCGACAAATAGGTACACATTTACTGATTTGTTTGGGTGATGATTTTGAGCCTGTTGGCTAGCCGCTTGGCTTTTTCTTTTTCTTTTTGAGATTAGAAGGACCGGGACGCTATTTGCGATTTCCCGACGCTCCCGGTGCAGGGGAGGTTATGGCGAAATTTTTCCAAAATTTAAGGTGTTAGAAAAATTTTAGAAGTGAAAACGATATAGAAATCATTGAATGAACTATATTTATATAACTATATAAATATAAATAAAATTAAAACGAAACGAGGCCGTGCAGTTCGTATTTTGAAACCGTGATTTCAAACGACTAGTATGGGAAATCCGACCATTGGATTTTCCCGAAACCTCAACCGTCGGGTTCGCCTTGGAATAATCTTTCCAACGGCACCAACCTTGTAAAAATCCAACGGTTGGATTGTCTGGAATGTTTAATTCAATTCTGAAGAAAAAAACAGCGCCAGAAACGATTATATTTATATATATATATAAATATAATTATATTTAATCGAATAACGACGCTGCAGTTCGTATTTTGAAATCGAAAATTCAAACGATTGTACCGGGAGATCCGACCGTCGGATTTTCCCGAAACTGGAACCGTTGGATTCGTTTTGAAAAGAACTTTCTAATGATGTAATTTTTGTAAAGATCCAACGGTTAGATTTTTAGATATGTGTAAATCAAATCTGAAGAAAAACAGCGCCACGGCCGCCTTATGGCCCGGAGCGTTGTTTTGAATAAAATGGCTATTTTAAAATAAATAAAAATAGCGATAAATAGTTATAAAATATCATAAGCGATATGGAATGGAAATAAACTGAATTTGCTTGATTTATGTGATGTTTGATGGTTGAATGTGTTTGGTGTGAAAATTACATTAAAGAACACAATTGGTGTTGTCAAATAATTTAACCATCGAAATAAATCGATTTGAAATTCTAAATATACGTGAATTATTTGAAAAGGCCGAGTTAATTCTCATTTCGAATAATTGACCGACGATTGAAAGTCGAAGATGAAGACGATGGTCGAAGACCGGAGATCTTCACCTCGTTTGGACGGTAACCGAGGTCCTGATTGGGAGGCATCCCGAAATATGGATAATGAGTGGTGATCGTTCAGACGTACGTGTTGATCGAAGGGTTTGCGAGGTATTTAGTGCCTCCGGTTTCGTTCAGACCCAGAACGGACTTGTAAATGGACTGTGTGTCCGACATTGGAATTTGTTCTGTGTGATTGATAGCCATCAGTTGCACGGTATGAATTGCCTGTGTGGCATGCTAAGATGCAGTGATCAGGGCTTCTGTTGAAAAGCAAAGTCTTGTGGTGATGATCAAAGCACCGCCTGTGTGGCGTAGCTTTGTGTATAACGTAAATTCGCGAGCCTCACACCCCGGTAGGAACCTAAAACGGGAGAAAGGACCTCAGGGAGGGCCTACGTTTCCTCCTAGCTAAAAGTGGCGTCAGTGGTTTTACACGCCCTGACGAGTTTGACTTATGTGGTTGTTGCTGTTGCGAGGCGCCTCGGTTAGATCGGACGATCCGGGTCCGATGGAGTCATTCGTTGGCTCGCTTACGCCCCAAAGGGCGGCGAAACGTAGTGCTCAGGTATAATAATCCACATCGGTGGACCGGCCCTGTCGCTCCAAGGCTTGCCTGCGCGCTTGCCTGAGACTCGGGCTAGGCAGTCTCGAATTCGGTAAGGACTATCTTTTGCCTATGTTCATGACGGAAATCCAATTTCCAAATACGTGATCGTGCGGTTTTGATTGTATATATATATGGCGACATGATATATGGTACCCATGCCGTCTATGATTGATAGTTATGATTTGAAATTGTTTTCAAAGCATATAAACACTAGCAATAATATCAAATGCCTTTGTTTTATTCGTATCAATCATATTTTGGACATTATAAGGTAAAACTCTATCCTCCGGTTTGCGTTGCATTGTGTGATGGGAACTGAGTCTTATAATGGCTTCATTTTTATAAAAAGCATAGCGATGTTTAAAAGAAAGATTTGTTTTAAAGCACTGGCAATCCAATGGAGTAAACCCGTTCCACGAAAGTGGCGTGGTCCTGTGATTAGCCAATTATATATATGTGTTGAGTGGATTTCTCATACCAGTCCCATGACTGACTCGTAGTTTGTTTCACTTTCAAACTCGGGTGCCCCTTTTTCTACACGGGCAGCCTTGTATTCAGGTTTAGCTGGTTCTTTCTGGATAGTTGGAGCTGAAGATGGATTCTATCATTTATTTCTTTTTATGCTGTTCAGCTCCTATTGTACATATTTTGTTTATTTCCGCTGTAGACATTTATGTATAGCTGAACTGTATTTGTACTAAGTAAGATCCTGTATACTGTGTAACTCTGATGATTACTTTTATCCAGTATATTTTGTTGTTGATTCTGGTGTATTTATTTAATTCTGTTCTGCTATTATCTGTTTCTGTGTTATATTCCAAAGATAACCTTGTTTCCGTGAAAACGGGAAATCGGGTCGTCTCATGCATGCACATATATACAATTTCTAACATTTATCATTTTCTAATCAACTTCATATTTGATTTGCTTTGGTTTAAAAACACCACTCATTCTAATATCGCATGCATAGGCTAAAATCATATCATTAGCTAGTTAATGTATATTTCAACTCATGCACGTTTATTCGAACCAGTGGCTATTTTTAACACTTCACATTTCAAAGATGATAATTTTGGCGAACTAAAGTAGATTTCAACACATGACTATTTTATTTAGTTCCTATGCATGTTAAAAATAATATTTCTATCACAAATATTTATTTCATCGTCTGCATATCTTTAGCATATCACACATATGATAAAAATGATATTTTTATCATTTAAAATATTTATTCAACCAACGTATGGTTTCAACACTTCATAGTTTCAATAAAAATGTAATTTTTATCGTTCAATCTTTTTATTCAACACATGCACCTTTCCACTACACACATTTCTCAACAAATGAGTATTTCCACACATGGACAATTTATTTATGTTGTTCATATTAGAAAGATGGGATTTTTATGATTGAAACTATTTATATAAGGCGAATATTTTTCATACTTCATATATATATAAAAATGTGATTTTTATTGTTTATACACTTCATTCATTCACAAATGAATTTTATTTTCACACAACACTTTTCAACACATGAACATTTCCACACATGGATATAGTTTCAATATATGGCTTTAATTTCTATGCATGCAAATAATTTCAACATATGAAAATAATTCTTACACACAAAGATTATTCAAAATTTCGGCAGCATAACGGCAGGGTAGTTAAACCGGCACCGTCCCTAGTACGGCTCCTCGCTCTACCTTAAAACCTCGCGGTTTTTGACAAGGGGGATCATGCATCTAATTCGCACGCAGGCGGCATGTTTATATTTATTTCATTTTCCACAAACTAATCCTATGTGGTTTCAACCAAATATTTTCCAATCACAAACGGGTATTTTTCAACCACAACCAATTCAATATCAACCACAAACAATCCCAAACAACAATTTGCCGTCAACCAATTTTCACAACAATTTCAACCAATAAATATCGTCCATGGTTTGTGGACGAGGGGGCGTATATATATATATATATATATATATATAAATATTTATATATAGCAATTCACTTTTATTTTCCACACATATATATATATATATAAATGAAATTGAAGAATGAGAATTTCTCACCAACAACTATCCAATAACACGACTCTTTCTTTATAGAAATCTTCGTCTATTTCGTCTTCTTGTCGCTTTCGTTGCCCGTATTCTCTACATAGGTAAAAATCGAATTTTTACTATGTTATTCAATATATAAAGATCATATTCTAAAAACAAAGATTATATTTTTAATATTCTTATGATGTAAAAATTATATTTTTATTACTTTAAAAATACAAAAATCATGTCTTGCTCCTTCTACCTAATAAAAATCCCGTCTTTCTCTTTTTAAAAATATGATCTTTATTTTTGCAAGTTCAAATCTTTTTCTACTAAAAGATTAAACCTTTTTCTATTTCAAAGTTTAAACCTTTTTCCTATTTTAAAGTTTAAAATAAAATCAGTTTTTAAATCTTTAAAAATCAGTTTTAAATCATAAAAAAAACAGTTTATGCTTCTTTAAAAAAACAGTTTTTACATCTTTTTTAAAAAAAAACAGAAATTAGTTTTTAAATCATTAACAAATCAGTTTTTTACAATTCTCTTTTCAAAAATTCTGTTTTTACCTTCTTAAAAAAAAAAAAAACAGTTTTTAAATCTTTAACAAATCAGTTTTTACATTCTCTTTTTAAAAAAAATCAGTAATTAGCAAAACAAAAATAAAAATAAAAGTAACCCTATCACTCACCGATAGCTCGCGGAAAAAGGGGGGGAAGGGAAGAAGAAGCGTCGGCGGTGTGGTGTGGTGCTCGGTGGTTCAGGGAGGCGCGGTGTTGCTTCGGGGTGTCGGCGGCAGGGCGTTCGAGGGTTGCTCGATGGTGTCGGCGATGTCTGGAGGGAGGAGGTCTGACGGAGGG
This sequence comes from Allium sativum, assembly GCA_030737875.1. Lineage (NCBI taxonomy): Eukaryota > Viridiplantae > Streptophyta > Magnoliopsida > Asparagales > Amaryllidaceae > Allium > Allium sativum. The sequence goes on from CM060922.1 coordinate 715,202,864, forward strand.
GGGGCGTCGAAGTCTTCGTCGGCGGCTCGTGGGTAAGGCGGCGGCACGATTTAATTTAGGTTTTCCTTTTTTTTCTTTTCTGAATAATGAATCGGGGGGGCCAATGAAGAAGAAAACGGGGGGGGGAAAGAAATTAAAATAATATATTTTTTTCTCTTTTTATTATTTAATTATTTAATTTTGCACAAGGGTTGACTTTTACATACGACCTCGAAACGAGGCCTACCGCCTGTCGCCCATAGTGTTTTACCCCCATTCCGAACACAATGGGATATGTATCGTAAGCTGGTTTGATCGTTACAATCAGTTTTCGTTGAATTTGCATTTAAATCCTTATATTGAATTTTAAACGTACATTTCAAATTACCGGGGTCACATACTAACTAGAAAAATTCCAGAAAAATATTTTCTAGTTTCGTATTGACGGTACGGTCCTAACAAAACTAGTTTCGTCGAATTCTGAGACCGTTTGAAAAATGGCCAATTTCCAGTCGATTAAATTCAACAGAAACTGGTCAAACGCGTTTTCTTTTGCCACGCTCACATTTTTATTCGAAAAATTATGAAATTTGAAACCTAGCAATAGTTTGACATCCCGGACCCAACAAAAGTGGTTTCGTCGAATTCCGAGGCCATATGTAAAATATCAATTTTCCAGGCCTATATATTCTATATACCGACTCTTCTGAAAATTCATTCGGCCATAACTTTTGATTCTCGTTATGAAACTTCGATTTTTCAGATTCGTTAAAAAGGTATTGACTAACAGATTTAAATATTTTTGGTCTCACTAAAATCCGTTATATTTTTCCACCCTGCATAGTTAGTCAAAGTATGAATTCAAATTTTCAAACCGACTTACTATTTCTTAACTCACTAATTTATTGAAATATTCTATTTCAATGGTTCAAATTGCTTTGAAATAATCAATTTAAAAAATTTTAAATTGGCTCGTATTTTCCGGGTTATTACATTTTTCCTGTGTGGTTGTTGGATGCGAGGCTCCTCAGATATAGGTCTGATAAGACCGAGAAACGTGTTTTCAGGAATAACTAATCCTCAAAAGTAAGAGCGAACCGACCCAACTGATTCCAAGGATCGCTGTGTGTGGTCCTGAGACATTTGCTAGAGTGTCTCGAACGGAGAGGAGCTTGCCCCTTGCCTCGACTCATGACGGAAATCCAATTTCCAATACGTGACATTTCGGTTTTGATTGTAGAGCCTAATATTTCTAAATAGTAGCATGGGATACTATGCCGTCTATGATTTATACATTATGATTGAAGTTGTTTTCTTCACTTATAGTAATAATAAAAGATGATATTTAACGTATCAAGCATTCTTTGGCTATTACAAGGTAAAAAACTATTCTCCGGCTTGCGTTGCATTGTGTGATGGGACCTGGGTCTTATAATAGCTTCATTTTCATTATTTGGCATTGCGCTGTTGTTTTATGCACTGGTATTCTTCGGAGGAAACCCGTTCCGTGTTATACAGCGTGGTCCCTTGATTTACGTAACTTTAAAAATAAAGATTTATAACTGTTTTTGTTCTCACACCAGTCACATGACTGACCTGGAGTTTATTGTTTTAACCTAAACTCTGGGTGCCCTTATTTTCGACACGGGCAGCTAGTAGTTTTGGTTATGAAGATTTATATTCACAGGATCATGGTTTATAGCTGAAGTAATATTCGGAAAGCTCTGTATCCGTTTATTTCTTTTAGTTATGTTGTGTATTATTTTTCCGCTGCAGCAATGTATTTAAATCTCTGATATTTATCAAATGTGTAATATTTATTCATACTTTGTATATTCTTGTATTCTTATGGAATTGTTGTAATAAGCACTGAAATGTTCTTCTGTTTGTGTTCCGATGTGTGTTGCTCTCAAAGCAATCCGCGCTTTCCTTACCGGGGAAGTTCGGGTCGTTATATAAGTGGCGGCTGAAAAATGAATAAAACTGATTTCCCAAACCCTATTAGCCTTTCCATAACCCTAATCCCGAAATGGGTTATGGGCCTAGCTGCGAATCACCCTATTTTGCCTGATTAAGCTGCTTTTCATCTTCTAAATGTTATTTTAGCCATATCTCCCGAACGGTAAGTCCGTTTGACTAATGTGACCACTTTATGGAAAGGTAAATAATCATTTAAATCCAATGGAAGAGGTTTCAGGTCAAAACTCCTTACCAATCAAAAGTTATAGGCGAAACAAGATTCGCCAGGGGTAAAATGGTCATTTAAATTCGATAAAAATCATGAACATGGGAAATGACCCCAATAGTCGTTCCCCAAAGTTACACGACGAGACAACTTCATATGAAAATAAGATAAATATTCCATGATCCCCCGATACGTATAATGCGGGTCATTACACCTAAAGTCTTGAATTATGGAAAAATAAACTTTTTGATGAAGTTTACAAGTTTGAAATCTTGACAATTAGCAAGAATGTAAAAGATTCTGAATTAGAAGTATGTTAAAAGAGTGAGGACCTGAAGTTCATCATAAATTAAAAAACTTGATATAATATGTATGTGTATATATATGCATAAGAACTTGAAGTTCCTTAATCAATGAACTTGAAATACTTCATAATTTAAAAGCCTGAAGCTTTATTGAAACTATGTGAAATAATAACATTGTACCTCTTAAAGAAGTTACATCATATGCAGTAATGATAATGCATCCAAAGACTTCACAATTTTTAAAATGAGTTGTATCTTGCTTATATATTTATATTTACATATTGTTTTGAGAATAAATTTTAACTACTTGAAGTTCTTTATATATTTTATTTGAACTAGAAGTTCAATACAGTTTAACAACTTGAAGTTGTTTATATATTTTATTTGAACTGGAAGTTCAATATAGTTTTACAACTTGAAGTTGTTTATATATTTTATTTGAACCAAAAGTTCAATATAGTTCCAAATCAGATGTTTTGAATATTATGATAAAAATTTTAAGATTCACATTGACATTACTTGATAAGCAAATATTAATGATTGGAACCTTATAAACAATTTGTTCTAAGATCGATAACTCAAATGAGAAAGAATTTGCAAATCAATTGCATATGTAATACGTGGACGCACGTATATACACATATATGTGAATATTTAATTAACTACCTGAAGTTGTTATGAGCTCATATTATAAATTATATATTATTTAATATTTCAGAAAGTCGATTGATATCAATATTGAATGACCTGAAGTCATGTGCATAGTCAAATGATAGAAAATTCCTCCAAGTCATCAGATCAATGAAAGGAATAAGCAATGCAATATGAATGCATCTTATCAACTCATAAGAGCATTATCCTCGTACAATTGAAATACATTTAATGTATTTGCTAGCTATAATGCGATAATGGATCAAAAAGGAAAGTCCAAAGAAGGTTTATTATTTAAAGTGATAATGTTTTTCAACATTAAGGGGAGGACAAAGGAACATCAATGTTTAATATTTGCTAACATATAGATTATTCAAAGTATTAAGTAACTTGCATAAATTATCAATTATGTCCCTAATAGACTTTCTCCAATATACATTTGAATCCCCGAATGATCGAAAGTGTAAATCACGGTTGAAAATGTGGTTTAAAGTCAGTTCAAAATATTTTTGGAGTAAGTCATAAAGATGCAAAATAAAGGAGGTGAGTGTTCTTGAAGAAACACTTAAGGGTGCTTTGAAAGAAACTCATGACATGATTGTCAAAATAACCCTAGAAGTGGTTTAGGTACCTAAAGCATGATAATTTTTGAGATCTCAATCAATCATGTATAGAACTGACAAGAAATAATCGTCGATGATAAATTAATAAATAATAAAGCGCTTATTTATAAATGGACTAAAAATCCCATATTAGAGAGAAACATGATTGGCCATCATGAAGTTCTTCGAAATAATATATATGGACCTGTAGTCCATAAGATATAAACATGCAGTTCATAAGATAAAAATAGATATATACATAACGATAAAAGCACACTGAAGTTACTGAAGCACCATAGAATGTCAACATCATATTATCTGCCATGAACATTGTACTTCCAAAAATATTTGAATTGATTAAAATACTAAAAGTGTTTAAAATGCTTATAATACCCTGAAGGTATAAACGATGGTAGTATACAAATTCCTAAAGAATTTAAATAACTTTGATAGTGATAAATAATGCAAAAGAAAGAAATGTAGATTATAACATTCTTCTAAGTATTTTTGTGATAGAAATCTTGATATAATTCATGATGAGCAGATCACTTCCTGCTTTCAAGAATTGTTGTAATGAAACTTTCAGTATCCATTGAAGCGGTAGTTGCGATATGCAAAACTTATTATAATATATAAGTTTCTAAAGAACATAAATAACATTTGTTATTATAAAGAATACAAAGAACATGGACGATAGATTACATTATTCTAAGTATTGTTGTAATGAAAATCTTGATATACTTCAAGATGAGTAGATCACTTCCTGCTTAGTGTTGCTATAATGAAAATTATCTTGTTCATCAAATGTGTTTTGCAATATACAAGTCCGGTTGAAACACAAAATTATAAGCACATAAATGTATTTATAAATGAATATTAGTACCATACAAATCAAAAAAATAAGGCATTTTAAATAAGAAAACATGCCTGAAGCATTGAAATGCACATGAAGTTTTTAAAGAAAAACTTCATTAAGATGTATCAGTATGCAATTTGAGTTATTGAAAGAAGAATACAAATTTAGAGGAAATTATTAAGTCAGGAAGAGCATCCATAAGTATGTTATAATGCACTCTTTTTCCTTAACTAAGTTTTTCCCCATGGGGTTTTCTTAGTAAGGTTTTAATGAGACATTGTAATGATCCAGAAGTATAACCCAAAAGTAACATACAAAAATAAGTTATAATGTACTTTTTCGTTATTTAAGATTTTTTCCACTGGGTTTTTCTTATTAATGTTTTAATGAGGCATTACATTGATCCAGAAGTATCATACTCCTTTTGACGTATTAAATATGACATTTTATATTGTACTCTTTTTCGTTCACTAAGCTTTTTGCTATCGGGTTTTTCTTAGTAAGGTTTTGATGAGACAACATTTTGATTCAGAAGTACAAACATCTTTTGATGTAGTAAACTATTGTTTATGAAGACAAGGCAGTTTGCATGGCTCAGATTCAAGTGAATTATATCAAGGGTGATAGGATGGAGCATATTTCTTCAAAATTTCTCTTCACCTATGAATGAAAGGATAACAAGAAAACGGAGAAACAAATTCAGTTTCGAGAAAAAGGGTAGATCTGTACTTAAAGGCAATTTCCAAATCAATATTCCAGAAGATGATGTGCATAATTGGCATGCATCGACTACATCAATAGACTAATTGAATAATGAGTTATAAATAAGGGGGAGAAAATAAATTTATGCTATAACGTACTGTTTTCCTTCACTAATATTTTTCCCACTGGGTTTTTGTTAGTAAGATTTTTAATGAGGCATTATCTTGACCCTGAAGTATCAACCGTTACTGTAACATTGTAAAACATGTTACCTAAAAGATGAAATAAATTTGCACTATTTTCCTTGTTTATGATTTTTCCCACAGGGTTTTCCATAAATTGGTTTTTAATGAGGCATTATTTTGATACTGAATAATTAAATTCTTTTAAGGAATATCATTTTAATATGATATCCATAATGTTAAATGTTGTTCTCTTTTTCTCGTTCAAGGTTTTTCCCATTGGGTTTTCATGATAGAGTTTTGAAGGCTACAGACAATAGTTGTATCGATTGAACGGATATATGCAAACAAGATAATAATAAGGGGGAGCAATCATCATACATGTTTTAAATGGGACAACTTCAAGTTAGCAGAGCATTCAAGATTTTGAAGACGCATATTTCAGGGGGAGTGTTGTAATATTTAAAAGTGAATATGCTTTTGTAATATTTGGTTTAGTCCCACATCATGGGATAAGTTTAATGTCAGCTCCAAAGGCTATATATAAAGGGGCCAATGTAATAGAAATGAGACACACTTGAATCAATAGAAATAAAAGGTCTCTCCTTATCTCTATTATTCTCTCTAATATCTTCTATTTATTATCTATTCTTTTTTATTCTATAACATTTATGAAATACTTATAAAGTTAATAAGTAAAGTAGTTAAGCTAAATAGTTAAGAGTAGTTAAGACAACAATAGTAAAAGAAAAGTTTGATATGGTAATACCCATTTTGACAATGGCTAATTGCATGTTGGGGTCTTTAGTGCCTTCTGTCTGCGCTATGGATTTAATATGTAATAGTGAACATGTAACTAGATATTTATAATGTATTGTTGTTCCCTTGTGTGGGAAATGAATTTTGTAGCTGATATACACATGGTATACCACATATGTGCGTTGTATCCTTTAAATTTTTTTAATAAATAGTGTTACAGATCACTATAAAAACCAGTCAGCCTTGCCAAAAAATATTAGTTTCATATAAATAATAATAACCTAAAATATTCTACAAATCTATATATTTTATCCAATTCGAACCAATCAAACCATATTTCATAATTCAATTTTGTTCTCATTTCATATTTCAATTTCTCGTTCAACCAGCTTACATTTATTGATAAGAATTCCAAATAGTTAGTTACAAAAAGAATCTCATTTCTAAATCATTCCTTACATCGGTTCATATGTAAATTCTAAGACCATTTATTTCATTATGGTTCAACAATCATTCGTCATTCATTTGTTTGATAAATTCTTTTAAATCACTCTTCTCAATTTTGAAACATATTGCATGATTTTGAAATAAAATTCTATTAACAAATACTTAATGTAATCCATTCCCTCATTTTCAAAATTTTAACCCAGATAAACTTAATCACATAACTCTCTATTAGATTAAGTTTTTGATAAAGTTAATCATTTAGAAATATTTCTACTATAATAGATTATGTCAAATTTCCGAGCAAATCTTTAAACTATACATCATTCATGTTAACACAAACCCTTTAAATAAACTTTTATACAAAATTTATTTATATTATAATAAATCCATTTACAATATAAATTCAGTTAAATTAAATCTAAACTTCATATTTTAACCTTATAAATATCATATAGTATTTTTAGTTCAAATTCTCCTGAATTATGATAACGTTAAATCGTTAGTGATTTATTCAATTGTTTAAATAATTTAACGTGAATGAAATAAATTTGCATATTTTATTACGAAAATTATTCCTTTGCTATGTCGAGTTAAATGTAACTCAAATATTATTGTTCACAATTTAATTCAATTTTTAAAATTTAACGTTAATTTTGATATTGCTTGTCACTATCCCAAAAAGATCGTATAAATCGATTTAAACAAATGGCCGAGCTTAAATGTTTCTGTAATAAAACAATTTAGATTACAACCAAGTAAAATATTTCATATTTAAGAATCAATGTTTCTATAAATTATTGATTTCACAATCGTTTCAATAGATAAATTATAAATTAACTTGACCTTTTTTTACATTCAAATTTTCTCAATAAACATACATGTTTAAGGTTTATATTTTAGAATCAAGTTTATGTTTCGGCATACATTGAAATTAAAATCTTCTAACTCAACTCAAATAAGCCTTCATTCAAGTGCAAATTTTTAAATAACTATTTATCTTAAATGTCGAGTTTATCAAGACGTTATGTATAAGTTAATGGTTTAAAATAAGAAAGAGAGTAAAAGGTAACTAAAAGAAAGTATAATTCAATTATATCCCTTCTTAGGAAAATAATATTGTTTGTTAGGTAATTTTTTTATACGCATAAAATATGTTGTAAATATTTAGCATGTTTATAGAATATAAAAGACCCAAACTCATGTCTTATGATGAAAAAAATAAAAGTAATTAAATTTTCAAGGTTTTATTTATATTCTTACGCAAAAAACAAAAATAGATAAAACAATATAATTGTAAGCGTGCATTTACAACACCGAGAAGTAAATGGAGTATACTAATGTTACAAGAAAATTGAATTTGCACTAAACTAACTAGTAACTTGAAAAATTAAATATTTTTATATTCTTGAATTTAATATAAAATAATTTCAACACATTTGTTTTTGTAGAAAATAAGTATAACCAAATACTAAGACTTGCTTGTTGCTAACTTTTTACTTGTTAAAGAACAAAAATATTGTCATCATTTATATCTGTCATGACGGCACAAAATAATGTGTTGTATTTATTGTAAAATTTGTTATATATCTAGTTGCCATGTTCTACAGGTTGTAAGTTATGTGGATAAAAATGTACCACATTAAACATTATATACAATCACTAATAAAGGATCTTTTTTATTACATTGATGCATATATACATTCCAATAATATATCTTACATTTGTTCTCTATAATTAAAAATATGTTTAACTTTGTTTGAGGATACGAATAAGTGGGCCCAATTATAGCCCAATATTAAATGATTTGTGCAAGGATTATGAATATTCTTTTTTTTGTCCAAGTATATATCTATACTATACTATTAAACCCGAGTTAAGCATACTTGATTCTCAGCCCTCCTCAAATATCTTCTAAGGCTTTGACACGTGTATTTGAAGTTAAATCGGCTTTTCTTTCGTTGCGAGAAAGAATTCTATTACCTTTGTTTTCATCTTCCCGCTGACTTAACCCTAATTAGAATTTAGCGTCGGCTGACCATCGCCATTATGTCCTCCGCTGCAGCACTTCTACCGTTCTTCCCAACACACAAAAATTCCCATCTGTCTTCATTCTTTGTATCCCTTCACCAAAATCATCTCTTTATTCCCCATAGCTTTACTTACAAACCTAAATCTTCTGATCTTTCAGTCAGTATACCTAGCACCGTATCATCATTCTGCCTTCTTCGATTTCATGCTCCTACGCCTTGATTGTGGTCAATTTCGACTCTGGAGTGTTGTTGCCTTTCCGGTCATATTGTGCTTTATCAAGCCATATCATCTTAATTGTTTTTTATTTTATCATTTTTGTTGTTTTCCCTTATTGAATTATGTTCTCAGCTAATGTTCCTTGAAAAATTCGATCCGGATTTTTTTTCCTTTCTTCCTTCAAACAAAAGAATTTTCTAGGGAAGCTGTTATTTTTATTTGTGATTAGAAGTTGGGTACGGTATGTATAAACTATAAACATAATTATTTATTATATTGATGCTGCTCTGGTCATTTTATATAACAACCATTGCTCTACTGTTATTTGTGTCACTACTATTTTTAGTATTAGTTAACTTGGTGTCAAATGGTTAATTGCTAAATTCATGCTTAATTTAAATTTATAGTGACCTTACTTGGTGCATGAATTAAACTTGATTTGTTATGTTCTATTTTTATGCTTCGTTTGCTACGTTCTTAAATCCCATAATTTTCTCATGAATATCTGTTCAAGCCCCTACATTATGGAAGTTTCCCTCCACTCTAAGGAGTACTGTATGATTTAAGTTTTTTTTAAGTCTTTTTAAGCATCTTAAATGAATGCTAATAATTTGTTCCAATTGCCCACACAGTTTATTCTTCCTAGATGCAGTAATGTGTTAAAGGGTTCATGCCAAGTTCATCTGAATATGCAGTAATATGTGTTTTGGGCCCTTTACTAGGATTAAGATTTCTCAACATCTCACTGCCTATGTGTATATTTTCCTAAGATAATTGGTATGCAAATGCATATGCTGACGTGAATCAATGCATCAGGATCGATCAGGGATTATTTTACCAAGTATAAATATCCTGATTACACTAAAATAGGCCATAAGAGTAACAAAATTGATTAATATGCAAAGCATTGACATTGGATAGACGCAGAGGTACTTTACTTCAAGCTGAAGAAGACTAGAAGGAAGAAAACATTTTGTCAGCTAATAGCTCTTTCTGTTAAACATTTATTTTATAACATCTGAAGAAGACTAAAATGCAGATGTACTTTAGCATATATTTAATACAATATAAAATCTACAGTTCACAATGGATTCTCCGTCTCCAAATAGAGTACTTTAGAAGGGTAGACTGCTGGGAATCAAAATTTTCATGTAGCTTGAACAACTGAGTGGTAAGTCGTGAATTAAAGAAATGTTAAAAATAAATATAAAATTTGTTGTCGATACACACACGCGCATACATATACATATGTACACACACACACATACGCGCACGCACGCACACACACATGCACACACACACACACACACACACACATATATATATATATATATATATATATATATATATATATATATATATGTGTCTCCAAAGTTTTAGGCACAATAAATGTAAGATATTTTACAAGAAGATTTACCATTTTACATTTCTGCATAGCACTAGAATTTTTGTTTTACTTCATATCTTACTGAATTCAGATAATACTCATTGTAGGTTAAACATTGAGAATCGCCATTGCAAGGTTGAAAGATTGCCTGAGATCGGTCAGTGTTAAATGGGTAAATTTAGTTTATATTGTTCCCTATGCCTATTTGAAGTTTATGTATAGAAATCTTTATTTGTTGCTGAAACTGTCTCCACTATTCCTATTATTATATTTACAGTACGATAATTAATAATTATACCGTTCATATAATGTTTACTAACAGCATTTCAAGGATTGTATGTGAATTTTTCTAGCTAATTGTCATTATTTTTACAGAAAATCTTTTATTATTTTGAAATTTGATTATGTATAAATTGCAATCTATATACACCAACTATTTCATCAAGTAGTGTATATTCAGCTAAAAAAATGGATTATCACAAAGACTTTCGTCTCATTTTAGATTTTTTGCTGCTTAAAGCATCACAACATGTTTGAATTCAAGCTTTAACAGAAAAAATTGTTTTCACACCCTTGCTTATGCTATCTAATTGTAACAAATATATTTCCTACCTTTAGATTTGGGATTTTGGAACTTCCTCCAATCATTGATTTATACTATTTTGTATTACTTTGGTGGTTTTACTTCATGAAATTTGTCTCATAATCAAGTTGATTACTAAAAAATTTGAAATCTGAAGTGATTCGATTTTTGATTGTTACTTTTTGAACTTATGTTATGTATTTGGCTTTTCACCTTTGTTTCTTTCATGTATATATTATATATATGCGTTCAACACCCCAAAAATGGAGCACTCCAATGGCCCCTTTATTTCGACCTTTCGTTTATAGTAAAATAATGTAGTGAAAGGAGAGAGAGTTTGTTGAGGGAGAGAGAAACCGGATGTGTGGTGGAAAACATGGGGGCTAAAGGGGTTCTATTGAACACTCGCTATATATATATATATATATATATATATATATATATATATATATATATATATATATATATATATGTGTGTGTGTGTGTGTGTGTGTGTGTGTGTGTGTGTGTGTGTATAAGGCAGCGTTCCACTACACATCTTATATTGCACGTAAATCCTCCCTTTGAATTTCAGCCACTCATTCCGATTTTAATATTCATTCTTAATATTTCAAATTAACTGTCCACGTTGCCTTTGGAAATTCGTATCGACACAAATTTTGATTACCATTGCGGACATGGTGCTTTGATCTGGGAATTATGTACTATTTTTGAATAATCTTTAGTTAAAGTCCTTATTCACTTGTGATTACATGGGGATTTGAAGGTTCATATAAAAACCGCTTTATCCTTAATGAACTTATACAATTCCTATTCACTTGGTGGAGCTGTTTTCCAGTTTGTAGCTTACATGTTTCTACACAATTACAAGGCATCAGTAATGGTTATTATATAGTCACTCCCAAGTTATTTAATATTTGTGAGCTAACAGCCACTTTGTTTGGTTGTTTTTCAGTACGTAAAAGAATTATATCAAAACATGCTTAATTTCTATTTGAGATACCTATATTCATTGTTTTGCAACTGAACTACCATGAAAATTAATTCTATTACAACCAAGTGGGTATTGATGTAGATATAGTGTTAGAATAAGTTAAATAATATTATATTTTTGCTGCCTTTTTCAAATGACTACTGTCTGTTCATTTTGTTTGCATATTGTAAAGTATGGTTTTTGGTTTTTCTTCTATTTTACTCTTTTTTTTACAAAATTATTATTGGTTACATTTATAAGATCGTTGAACTGACCATAAGAACGCAAAATCCAACATAGTCCAGGTTGATAATTTGTCCAATATTATTCCAATATAACTGTTCTTCTTTAAAATTTAGATTTTCTACATTATACATATGCAAGTACTTGAAATCAAGGGATCTGATAACCTAATAATTTAGAAGGTATTATTCTAATACAATATAGTCTGTTTTCTATGGAATATGCATTAGATATACCTGACAGTTACACATTCTATAAAAAATTAGGAGGTGTATCGTTCAGAATATTGTCGCCTTTTTTCTTATAGTTGATCAGCAGGATCCATGTCATGGTTTCTCTATTTTTTTATTATAAAATTAATCGTTAGTTACTTATACTGTGGCTGAATATAAGTACATTATTCTTCATGAAAAAGTTTCAAAATTTTATTCCTTTGCTTTTAATTTGTATATTCACTTAATTATTTGGTAGCAAAGTATAGGCTATATCATTATCTTCGAGAAATTTTTTGTTTGGCCAGGACCAAGATCGTGAATGCCATCTTATAGTTTGGTTTTATGCGAATATTCTGTTGAAATAAGTAAAATAATGTTCTATTTTTTGTCAACTTTTCCAAAAAACTGTTGTCTATTCATTTTGTTTGATTATTTTAGAGTATGGTTTTGGTTTTGTTCTTTGTTTTATGAAATTATTAGTTACTTATAAGGTCACTGAATCAACCATAACAATGGAAAATCCAGCGCAGTCCAGCTTGATAATTAATCTATGTAATTGTTGTTCTTTCTTGAAATCTAGATTTTCTACATTATAAATATGCAAGTAAAACATTTATAAAATTTAGAATATATATTATTCTAATATTGATTCGTTTGTTGTAAGATACAAATTAAGATAGCATCAAAGGTTACTGACTCTCAAAGTAAATTTAGGAAGTATATTGTTTAAATATTGTCTCCTTTTCTCTTGTGGTTGACCCAAGACTCAAGTAATGGCTTCTCTACTTTTTATATAAAATTAAATATTAATTACTTATATTCCTATTTAATATTGTCTCCATTTTTTTTATATAGCATATACTTTACTACCAAATAATTAAGTGAATAATACATCACTCATTAACAAGTTTCAGAAAAGATTCCTTTTTTTAACGTTTGTGATTTACTTAATTATTTAGTTGCAAAGTGGAGGCCTTATCACTACCTTTTAGGAGTTTTCAAATTGGCTATGATTGGTAGCCTGAATGCAAGCTTCCATGAAGTGTGATCTGTTCGTTAAATATACATCATTAAGTTATTTGTAATATAAATAGTTTTAATTCGGACCCTTTGAGTATAGTTTGTTAGGCTAACCTTTGTGTTCTGGTAGCTATAACCTTACATATTCCCTATAAGAAAATGGCTAACCTTTGTGTTCTGGTAGCTATAACCTTACATATTTTTTTTGAGCATCCTATAGACCAATTATAAATATACTCCATTATGTTAAGTAGAGGATCCATATTTTTATGAATGTCAGCACAAAGAAATAGATATGATAGTGGTCTAACTTGCCCAGAAATAAAAATAGTGGTTGAATTTACAAAAAACTTTGTTATGGCATCAACAGATTTTACTGTAAAATTTCTTAGCAAGTGTGCTTTACTTTTTTATTTCTGCTTTCATGGAAATGCACATTCATTTCAACTTTTAGATATGGTAGTCTATATTTACGATGATTGATATTACTACAGAAGGAAAAGGTATTCGGCTATAGGCAACAAAGGACTTTTGATTTCAAACAGAAATTTTCTTAGCAAGTGTGCTTACCTTTTTTATTTCTGCTTTCATGGAAATAAAAATAGTAGAAAAGTTGGTTCGTAAATTGTTAAAAACTAAAAATTCAGATATGGTACAATGATTGATATTACTACAAAAGGAAAAAGGTATTCGGCTTTAGCCAACAAAGGACTTTTGATTTCAAACAGAAAGTTTTGTTGTTGTAGATATGTTTGGTTTTCCCTTTTGATATTGAAATAGGTAGTATATAGTCCATTGCCGCACTCGAATTTACATGAGTTAATGAAAATTTCGGATTTTCACAATTTATATGTATTTTTATGGAACATAGGGTTGTGATTTATTAAGTGACTATTTGATTCAATAAAAATAGTCATTTGCCCTCTTTAGCTTTGTATCAACATGCTGTATATTGATTTTGATTGGTTTGTTTTTCTATATTAGGTGGTGGTTTATTTTTACACCACCATTGGTACATGGTTGAATTGTAACATTATTAAAGTAATCTACTGTTATTTTTCGACGTTAGTATAAATATAATCAGGTACGAACCTACAATTCTAATCGGTCAACGTTAATATATTGACCGGTACACCAAAATACAAGTACAACTAAATATGAAAAAAAAAAATGCAACCCCTATATTTTAATTATAGAAAATGCAATTTAACTCCCAGGTTGTTTAACATTTGAACCCATGCATAGTAATAAAAAATTAATCATTTACTTTCCCTATACTCGGTAAGGCCTATCGATGTTCATCAAATTTGTAGCCTTTGTACATTAAACCATTAGTCTTTTGATATAACTAGGAGTTATGGAAATAAAATACACTAACTAATGAGTATGTTTTAAAGGATTAAACAGAACTTACTCATTCTAGATAGCCTTTTTCTATGTGATTGTGATCAGCTTATAAGGTACACTACATTTACGATCTTTTAGTTAGTTAAATATGGCTTAAAATAAGACAAACGGACACCGTATTCATGCATCTTTCCTTTTAAAGCATACCAGCTAATTGTTAGCGATCACGGTTTAACTATATATTTAAATTATTATTCTTTAGGTACAAATTTTATCGTAGTCATATCATTTTGATTTTATTCTTGAGTTGCACAAAAAAAAATTGTGCTTTTAACTGTTAGTTCAAATATTTGGTTTCAAACGAATCATAGGCCAATGACGACGATTTAGAAATATTTAAATGGTTTTATTTATCAACAAGATTTGACCGTTGCAGGAGATTGTTGCAACCATATATCAAAATTAGATCAAGCCTTATTATTTATATTTGTATTGACCATAGATGTTCAAATATGTGTTTTGGATTGAATCTGAATTATTTTGGAATCAATATCTTCACATTGTACCTTCAGATAAATAATTTGCAATCTTCAACCATGTTCTTCCAGAATTAAAATGATGACTTAATTTTCTTTTCTCGGTTCAACTGTAAGTAATTGTTGTAAGGGTCAAATATATCTCTCAACTAACTATATTTCTTAGTAGCCAGCAAGTAATTATTTTCAAGAATCATGACTTGAGCTAACATTTTTCACATTTAATTTATTCATGCAATCATAAGTAACTATCCAACCTACTTATGCATTGCTTTGTTATCTTAAGAACATTACCATATGCTGTAAATGGATGAAGTCTCAAAAGCATGGCACAGTCTCAGATTAGTGTGAATAGCGCATGAACTACAACAGACAAGCATTCAACTCTATGAAATGCAGACTCTAGCATGTTAGTTTAGTTTCCTAGCCTTCAGCTATTTCGCATTTGAACCATACTTAGCGGTTTATTTGGATACATGTATTAGAGGAGTGGTTATATATATTTTTGATAAGGAAGGGAATACATACTAACATGATCTTTTGTAATAGGAAGTACTGATTTGCATTTAAATGAATATGCATTGGGCATGGGACATGCAGACTAATTAAATATTGAAAGGTTAGTCATACCTCAATAATAATGCTTCATTAAGCGATAGGGATTTTGGGTGTTGTATGTGAACACCCGTAACTTCCCCGTAAAGGAAAGTGTCGGATAGTTCGAGAACAAACCACAACAGAACGCATATAAAAGAACATTTCATTGTATATAACAACAATGCATCAGATTACAAGAATATACAGAGTATAAATGAATATTACACAGAAATATCAGAGATTTAAATTACATTTAAATACATAGCAGCGGAAAAATAATACAATACACCACTAGAAGTAGATATTCGGATACAAAGCTTTCCGGATATCCTTCCAGCTGTAAACCAGGATCCTGTGAATATAAATCTGCAAAACCAAAACTACTAGCTGCCCGTGTCAAAAATAAGGGCACCCAGAGTTTAGGTTAAAACAATAAACTCCAGGTCAGTCATGTGACTGGTGTGAGAACTAAAACAGTTAATCTTTATTTTAAAGTTAGGTAAATCAAGGGACCACGCCGTATAACACGGAACGGGTTTCCTCCCAAGAATACCAGTGCATAAAACAAACAGCGCAATGCTAAATAAAGAAAAATGAAGCTGTTATAAGACCCAGGTCCCATCACACAATGTAACGCAGTCGAGGATAGGGTTTTCCCTTATAACAGCCAAAGAATGCTTGATACGTTTAAAACAAATCATTTGATACTATTATAAGTGCATAGTGTATAAAACACTTCAAATCATAAGTATCAATCATAGGCGGCATGAATGCCCCATACCACTATGTCGCCATATATAGGTTTACAAATAAAACCGCAAATGTCACGTATTTGGAAATTGGATTTCCGTCTATGAACCGAGGCTAGGGGCAAGATCCTCAACCGATTCGAGACTGCCTAACCCGAGTCTCAGGCAAGCGCGCAGGCAAGCCTTGGATCGTCAGGGCCGGTCCACACGGAGTGGATTAAAATGCCTGAGCACTACGTTTCGCCGCCCTTTGGGGCGTAAGCGAGCCAACGAATGACTCCATCGGACCCGGATCGTCCGATCTAACCGAGGCGCCTCGCAACAGCAACAACCACATAAGTCAAACTCGTCAGGGCGTGTAAAACCACTGACGCCACTTCTAGCTAGGAGGAAACGCAGGCCCTCCCTGATGTCCGTCTCCCGTTTTTGGTTCATACCTGGTGTGAAACACGCGAGGTAAACGTTACACAAAGCTACGCCACAAAGGCCGTGCTTTGATCATCACCACAAGACTTTGCTTTTCAACAGAAGCCTTGATCATTTGCATCTTAGCATGCCACACAGGCAAACCATCCTATGCAACCGATATCAGTCACACAGAATGAAATCCGATGTCAGACACACAGTCCATTTACAAGTCCGTCCTGGGTCTGAACGAAACCGGAGGCACCTAGTACCCCGCATATCCATCGATCTCCAAGTACGTCTGGACGATCACTAACTGTTTCCATCTTCTTGGGTGTACAGCCCAATCAAGATCATCAGTTATCCCCCAAACGACGTGAAGACCTCCGGTCTTCGACCATCGTCTTCATCTTCGACTTATCGTCGCATCAGTTATTCAGAATGGGATAAACCCGGTCTTTCCGAATAACTCGCGTATATTTTAAATAAGTGTTACACAAACACAACATACGCCTCATTCCAATTCATTAGTCACTAACCATAAATTAATCAAGAGAATAATTCCCCAAATATTAACCCCGAAGGCCGAAACCAACATCAGATCAATATCCAGAAAACCATTCTGCTTGGCTAACCGACAGTTAGTTTCTAAATTTCACGTTCAAATCTAATTAAAGATTTAACTATCGCCTGGAGCAAAACTGGTGATACTCCATTCTCGATCTTTTCAATCTAATTAAAGATTCATTAAAACTCCACTTAGTTTTAATCATTATCTGGGTTAAAGAATCAGTGTCATTTAAAACACGGTTCACGATAAACCCAAAATCACATTCATTAATTATCGGGTTAAAGAACGAGTGTTATTTAAAACACTGTTCACGATAAACCCAAAAATCAATATCAATTCAATTCCAATTAAATATTATTTAATTGGTACACTTCATTAAATCTAAATAAAAAGATTTAATCTTCTCTCAACTGGGTTCAAGAACAGTGTTAGTGAAGACACCATTCACGACAAACCCAAATCACATTCATTAATTATCGGGTTAAAGAACAAGTGTTATTTAAAACACTGTTCACGATAAACCCAAAAATCAATATCAATTCAATTCCAATTAAATATCATTTAATTGGTACACTTCATTAAATCTAAATAAAAAGATTTAATCTTTTCTCAACTGGGTCCAAGAACAGTGTTAGTGAAGACACCATTCACGACAAACCCAAATCACATTTGATATTAAATACAAGGCTCTGAATAGAAAATATATCGGCCTATATTCAATATCAAATTCTACGATTAACAAATGTCGTATTGGAAATAACGATATAAAAATATATCTTTCAAATTTCCATAACAACACCTGTATAATCACGAATTCCAACATCGAAATATTCCGAAGACAATTTCGATTCAAATCCACTCCAATGCAATCATTGGAAATTTTGGTTATTTTCAAAACCCTTTTCGAATTCAATTTATTTATTTAAAAATAAATAGAATTTTAATTCTAGTTCAAAACTAGTTCATTTCGATAAAAATCTATTTTTATCCTTTCAAATAGGGAGTTTTTCATCCCAATTCTTCACAAATCATTTCTTATGATTTAACACAAATTATGACTATTTTTAATAATTTTATCAAGGCCCGTACGGTCGATTTCCATTAACGGCCATCGAACTGCACTTACAGCGACCTTTTTTTGAATTTGATTTGGACGTATCTCCAAATCCAACCGTTAGATTTCAAATTTCTAACTTTCATTAGAAAGCTCTTTTCGATACGAACCCAACGGTTCCGGTTTTAGGAGAATCCGACGGTCGGATCTCCCGCAATGTCCGTTTGAAATAAATGGTCGAAATTCACGAACTGCCGCGGCGCGGCGCGTTCTATTCAGGCCATTATATTATATATATAATATATATAATATATACTTCGTCGATTTCTATTTAAAACGAATTATATAAATAGTTTTAAAATCGTTTCAAAACCTATTTCAACTTCCATTTCAATTCAAAGCAAAATTGAATTCTTCTTTATAAATTCGTTTCAAAATTCATTTCTATTCAATTCGAATTTCAATTCAATTTGGATTCATTTCAATTCGCTTTCAATTCCATTCATTTCGAAATCGTTTTCAATTCATTTTGAATTCGTTTTCAATTCAATTCATTTCGAAATCGTTTTCAATTCAATTCATTTCGAAATCGTTTTCAATTCATTTTGAATTCGTTTTCAATTCAATTCATTTCGAAATCGTTTTCAATTCATTTTGAATTCGTTTTCAATTCAATTCATTTCGAAATCGTTATCAATTCAATTCATTTCGAAATCGTTTTCAATTCATTTTGAATTCGTTTTCAATTCAATTCATTTCGAAATCGTTTTCAATTCATTTTGAATTCGTTTTCAATTCAATTCATTTCGAAATCATTTTCAAATCGATATAAATATCGTTCACGTCAAAATGGCGTCCATACACGGCTTCATGAATTTCTATTTTCAAATATTCTATTTCAAATATTTCTTTTTCAAAATAGTTGTTATTATCAAAATATTTCGTTCAACACATGACCAATCTCAATGAATGAGTACTGTCAACACATGAACTTTTATTTTATAATATTCTTTATTTTTCAAATTGGAATGAGGCCCAATCAATTACCATATGAAGTTAATTATATGGATTTTCATACAACACATGTATATCATAGCATTGAAAAATAATCAACCATCAACCAAAGTGCACTACACTGTATAAGCATCAAATATAGACATTTAACGCTTATAGCAGCTTGTCAATCAATCGATCGACATATTTAATCAATCAGGATGAGTGAACTTCAAGTTTCATCCCAACACCCGTGTGGGGTTTCAAACAATCAAACACAGATTTTATTTGTGCAGTTGGGCGATGTGTGAAATTTATCGATCCAATCAATATCATTCAAATAAGTGTACATGAACAAACCGTCCGGTTTATAAATGAATATTTTATTTTATTCACTTCACGTTAAAAATTATATTTTTAACGATAAAACATTTTATTTCAATTTATGAATTTCTATTCAGTTCATTCGTTAAATAAAATGCTATTTTTATTTTTCTAACTTATTTTAGAAAATTTCGGCGGCATAACGGCACGATACTAGAAACGGGACAAGGCCTAGCCTTATCCCCGGTCTAGTGAAGGCCCACGCCATTCACTCATCAATCAAATTCACTTTCGTTATGCAAACCACAAAATTTGGAGTAAGGGTCTAACCTAGCCTTACTCCTTCGCCTTATAACGGCGCACGTCTAATCCTAACCAATTTATCGATTCGATTTTTCATACCACAAATCACATTCAAACCAATATCACAATCAATCACCAAACAGTCAAACAAACAAGTCCATGGTCTGTGGACGGGTGTCGGGTGCTACTAAGCACCGTCTGCATCCTAGTATATATATAACTAGAAAAATTAAATTGAAAGGTGAGAAGTTCTCACCTATAGCTATCCAGCTCCACGGCACTTCATTTGCAGGAAATCTTCATCGCTATCACATCTTCGCCATCTTCGTTGCCCGTAGCCACTACATATATTAAAATCACACATTTTTATATTTCGATGTCTTTAAAATAAAAATCACATTTTTATTTATTCCCTTTCAATTTAAAAATCATATTTTTATATTCACTTCAAATATTCAAAAATCGAATTTTCATTCAATTATACAATATATAAAAATCGACTTTTTATCACTATGTCAAATAGATAAAAAAAAAATATTTTTATCACGCTATTTTCCATATACAGATTTCGCCTTTATAAAACATAGACTTCGCCTTTTCAAATTTAAAGATTTCATCTTTATAAAAATCTCATTTTTATTTTTCTACACATATAAAGGTGATATTTTTAATATTCTTATCATGTAAAAATTATATTTTTAACTCTCTACCTGACCAAAAATCATATTTTTACATCCTTTATATAGTAAAGATTATATTTTAATACTTTAAAAATATAAATATCATATTTTTAATTCTTTAAAAATATAAAAATCATATTTTTAACTTTTCAATATAATAAAAATCAATGCTTTTCTAATTTAAAAATCAATGCTTTTATCGAATAGAATAATAACTAAAGTTGAAAAATAAATTAAAAATAAAAATAAACTTACTGGAATCGGAGAGGAGGGGGCTTTACTGTCGAAGGCTCGGGACTGGGGGGGTCACGGTCTTCAATTGGAAGAAGAGGAGTGGGAGACAGAGGAAGGAGGCAGAGGGGTTCGATGGTGCGCTGATGGTGGCACAGCGATGGTGTAGGCGGAGGCGCAGGTGGCTCGTCGGTTCTGGGGCTTCAACGAGGCGGAGGGGGTCGATTCGGGGGGGGAAGGCTTCGTCTTGGATCGAACTGGTGAGGGTGGGGGTTCGCGTTCTGAGGGGGAGGCGGCGGCGATGGCTACGGGGGGGGGGGGGGGCGATCGACGTTAATCGCCTGGGCGATTTAGTTTTTTTTTTTTTTTTTTTTTTTTTCCTTTTTTCTTTTCCTAATTTCTGAAAATGAGAATAGGGGGGGTCGGCTGATAAGGAGGAAGGGTTTTTTTATTTTTTTATTTTTTTTTAATTTAATTATTTAATTCAATTCAATGTTGACTTTCTGTTTTAACTCGAAATCAAGCCCACCGACTGTCGCCCCTAGCTAATTACCCCCATTCCGAACACAATGGGATATATATCGCAAGCTGATTCGGCTGTTACAATCAGTTTTCGTTAAATTTACATTTAAATCACTATATTGAATTTTAAACGTACATTTCGAATTACCGGGGTCACATACTAACTCTATAAATTGCAGAAAAATATTTTCTAGCTTCGTATTGACGATACGGTCCTAACAAAACTAGTTTCGTCGAATTCTGAGACCGTTAGAAAAATGGCCAATTTCCAGTCGATTAAAATCAACTGAAATGGTCAAAACGCGTTTTCCTTTGCCACGCTCACATATTGATTCGAAAAATTATGAAATTTGGAACCTAGCAATAATTCAACATCACGGACCCAACAAAACTGGTTTCGTCGAAATCCGAGGTCGTTTGCAAAATGTCCATTTTTAAGGGCCTGAATTCCATAGCGACTATTCAGAAATTTCAACTGGACATATCTTTTGCTTCCCGCTATGAAATCTTGATTTTTCGGATACGTTGGAAAGATATTCACTATTAGATTCCATTATTTTTGGTTTCACTAAAATCCGGATTGTTTTGCACCCGGTATGTTCAATTGAAGTTTGAAATCGAATTATCGAACTACCGCGCCATTTTCAATTCTATTTATAATTATATATAAATATTTATATTCTAACGACGACGTATATAATATATACGTCGAATTATATTCAAAACAAATTTCTCGTTAATATTATTTAAAATAATTCATTTTAAATAATCAAAATTCGCTAAAATTGCCAAAATAAAAAATTTAAACTGGCCCAGATTTTACGGGTTGTTACAATCTCCCCCACTTAAAACTTTTCGTCCCCGAAAAGGAACAAAGTCGAAAGTGGTTTGATTATTCAGCTCTACGTTCGATCTGGCTTCCATTCTCCAACTCTTTAGTTTCTGAGAATTTTCAAAATTTCAAAAATTTGGCTAACACCCTAAATTTTTGAAAAATTTCGCCATAACCTCCCCTGCAATGGGAGCATCGGGGAATTTCAAATAGCTTCCCCGGTCCTTCAGATCTCAAAAAGAAAAAGAAAAAGACAAGCGGCTAGCCAATAGGCTCACAAAATCATCATCACCCAAACAAAACAGTAAATTATGTAATAAACATGTACCTATTTGTCGGGCAAACAAATTTTATTCTCTGCTCTAGCCTCCTTGCTATGACCTGTTCAAAGATATATATGTATATGCAAGCAAATGCAACCAATTTTCAATATAATTCAATATTTGGTTCAATTAGGCATAATGGTTCAAAATTAGCAAACAATTAAACAAGCAACACAAACATCAATCAATTAGTGAATTAGAGTTTCAAATTCATAATTTTGATACATATACAAAAATCAAATTTTTGATGCCAAATCACAACAATAGGCCCTATCTAATTTTTGGTTCTCACACCAGTCAATAGGAAATATATAGAAAATCACACTTTCGACACTCGAATATAAATGCTGATGATGATGCACCATCATCAATATCATCTTCGGGCGACTAGAGCGTGATGCTATATCTATCCAGTATATTAAAATTTCAAATACACGTGGATCAGACGTATACGCAAAATCTTTATATACTGGACTGTCCAAATCAATATAAATAAATAATCAACTACGAATAATTGATTTAACTTTTCAAAACAAAAATTTGTTTTCATTTTAAAAATATACTCTTCACACTCGTTCTAGGATACTACTGATCCCATCTCTAACGAGTCATTCTCATTGGATATTGCTAATCCAATATCTGATGAATTCTTTCGTATGTTTCTAATGTGTCTTGTTCTCTGAGCTTTGTAAACCAAAGCTCTGATACCAACTGTGAACACCCGTAACTTCCCCGTAAAGGAAAGTGTCGGATAGTTCGAGAACAAACCACAACAGAACGCATATAAAAGAACATTTCATTGTATATAACAACAATGCATCAGATTACAAGAATATACAGAGTATAAATGAATATTACACAGAAATATCAGAGATTTAAATTACATTTAAATACATAGCAGCGGAAAAATAATACAATACACCACTAGAAGTAGATATTCGGATACAAAGCTTTCCGGATATCCTTCCAGCTGTAAACCAGGATCCTGTGAATATAAATCTGCAAAACCAAAACTACTAGCTGCCCGTGTCAAAAATAAGGGCACCCAGAGTTTAGGTTAAAACAATAAACTCCAGGTCAGTCATGTGACTGGTGTGAGAACTAAAACAGTTAATCTTTATTTTAAAGTTAGGTAAATCAAGGGACCACGCCGTATAACACGGAACGGGTTTCCTCCCAAGAATACCAGTGCATAAAACAAACAGCGCAATGCTAAATAAAGAAAAATGAAGCTGTTATAAGACCCAGGTCCCATCACACAATGTAACGCAGTCGAGGATAGGGTTTTCCCTTATAACAGCCAAAGAATGCTTGATACGTTTAAAACAAATCATTTGATACTATTATAAGTGCATAGTGTATAAAACACTTCAAATCATAAGTATCAATCATAGGCGGCATGAATGCCCCATACCACTATGTCGCCATATATAGGTTTACAAATAAAACCGCAAATGTCACGTATTTGGAAATTGGATTTCCGTCTATGAACCGAGGCTAGGGGCAAGATCCTCAACCGATTCGAGACTGCCTAACCCGAGTCTCAGGCAAGCGCGCAGGCAAGCCTTGGATCGTCAGGGCCGGTCCACACGGAGTGGATTAAAATGCCTGAGCACTACGTTTCGCCGCCCTTTGGGGCGTAAGCGAGCCAACGAATGACTCCATCGGACCCGGATCGTCCGATCTAACCGAGGCGCCTCGCAACAGCAACAACCACATAAGTCAAACTCGTCAGGGCGTGTAAAACCACTGACGCCACTTCTAGCTAGGAGGAAACGCAGGCCCTCCCTGATGTCCGTCTCCCGTTTTTGGTTCATACCTGGTGTGAAACACGCGAGGTAAACGTTACACAAAGCTACGCCACAAAGGTCGTGCTTTGATCATCACCACAAGACTTTGCTTTTCAACAGAAGCCTTGATCATTTGCATCTTAGCATGATACACAGGCAAACCATCCTATGCAACCGATATCAGTCACACAGAATGAAATCCGATGTCAGACACACAGTCCATTTACAAGTCCGTCCTGGGTCTGAACGAAACCGGAGGCACCTAGTACCCCGCATATCCATCGATCTCCAAGTACGTCTGGACGATCACTAACTGTTTCCATCTTCTTGGGTGTACAGCCCAATCAAGATCATCAGTTATCCCCCAAACGACGTGAAGACCTCCGGTCTTCGACCATCGTCTTCATCTTCGACTTATCGTCGCATCAGTTATTCAGAATGGGATAAACCCGGTCTTTCCGAATAACTCGCGTATATTTTAAATAAGTGTTACACAAACACAACATACGCCTCATTCCAATTCATTAGTCACTAACCATAAATTAATCAAGAGAATAATTCCCCAAATATTAACCCCGAAGGCCGAAACCAACATCAGATCAATATCCAGAAAACCATTCTGCTTGGCTAACCGACAGTTAGTTTCTAAATTTCACGTTCAAATCTAATTAAAGATTTAACTATCGCCTGGAGCAAAACTGGTGATACTCCATTCTCGATCTTTTCAATCTAATTAAAGATTCATTAAAACTCCACTTAGTTTTAATCATTATCTGGGTTAAAGAATCAGTGTCATTTAAAACACGGTTCACGATAAACCCAAAATCACATTCATTAATTATCGGGTTAAAGAACGAGTGTTATTTAAAACACTGTTCACGATAAACCCAAAAATCAATATCAATTCAATTCCAATTAAATATTATTTAATTGGTACACTTCATTAAATCTAAATAAAAAGATTTAATCTTCTCTCAACTGGGTTCAAGAACAGTGTTAGTGAAGACACCATTCACGACAAACCCAAATCACATTCATTAATTATCGGGTTAAAGAACAAGTGTTATTTAAAACACTGTTCACGATAAACCCAAAAATCAATATCAATTCAATTCCAATTAAATATCATTTAATTGGTACACTTCATTAAATCTAAATAAAAAGATTTAATCTTTTCTCAACTGGGTCCAAGAACAGTGTTAGTGAAGACACCATTCACGACAAACCCAAATCACATTTGATATTAAATACAAGGCTCTGAATAGAAAATATATCGGCCTATATTCAATATCAAATTCTATGATTAACAAATGTCGTATTGGAAATAACGATATAAAAATATATCTTTCAAATTTCCATAACAACACCTGTATAATCACGAATTCCAACATCGAAATATTCCGAAGACAATTTCGATTCAAATCCACTCCAATGCAATCATTGGAAATTTTGGTTATTTTCAAAACCCTTTTCGAATTCAATTTATTTATTTAAAAATAAATAGAATTTTAATTCTAGTTCAAAACTAGTTCATTTCGATAAAAATCTATTTTTATCCTTTCAAATAGGGAGTTTTTCATCCCAATTCTTCACAAATCATTTCTTATGATTTAACACAAATTATGACTATTTTTAATAATTTTATCAAGGCCCGTACGGTCGATTTCCATTAACGGCCATCGAACTGCACTTACAGCGACCTTTTTTTGAATTTGATTTGGACGTATCTCCAAATCCAACCGTTAGATTTCAAATTTCTAACTTTCATTAGAAAGCTCTTTTCGATACGAACCCAACGGTTCCGGTTTTAGGAGAATCTGACGGTCGGATCTCCCGCAATGTCCGTTTGAAATAAATGGTCGAAATTCACGAACTGCCGCGGCGCGGCGCGTTCTATTCAGGCCATTATATTATATATATAATATATATAATATATACTTCGTCGATTTCTATTTAAAACGAATTATATAAATAGTTTTAAAATCGTTTCAAAACCTATTTCAACTTCCATTTCAATTCAAAGCAAAATTGAATTCTTCTTTATAAATTCGTTTCAAAATTCATTTCTATTCAATTCGAATTTCAATTCAATTTGGATTCATTTCAATTCGCTTTCAATTCCATTCATTTCGAAATCGTTTTCAATTCATTTTGAATTCGTTTTCAATTCAATTCATTTCGAAATCGTTTTCAATTCAATTCATTTCGAAATCGTTTTCAATTCATTTTGAATTCGTTTTCAATTCAATTCATTTCGAAATCGTTTTCAATTCATTTTGAATTCGTTTTCAATTCAATTCATTTCGAAATCGTTTTCAATTCAATTCATTTCGAAATCGTTTTCAATTCATTTTGAATTCGTTTTCAATTCAATTCATTTCGAAATCGTTTTCAATTCATTTTGAATTCGTTTTCAATTCAATTCATTTCGAAATCATTTTCAAATCGATATAAATATCGTTCACGTCAAAATGGCGTCCATACACGGCTTCATGAATTTCTATTTTCAAATATTCTATTTCAAATATTCTATTTCAAATATTTCTTTTTCAAAATAGTTGTTATTATCAAAATATTTCGTTCAACACATGACCAATCTCAATGAATGAGTACTGTCAACACATGAACTTTTATTTTATAATATTCTTTATTTTTCAAATTGGAATGAGGCCCAATCAATTACCATATGAAGTTAATTATATGGATTTTCATACAACACATGTATATCATAGCATTGAAAAATAATCAACCATCAACCAAAGTGCACTACACTGTATAAGCATCAAATATAGACATTTAACGCTTATAGCAGCTTGTCAATCAATCGATCGACATATTTAATCAATCAGGATGAGTGAACTTCAAGTTTCATCCCAACACCCGTGTGGGGTTTCAAACAATCAAACACAGATTTTATTTGTGCAGTTGGGCGATGTGTGAAATTTATCGATCCAATCAATATCATTCAAATAAGTGTACATGAACAAACCGTCCTGTTTATAAATGAATATTTTATTTTATTCACTTCACGTTAAAAATTATATTTTTAACGATAAAACATTTTATTTCAATTTATGAATTTCTATTCAGTTCATTCGTTAAATAAAATGCTATTTTTATTTTTCTAACTTATTTTAGAAAATTTCGGCGGCATAACGGCACGATACTAGAAACGGGACAAGGCCTAGCCTTATCCCCGGTCTAGTGAAGGCCCACGCCATTCACTCATCAATCAAATTCACTTTCGTTATGCAAACCACAAAATTTGGAGTAAGGGTCTAACCTAGCCTTACTCCTTCGCCTTATAACGGCGCACGTCTAATCCTAACCAATTTATCGATTTGATTTTTCATACCACAAATCACATTCAAACCAATATCACAATCAATCACCAAACAGTCAAACAAACAAGTCCATGGTCTGTGGACGGGTGTCGGGTGCTACTAAGCACCGTCTGCATCCTAGTATATATATAACTAGAAAAATTAAATTGAAAGGTGAGAAGTTCTCACCTATAGCTATCCAGCTCCACGGCACTTCATTTGCAGGAAATCTTCATCGCTATCACATCTTCGCCATCTTCGTTGCCCGTAGCCACTACATATATTAAAATCACACATTTTTATATTTCGATGTCTTTAAAATAAAAATCACATTTTTATTTATTCCCTTTCAATTTAAAAATCATATTTTTATATTCACTTCAAATATTCAAAAATCGAATTTTCATTCAATTATACAATATATAAAAATCGACTTTTTATCACTATGTCAAATAGATAAAAAAATATATTTTTATCACGCTATTTTCCATATACAGATTTCGCCTTTATAAAACATAGACTTCGCCTTTTCAAATTTAAAGATTTCATCTTTATAAAAATCTCATTTTTATTTTTCTACACATATAAAGGTGATATTTTTAATATTCTTATCATGTAAAAATTATATTTTTAACTCTCTACCTGACCAAAAATCATATTTTTACATCCTTTATATAGTAAAGATTATATTTTAATACTTTAAAAATATAAATATCATATTTTTAATTCTTTAAAAATATAAAAATCATATTTTTAACTTTTCAATATAATAAAAATCAATGCTTTTCTAATTTAAAAATCAATGCTTTTATCGAATAGAATAATAACTAAAGTTGAAAAATAAATTAAAAATAAAAATAAACTTACTGGAATCGGAGAGGAGGGGGCTTTACTGTCGAAGGCTCGGGACTGGGGGGGGTCACGGTCTTCAATTGGAAGAAGAGGAGTGGGAGACAGAGGAAGGAGGCGGAGGGGTTCGATGGTGCGCTGATGGTGGCACAGCGATGGTGTAGGCGGAGGCGCAGGTGGCTCGTCGGTTCTGGGGCTTCAACGAGGCGGAGGGGGTCGATTCGGGGGGGGGAAGGCTTCGTCTTGGATCGAACTGGTGAGGGTGGGGGTTCGCGTTCTGAGGGGGAGGCGGCGGCGATGGCTACGGGGGGGGGGGGGGGGGGGGCGATCGACGTTAATCGCCTGGGCGATTTAGTTTTTTTTTTTTTTTTTTTTTTTTTTTTTCCTTTTTTCTTTTCCTAATTTCTGAAAATGAGAATAGGGGGGGTCGGCTGATAAGGAGGAAGGGTTTTTTTATTTTTTTATTTTTTTTTAATTTAATTATTTAATTCAATTCAATGTTGACTTTCTGTTTTAACTCGAAATCAAGCCCACCGACTGTCGCCCCTAGCTAATTACCCCCATTCCGAACACAATGGGATATATATCGCAAGCTGATTCGGCTGTTACAATCAGTTTTCGTTAAATTTACATTTAAATCACTATATTGAATTTTAAACGTACATTTCGAATTACCGGGGTCACATACTAACTCTATAAATTGCAGAAAAATATTTTCTAGCTTCGTATTGACGATACGGTCCTAACAAAACTAGTTTCGTCGAATTCTGAGACCGTTAGAAAAATGGCCAATTTCCAGTCGATTAAAATCAACTGAAATGGTCAAAACGCGTTTTCCTTTGCCACGCTCACATATTGATTCGAAAAATTATGAAATTTGGAACCTAGCAATAATTCAACATCACGGACCCAACAAAACTGGTTTCGTCGAAATCCGAGGTCGTTTGCAAAATGTCCATTTTTAAGGGCCTGAATTCCATAGCGACTATTCAGAAATTTCAACTGGACATATCTTTTGCTTCCCGCTATGAAATCTTGATTTTTCGGATACGTTGGAAAGATATTCACTATTAGATTCCATTATTTTTGGTTTCACTAAAATCCGGATTGTTTTGCACCCGGTATGTTCAATTGAAGTTTGAAATCGAATTATCGAACTACCGCGCCATTTTCAATTCTATTTATAATTATATATAAATATTTATATTCTAACGACGACGTATATAATATATACGTCGAATTATATTCAAAACAAATTTCTCGTTAATATTATTTAAAATAATTCATTTTAAATAATCAAAATTCGCTAAAATTGCCAAAATAAAAATTTTAAACTGGCCCAGATTTTACGGGTTGTTACATTGTAGCATTTAGATTTGGTGAAACGACTGCTTTTATATGTTCAGGAAATTAATTATAAACGTCGTAATATTTATTTTGACCATCACATACTGATTGCTCTATATTCGATATTTGATGCTAGGAAAAAAAAATATTATGGAGTAGTTAAACTCATATTCTTACTTTTTTGATACTAGCTGTGAACTGTTATTGATTTTAAGCAAGCTGTATATGTTTATCGTACAGCTATATTTGATGATGATAGAATAAAGTTTGGATTATCAGTATCATTTGGCTAACATGTATATTGATAATAAGTTGCATGTACATCTGTACTGGGATTATCAACATGTTACGATAATATCTTAGTATAGACTTTAAGCAAGCTGTAAAAAATGTTGCATCTAATTACATCTAATGCTTGCCTCCATTTTGATTTTTTATAGATACTGTTCATCCCAGTAGAAGCCCAAAGCAAAGC
The DNA here is from genome assembly GCA_030737875.1 of Allium sativum. Classification (NCBI taxonomy): domain Eukaryota; kingdom Viridiplantae; phylum Streptophyta; class Magnoliopsida; order Asparagales; family Amaryllidaceae; genus Allium; species Allium sativum. The sequence continues at coordinate 715,233,451 of CM060922.1, forward strand.
CCAAATATATTTATTTTTAAGATAACCTGGAAGCATTTCTTTCTAAACACAATCAGGACTTTCCCCAAACGAATGAAATACAACTAAACCGAAAGTATATCAGAAAGGAAAAGAAAATGCGCAATTTGAAATTGCATTCGGAGTTAAAGGTGGAAGCAAGTCAGAGTTCGTAGTCGGAATTAGTGAGTTTGGGTTATGCTCGCTGTCGTGGTGCTGAGATATGATTGGTGGTCGCATTTTATTCATGGAGGTTGGTCATGGTTCTGGTGGTCTGTTTCTGCATAGATGGTCGCAGTGGCAGTGGCAATTTAGATGGGGTTTGTGGATACGACGATAGCTTCGTGAGTGATTCGGCGATTTGGTATTTAATTTTGCTTAGTGAAATCGGGTCAGGTGATGGCTTATTGAGGTGATTGTGGGCAGGTAGTGGTTATTTTAGGTTGCGGTTATTTTATTAGCAGTTGTTTTTGAATTGTGATCGATATGAAGTTATCTGAAATTATAGAACTGGTGACAGTGGCAAGTTAGTTTGATGGTATTAGTGGTGATGCATGCAGTTTGCACAGTGATTGGATGGTTCGGCATGATGTGGTGACTGTTCTGCATGAGGAATTAGTTGTATTTGAAGGTTTGCACGCTAAATAATATTGCTTTGTAATCCATTTTTGGTTAGGCCATTAGCCAAAGTTTACTTAAAGATATCTGTATTCATTTAAGATGACACACTTGATTTATTAGCTACATAGGTTTTTGGGACACCGACATGTACAACACCATCCAAATATATATGTGGTACCAGGTACTTTTTAGGACCTGCTTTAACTATGTAATAAGTATCAGAAATGAGAACAATTGGGTTGATTTCATGGATTCCATATGTAAAGAATAATTGTTCAACAGGTATATGACTTTTTAATTCTTTTTTTGATTTGTTGAACTTCTATTCAATTAGGAGAAATCTTCCGCACTGAGATATTGTTTATTAAATTATGCTCCAGACTAATATGATCGCACTTCTTATGTAGATGAATATTATCTATTATATAGTATGTAAAGGGAATATGGGATAGAGTTGTGCTACATTACGAAAGACATGCTGACATGGTTTAGCATATAAATTTTAGGTTCATCTTTTTACCGCTTTGAAATGTGGAAAGAATACACCAAATTGTATGTATCATAATGAAAGTAAATGCAATGTCTGATGTGCTACTTTTAGTTTGTTTCATGATTTTGTCCATGACCATTCCAATGATTTTGACTACTATTTATCAAATATCATTTACTGAGGTCCTTACGTACCATTTACATTAGTGTGTTTTGTTTTACCCATTTACAAGTTGTTAATATGCTTAAGAGAAGATGAAACATGACTTTGGCCCATTTATTATATATTTGTACGAAGGACTAGCTGCTTGCTTTTCCTGTTAACATTTTAAACTAAATGTTGTTAAGCCCTTACCTTGCTATCCAAAGTTTCATTTTCTGGTTTCCTCAGAAACATGAATATGCTTGGTGTTACTATGCGCTGGTGTTGCTATATTTCTAACCAGTTAGTATCAGATAGTGTGAAATATTGACAACTGGATGGTTAGAATGTTATCTATTCAAGTTAAAATTTAAACACTCAACTCTCTGCATTGTTTCTTTATATCATACATAACCTTTACGCTGTACACGGACCACATTAATTACATCAAATGCCGTGAATATTTGACTTTATATTTTCTATTAGATGAACCTGTGTTAACTAATGAATTACTTAAATTAGTGGGCATGCAGAGAAACATAATAAGTAACAACTAAATATTTCATAGAATAGTCTTCTTTTATGTAAATCCATTATCATTTCAAAAAAGTAGTTACATTTTGCATTCTTAGCGGCCACTTAAAACATATTTATTAATGTCTGTCAACGCTATTTAATAAAAAAATCAAAATAACTTCAGTGCATAAATATACAATTTTCATTGCTAACGATACCTAACAATGAATTGCTATATGTATTCTATGGTGAACCGTGTGCGTAGCACGGGTTCATACTAGTTTAATACTAAAGCTACGAAGAACCGATTTGTTGTAAACATTTTAAATATTGGACCACATAACTAAAATTACCAAAAAAGTTTATTGTAATATTTAAACAAATACATGTATACATTTATTTAAATATTAATGAACTTTACATAGTATAATCTCACACGTTTATATAAGAACCTCGAAACTTTTGCAAATCATCAATCATTTTGAAAATGGAATCAAAATTCTATCAAAGGGCATTTGTGTTGGTAACAATCCTTCCTTGTTTAGCGTCTGTTAGCAATGCTGGCGTATGTAAAACGATATGCAATACACTCTGTGGCATTGCAATACCTATTGAATCTATTTGCGATATGACTTGCGAATTTACTTGCGATGCTGGTCCACTTCATATTCCTTGCAATGTCCATTGTGTTGCTGCAAACTGCATTCCTCACTTTTGTAAGTACAAATTTATATTAAAATGAAAAGTGTAAATTTGTTTACATATTTTTGACACAATCTTTTAGTTGCATTCTATTTCAGCATTTTTAGATTTAACTAAGTTATTAGTTTGTCACTATATTATAATTTTAAGACCATATCATTTTACATAAAATTTAGGTCTTGGTACAAGAAAGAGAACCTATCTTGTGTTCTTCACTTTCCTTATCCTACTAAATTTACTAAAGAATTTATTTTTCTTTTCTTATTTTGGCAGCTAAAGGGATCGAAACTTGCGTGGAAAATTGTTCAAAAGGCTGCAATAAATGAAAGTTAAAGTTCTTATCAAAAGATTGGAGATTGTAATAAATGAATGTTAAAACATTTTTACACATCACATGATTATGTTTGATTTTACAGATGTTGGATTATATGAATGTTTATTAATATAAAATATGTTGTGCTTATGTTCTCATATAAAGCTTGTAAAATTTGTACTTGGGGTCATACATATGGTTCACAAAAAGGTAATTAGTTATAGTAAAATGATCACATGTTGCATGACACAAAAATCAAATTACATTTAAGACATAGCATTGGTGTTTCCCAAAATTCTATTTAATCCATTAAAATGTAAGTTAAAAGAAGGAAAATAGAAAAAGAACCCATACATGTAAACAAACAAGTTGTGATATGCATTGTGATAAATAAAATGTGAACAATGGTTAGAATGTAGATAAGTATAAAAATTAGTCACATGATGTATCTGTTGTAGCGGAATTGCATCACTTACAAGGACATAATTTGCTTATTGTGACTAAGCAGAATCATCCTAAAATTAAATATATTATCCAAAAAGAATTTACACTACAAGATATCATTTAGTTCTACGTTTAATGATAAAGTATTATTCTAATAAGAAGATTTTTTACTCTTTCCATAGTATATTAAGGGGAAATAAGGTCTCCTTTTCTATTTGAACAAGTGTATATCCGTGCTTTGCTGTAACGACCCAGAAAATCAGAACCAATTTAAATTTTTTAAATTGGCTAAAATAATGGATTTTAAATATTTAAAATAAATATTTTAAACAATAGCAATGAAAAGTGGGTTTGATCGATGTTTGAAAATGAATATAATTAATTCTAATTATAAACAAGGCCTGAAATGGCGCTATAGTTTCAAAATTTGAATTCAAACTTTGTCGGACTGTACCGGGTGCAAAACAAAGAGGATTTGAGCGAAACCAAAAATATTTAAATCTTTTAGTGAATACCTTTCTAACGAATCTGAAAAATCAAATTTTCATAACGGAAAGCAAAAGTTATGGCCAAATGAATTTTCAGAAAGGTCGCTATGGAATTTATATAGCCCGTGAAATTAGCCATTTTGCATACGACCTCGGAATTCGAAGAAACCACTTTTGTTGGATCTGGGATGTGAAGTTATTGCTAGGTTTCAAATTTCATAATTTTTTAAGCTAGTATGTGAGCGTGGCAAAGGAAAACGTTTTTTGGTCAATTATAGTTAAATTGGATCGACCAGAAATGGGCCTTTTTGCAAACGGTCTCAGAATTCGACGAAACTTGTTTTGTTGGGACCGTATCATCAAAACATAGCGAGATGTATTTTTCTGGAATTTTTCAAATCAGTTTGTGGCCCTGGCAAATTGAAATGTACGTTCAAATTGAATATTGAATGATATATATTTTAATTTGAAGGAAAACTGACTGAAACAGTCGAATGGGCCTACAAAATATATCCCATTATGTTCGGAATGGGGGTAAAATGCTAGGGACGACAGTCATTGGGTTTGGATTGGGGTTCGTGTGTAAAATGGGTATTTTTGGAATTTTAAAATGGGTATTTTTGGAATTTTAAAAGTCATAAATAAATAAATAAATAAATAAATAAAATCCTATTTTTATTACCTATATGAACTATATAAAATAGTAGTGTTTTGAAATGAATTGTTTTATAATAAAAATCACATTTTTATTATATACATGAATAGTTAAATATAGTGAAGTGTTGAAATAGAAGACAGTTAGATAAAAATATATTTTTTATCAAATGTATGAAAAGAATGTAGCTTTGAAATCGAAGAATCGATATATATATATATATATATATATATATATAAATAGAATTAAAATATATCGAATAACGACGCTGCAGTTCGTATTTTGAAACCGTGATTTCAAACTATTATACCGGGAGATCCGACCATCGGATTTTCCTAAAATCGCAACTGTTGGGTTCGCCTTGTAAATATCTTTCCAACGGCACCAACTTTGTAAAACTCCAACGATTGGATTGTCTGGAATGTTCAATTCAAATCTGAAGAAAAACAGCGCCAGAATCGATTATATTTATATATATATATATAAATATAATTATATTTAATCGAATAACGACGCTGCAGTTCGTATTTTGAAATCGAAACGTCAAACGATTATACCGGGTGATCCGACCGTCGGAATTTCCCGAAACTGGAACCGTTGGATTCGTTTTGAAAAGATCTTTCTAATGATGTAAATTTTGTGATGATCCAATGGTTAGATTTTCAGATATGTGTAAATCAAATCAGAAGAAAAACAGCGCCACGGTCGCGTTATGGCCCGAAGCGTCGTTTTGAATATATTGCCTATTTTGAAATAAATAAAAATATCAATAAATTGTTATAAAATATTATAAACGATATGGATGTGATTTAGAAATTAACTGAAGGTTGGCTAAGTCGAATGGTTTCCTGGGTGTTGATCTGATGTTGGTTTCGGCCTTCGGGGTTAATATTTTGGAAATCGTTCTCTTATTGATTGACGGTTAGTGACTAATGAATTGAAATGATGCGTGTGTATGATAGTGTTACACTTGTTTATTATATACGCGAGTTGTTCAGAAAGACCGGGTTTACCCCATTCTAAATAACTGAATCGACGATAAGTAATCGAAGATAAAAACGATGGTCGAAGACCGGAGATCTTCACCTCGTTTGGATGGTAACCGAGGTCCTGATTGGGAGGCATCCCGAAATATGGATAATGAGTGGTGATCGTCCAGACGTACGTGGTGATCGATGGGTTTGCGAGGTATATAGTGCCTCCGGTTTTGTTCAGACCCAGAATGGACTTGTAAATGGACTGTGTGTCTGACATTGGATTTTATTCTGTGTTGATTGATCTCTGTTAAATATACATCTGTTTGGCGGCAGAGAATTTATTCTTTTGCTTAACGCCCTTCTCTGAAACGCACAGTATTCAGAGGTTGTATATCGATGGACATCAGTCGCATGGCATGAATTGCTAGTATGGCATGCCCAAGTGGAAAATGGTCAGGGCTTCTGTTGAAAAGCAAAGTCTTGGGGTGATGATCAAAGCACCGCCTGTGTGGCGTAGCTTTGTGTATAACATGAAATCGCAAGCCTCACACCCGGTATGAACCAGAAACGGGAGAAAGGACCTCAGGGAGGACATGCGTTTCTTTCTAGTTAGAAGTGGCGTCAGTGGTTTTACACGCCCTGACGAGTTTGACTTATGTGGTTGTTTCTGTTGCGAGGCGCCTCGGTTAGATCGGACGATCCGGGTCCGTTGGAGTCATTCGTTGGCTCGTTTACGCCCCATAGGGCAGGGAAACGCATTGTTCAGGCATTTTAATCCACATCATTGGACCGGCCCTGACGATCCAAGGGCTTGACTGAGTACTTGCCAGTGGCTCAGGCTAGAGAGTCACGAATTCGGTAAGGACTATCTTTTGCCTTGGTTCAGGACGGAAATCCAATTTCCAAATACGTGACTGAGCGGTTTTGATTGTATACCTATATATGACGACATAGTGGTATAGGGCATTAATGCCATCTATGATTGATAGTTATGATTTGAAATTGTTTTTAAAACATATAAACACTAGCAATAATATCAAATGCTTTTGTTTTATTCGTATCAAGCATATTTTGGCCATTATAAGGTAAAAACTCTATCCTCCGGTTTGCGTTGCATTGTGTGATGGGAAGCGAGTCTTATAATGGCTTCATTTTTATAAAAAGAATTGCGATGATTAAAAGAATGATTTGTTTTAAAGCACTGGCAATCCCATGGAGTAAACCCGTTCAACGAAAGTGGCGTGGTCCTGTGATTAGCCATAGTATAAATGTGTTGAGTAGATTTCTCATACCAGTCCCATGACTGACTCATAGTTTGTTTCACTTTCAAACTCGGGTGCCCATTTTTCTACACGGGCAGCCTTGTATTCAGGTTTAGCTGACTTTCTCTGGATAGTTGGAGCTGAAGGTGGATTCTATCATTTATCTCTTTTTATGCTGTTCAGCTCCTATTGTACATTATGTTTGTTTTTCTGCTATAGACATATATGTATAGTTGAACTGTATTTGTACTAAGTAAGATCCTATATACTGTGTAACTCTGATGATTATTCGTATCCAGTATATTCTATTGTTCATTATCTGGTGTATTTATTTAATTCTGTTCTGCTATTATCTGTTTCTGTGTTATATTCCAAAGTTTACCCTTGTCTCCGTCACTACAGGGTTCGGTGTCGTCTCAACGTGGTATCAGAGCTTTGGTTAAGCTTAGTATGGAATATAACATATGAATGAACTCGTCAGAAATAGAACTAGTAGTGTTCTAGGATGGGTAACTCATTATAGATAGGATCAGTAATATCCTAGTATGAGTAAAGCAGAATGAAATTACACCTCGATAGACATATTTACATTGAAGTATGTGTTTCTATATTTTAAATTATCTTTTCTGTGACCTGACACTTGATCTACCATTTGCAGAAGTACTAGAAAAATGAGTGTTAGAAACAGGAGAAATACAGAACCCGATCTAGAGGCTCTATTAAAGAGATATCGAAATCTGAATGGAGTACAGTTCTCGGGCAATGAATCTATTATTCAGACTCAAGCTTGGATGAGTTCTGTCGAAAGAATTTTTGAGCGTATCCAGCTGAGAGATGACCAGAAATGGTTAGTAGCATCTTGGGCACTCAAAGAAGAAGCTTTAATCTGGTGGGAAACAATCATCAATGATAATCCAGAAGGTGATATCACCTGGGATAGATTCAAAGTGATTTTCCTAGAAAGATTTACTCCTCCTGAAGCGACGGAGCGATTATGTGATGAATTTTCTTATCTAATACAAGGAGATATGACCATCCCAGAATATCATAAGAAATTCAACGAACTTGCTCACTTTGCTCCTCATCTGATTCAAGATCCAAAGAGGAAGAATCTGAGATTTATTCATGGCTTGCAAAGGAGATATCAGAATAGTGTAATGAGGAATGTAAAATTTCCTTTCTCTGAAATGATTTATATGGCCTATCAGTACGAAGATCTCCTGTAACGACCCGGTTTTTGAGCGACTTTGCTTATCGACATAAGCTCGATGTCGATAAGCAAAACATCGAAAAATCCTGGTAATTAGTGAAAGAAATTAGAGGGTGAGGAAAGATAAGATAGAAAATTAGAATAGAAGAAGAAGAAGAACACAACATCAGAGTAACACGAATCTCACAGCGGAACGAATAACATATAATATATATATAACATAACTTGAAATATACATCTGTACTTGAATATACATCAATATCAAAGTACATCACTTACAACACAGCAGAAATAACTATAACTATATGATCCTGAAGCCTCCTGCTCCAAGCTCTTCCAGTATATCTGTAAATTCCCGACTACTTGACTGCCCGTACAAATTTAGGCACCCAAGAGTTTAGGGAAAACAACAAAGTAAACTCCGGGTCAGTCATGGGACTGGTATGAGTAAACAGTTTAAAACAGTTTCAGAAAACTAAATGATATCTCATAAGACCACGCCGTATAACACTGAACGGGTTTTTCCCTTATGAAAATCCAAACACTTGACTTATCTTTATATCAAAACTCTTTTGATATTATAATAATGTCTAAATCAAGTAAATAACAATCTAGTGGAACGTTTGCATCTCACGTTCCACATATATATACAATCAAAACCACAAGCACGTATTGCGTAATGGATTTCCAACTATGACAAGGTATGGAACCACCTTCCGCTGGTATATCTCTAGAGGAGAATACACCGAGTTCAACAAGAACATCTTGCAACTCATCCACACATGACCGACCACTCATTTCGCTTGAGTGTATCGAATGTATATCACCAACGGTTGGGATCAGCAACCGTTTCCCGAATGGGACAGCATCGACAATAGATTTTTAGAAGTAAATGAAACTCTAGATCAGGTGATTATACACCCTAATAGGTGCGACCTACATAGTCATGCTGCTTGCCCGATTTCTGTCATTTACCGGATGTTGAGGCTAGAAGCTACGCTTTATCATCACACCAGATTCACTTCGAATGTCACATCGTCAGATCCATCGAAAATCACTAATTGACGTCTACAACAGTACATTACGTGTCAGCTAAAAGAAGTTTCCTCCTCCGCTTCCACTCTTGGTACAGTTGAAGAAATCAATGTACGTGACCTTTCTGGAAATACTCTGTCAGACATTCATCCATACAAGTCACCCAGGAACAGGATGAACCGAAGGCACAATTTCTATTAATAGAAAAAGTCCTTGCACTCAACTCCATCTTCGATTATCTTTATATAATCTGATTCGCACGCTACTGCCAATACGGAGTGGTTCTTGGATAATAATCCAACTGGTCTCTCCATATTGACAACGATGGTCAAAACTTCGATAGTCTGTGATTTAACTATCAAATAAAAACAAGTGTTTCGATAGTCGATGATTTAACTATCGAATAAAACAAGTGTTCATCCAAACATCCAACAATCACTGAACCTTTAATTAATATTCCATTAATTAAATCTCTTTTCTATTTCTTTATCAATATTTGTTAATCAAATATTTTCAATAACTATATTGGCCTTTTACGTTATTTGGAAAACATTTCCGAATATCGCCTTCTTTTAATTTTCTAAACTTTAGAAAATATATGTTATTTATAATTGGAAAATATTCCAATTACTTATCTCTTTTCCAATCTCGTTTATTTCTATACTTAGAAAATAATCTATATTCTATTTCCAAGCTTACATTTCATTTGGGTTAAAACAGATGCTGTGTAAAACATCGTTACGACAACCCAAATACAGTATTTAACTAATTCTTATTCCACATTGATCTTCGAGCCTGAATCTTGCTACTTATCGGTATATCATGAAATCAACCAAGTTGGGGTATAATTACCTCTCAGACCTTAACTGAATAACATTTAACGTCAAAACAGACAAGACTACTTACTCAAATAATCAATACCATACAACTGATTATTCACCTTCAAACACATATACATTTTCTCTTTTTATTCTTACTAGATTTTATTCTTATACTTCCTTTTTGATTATACTATTCAATTTCTAAGTTCGTTTTCTTATCGACTTCTATATAATTTGATATGTTAATTTCTAACTATCAAATTATCTTAAAAATATTCTATCTCCTTAAATTCCCGGAAAAATTCGCCATAACCTCCTTTGTACCGGGAGCATCGGGAAATTTCAAATAGCTTTCCTGGTCCTTCTCATCTCAAAAAGAAAAAGAAAAAGCCAAGCGGCTTGCCGATACGGCGGATAAAATCTCATATATGAATTAAATACGTACCTTTTTGTCGGGCATTCTATTTATTTCACTTCTATACTTTATTCCATACCTGTCTCCTGTATGTCTATACCTGTCCAATCTATTTTAACTATACCAATCGTTTAAACTCAATTTGTTAATTAAATCTGTTACTTAACTTTTCAGTCTATTTCACCTTCATATTTGAACATGACATGTTCAAATATATTTTAACTGCATATTAACAAATTCTAATTATACTCATACTCTCGTTCCCTTATCGACTTCTCTATTCAAATTCCAATCAATTCTATTTGAATTCTTTTTATTTAAACTTCATTTGAATTCTATTTGCATCCCTATATTTAAACTTCATTTGAATTCTATATTCAAATTCTATAGTTAAACTCCATTTGAATTCGATTATTCAAATCTCTATTTCAATTCCTTATATTTAAAGACCATTTGAATTCTCTGCATTATTTATAAACAACGTTTATAAATTCAATTCAAATCCCATAATTTCATTTATAAACAATGTGATGACCCCAAACTTCCACTGGGTGAAAGTAAGGAATAATCATATGGAATACAACATAAATATAACAATACATATCACTGATACAACATAGCAGAGGAAATACCATAGAATAATAACATTATAGCAGCGGAAATATAATGTCATAAGCCACAGAATCCCAACAGTCACAGAATCCAAATTATTACATCAAGTTTGCAGAAATGAAAATAAGTTCCAACTCCAAATTAAGCTACAAGAAATGAAACAAGTCTAATGTATGAAAATAAAAAGATAAAAATGCAATGGAGGGAAATGATAGATATCTTCAAAGCTCCAAGTCATCACCTCTTCACAAAAGCAAATCCAAGCAAAATAATAAGCAGCTCCAAGACAAGACTCCAAGCAAAGAATGAACCTGTTTACTTGACTGCCCGTGAAGAAAAGAGGGCACCCGAGTTTGCAAAAAGGTGAAAAAAACTACGGGTCAGTCGTGGGACTGGTATGAGAATTCATAACTAGTTTAGTAATAATAATATGACAAATCCAAAGACCACGCCGCTAATGCGGAACGGGTTTACTCAATGGATTGTCGTGCATAATTTAAAGTGTCAGAACGTACAACATCGCAATGCTTTTTAGAAAAATGAAATCACCATAAGACTCAAGTCCCATCACACAATGCAACGCACACCAGAGGATAGAGTTTTCCCTTATGGTGATTATACATGCTAAATACGGCAAATACGAGTTTAATATTATTATTAGTGTACAATAAAAACATTTCAAAATAAATGTATCAATCCTAGGAAACATAGTACCCCATCCTACTATATCTCCATACTAGTAATACAATCAAAACCGCAGGGTCGTATTTGGGATTTGGATTTCCATCTGAGTCAAGGCTAGGGAGGAGCTCCTTACCGATTCGAGACACTCTAGCAATGCCCCAGGATTGGTACTCTGTCCAACCCTTGGATCCTGCAGGGCCGGTCCACACTTACTTTTGTGGATTAGTTATGCCTGAACACACGTTTCCCGATCCTTTTGGACCTATACTACGGCCAGTGGCGACCGCATAAACCGAGGCCTCGAACAATCCAACAACCACAATGAATAAATGCCAGCGCTGGTAGGTCCCTGGCACCACTCTAGCTAGAAAGAAACGTGTGCACTCCCTGCGTTCCCTTCTCCTGTTTTAGACTCCGCCGGTGTGTGAGGCTCGTGAAGTCACGTCATACACAAAGCTATGCCTAAACAGGCTATGCTTTGATCATCCCACAAGGCCTGCTTTTCAACAAGAAACCTTGATCATTGCATCTTAGTATGCCACACTGTCACTCCATACCATACCATTGCTTATCCATCAATACATAAATGGGTGTTAAGTAGAGAATAAATTCTCCACCACCAATATTTATATATTAACAGAAAATCAACAATATGATATATAACGAAGTACGATGTCAGACACACCATCCATTTAAACTTATGCTCTGGGTCTGAACGAAAGTCAAATCCGTTCAATCAACATGTTCATTCGGACAATGATCATGACCTTGACTTGGGAGCAAATCAATTCAAAGCCTCAATCGCTGTCTTCATGAGGGGAAGATTGACGGTCTTCATTAGTCGTCTTCTTCTTCAATTCTCATCGTCGTTTTGATTATTTGGAATGAGATTAACTCGGCCTTTCCAAATAATCTTCGTATATATATATATATATATTAAAAACTCTTCCTTATCGTTATTTCTAATTTATAACGATTATTTCCTATTTTATTTAATTAAAAATAATTAAATCTTTAATCAACTACGATTCAGATCAATGGCGATTTTGGCGCTGTTTTCAACCAATTTTGATTTTCACATATCTCAAAATCTAACTGTTGGATCATAACATATCTTATATCGTTTGAAAGAATTTTCCGAGACGGTCCTAACGTTTTTAGTTTTGGGAAAATCCGACGGTCGGATCTTCCGGTATATTCGTTTAAAGATAAGATTTCAAAACGCGAACTACCGCGCTTGATTCAATTAATTTTAATTATATTTATATATATAATATATAAATAAATCGTTTGTTCTCATTCTTATGTACATTTTCATTCTCTTATCTTTTCATTTACACATACCTGAAAATGCAATTTATAATTAGGCGAAGAATCATTCCTTTTAATTTATTTCATATCTCTATAATTTACCTTAAAATGTAAATTATAATTCATCGTACTATTTATTCCCTTTTCATCTTTCAATCATATTATGATTCTATTTACATTTAAAATATTCATTCTCTTTTGAGTGCATTCATAATTTCAATTACATCTAAAATGTAATTTTATTTTACGATGTAATTTTATTTTACGATGTAATTTTATTTTACGATGTAGTTTTCCTTCCTAATTACATATGAAAACGAAATCTTTATTTACATGATACATCCTTATTTTATTTTATAAAATAAAAATGTAAACTATCGTTTTTGCCACCTTCTTATTTTACTTACATTAAATAAAAGGTAAATTTCACCTACGGTGTAAATTCTTATATACATTACATAAATTAAAATGAAATCTTTTCCTACGGTGTATTTTTTCTTTTTAATTAACATTAAAAAAAAAATGTTACTCATCTTACGATCAAATTCTCTTTTTATTTACATAATAAAATGATGTAAATTTTCTACGGTATAAATCCTTTTTACAATTATATAATAATATAATGTAAATTAATCCTACAGTTAATTCTCTTCATATTAACATTATAAATAATGTTAAATTAACATGCGGTGTATTTCAATTATATTACATTATAAAATGATGTAAAATAGCATACGGTGGATTTTCTTTTTATTACATTAACAAAATGAATTTTTTTTCCTATGATGGAAATCCTCTTTTTATTACATTAATAAAAATGTAAATTTAACATACCATGAATTTTCTTTTATTTTACATTGAAAATAATGTAATTTAGCATACCGTGCATTTTCTTTTATTTAACATTATAGAAAATGTATATTCTAACATACGATGCATTTCTATATATTTACATTAAAGAAAAAGTAAAATTTAACATACGGTGAAATTCTAATCATTTACATTAAAGAAAATGTATACTTTTTTAATTACAATGTAAACACTACCTCTAATTCACATTGTAAAAATATAATTTCTAATTGCAATGTTATCCTACGGTGTAATTCCCTATATAATTCACGTATAAAAATGTAAATCCTGACATACGATGAAATTCACCTTTTAATTACAAAGGAAAATGTAATTTTTAACATAACATATCATTTCACTTTATAATTTACATATGAAAAAGTAAATTTTGACATACGATGGAATTTACCTTTTAATTACAAAGAAAAATGTAATTTTTCCTATACGGTGTAAATTCCTTAATATTGACATTAAAAATAAATGTTAATGTCATCCTACGGTTAAACTTCTTTTATTATATTAACATTAAAAATTTTAATGTCATCATACGATTGAATTTCTTTTAAATATTAACATTAAAAATGTTAATTACGTCCTATGGTGAAATTTCTTTTATTATATTAACATTAAAATTGTTAATTTCATCATATGGTGAAAATACTATTTTATTTTTGTAAATAAAAAGTAATTTTTATACATATCACATTCCTACTTTACTTTTACAATTAAAAAAAGTAAATTTTGTCATACAATGAATCTTCTCTATTAAGTACCATTGAAAATAATGTAGCTTATCCTACGATGTAAACTTCTTTTTATTTAACATAAATAAAATGTGCAATTCTCATACGGTGAAATCATTCTAATATTAACATTAAAAAAATGTTAAATGTTCATACAGTAAATTTTCTTTTTATATCCACATAAATAAAATGTGAAATTCTCATACGGTGTATATTTCCCATCTTATGTACATTAAAGATAATGTACATTTATCCTACAGTTGAAGTTTTTATAATATTAACATTAAAATGTTAATTACATCTTACGGTTGAAATTTTATAAAACTAACATAAAAACTATGTTAAGTTATAAATATGGTGAAATTACCTTTTTATTAACATTTAAAAACAATGTTAATTTTCCATATGTCACAAATACTTCTTATTTACATCAAAATAATGTTAATTTCTCTAACCATGTAAATTACGTATTGTTAACATCAGAATAAATGTTAATTTGTCATACAACGCAATTTACTTATTATTAACATTAACCAAAATGCTTAATTTGACATACGATTTAAATTCTTGTTCTTAACATTAACAAAAATGCTAAATTTGACATACGATGTAAATTCTTATTTTTAACATTAACAAAAATGTTAAATTTGACATACGATGTAAATTCTTATTTTTAACATTAACAAAAATGCTAAATTTGACATACGATGTAAATTCTTATCTAAATAACATATAAAAATGTTATTTTACTTTACATCGCAAAATTCATTCCTTTACTTACAATGCAAAAATAATCACTTTTATGTTTACAATGTAAAGATATCAACTTTTCATTTTGATAATGTAAAAATATCAACTTCTCTACTTTACAACATAAAGATATTAATCTTTCTATTTTACAATGTAAAAATATTATCTCTTCTATTATACAATGCAAAAAGATTGTCTTTTTATTTACCTCGTCGGATTTTCATCTTTTTGTTTTCAATATAAAAAGATTTGTCTTTTTATTTTAAGTATAAAAAGATCGTCTTTTATTTATTTATTTACATGGTCAAGTTTTCATCTTATTTTAATTTCACATAATAATATGTAAATTCCACCACAAGTCGCATTCCTATTTTATTTGGATCCCATAAAAAGCAAATTTTCATCACATCACCTAACAGCAACATCCAACCATGACAACAAATCCAATTCCAATAATTAACATCAATGTAATTATAAGGTGATGTTTTAACTTGACGTATGTAAAATCAACGTAGCGTGATTAAACAAATAACCATAATTAATTATAATTAATTATTAATTCAGGTTTCTTCCCTAAATTTTCAGATCTAATATCATGCAATTCGGATCTAACAACATACGGGGTGAACAATTCGGATCTATGTTCTAAATATCATAACATATTAGATCTACGGTTAACAATCATGCAAATAATAATTTAATAACTTAAATTAAATTTAATTTAATTTAAAAATAAAATTCTCACCGTGTTTGGTCAGAGAAGAAGATTCAGGTTCGATCGGATTTGATGTTCCAATTCAAGACGATTTCAGATCTGGAACGATTCGAATACAATTTCATACACAAAATCAAAAATCAGCTTTTTACAACTGGCTGTGTAACACCTAAAAGCGTGGGGAAATCTGAAATAAAAACTACCTTTGAACGTTCAAAACTTTGATTGCGATTTTCTGGAGTTATACTCAATGATTTCCAGAACCTTTTGCGCGACGTCGGAGAGCTAGGAGAGGGGAATGTTCGCCGGGAAGCGGAGGGGGTGCGCACGCACCAGGTGGCGGCGGCGGTGGTGCAAAGCAACGCCTTTGGGGCTTCGGTGCGGGCGGCTCAGGCGACGGGAAGGGACGGGACTTGTCGGAGATCGAAGGGCTCGAGAATCTCTTCGAAACGAGTATAAGTTTGCTGATTTTTGTTGAGAAACGAAGGAGAAAATGGAGTTTGAAATTTCGAGGAATGGTGGGTTTCGGCGGCTATGTTTCGCGGAGGAAGAAGACTACTGTAGCACGCATATATATATTATAATATAATATTAGGTTTAATTTATTAGTTAATCAGCCCGTTTAAGTCCGTTTTGGTCCGAACCCCGATTTAAGCCTGCTTACTGCCGTTCTTAAGGTTTTGAGGCCTTCTGAACACAATGGAACATGTTACAGGACCCAATTCCGAAATTTATTATGAGTTTTGGAATAATTATATTATTTTATTAATATTTTAATGTATACCGTACATGAAAATTCACCGAGGTCACAAATTAACTTCAAAAATTCTCGAAAAATATATTTAGCTATGTTTTGATGCTGTGAACCTATGAAAATTAATTTCGTTCAATTCTGAGCTCGTATGAATTTTTAATAAATTTTTAAAGTAAAAAATTTGCCCGTTTACACTGAAAAATCAATTATAATTATATTTTAATTCTAAAAATTACCAAAAAATCATTTTTAGCTTTGTTTTGATGATACGAATCCAAAAAAATTTATTTCGTTGAATTCTGAGACATTTTGAAAAATGGCTATTTTTCAGTCAATTAATTTTGACCGAAATTGACAAAACACAGTTTCTTTCGCTACGCTCACATATTAACTTGGAAAATTCTAAAATTTGAAACCTAGCAATAATTTAATATTCCGAATCCAACAAAAGTGGTTTCGTCAGAAACGGACACTTTTTGAAAAATCACTATTTTCTATGGCTATATATTTTATATTAAAAATACATTTTTAAACAAATAATTTTCAAAATGCCAAATATATAAGTGTTTATACTGTTTAAATGCAGAAACGTCATTCCGGACTCAATGGAAGTGGTTTCGAGTCGAAATTCCTTTATATGCAAAAAGTAGCATTATTGACCTATGCAAATTACCTAGCGACCTTCTAAAAATTGAATTGGCCATAACTTTTGATTTCCGCTATGAAATTTCAATTTTACGAATTCGTTGGAAAGATATTTTAAAATAGATTCCAATATTTTTGGTTTCACTAAAATCCGTTAAATTTTGCGTCCTGTACGGTCAGTCAAAGTTCAAGTTTGACTTTTCAAATTACCGCGCTATTTCTAACTCTTTTTATAATTAAAATTAATTTATTCATTCTAACTTCGATTTGAACCAAATTTGTGATCATTATTATTTAAAATAGATTATTCTAAATATCAAACTCATTTAAAATCATTTAAAATAAATTTTAAATTGGCCCCAAAATTCAGGGTTGTTACAATCTCCCCCACTTAAAAACTTTTCGTCCTCGAAAAGGAAAAGAGAAATAGAAGAGTAGGAACTAACCTAGAGAACGTAGAATGTTTTAATTTCTAACTTCTTAACCGTGTCGTTGGGAATAAAGCTCCTCAGTTCCAGTAGCGTCTTGCCTCCTTGCTCTAGCTCTACTAGTTCTAGCGGCCCGAGTACCCATTTTTAGTTAGTTCTGTACGATCATGGGAAGAGTCAAAACAACTGTAATGGTGGTTCTAAGAGATAGAAAAGATCGAAGGATGAATGAAAAGATGACGAAAGTGACTGGCTATTATGTATCGCATGAAATGTTCGCCATAGAATATTGTGATTCTATGTAAACGAATTTGTTATAAATATGTCATATTCCAAAGCTAAGTGTAACCAAAGCTCTGATACCAACTGTGATGACCCCAAACTTCCACTGGGTGAAAGTAAGGAATAATCATATGGAATACAACATAAATATAACAATACATATCACTGATACAACATAGCAGAGGAAATACCATAGAATAATAACATTATAGCAGCGGAAATATAATGTCATAAGCCACAGAATCCCAACAGTCACAGAATCCAAATTATTACATCAAGTTTGCAGAAATGAAAATAAGTTCCAACTCCAAATTAAGCTACAAGAAATGAAACAAGTCTAATGTCTGAAAATAAAAAGAGAAAAATGCAATGGAGGGAAATGATAGATATCTTCAAAGCTCCAAGTCATCACCTCTTCACAAAAGCAAATCCAAGCAAAATAATAAGCAGCTCCAAGACAAGACTCCAAGCAAAGAATGAACCTATTTACTTGACTGCCCGTGAAGAAAAGAGGGCACCCGAGTTTGCAAAAAGGTGAAACAAACTACGGGTCAGTCGTGGGACTGGTATGAGAATTCATAACTAGTTTAGTAATAATAATATGACAAATCCAAAGACCACGCCGCTAATGCGGAATGTTGGATCTAGATTAACCCTAGAGGGGGGGTGAATAGGGTTTATCACAGTTTATCAAATAATTAAAAAATTAATCCCAGCGCAGATAAAGCAGAGTAAGTAAGTACAGAAAGTAAATAACACACAGAGTTACCCAGTTTCGGCAAATCTTGCCTACTGCTGCATTCCTAAGGTTTCTACTAGGTGTTAATAACAGATCCCGCTTACAGACACTGTAAACTCGCACTCCCTGCTCCTGTACTAACCCTACGCTCAAAACCGTAGACTGATCGATATCCCCTCGATCAGATTTCCCGAATTACAAACCCTGTAACTCGTAACCCTAGAATTTACAGACTCTAGTGAACTGCCAGTCAACACCCTGACTGGAACTCTAGAATTTTACAGACTTCTAGATAAACTGTTCAGAATTGTTTACAGAAGAAAATCAAAAACAAGACAAAAATTAAATAGACAAAGAAAACCCTAGGTGTTTAAATATAAGGGGTCATCCCCTTTTTAAAAAACAAAACCAAACCCCCCTTTTCATTTCTTGGCCGGCCCATTTGCAAATTATCAAATCCGTTTACTTTGCTTCTTCAAAACATGGCGGCGCTCCTAGGGTTTCTGAGTTCGTCCCAAATCGATGCTTTGATTGATGAAGAAAATGGCTCTCTAAATGCTTGAATTCGTTGTCACTCTCGGTTAACCTGATTTGAGCAATCCACGCTGCTTGCAATCGAAAACCTGTAAGGTTCTTTGATTGAATTTTCAATGTTGCTCTGTGAATTTGTGATTTTGGCTTACAGTGATTTCTTTTTGAATTGTTGCGTGGTATATCGATGCGTATTTGCCGATGATGAATTGGTGTCTAATATAGGGTAGGATCCAAACCCTAAACCTCTGATTTCACATGTATGACTGGTCTGATTGATTGTGCAATTTCCTCATTTGTTTCTTTTATTGAATTCAGCCTTGATTGAATGTATTTGTGATCGAAATCTTCGAATGACTCTGGACATGAATCTCAGCCTTGAAATTTGCCCCCTTTAAGAGTCTGGCCGATTAAAAAGTATATCCTGGATTGAATTTGAATCTTGCCTTGTTTGTGTGATCTAAAATTAGAACATTGCAGGAAACAAATTTAAAATTGCTGAGTTCAATTTTTGCCAAAGAAAAACTTTCCCTTTTGCTTGAGATTTTTTTTTGAGATGCTTTTGGGGATGAATGAATTATTCCCAAATTGATTCTCTGCCTTGATTGATTAGCTGCTGCCTTGTTCGAAAGAAAAATAATTTCTTGCCTTAAAAAGATTTCCTTCAATAAATATGGAAAAATATTTTTCCATAATTGTTTTGGAACCTTGATTGCTCACACCTCTTTCTCTGCTGAAATTCTGCTCCACGAAAAAAAAACTGGACAAATATTTATCTTGCCAAAAAAAGTTTTACTGATACAAAAACTAACTATGCAAGTTGGCCTTGATTCATGTATACAGCTATACTCCCTTATTTGTTGCTGAAATTCTGCTTCACTGTTTTAAATATTTGCCAAATATGATTTGTCAAACTAGAAACCTGATTTTCTGAAAATCTAGAGAAACAAACTTATTTTCCCTTGAATGACTAACTTGAATCATTCTTGGAAAAGAAATCTTGCCTTGAAAAAATCCCCTTTGATAAAACTGTGAATTCTTGAAAAGAATTTTCCAAAGAGGACAATGAGTGACTAGCTACATATTCTCCTTGCCGATTTTAGTGTGGTTTCTGGATACACTTACATACATGAATTTGAGACTTGTCTTTTGTTTTCTCTTGGAAATATTGCATATATTTACTCCCTTATTATTTTTGCATGCTGGAAAACTTGATTGAATTCTTGTAATCATGTGGGTTTGAAAAACTGTGAAATAAAAACGATCTTGCCAAGTTAAACGTTCCTGTTGTGCACATGTCACCATGAATTCTGGAATCATAAAACTGGAAACAGAATCAGCATTGCTTTTACTTGATTTTTGTAATCTGCACCTTAGTGTACACTTGACATATATGCACCCTGGTTTGTCTACTTGTATATGACTTGTGCCATGAGCTTGAAACTGGCTTGTGCTTGAAAAATTATTTTCTGATCTTCTTTGTTTTCTTGAATGATCACCACACTGTTGAACTGCTTATGTTGTTGCTTCCATCTTCAACCTGTAGCTTCACCACTGTTCTGAAAAGATCTTCTACAATAATACACTAAATCTGCTGTGTACTTGCCATGTATGCTCCAGTCTTGATTGAATGCTTGTATTTCCTTGATGATATGCATATGACACCTTGAAGCATCTTTCTGCCCTGTTGCATTTTGCTGTGAACTGTTTTGATGCACTCATGTGCATGACCATTTTTGTGTTGAGCCAAAAAACACTTGCATTCATGTTGACTATTTTATGTTGAATTTGAAAAAAAAAATTGATTGTATTGCTCCATAGTGTTGCTGTTGTGCTACCTTAACCATTCCATCACTCTTTGCTGTTTTTGCTGGCTCGACCATGCTTTGACACTTGAGCGTTTTCATGATTCACCATATTCATATGCTCGGCCATTTAGCTTGTTCGCATGTTTGCACTTTCTTGCCATGTCGATGCTTGTACATTTGATCTTATACTTGAGCTTTTCTTCGAAACTTGTTTGAGCTCTCGACCATATTCATATGCACTGAGTCGAGCAGGTCCGTGTGGCTACTCCTCAGTTGCTCGCTGATTGGCGAGGCAGTGCACACGTGTATATTTATACACGTGTGTATATGCAGCCATCAGAAGAGATTTCCTGTCCCTGTATTGTATACTGTCTAGACACAGATTGATGATTTTATTAATCAAATCAAGTCATGAAAAAGGATGAGAAACACACCAGAAAACTGAGGCAAATGGAATTTTAAAAATAAAATTTATATTTGCATGTGTTTTATTTCTATTGCAGTATACTGTGTGTGTGTGTGTTTCATGTGACAGGTAAGCAGGTGATGACTGGACTGATTTTAAGCCATGAAGACAGAAGACTAAAGATAAGAAGACAGTGTGTAGTGTCAGTGAATGTGTCAAAGTGTATGCATGTAAATATGAGTGTTGAGACTGTATGTACAAAATGAGTGACTGAGTTATTCTATAATGAGGAGCGGATATGTATATGAAATTGAAATGTATTGTATAACAAAGATGTACAAATAGTGGAGTTGTTAAGATTTGTACTGTTTGAAAGTTTGAAATAAAATACTCTATTTAAATAAAATACTGTGAATATTTAAATTTCTGTACAGTTGTATTTTATTTAAATATAAATATTATATTCCAGTCTGTGATTTACAATAACAGTACAATATCAAGCACATTAAAATAATATTTATTTTGTTGTTATCATCAAACAAAAATCATATAATTGTGTATACAACACCGTTATATACAACAATCTCCCCCTTTTGATGATGACAAACAAATAAAAGATTTTGTATACAATAGATGTGTTTGACAGTGAATATTGAACTCCCCCTATTTATTAGCTCCCCCTACAACAGACAACTCCCCCTATAACCGTGCATGAGTGAATTGAACTGAATGATAATGAATTTTCAAAAGTAAAAATATTTATAGAGTATTCACTCATAAATCAAAATCTAATCCATTCTCCCCCTTTTGTTATCATCAAAAGGATATAGAATTCTAAAATATAGATGAAGAATTGACTAAAAATATAATTTCAGCCTAAGAAGAAGAATGGTCATCATAAATCTCAATCAGTCAAACGAAAATCATAATATACTGAGAACAGGGGGCATATTTCACATTGTAGATAATGATGGATTTACGATGAGATTTATATAATGGAGAGAGTTTTAAAAATAATATTTCAATTATTTCCAAGGATTTTTATTAAAGAATTTTTATAAAAATAAAGCACAAAAACAGTGATGGATTTGAGCTATAATTAATAATTCAACTTAAGTGATAAAATCGTATAATCTCAAATCCCAATAGCTATCAATCAACAAATCATAATACATCATAAGATATTAACACATTTCACAAATAGAAAATGGATCGATAGGCTGGTTTTTATACACAAAGGAGAATTTCAAGTTTATTTCAATTTATAGCACATTATTCCTTTTTTTTATTTTTATTTAAGAGACACTGACCACGCATAACCAGAGCTTGGATTTTTAAATGAGGTTAGTTGCAACTTAAATTATAAGTTGTCTCTTAACCATGCATGACCAGAGCTTGGATTTTTAAATGAGGTTAGAGACAGACTTATGTATTAATTAAATATTTATCGTTTTCAGCTTTAAATAGAAAAACTCCTCGGTATATACAACCAATATGAAAGATAGAAATGTGGTAGGTAAAGAAATGGACTGTGAAATAAATTTCTAAATTAATAATATTATGAAATATGACCAACTGTATCGAGATTATTGAAAATTTTCAAATATCACTAATTCTGAATAAATAATATAGTCCCATTTCTATCACAAATTTCCACTGTTTATTAAAAAAGATTTTTTTTATTTAAAAATATTAACTCTCCACATTAATATAAAATCATGATGGATGGCAGAATGATGATAGATAAAGAAAATGATCGTGAAATAATTGCCAGTTCAAAGATATTATAATAAATATTCAACCATCATGAAAATCCAAATAAAATCTCCTCTTATTATGAAATATATTGCAGTCATAATTCATCACAATTTCAAAATCTGATAATAATTTTGATGAATTATAAATACAGTTCAATTGGATATTGATTTCAATTTCTAAATGAATAATCAACAAATAATTTTAAAGTTGAAAATCAATTACAAGAGGAAATGTTAAAAGCTATACAGGACAAGAGAAAAAAAAAATCAGCACTTCTGATACCAATTGTTCTCTCTTCTCGAGGATTTAAAATTGACACTTGAGACGAACAAGGATATCAAATAGTTTCAAACACAGAGCCCACGCAGACAAGATTTACAAATTTGGCAAGCAACAGACAAATCAAAACAGGCAGTTATTTGAAAACAGTATCAGAGCAGCACAAAAATAGTTTCAAAAACAAAATTGTCAGAATGATGGTCACATAAGATGGTTCATGATCCAAGATTAAAAATACCATTTATTTTAAATCATTTGATGAATATGAAATACTCTAGATTCAATGAATCCATTACACCAAATTATTAATGTCAGATTCAAGATATGTGTGTGATTCAATAAATCAATAATTTCAAATGATTTTAAACAAATAAATATTTAAATCAATTAATTATGAAATATCAATGATTTTAAAAGACCATTTTCAAAAAGAACTTTTCAAGAATTTCTCAAAAACTATTTCTTACAAGCCCAATAGAAATATCAGATCATTTACATCAAATCTGAGAGGTATTCATGATACAAGAATTTAAAAAATAATTTATTTGAAATCACTTGAATCAATGTTAAGTTTGAGATATAATGAATCAGTCACACAAGGTTGATTATTTCAAATTTTAAGAGGTGTGTGATATTCAAAATATCAAGAATTTCAGATGATTTCAAACTAACTAATTTCAACCATAATAATCATGAATAAAGATGAATTCCAAGATGTATCACTGAGATTCTAGCCAATCCAAAAATGTTCAAGTCAATCTGAAAATTAATGAAATCATCACAACTGATAAATAGCAGAGTGCTGCAATGAGTATAATATTTTGAGCTTTTCTAAAATGAATTAGAATAAACTCAGAACAGCAAAGGTGTGTGAAATTTCATTGGATATTCAGAACTTCAAAAAAAAAAAATTAGAATTCAAATTAACAGTGTTCAAGATATGACAAGAATACTACAACACTGTTATGAATTCAGAAATAAAAATAAACTTCAAAACAATTGCAGATATTTACAAGCTTAAATTCAGAATCTGGAAATGATTATAAACAAGAGAGTTTTATTCAAATAAAATGAATTTCCAGAAAATCATGAGAACTGCAATTGGAAGTTTAAGAAGCACAGAATAAACAAAGAGATATGGTAGTGACAAATCAAATAAAAACAAACAACAAAAAATAAAAAAGAAAAGGGTAGAAGAAGGAGAAAAAAAAAATATTTACAAGGATGAGGTTAGAAATCATACCTGACATACGATGAAAAAACAGAATTTCTAACTCATCAAATCCTGGTTGGAGGAACTGTGAATGATACAGTAGAATAGACAGCTTTGCTTCACTTTTCTTTTTGCAAGGCAGTTCCTCAGCCTCCTCTGGTACCTAACAGTTTAGGGGATGGAGTGGTCTAACAAAATTAGTGGAACCACTCATAGTTGTGTGTTGGACTTTCGGTACCCAAACTTGTTTGTATAACATCCCATTCGAATCTATCTTTGTGCCTTTAGGAACCCAAACTTGTTTAGTTTTTCCAAAAATCATTTTATTTCCTTTTGGGGTCCTCATCTGTTCAACTGGATTGTTATCAAACCAATTCTTGTCTCGTTTGTGATTTAAAAAACTTTTGGAATTGTCAAAATTCAAATTTTCAGAAAGACCCTTTTTAAAGCAATTTAAAGGATTTTTAAAATCACAAGAATTCAATTTTTCAAAAACACTTGTTTTTCCAAAACCAAGACCTGGTTTATGACCAACCGAAAATTGGTTTTGTAACAGCATATTCAACGATTTTTCTCCATTCGAAAATTTATCCAAAGTTGATTCTAATAGTTGAATTTTGGATTTAAGATCAGAGTTTTCTTTTATCAGATTTGAACAACGATTAATGTTGATCTTTCTCCTTTCAGTATCATTTTGTTTCAAAGACAAATTTTCGTTTTCAAGAAGTTTGATTTTGGTCTTGGACTCAAAGATTTCAGATTCAAATTTAACTTGTTTTTCAAATTCAAGTTTCTTGAAATTCTCAATCTCTTTTTCAAGCTCGTTTAAAATTAAATCACTTTTCAACAAGCTTTCTTTCTCAGCAACTTCATGTTTGGAACTTTTGATGGCCTTAAAATTATTAAATTCTTTTTGCAAAGAATTGTTTGAATCTTTTAGCTCAACCTCGTTATCTTTTAAAATCAGAATTTCCTCTTTAAGTCTTTGAATAT
This sequence comes from Allium sativum, assembly GCA_030737875.1. Classification (NCBI taxonomy): domain Eukaryota; kingdom Viridiplantae; phylum Streptophyta; class Magnoliopsida; order Asparagales; family Amaryllidaceae; genus Allium; species Allium sativum. The sequence continues at coordinate 715,259,038 of CM060922.1, forward strand.
TTTTATTGAGATGAACGAGGTCAGTTTTCAAATTCAAACAACTTTCACAGTCAGAATTTTCTAATTTCATGACATTTGTAGATTCTGATTCCAAACAGTTAATTTTGCTATTTAACTCGTGATTTTTAGATTTCAAGTATTTGTTTTTACGATGGAGTTTATCAACGATTTTTGTTAAATCAGTACACATATAAACCAACTCTTCATATGAGAAGCTTTCAGTCTCATTGTCTGTTGAGTCTCCATCGTCTGATCTATTTGAATTTTCATTTGTTTCTTCTCCTGAGCATAGATCTGAATCTGAGTTGACCACTTTGGGTTTTGAGCTGCTGTTGTTGATCTTTCCATACTTTCTATTGAGAAAATCCCATATTTCCTGCGCAGTCAAGCAATGAGAAATGAGGTTATATTGGACATCATCAATATAAGAATACAAAGTGTGAATAGCACGAGAATTAAATCCAATATTGTTCCTATTGACCATATCATAACCATTAATAACAGTATCCCAACATTTAATATCAATAGATTTTAAATATAATTCCATTTCTAATATCTAATTTGAAAAATCTGTACCATCGAAAATAAATGGAGTACGACTGGACTGATTCTCAGAAGACTGACAACTAGAATTCACCATTTCCCTAGAGTTAAAAAAAAAAACCTTGCTCTGATACCACTTGATCTCGCTTTCTCGAGGATTTTAATGACACCCCGGTGGCAAACAAAGGTACCTCAGAGACTGATTTCACGTCCTGCCTCTCGACATGGACAACCACCCACGGACATGTAGGGATAAGAGTCACTACTTCGCCACTAGATCATAGAGCTAGAACTCCCTATCATGTTGTAACCTTATACCAGCTCTGATACCACTTGTTGGATCTAGATTAACCCTAGAGGGGGGGTGAATAGGGTTTATCACAGTTTATCAAATAATTAAAAAATTAATCCCAGCACAGATAAAGCAGAGTAAGTAAGTACAGAAAGTAAATAACACACAGAGATACCCAGCTTCGGCAAATCTTGCCTACTGCTGCATTCCTAAGGTTTCTACTAGGTGTTAATAACAGATCCCGCTTATAGACACTGTAAACTCGCACTCCCTGCTCCTGTACTAACCCTACGCTCAAAACCGTAGACTGATCGATATCCCCTCGATCAGATTTCCCGAATTACAAACCCTGTAACTCGTAACCCTAGAATTTACAGACTCTAGTGAACTGCCAGTCAACACCCTGACTGGAACTCTAGAATTTTACAGACTTCTAGATAAACTATTCAGAATTGTTTACAGAAGAAAATCAAAAACAAGACAAAAATTAAATAGACAAAGAAAACCCTAGGTGTTTAAATATAAGGGGTCATCCCTTTTTTAAAAAACAAAACCAAACCCCCCTTTTCATTTCTTGGCCGGCCCATTTGCAAATTATCAAATCCGTTTACTTTGCTTCTTCAAAACATGGCGGCGCTCCTAGGGTTTCTGAGTTCGTCCCAAATCGATGCTTTGATTGATGAAGAAAATGGCTCTCTAAATGCTTGAATTCGTTGTCACTCTCGGTTAACCTGATTTGAGCAATCCACGCTGCTTGCGATCGAAAACCTGTAAGGTTCTTTGATTGAATTTTCAATGTTGCTCTGTGAATTTGTGATTTTGGCTTACAGTGATTTCTTTTTGAATTGTTGCATGGTATATCGATGCTTATTTGCCGATGATGAATTGGTGTCTAATATAGGGTAGGATCCAAACCCTAAACCTCTGATTTCACATGTATGACTGGTCTGATTGATTGTGCAATTTCCTCATTTGTTTCTTTTATTGAATTCAGCCTTGATTGAATGTATTTGTGATTGATATCTTCGAATGACTCTGGACATGAATCTCAGCCTTGAAATTTGCCCCCTTTAAGAGTTTGGCCGATTAAAAAGTATATCCTGGATTGAATTTGAATCTTGCCTTGTTTGTGTGATCTAAAATTAGAACATTGCAGGAAACAAATTTAAAATTGCTGAGTTCAATTTTTGCCAAAGAAAAACTTTCCCTTTTGCTTGAGATTTTTTTTGAGATGCTTTTGTGGATGAATGAATTATTCCCAAATTGATTCTCTGCCTTGATTGATTAGCTGCTGCCTTGTTCGAAAGAAAAATAATTTCTTGCCTTAAAAAGATTTCCTTCAATAAATATGGAAAAATATTTTTCCATGATTGTTCTGGAACCTTGATTGCTCACACCTCTTTCTCTGCTGAAATTCTGCTCCACGAAAAAAAAAACTGGACAAATATTTATCTTGCCAAAAAAAGTTTTACTGATACAAAAACTAACTATGCAAGTTGGCCTTGATTCATGTATACAGCTATACTCCCTTATTTGTTGCTGAAATTCTGCTTCACTGTTTTAAATATTTGCCAAATATGATTTGTCAAACTAGAAACCTGATTTTCTGAAAATCTAGAGAAACAAACTTATTTTCCCTTGAATGACTAACTTGAATCATTCTTGGAAAAGAAATCTTGCCTTGAAAAAATCCCCTTTGATAAAACTGTGAATTCTTGAAAAGAATTTTCCAAAGAGGACAATGAGTGATTAGCTACTTATTCTCCTTGCCGATTTTAGTGTGGTTTCGGGATACACTTACATACATGAATTTGAGACTTGTCTTTTGTTTTCTCTTGGAAATATTGCATATATTTACTCCCTTATTATTTTTGCATGCTGGAAAACTTGATTGAATTCTTGTAATCATGTGGGTTTGAAAAACTGTGAAATAAAAACGATCTTGCCAAGTTAAACGTTCCTGTTGTGCACATGTCACCATGAATTCTGGAATCATAAAACTGGAAACAGAATCAGCATTGCTTTTACTTGATTTTTGTAATCTGCACCTTAGTGTACACTTGACATATATGCACCCTGGTTTGTCTACTTGTATATGACTTGTGCCATGAGCTTGAAACTGGCTTGTGCTTGAAATATTATTTTCTGATCTTCTTTGTTTTCTTGAATGATCGCCACACTGTTGAACTGCTTATGTTGTTGCTTCCATCTTCAACCTGTAGCTTCACCACTGTTCTGAAAAGATCTTCTACAATAATACACTAAATCTGCTGTGTACTTGCCATGTTGCTCCAGTCTTGATTGAATGCTTGTATTTCCTTGATGATATGCATATGACACCTTGAAGCATCTTTCTGCCTTGTTGCATTTTGCTGTGAACTGTTTTGATGCACTCATGTGCATGACCATTTTTGTGTTGAGCCAAAAAAAACTTGCATTCATGTTGACTATTTTATGTTGATGCTGAAAAAAAAAATTGATTGTATTGCTCCATAGTGTTGCTGTTGTGCTACCTTAACCATTCCATCACTCTTTGCTGTTTTTGCTGGCTCGACCATGCTTTGACACTTGAGCGTTTTCATGATTCACCATATTCATATGCTCGGCCATTTAGCTTGTTCGCATGTTTGCACTTTCTTGCCATGTCGATGCTTGTACATTTGATCTTATACTTGAGCTTTTCTTTGAAACTTGTTTGAGCTCTCGACCATATTCATATGCACTGAGTCGAGCAGGTCCGTGTGGCTACTCCTCAGTTGCTCGCTGATTGGCGAGGCAGTGCACACGTGTATATTTATACACGTGTGTATATGCAGCCATCGGAAGAGATTTCCTGTCCCTGTATTGTATACTGTCTAGACACAGATTGATGATTTTATTAATCAAATCAAGTCATGAAAAAGGATGAGAAACACACCAGAAAACTGAGGCAAATGGAATTTTAAAAATAAAATTTATATTTGCATGTGTTTTATTTCTATTGCAGTATACTGTGTGTGTGTGTTTCATGTGACAGGTAAGCAGGTGATGACTGGACTGATTTTAAGCCATGAAGACAGAAGACTAAAGATAAGAAGACAGTGTGTAGTGTCAGTGAATGTGTCAAAGTGTATGCATGTAAATATGAGTGTTGAGACTGTATGTACAAAATGAGTGACTGAGTTATTCTATAATGAGGAGAGGATATGTATATGAAATTGAAATGTATTGTATAACAAAGATGTACAAATAGTGGAGTTGTTAAGATTTGTACTGTTTGAAAGTTTGAAATAAAATACTCTATTTAAATAAAATACTGTGAATATTTAAATTTCTGTACAGTTGTATTTTATTTAAATATAAATATTATATTCCAGTCTGTGATTTACAATAACAGTACAATATCAAGCACATTAAAATAATATTTATTTGGTTGTTATCATCAAACAAAAATCATATAATTGTGTATACAACACCGTTATATACAACACGGAACGGGTTTACTCAATGGATTGTCGTGCATAATTTAAAGTGTCAGAACGTACAACATCGCAATGCTTTTTAGAAAAATGAAACCACCATAAGACTCAAGTCCCATCACACAATGCAACGCACACCAGAGGATAGAGTTTTCCCTTATGGTGATTAAACATGCTAAATACGGCAAATACGAGTTTAATATTATTATTAGTGTATAACAAAAACATTTCAAAATAAATGTATCAATCCTAGGAAACATAGTACCCCATCCTACTATATCTCCATACTAGTAATACAATCAAAACCGCAGGGTCGTATTTGGGATTTGGATTTCCATCTGAGTCAAGGCTAAGGAGGAGCTCCTTACCGATTCGAGACACTCTAGCAATGCCCCAGGATTGGTACTCTGTCCAACCCTTGGATCCTGCAGGGCCGGTCCACACTTACTTTTGTGGATTAGTTATGCCTGAACACACGTTTCCCGATCCTTTTGGACCTATACTACGGCCTGTGGCGACCGCATAAACCGAGGCCTCGAACAATCCAACAACCACAATGAATAAATGCCAGCGCTGGTAGGTCCCTGGCACCACTCTAGCTAGAAAGAAACGTGTGCACTCCCTGCGTTCCCTTCTCCTGTTTTAGACTCCGCCGGTGTGTGAGGCTCGTGAAGTCACGTCATACACAAAGCTATGCCTAAACAGGCTATGCTTTGATCATCCCACAAGGCCTGCTTTTCAACAAGAAACCTTGATCATTGCATCTTAGTATGCCACACTGTCACTCCATACCATACCATTGCTTCTCCATCAATACATAAATGGGTGTTAAGTAGAGAATAAATTCTCCACCACCAATATTTATATATTAACAGAAAATCAACAATATGATATATAACGAAGTACGATGTCAGACACACCATCCATTTAAACTTATGCTCTGGGTCTGAACGAAAGTCAAATCCGTTCAATCAACATGTTCATTCGGACAATGATCATGACCTTGACTTGGGAGCAAATCAATTCAAAGCCTCAATCGCTGTCTTCATGAGGGGAAGATTGACGGTCTTCATTAGTCGTCTTCTTCTTCAATTCTCATCGTCGTTTTGATTATTTGGAATGAGATTAACTCGGCCTTTCCAAATAATCTTCGTATATATATATAAATATATTAAAAACTCTTCCTTATCGTTATTTCTAATTTATAACGATTATTTCCTATTTTATTTAATTAAAAATAATTAAATCTTTAATCAACTACGATTCAGATCAATGGCGATTTTGGCGCTGTTTTCAACCAATTTTGATTTTCACATATCTCAAAATCTAACCATTGGATCATAACATATCTTATATCGTTGGAAAGAATTTTCCGAGACGGTCCTAACGTTTTCAGTTTTGGGAAAATCCGACGGTCGGATCTTCCGGTATATTCGTTTAAAGATATGATTTCAAAACGCGAACTACCGCGCTCGATTCGATTAATTTTAAATATATTTATATATATAATATATAAATAAATCGTTTGTTCTCATTCTTATGTACATTTTCATTCTCTTATCTTTTCATTTACACATACCTGAAAATGCAATTTATAATTAGGCGATGAATCATTCCTTTTAATTTATTTCATATCTCTATAATTTACCTTAAAATGTAAATTATAATTCATCGTACTATTTATTCCCTTTTCATCTTTCAATCATATTATGTTTCTATTTACATATAAAATATTCATTCTCTTTTGAGTGCATTCATAATTTCAATTACATCTAATATGTAATTTTATTTTACGATGTAGTTTTCCTTCCTAATTACATATGAAAACGAAATCTTTATTTACATGATACATCCTTATTTTATTTTATAAAATAAAAATGTAAACTATCGTTTTTGCCACCTTCTTATTTTACTTACATTAAATAAAAGGTAAATTTCACCTACGGTGTAAATTCTTATATACATTACATAAATTAAAATGAAATCTTTTCCTACGGTGTATTTTTTTCTTTTTAATTAACATTAAAAAAAAATTGTTACTCATCTTACGATCAAATTCTCTTTTTATTTACATAATAAAATGATGTAAATTTTCTACGGTATAAATCCTTTTTATAATTACATAATAATATAATGTAAATTAATCCTACAGTTAATTCTCTTCATATTAACATTATAAATAATGTTAAATTAACATGCGGTGTATTTCAATTATATTACATTATAAAATGATGTAAAATAGCATACGGTGGATTTTCTTTTTATTACATTAACAAAATGAATTTTTTTTCCTATGATGGAAATCCTCTTTTTATTACATTAATAAAAATGTAAATTTAACATACCATGAATTTTCTTTTATTTTACATTGAAAATAATGTAATTTAGCATACCGTGCATTTTCTTTTATTTAACATTATAGAAAATGTATATTCTAACATACGATGCATTTCTATATATTTACATTAAAGAAAAAGTAAAATTTAACATACGGTGAAATTCTAATCATTTACATTAAAGAAAATGTATACTTTTTTAATTACAATGTAAACACTACCTCTAATTCACATTGTAAAAATATAATTTCTAATTGCAATGTTATCCTACGGTGTAATTCCCTATATAATTCACGTATAAAAATGTAAATCCTGACATACGATGAAATTCACCTTTTAATTACAAAGGAAAATGTAATTTTTAACATAACATATCATTTCACTTTATAATTTACATATGAAAAAGTAAATTTTGACATACGATGGAATTTACCTTTTAATTACAAAGAAAAATGTAATTTTTCCTATACGGTGTAAATTCCTTAATATTGACATTAAAAATAAATGTTAATGTCATCCTACGGTTAAACTTCTTTTATTATATTAACATTAAAAATGTTAATGTCATCATACGATTGAATTTCTTTTAAATATTAACATTAAAAATGTTAATTACGTCCTATGGTGAAATTTCTTTTATTATATTAACATTAAAATTGTTAATTTCATCATACGGTGAAAATACTATTTTATTTTTGTAAATAAAAAGTAATTTTTATACATATCACATTCCTACTTTACTTTTACAATTAAAAAAAGTAAATTTTGTCATACAGTGAATCTTCTCTATTAAGTACCATTGAAAATAATGTAGCTTATCCTACGATGTAAACTTCTTTTTATTTAACATAAATAAAATGTGCAATTCTCATAAGGTGTAATCATTCTAATATTAACATAAAAAAAATGTTAAATGTTCATACAGTAAATTTTCTTATTATATCCACATAAATAAAATTTGAAATTCTCATACGGTGTATATTTCCCATCTTATGTACATTAAAGATAATGTACATTTATCCTACAGTTGAAGTTTTTATAATATTAACATTAAAATGTTAATTACATCTTACGGTTGAAATTTTATAAAACTAACATAAAAACTATGTTAAGTTATAAATATGGTGAAATTACCTTTTTATTAACATTTAAAAACAATGTTAATTTTCCATATGTCGCAAATACTTCTTATTTACATCAAAATAATGTTAATTTCTATAACCATGTAAATTACTTATTGTTAACATCAGAATAAATGTTAATTTGTCATACAACGCAATTTACTTATTATTAACATTAACCAAAATGCTTAATTTGACATACGATGTAAATTCTTATTCTTAACATTAACAAAAATGCTAAATTTGACATACGATGTAAATTCTTATTTTTAACATTAACAAAAATGTTAAATTTGACATACGATGTAAATTCTTATTTTTAACATTAACAAAAATGCTAAATTTGACATACGATGTAAATTCTTATCTAAATAACATATAAAAATGTTATTTTACTTTACATCGCAAAATTCATTCCTTTACTTACAATGCAAAAATAATCACTTTTATGTTTACAATGTAAAGATATCAACTTTTCATTTTGATAATGTAAAAATATCAACTTCTCTACTTTACAACATAAAGATATTAATCTTTCTATTTTACAATGTAAAAATATTATCTCTTCTATTATACAATGCAAAAAGATTGTCTTTTTATTTACCTCGTCGGATTTTCATCTTTTTGTTTTCAATATAAAAAGATTTGTCTTTTTATTTTAAGTATAAAAAGATCGTCTTTTATTTATTTATTTACATGGTCAAATTTTCATCTTATTTTAATTTCACATAATAATATGTAAATTCCACCACAAGTCGCATTCCTATTTTATTTGGATCCCATAAAAAGCAAATTTTCATCACATCACCTAACAGCAACATCCAACCATGACAACAAATCCAATTCCAATAATTAACATCAATGTAATTATAAGGTGATGTTTTAACTTGACATATGTAAAATCAACGTAGCGTGATTAAACAAATAACCATAATTAATTATAATTAATTATTAATTCAGGTTTCTTCCCTAAATTTTCAGATCTAATATCATGCAATTCGGATCTAACAACATACGGGGTGAACAATTCGGATCTATGTTCTAAATATCATAACATATTAGATCTACGGTTAACAATCATGCAAATAATAATTTAATAAATTAAATTAAATTTAAAAATAAAATTCTCACCGTGTTTGGTCAGAGAAGAAGATTCAGGTTCGATCGGATTTGATGTTCCAATTCAAGACGATTTCAGATCTGGAACGATTCGAATACAATTTCATACACAAAATCAAAAATCAGCTTTTTACAACTGGCTGTGTAACACCTAAAAGCATGGGGAAATCTGAAATAAAAACTACCTTTGAACGTTCAAAACTTTGATTGCGATTTTCTGGAGTTATACTCAATGATTTCCAGAACCGTTTGCGCGACGTCGGAGAGCTAGGAGAGGGGAATGTTCGCCGAGAAGCGGAGGGGGTGCGCACGCACCAGTGGCGGCGGCGGTGGTGCAAAGGCAGCGCCTTTGGGGCTTCGGTGCGGGCGGCTCAGGCGACGGGAAGGGACGGGACTTGTCGGAGATCGAAGGGCTCGAGAATCTCTTCGAAACTAGTATAAGTTTGCTGATTTTCGTTGAGAAACGAAGGAGAAAATGGAGTTTGAAATTTCGAGGAATGGTGGGTTTCGGCGGCTATGTTTCACGGAGGAAGAAGACTACTGTAGCACGCATATGTATATTATAATATAATATTAGGTTTAATTAATTATTAGTTAATCAGCCTGTTTAAGTCCGTTTTGGTCCGAACCCCGATTTAAGCCTGCTTACTGTCGTTCTTAAGGTTTTGAGGCCTTCTGAACACAATGGAACATGTTACAGGACCCAATTCCGAAATTTATTATGAGTTTTGGAATAATTATATTATTTTATTAATATTTTAATGTATACCGTACATGAAAATTCACCGAGGTCACAAATTAACTTCAAAAATTCTCGAAAAATATATTTAGCTATGTTTTGATGCTGTGAACCTATGAAAATTAATTTCGTTCAATTCTGAGCTCGTATGAATTTTTAATAAATTTTTAAAGTAAAAAATTTGCCCGTTTACACTGAAAAATCAATTATAATTATATTTTAATTCTAAAAATTACCAAAAAATCATTTTTAGCTTTGTTTTGATGATACGAATCCAAAAAAATTTATTTCGTTGAATTCTGAGACATTTTGAAAAATGGCTATTTTTCAGTCAATTAATTTTGACCGAAATTGACAAAACACAGTTTCTTTCGCTACGCTCACATATTAACTTGGAAAATTCTAAAATTTGAAACCTAGCAATAATTTAATATTCCGAATCCAACAAAAGTGGTTTCGTCAGAAACGGACACTTTTTAAAAAATCACTATTTTCTATGGCTATATATTTTATATTAAAAATACATTTTTAAACAAATAATTTTCAAAATGCCAAATATATAAGTGTTTATACTTTTTAAATGCAGAAACGTCATTCCGGACTCAACTGAAGTGGTTTCGAGTCGAAATTCCTTTATATGCAAAAAGTAGCATTATTGAACTATGCAAATTACCTAGCGACCTTCTAAAAATTGAATTGGCCATAACTTTTGATTTCCGCTATGAAATTTCGATTTTTCGGATTCGTTGGAAAGATATTTTTAAATAGATTCCAATATTTTTGGTTTCACTAAAATCCGTTAAATTTTGCGTCCTGTACGGTCAGTCAAAGTTCAAGTTTGACTTTTCAAATTACCGCGCTATTTCTAACTCTTTTTATAATTAAAATTAATTTATTCATTCTAACTTCGATTTGAACCAAATTTGTGATCATTATTATTTAAAATAGATTATTCTAAATATCAAACTCATTTAAAATCATTTAAAATAAATTTTAAATTGGCCCCAAAATTCAGGGTTGTTACAAACAAAGTTTATAAATTCGATTCAAATCCCATCTCCCATTTATAAACAAAGTTTATAAATTCGATTCAAATCCCATCTTCCATTAATAAACAAAGTTTATAGATTCGATTACTTGTTTTATATACCTTCAAAACAAGTTAATATTTTCTATAGTTTATTTAAAAATTCAAATTCTATTATAAAAATAGAATTCCCTTTTTAAATATCTAATACCCTTTTCGATATTTATATAAATCCATATTCAAGCCCCAGGGATATTTTAAACAATCAAATCAACCAATTTTCAATCATTTGATTTTTAACACATCATATATGAATATATATGAAATCAAACAAACAACAGATAATATATATTTTTGAGGAATCTAGTTGGATTCCTCCAACCTGTTTTTCCTGCATCCACAGACGTTAGTCAACATAGTAATACCCATCCTGCTTCGAGGTAGGATATCGCGGTATAGAAGGTCATCAACTAATCATAGCGTGGGGCGTATAGGGTAATCATCCGCTAATGATACCGCGGGCATCCGCTAATGAAACTGCGGGAATTCAACCAACCATCAACCCAATATATATATATATATATATATATATATATATATATATATATAATAGTCAACCAATCCTAGATAACTAATATATTTTTAACAGCGATAAATAAATATTTAAAGCATCCAACAATCAACACACAAATATTTTTAACAAATAAAATATTTCTAATTAAACAGGTGAGTGAGATTTACTCACTTGATTTCCTTTGTCGAATATCCAATTAAAATTCCGAATTGAATTCCATTGCGTAGATAATGCCACTACGATCCAATCTGATAGCGTGTGAACGAATGGTGTTATTTCACAATTCGAATCATATATATATATATATATATATTACATATATATATAACATTTTTAGGTTAATTATCATTTACCACAAATTTATTTACCTTAATTTCATATGAAAGTAATTATGTCTATGATACAACTAAGTTGCCTACTAAACACTTAAGGTTATATATGTTTATAGGAGTTAAACAATCGATGGTGTCTCTAGGGAATTATCATCTTCTTCCTTACAAATCAGAGAATAACATCACCATTTACTCCCTTTAAAAACATTTAACCATCTATGTATTTTCATTCACTTAAATAAAAATTAACAAATTTTAATTACCTTATTAATTTCCTTCTTTAAGCATTTCACCGAACAACTTAGCTTCACAACAACTTTCCCAGCATCCAAAATGTCGAACACAGTAAACAGAGAGGATCGAACTCCAGGCCTCCACTGAAATCCCCTGTCGCACCAAATCCTAGGGTCGGAATCCTCTCAACATGCTCTAGAAAACCCATGCCCAAATCCACTTTGAACTCCATCGCGTATGCCCACTACCGCAACACCCTTATCTCGATGTCGACCTTCAACCTGTCGTGATTTCCAAACCAACGTTCGCGAGCAACTCCTCCTGATGTTGATCCCTACAGTCGGTTTCTGCCTGCGACCAATGGAGTACTCCTCGGTTCCATCATCGAACGCTCGCACTCCACCAACGCAACCACCAGATCTACCTTCATACCCCCAATTCGCGTCGCCTGTTGACTGACCCCGACCATCGACTTCACCAAAACCCTCCCAATTGAACGTGACTGCGTTGAATTTGGATCTCGCGATGGAAAATATGGTGATGAGCAGTTTCCGTTTTGATTTTGATTTGAGGGGTGGGCTGCGGCCATTTTTAATTCGGTATTGAGGACTTCAGTGTTTTCATTAGTACCAGGCATCGATCGTTTTATAAATGGATGGCGTGGTTTACTTTTGAACAGCAAGCCCTATTACTTTGTGGAGGGGTGTGAAAACCCGTAACTTCCCCGTAAAGGAAAGCGTCGGATAGTTCGAGAACAAACCACAACAGAACGCATATAAAAGAACATTTCACTGTATATTACAACAATGCATCAGATTACAAGAATATACAGAGTATAAAAGAATATTACACAGAAATATCAGAGATTTAAATTACATTTAAATACATAGCAGCGGAAAATAATACAATACACAACTAGAAGTAGATATACGGATACAAAGCTTTACAGATATCGTTCCAGCTGTAAACCAGGATCCTGTGAATATAAATCTGCAAAACCAAAACTACTAGCCGCCCGTGTCAAAATAAGGGCACCCAGAGTTTAGGTTAAAACAATAAACCCCAGGTCAGTCATGTGACTGGTGTGAGAACTAAAACAGTTATTAATCTTTATCCTTAAAGTTCGGTAAATCAAGGGACCACGTCGTATAACACGGAACGGGTTTCCTCCCAAGAATACCAGTGCATAAAACAAACAGCGCAATGCTAAATAAAGAAAAATGAAGCTGTTATAAGACCCAGGTCCTATCACACAATGCAACGCAAGCCGGGGGATAGGGTTTTCCCTTATAACAGCCAAAGAATGCTTGATACGTTTAAAGCAAATTGTTTGATACTATAATAAGTGCATAGTGTATAAAACAACTTCAAATCATAAGTATCAATCATAGGCGGCATGGGTACCATATATCATGTCGCCATATATAGGTTTACAAATAAAACCGCAAAATCGCGTATTTGGAAATTGGATTTCCTTCTATGAACCGAGGCAAAAGATAGTCCTCAACCGATTCGAGACAATCTAGCCTACCATGTCTCAGGATCAGAGCTCGAGTGACCCTTGGAGCGACAGGGTCGGTCCACCGATGTTGATTAAAATGCCTGAACACTACGTTTCCCCGCCCTTTGGGGCGCAAATGAGCCATCAAGTGACTCCATCGGTTCGAGAACGACCGATCAATCCGAGGCGCCTCGCAACAGCAACAACCACATAAGTCAAACTCGTCAGGGCGTGTAAAACCACTGACGCCACTTTTAGCTAGAAAGAAACGCAAGTCCTCCCTGAGGTCCGTCTCCCGTTTTTGGTTCATACCGGGTGTGAAACTCGCGAAGTAAATGTTACACAAAGCTACGCCACAAAGGCCGTGCTTCGATCATCAACCACAAGACTTTGCTTTTCAACAGAAGCCTCGATCAATTGCCACTTAGGCATGCCACACAGGCAATTCACTCCATGCGTTTGATATCCATCAATATATAGCCCCTGAGCTCGTACGTCTCAGAGAAGGGCGTTAAGCAAGAGAATAAATTCTCCGCCGCCAAACAGATATATATTTAATAGAGATCAATCACACGGACTAAAATCCAATGTCAGACACACAGTCCATTTACAAGTCCGTTCTGGGTCTGAACGAAACCGGAGGCACCTAGTACCCCGCATATCCATCGATCTCCAAGTACGTCTGGACGATCACCAACTGTTTCCATCTTCTTGGGTGTACAGCCCAATCAAGATCATCAGTAATCACCCAAACGACGTGAAGACCTCCGGTCTTCGACCATCGTCTTCATCTTCGACTTATCGTCGTATCAGTTATTCAGGATGGGTTAAACCCGGTCTTCCCGAATAACTCGCGTATATTTTAAATAAGTGTTACACAAACACAACATACGCCTCATTCCAATTCATTAGTCACTAACCGTAAATTAATCAAGAGAATAAATCCCCAAATATTAACCCCGAAGGCCGAAACCAACATCAGATCAATACCCAGAAAACCATTCTGCTTGGCCAACCGACAGTTAGTTTCTAAATTTCACATTCATAGGGAAAGGTTCCCATTAATTTTATCCAAGATAAATTTCTTGAATTTATTCTTTAATCTATTTTTGAATATCAATTTGAACTAGTCGGGATTAGCGAACCTTACCGAAGTAATCATTTATTTTAATTTCCCCATCCCAACCTATTCATCCCATGAAGTAAAACTGGTAATACTTCATATCTAACACCACAGTGTTATCGGTAAATTCAATTACCATTTCACGTTCAAATCTAATTAAAGATTTAACTATCGCCTGGAGCAAAACTGGTGCTTCTCCATTCTCGACCATTTCAATCTAATTAAAGATTCATTAAAACTCCACTTAGTTTTAATCTTTGACTGGGTTAAAGAATCAGTGTCATTCAAAACACGGTTCACGATAAACCCAAAATCACATCACATTAATTATCGGGTTAAAGAACGAGTGTTATTTAAAACACTGTCCACGATAAACCCAAAAATCAATATCAATTCAATTTCAATTAAATATTATTTAATTGGTACACTTCATTAAATCTAAGTAAAAAGATTTAATCTTTTCTCGACTGGGTTCAAGAATCAGTGTCATGAACTCGCCAACCCCCTTGGCCAGCAAAAGGAGTTCGAACGTCCGACATTTAGGACCAAAAATGACGCGAATCTCCACCCGAATCTTCATGAAAACCATATGGATCGCAAGATCTTGAAGAGGAAATTGATTTTCGTTCAATAACCCTGATTTGATTCGAACAAAAATTTAGAGAATTTAAGGGATTTTATTTCGAAAAAAAAAACTGGCCTTCCGTTGATTGAATGCGGCGGCTAACGTCAATGGGATTAGGGTTTCCCATTTGTTAGGGTTATATATAAGATTTTATATTATTACTTTATTCAATTACTAGTTTCCGATGAAATTTCGTACTCTGAACTCCAAATCGAACCCAAAGACTATCGCCCCTAGCCAAATACCCCCATTCTGAACACAATGGGATATGTATCGTAGGTTGATTTGATCGTTTGAATCAGCTTCCGTTGAATTTACATTTAAATCACTATACTGAATTTTAAACGTACATTTCAAATTACCGGGGTCACATACTAACCAGAAAAATTCCAGAAAAATATTTTCTAGCTTCGTATTGACGATACGGTCCTAACAAAACTAGTTTCGTCGAATTCTGAGACCGTTAGAAAAATGGCCATTTTCCAGTCGATTAAAATCAACTGAAACTGGTCAAACGCTTTTTCATTTGCCACGCTCACATATTGATTCGAAAAATTATGAAATTTGGAATCTAGCAATAATTTGACATTACGGACCCAACAAAACTGGTTTCGTCGAAATCCGAGGTCATTTGCAAAATGGCTATTTTTAAGGGCATGAATTCCATAGCGACTATTCAGAATTTTCAACTGGACATCTCTTTTGATTCCCGCTATGAAATCTTGATTTTTCGGATTCGTTGGAAAGATATTATCAAATAGATCCTATTGTTTTTGGTTTCACTAAAATCCGGATTGTTTTGCACCCGGTACATTCAATTGAAGTTTGAAATCGAATTATCGAACTACCGCGCCATTTTCAATTCTATTTATAATTATACATAAATATTTATATTCTAACGACGACGCGTATAATATATACGTTCTAATATATTCAAAATAACTTTCTCGTCGATATTATTTAAAATAATTCATTTTAAATAATCAAAATTCGCTAAAATCGCCAAAATAAAAATTTTAAATTGGCCCAGATTTTCCGGGTTATTACAATCTCCCCCACTTAAAACTTTTCGTCCCCGAAAAGGAACAAAGTCGAAAGTGGTTTGATTAATCAACTCTACGCTCGATCTGACTTCCATTCTCCAACTCTTTAGTTTCTGAGAATTTTCAAAATTTCAAAAATTTGGCTAACACCCTAAATTTTCGAAAAATTTCGCCATAACCTCCCCAGCACCGGGAGCATCGGGGAATTTCAAATAGCTTCCCCGGTCCTTCAGATCTCAAAAAGAAAAAGAAAAAGCCAAGCGGCTAGCCAATAGGCTCATAAAATCATCATCACCCAAACAAAACAGTAAATTATGTAGTAAACATGTACCTATTTGTCGGGCAAACAAATTTTATTCTCTGCTCTAGCCTCCTTGCTATGACCTGTTCAATGCAAGTACAAGTATATGCAAGCAAACGCAACCAATTTTCAATATAATTCAATATTCGGTTCAATTAGGCTAAATGGCTAAAAATTAGCAAACAAATAAACATACAACACAAACATCAATCAATTAGTGAATTAGAGTTTTCAAATTCATAAATTTGATATATAGTCAAAAATCAGATTTTTGATGCCAAATCACAACAATAAGCCCTATATAATTTTTGGTTCTCACACCAGTCAATAGGAAATATATAGATGTTACACGTTCGTCACTCGAATATAAATTCTGATGATGATATATCAATCATCAGAATCACCCCCGGGCGACTAGAGTGTAATTCTATATCTATCCAGTATATTAAAACTTTGAATATACGTTTGCAAGGCGTATATGCAAATTCTTTATATACTGGACTGTCCAAAATCAATATTAAATAAATAATCAAATATGAATAGTTGATTTAAATTTTCAAAACAAAATTGTTTTCATTTTCAAAAATATACTCTTCACACTCGTTCTAGGATACTACCGATCCCATCTCTAACGAGTCATTCCCATTGGATCTTACTAATCCAATATCTGATGAATTCTTTCGTATGGTTCTAATGTGCCTTGTTCTCCGAGCTTTGTAAACCAAAGCTCTGATACCAACTGTGAAAACCCGTAACTTCCCCGTAAAGGAAAGCGTCGGATAGTTCGAGAACAAACCACAACAGAACGCATATAAAAGAACATTTCACTGTATATTACAACAATGCATCAGATTACAAGAATATACATAGTATAAAAGAATATTACACAGAAATATCAGAGATTTAAATTACATTTAAATACATAGCAGCGGAAAATAATACAATACACAACTAGAAGTAGATATACGGATACAAAGCTTTCCGGATATCGTTCCAGCTGTAAACCAGGATCCTGTGAATATAAATCTGCAAAACCAAAACTACTAGCTGCCCGTGTCGAAATAAGGGCACCCAGAGTTTAGGTTAAAACAATAAACCCCAGGTCAGTCATGTGACTGGTGTGAGAACTAAAACAGTTATTAATCTTTATCCTTAAAGTTCGGTAAATCAAGGGACCACGCCGTATAACACGGAACGGGTTTCCTCCCAAGAATACCAGTGCATAAAACAAACAGCGCAATGCTAAATAAAGAAAAATGAAGCTGTTATAAGACCCATGTCCTATCACACAATGCAACGCAAGCCGGGGGATAGGTTTTCCCTTATAACAGCCAAAGAATTCTTGATACGTTTAAAGCAAATTGTTTGATACTATAATAAGTGCATAGTGTATAAAACAACTTCAAATCATAAGTATCAATCATAGGCGGCATGGGTACCATATATCATGTCGCCATATATAGGTTTACAAATAAAACCGCAAAATCGCGTATTTGGAAATTGGATTTCCTTCTATGAACCGAGGAAAAAGATAGTCCTCAACCGATTCGAGACAATCTAGCCTACCATGTCTCAGGATCAGAGCTCGAGTGACCCTTGGAGCGACAGGGCCGGTCCACCGATGTGGATTAAAATGCCTGAACACTACGTTTCCCCGCCCTTTGGGGCGCAAATGAGCCATCAAGTGACTCCATCGGTTCG
The DNA here is from genome assembly GCA_030737875.1 of Allium sativum. Taxonomy (NCBI): domain Eukaryota; kingdom Viridiplantae; phylum Streptophyta; class Magnoliopsida; order Asparagales; family Amaryllidaceae; genus Allium; species Allium sativum. The sequence continues at coordinate 715,277,107 of CM060922.1, forward strand.
AGAATGACCGATCAATCCGAGGCGCCTCGCAACAGCAACAACCAAATAAGTCAAACTCGTCAGGGCGTGTAAAACCACTGACGCCACTTTTAGCTAGAAAGAAACGCAAGTCCTCCCTGAGGTCCGTCTCCCGTTTTTGGTTCATATCGGGTGTGAAACTCGCGAAGTAAACGTTACACAAAGCTACGCCACAAAGGCCGTGCTTCGATCATCAACCACAAGACTTTGCTTTTCAACAGATGCCTCGATCAATTGCCACTTAGGCATGCCACACAGGCAATTCACTCCATGCGTTTGATATCCATCAATATATAACCCCTGAGCTCGTACGTCTCAGAGAAGGGCGTTAAGCAAGAGAATAAATTCTCCGCCGCCAAACAGATATATATTTAATAGAGATCAATCACACGGACTAAAATCCAATGTCAGACACACAGTCCATTTACAAGTCCGTTCTGGGTCTAAACGAAACCGGAGGCACCTAGTACCCCGCATATCCATCGATCTCCAAGTACGTCTGGATGATCACCAACTGTTTCCATCTTCTTGGGTGTACAGCCCAATCAAGATCATCAGTAATCACCCAAACGACGTGAAGACCTCCGGTCTTCGACCATCGTCTTCATCTTCGACTTATCGTCGTATCAGTTATTCAGGATGGGTTAAACCCGGTCTTCCCGAATAACTCGCATATATTTTAAATAAGTGTTACACAAACACAACATACGTCTCATTCCAATTCATTAGTCACTAACCATAAATTAATCAAGAGAATAAATCTCCAAATATTAACCTCGAAGGCCGAAACCAACATCAGATCAATACCCAGAAAACCATTCTGCTTGGCCAACCGACAGTTAGTTTCTAAATTTCACATTCATAGGGAAAGGTTCCCATTAATTTTATCCAAGATAAATTTCTTGAATTTATTCTTTAATCTATTTTTGAATATCAATTCGAACTAGTCGGGATTAGCGAACCTTACCGAAGTAATCATTTATTTTAATTTCCCCATCCCAACCTATTCATCCCATGAAGTAAAACTGGTAATACTTCATATCTAACACCACAGTGTTATCGGTAAATTCAATTACCATTTCACGTTCAAATCTAACTAAAGATTTAACTATCGCCTGGAGCAAAACTGGTGCTACTCCATTCTCGACCATTTCAATCTAATTAAAGATTCATTAAAACTCCACTTAGTTTTAATCTTTGACTGGGTTAAAGAATCAGTGTCATTCAAAACACGGTTCACGATAAACCCAAAATCACATCACATTAATTATCGGGTTAAAGAACGAGTGTTATTTAAAACACTGTCCATGATAAACCCAAAAATCAATATCAATTAAATTTCAATTAAATATTATTTAATTGGTACACTTCATTAAATCTAAGTAAAAAGATTTAATCTTTTCTCGACTGGGTTCAAGAATCAGTGTCATGAACTCGCCAACCCCCTTGGCCAGCAAAAGGAGTTCGAACGTCCGACATTTAGGACCAAAAATGACGCGAATCTCCACCCGAATCTTCATGAAAACCATATGGATCGCAAGATCTTGAAGAGGAAATTGATTTTCGTTCAATAACCCTGATTTGATTCGAACAAAAATTTAGAGAATTTAAGGGATTTTATTTCGAAAAAAAACTGGCCTTCCGTTGATTGAATGCGGCGGCTAACGTCAATGGGATTAGGGTTTCCCATTTGCTAGGGTTATATATAAGATTTTATATTATTATTTTATTCAATTACTAGTTTCCAATGAAATTTCGTACTCCGAACTCCAAATCGAACCCAAAGACTATCGCCCCTAGCCAAATACCCCCATTCTGAACACAATGGGATATGTATCGTAGGTTGATTTGATCGTTTGAATCAGCTTCCGTTGAATTTACATTTAAATCACTATACTGAATTTTAAACGTACATTTCAAATTACCGGGGTCACATACTAACCAGAAAAATTCCAGAAAAATATTTTCTAGCTTCGTATTGACGATACGGTCCTAACAAAACTAGTTTCGTCGAATTCTGAGACCGTTAGAAAAATGGCCATTTTCCAGTCGATTAAAATCAACTGAAACTGGTCAAACGCGTTTTCCTTTGCCACGCTCACATATTGATTCGAAAAATTATGAAATTTGGAATCTAGCAATAATTTGACATCACGGACCCAACAAAACTGGTTTCGTCGAAATCCGAGGTCATTTGCAAAATGGCTATTTTTAAGGGCCTGAATTCCATAGCGACTATTCAGAATTTTCAACTGGACATCTCTTTTGATTCCCACTATGAAATCTTGATTTTTCGGATTCGTTGGAAAGATATTATCAAATAGATCCTATTGTTTTTGGTTTCACTAAAATCCGGATTGTTTTGCACCCGGTACATTCAATTGAAGTTTGAAATCGAATTATCGAACTACCGCGCCATTTTCAATTCTATTTATAATTATACATAAATATTTATATTCTAACGACGACGCGTATAATATATACGTTCTAATATATTCAAAATAAATTTCTCGTCGATATTATTTAAAATAATTCATTTTAAATAATCAAAATTCGCTAAAATTGCCAAAATAAAAATTTTAAACTGGCCCAGATTTTCCGGGTTATTACAAGGGGAAGAGAAACACGACTAGTTTTTAATTGGTGAAGGGTGGAAGGAAGAAGGCCACCAATTATTTTACTTTGATTTGTTTTTGAGCCGGTATCTTTCAAAATTAAAATACCCTTTTATTCTGAACTCCTTACTGAACCCCACAAATGTCATTCTTAGGGTAATACTACCATTCTGAACCCAATGGGATAGGTCACGAAGTCAAATTCGATCGTCTGTGAAAGATATTAATTTAAATTGATTTAAATTAAATTCAAACTATTTATTTCTTCGATAATAAATTAATATTATTACCGTTAAAATTTCATATTAAATTCTTGAACTGTTTTCAATTCAAATTAAAATTTGAATTCAACTAAATCCATTTTCTTATTCTGATAATGTAATATTTTCAATATTAAATTGAAATTGATTTTTAAATCGATAACTCCCTATAAAAATTGATTTATTTACTTAACTCAATATTTAAATCCATATTAAACATTTTAAAATTAACCCATAAGAATCCGGGTCATTACAATCTTCCCCACTTAAAAATAATTTCGTCCTCGAAATTGCTAAGGTAGAAAAAGTGCTACTAACCCATTTACTTTTCAGAACTTATTTATATTGATACTCAACATTTCATATTCCATTCATAACTCTCTTTCGAATAAATCTTTATTCGATAACTCCTCCCTTCGAATAACCAATATTCTATAACTCACTTCGATTAAACTAATCGATAACTCTTTTCGATTAAACTATAATCGATAACTCATTTCGATTAACAAATAATCGATAACTCCTTCGATTTACTAATAATCGATAACTTTTTTTGACTCCATTCGCTTGACTCTAGATCGCAGCAATCACAATGGTTACGCCTGATTCCCTCAGGAAACATCCGACCGCCCTAGGCTATCTGCTGCCCTGCGAATTACGCTAGCAGTCGTTCGAAATGGCAACTTATCCTGAGTAACTATGTTTGACTAACACTATCTCAATAACTATATTCGATCAACTTTAATTGAATAACTAACATTCAATTAAATCCTAATTCGATTAACTATGTTCAATTTACTCTATCTGGTTAACTCAAAATTTTAATAACAAATATTCGATAAATTCTAATTGAATAACTAATATTCAATTAACTCTACAGATTAACCCTAACTGGTTAACTCTAACTGGTTAATTCTTAATCTAATCGATTTATTTTAACTCTGATCGACTTCTCCTATTCGAATAACTCCTATTGGATAACGTTTATTCATTTATAAAGATTTACTTTTAGTAACGGTTCTTCACTTTATAAATGTTCTCTTTAATAACGTTACTTCACTTATACAAGTGTTGTATACCCTTCTATTTAAAACTATCGGTGTTAAAAACCAATATCTCTTCCTTATATAAGTTCAGACTTATATATTCCATTTATCGAATGATAAATATTTAATTTAATTTATAAACTGTTATTTATAAATTAATCTTTCCTATTTATCCGTTAAAACGATTTTCATTTTCTATTCATCTTCTAAATATTCCTTTGATTAAATTCTATTTATTTAACAAATAAATATCTCATTTATAATATTCTATTTATTTACTATAAATAAATACTTCCATTCTATCTATTTGTAAATGTTTTTACAAATATTTCTCCTTCTAAATTCTATTTGTAAATGTTTTACAAATATTTCCCCTTTATTTGTTTGCACATAACTTCCTTTTGTATTTGTGTTACAAACATATTTCCTTTATTCACACCCAATTCATATTTCATTCACATTGATTTTACACAATTTATTCATTTCGATCCATCTAACTTACTTAAGTTAAATTTAATTTCAATCATTCAAATTCCCATTAACAAGTTGCTAATTAACCGTTTTGCCTATTTCACCCTTTTTATTCGAATATCACTTGTTCAAATATATGTCAACTTAATTATAAACTAATCTAATTATAATTTCAACTCGAGTTATATATTCGATTTCGAATATAAATCCTCAATCTCTTTCACTTATCCAAAAACCCAATTTTGATTCAAACTTCCTTTAACTAATTATTCTCCAATTTAGTTAATTCTATTTAACCATTTAAAATATGATTTTTGTCTTAAAAATCATTTCACTTACTTCACTGGAGTTCATATTTATTTTATATCTCCAGTCTGGATTTTTCTAATGCCAATTCGGATTTTATTTCCTAACAATCCTTTTATTTATTTAATTAAACCGTTATGGTTTTATAATGGTTTTGGCGCTGCTTTTCTAAAAATTTGATTTTGACATAACTCAAAATCTATACGACGAAATCCAGATTTTCCTCTTTCATTAGAAAACTATTGTTCAACCGGTCCCGACGATTCTTGTTTCACAGAATTCCGACTTCAATTGAGTTCTGTATACTAAACTGAAGTTCGAATCGCCAATTTACGAACTACCGCGCTACGACGAGCTCGTTTTAATTATATTTATAAATATAAACGTTTTAACTTTGATTATAATAAATTCAACTTCATTCTGATATATTTTTAATATATATCCAATCCATTTCATAATATTCCCGATCTATTTCTCTTCAAATATTCAAGTCCTCTACATCTACAATATTCAAATTCCATTTGAATTTCTTTATTCAAACTCTATATTTGAATTTCCTTCTATTCAATTTCTATTTGAATTTCTTCTATTCAAATTCTATTTGAATTTCTTATTTCCAATCTCTATTTGAAATCCTTTATCTTCAATCTCTATTTGAAATCCTTTGAATTTAAATTCTATTTTAACTCCTTTGAATTCAAATCCTATTAAATTTCACTTTGAATTCAAATCCTATTTAAACTCCTTTTATCTAAAATTCTATTTCAAACTTTATATTTTCTTTGAATTCTAATATTCAAACCTCTATTTGACTTTTCTTTATTCAAATCCATTTGAATTCCTTTGAATTCAAATTCCATTTCAATTTTTCTTATACAATTTCTATTTGAATTATATATATATATTCAAATTCCTTTATTTTACTTCTATTTGAAATCTATATTCCCATTTCACATTTCAAAATTCCTTTGAAGTCATATAAATATATACATATATTTATATCTATCTCAAATTCAAAACATTTGAATTTTCAAACAACTTGTTTCTTTCAAACAAATTTCCATCAAAACTTTTCTAAGGTAGCAATTCATCACTTAGAAACTCGAAAATGAACACTGATGATGTTGCGACCATTATCAGAATTATTTCCCAGCTACTGAATGAGTTCGAGTGCTTTATTTCTTTCAAACTCCATTTAGAAAAATATTTTCCAAACTCCCAGGATTTTAAATTCTGAATTCTGGTTGGAATTCAATTTCAATTTATCACATTTGTATATTTGATTTCATATACAAATTCCAGTTATATATAACTATTTCTGTTTTATAATCTAATTTGACTATAATCCTAACAATCAACTTAACTATTTAAAAACAATATCGTGTCCAATCTTCTGTTCAAGTGTTTATGTAACAACCCGTAAAATGCGGGCCAGTTTGAAATTTTTATTTTGGCAATTTTAGCGAATTTTGATTATTTAAAATGAATTATTTTAAATAATATCGACCGGGAAATTTATTTTGATTATAATTCGAACGTATATATTATACGCGTCGTCGTTAGAATAGAAATATTTATATATAATTATAAATAGAATTGAAAATGGCGCGGTAGTTCGATAATTCGATTTCAAACTCCAATTGAATGTACCGGGTGCAAAACAATCCGGATTTTAGTGAATCCAAAAACATTAGGATCTAATTGATGATATCTTTCCAACGAATCCGAAAAATTGAGATTTCATATCGGGAATCGAAAGATATGTCCAGTTGAAAATACTGAATAGTCGCTATGGAATTCAGGCCCTTAAAAATGGACATTTTGCAAACGACCTCGGATTTCGACGAAACCAGTTTTGTTGGGTCCGTGATGTTAAGTTATTGCTAGGTTTCAAGTTTCATAATTTTTCGAATCAATATGTGAGCGTGGTAAAGGAAAACGCGTTTGACCGGTTTCAGTTGATTTTAATCGACTGGAAATTGGCCATTTTTCAAACGGTCTCAGAATTCGACGAAACTAGTTTTATTAGGACTGTATCGTCAGTACGAAGTTAGAAAATATTTTTCTGCAATTTTTAAAGTTCGTATGTGACCCCGGTAATTTGAAATGTACGTTTAAAATTCAATATAGTGATTTAAATGTAAATTAAATGGAAACTGATTCAAACGGTCGAATCAGCTTGCGATATATATCCCATTGTGTTCAGAATGGGGGTGAAACGCTATGGACGACAGGCGGTGGGCCTCGTTTTGAGGTCGTATGAAAAAGTCAACTTTAAGTTGAATTAAATAATTAAATAAAAATAAAATAAAATAAAATAAACACCCCCCCTTTATCTTCTGCCCCCCCCCCCCCCCCCCGTTCTTCAAACAGAAAAGGAAAAAAAAAAAAGAAGAACGAAATCGAAATCGCGCCACCGCCCCTGCCGCCGCCCTCAACGCGCCACTGCCACCTCTGATGAACCCCCCCCCCCCCACCGCCGCCTCTCCTCCCTCCAGCCCTATTCCCCTTCGACCGCGATGAAACCCCCTCCGTCCAAAGCCGCGCCTCAGGCGAACCCGCCTCCGTCCCTCGTGCAGCGCCGCCCTCCCCTAAGCCGCTCGACCTCCTCCGCCCCTGGCCTCCACCAATCCCGACGTCGAACTCCTCCCCTCCTCCGTTGAAATAAGCGCCCCCCCTGTAAGTTTTTTTTTAATTTATTTATTTTATTTTTATTTTATTTAGAACAGAAAAGAAAACTGATTTTTAAATGATTTAAAACCGATTTTAAAAAGTAATTTAAATCTGATTAAAAAAAAAGAATTTAAAATTGAAAAAGATTAGAACTTTAAAAGGTAAAAAGATAGGATTTTTATTTGGTAAAAGGTGTGATCTTTATATTTTATAAGGTGATAAAAATATAATCTTTATCTATATAGAGCGTGATAGTAAAAATATGATTTTTATATATTGAACTTCGAAATAAAAATATGATTTTTATATATTGAACTTCGAAATAAAAATATGATTTTTATATATTGAACTTCGAAATAAAAATATGATTTTTATATATTGAACTTCGAAATAAAAATAGAATTTTTATATATTGAACTTCGAAATAAAAATATGATTTTTACATATGGAATAGCAAAGTAAAAATTCGATTTTTACATATGTAGTGACTACGGGCAACGAAGATGACGAAGATGCGATAGCAATGAAGATTTCTATCAATGAAGTGCCGTGGAGCTAGGATAGTTATAGGTGAGAATTTCTCACTCTTCAATTTATTTTCTAGTTATATATATATACTAGGATGCAGACGGTGTTTAGTAGCACCCGACACAATCGTCCACAGACCATGGACTTGTTTGTTTGGCTGTTTGGTTACTGATTGCGATATTGGTTTGAATGTGGTTTGTGGTGTGAAAAATCGAATCGATAAATTGGTTAGGATTAGACGTGCGCCGTTATAAGGCGAAGGAGTAAGGCTAGGTTAGACTCTTACTCCAAATTTTGTGGTTTGCATAATGAAATTGATTTGATTGATGTGTGAATGGCGTGGGCCTTCACTAGACCGGGGATAAGGCTAGGCCTCGTCCCGTTTTCTAGTATCGTGCCGTTATGCCGCCGAGATTTTCTAAAATAAGTTAGAAAAATAAAAATATCATTTTATTGAATAAATGAATTGAATAGAAATTCATAGGTTGGAATAAAATGTTTTGTCGTTAAAAATATAATTTTTAACGTGAAGTGAATAAAATAAAATATTCATTTATAAACCGAACGGTTTGTTTATGTACACCTATTTGAAGGACATTGATTGGGTCGATAAATTTTACACATCGCCCAATTGCACAAATAAAATCTGTGTTAGATTGTTTGAAACCCCACACGGGTGTTGGGACGAAATTTGAAGTTCACTCATCCTGATTGATTAAATAGGTCGATCGATCGATTGACAGGCTGTTATAAGCGTTAGATATCTATATTTGATGCTTATACAGTGTAGTGCACTTTGGTTGATGGTTGATTACTTTTCAATGCTATTATACATGTGTTGTATGAAAATCCATATAATTAACTTTATATGGTAATTGATTGGGCCTCATTCCAATTTGAAAAATAAAGAATATTATAAAATAAAAGTTCATGTGTTGACAGTACTCATTCATTGAGATTGGTCATGTGTTGAACGAAATATTTTAGTAATAAAATTTACATCTTTATCAATATTATAAAATAAAAGTTCATGTGTTGACAGTACTCATCCTTTGAGATTGGTCATGTGTTGAACGAAATATTTTGATAATAACAACTATTTTGAAAAAGAAATATTTGAAATAGAATATTTGAAAATAGAAATTTATGAAGCCGTGTCGATTAGACTGACGCCATTTTGACGCGAACGATATTTATATCGATTTCATTCATTTTGAAATGAATATTGAAAAGTGATTTCGAAATCGAATATTTTGAAATAAAATGAATTGAAAACGATTTCGAAATGAATTGAATTGAAAACGACTTCGAAATGAATTGAATTGAAAACGATTTCGAAATGAAATGAATTGAAAACGATTTGGAAATGAATTGAATTGAAAACGATTTCGAAATGAAATGAATTGAAAACGATTTCGAAATGAATTGAATTGAAAACGATTTCGAAATGAAATGAATTGAAAACGATTTCGAAATGAATTGAATTGAAAACGATTTCGAAATGAATTGAATTGAAAACGATTTCGAAATGAATTGAATTGAAAACGATTTCGAAATGAATTGAATTGAAAACGATTTCGAAATGAAATGAATTGAAAACGATTTCGAAATGAATTGAATTGAAAACGAATTCAAATTGAATTGAAAGCAAATTGAAATGAATTCAAATTGAATTGAAATTTGAATTGAATGGAAATGAATTTTAAAACGAATTTATAAAGAAGAATTCAATTTTGCTTTGAATTGAGATGGAAGTTGAAATAGATTTTGAAACGAATTTAAAACTATTTATATAATTCGTTTTAAATAGAAATCGACGAAGTATATATTATATATATTATATATATAATATAATGGCCTGAATAGAACGCGCCGCGCCGCGGTAGTTCGTGAATTTCGACCATTTATTTCAAACGGACATTGCGGGAGATCCGACCGTCGGATTCTCCTAAAACCGGAACCGTTGGGTTCGTATCGAAAAGAGGTTTCTAACGAGTATTAGAAATTTGAAATCTAACGGTTGGATTTGGAATTATGTCCAAATCAAATTCGAAAAAGGTCGATGTAAGTGCAGTTCGATGGCCGTTGATGGAAATCGACTGTACGGGCCTTGATAAAATTATTAAAAATAGTAATAACTTGTGTAAAATCATAAGAAATGATTTGTGAAGATTTGGGATGAAAAACTCCATATTTGAAAAGATAAAAATAGATTTTTATCGAAATGAACTAGTTTTGAACTAGAAATATAATTCTATTTATTTTTAAATAAATAAATTGAATTTAAAAAGGGTTTTGAAAATAACCAAAATATCCAATGATTGCATTGGAGTGGATTTGAATCGAAATTGTCTTCGGAATATTTCGATGTTGGAATTCGTGATTATATAGGTGTTGTTATGGAAATTTGAAAGATATATATTTATATCGTTATTTCCAATACGACATTTGTTAATCGTAGAATTTGATATTGAATATAGGCCGATATATTTTCTATTCAGAGCCTTGTGTTTAATATCAAATGTGATTTGGGTTTGTCGTGAATGGTGTCTTCACTAACACTGTTCTTGAACCCAGTTGAGAAAAGATTAAATCTTTTTATTTAGATTTAATGAAGTGTACCAATTAAATAATATTTAATTGGAATTGAATCGATATTGATTTTTGGGTTTATCGTGGACAGTGTTTTAAATAACACTCGTTCTTTAACCCGATAATTAATGAAATGTGATGTGATTTTGGGTTTATCGTGAACCGTGTTTTAAATGACACTGATTCTTTAACCCAGTCACAGATTAAAACTAAGTGGAGTTTTAATGAATCTTTAATTAGATTGAAATAATCGAAATGGAGTATCACCAGTTTTGCTCCAGGCGATAGTTAAATCTTTAATTAGATTTGAACGTGAAATGGTAATTGAATTTACCGATAACACCGTGGTGTTAGATATGAAGTATAACCAGTTTTACTTCATGGGATGAATAGGTTGGGATTGGGAAATTAAAACAAATGATTACTTCGGTAAGGTTCGCTAATCCCGACTAGTTTGAATTGATATTCAAAAGTAGATTAAAGCATAAATTCAAGAATTTATCTTTGATAAAATTAATGGGAACCTTTCCCTATGAATGTGAAATTTAGAAACTAACTGTCGGTTAGCCAAGCAGAATGGTTTTCTGGATATTGATCTGATGTTGGTTTCGGCCTTCGGGGTTAATATTTGGGGAATTATTCTCTTGATTAATTTACGGTTAGTGACTAATGAATTGGAATGAGGCGTATGTTGCGTTTGTGTAACACTTATTTAAAATATACGCGAGTTATTCGGAAAGACCGGGTTTATCCCATTCTGAATAACTGATACGACGATAAGTCGAAGATGAAGACGATGGTCGAAGACCGGAGGTCTTCACGTCGTTTGGGTAATTACTGATGATCTTGATTGGGCTGTACACCCAAGAAGATGGAAACAGTTAGTGATAGTCCAGACGTACTTGGAGATCGATGGATATGCGGGGTACTAGGTGCCTCCGGTTTCGTTCAGACCCAGAACGGACTTGTAAATGGACTGTGTGTCTGACATTGGATTTTAGTCTGTGTGATTGATCTCTATTAAATATATATCTGTTTGGCGGCGGAGAATTTATTCTCTTGCTTAACGCCCTTCTCTGAGACGTACGAGCTCAGGGGTTATATATTGATGGATATCAAACGCATGGAGTGAATTGCCTGTGTGGCATGCCTAAGTGGCAATTGATCGAGGCTTCTGTTGAAAAGCAAAGTCTTGTGGTGATGATCAAAGCAAGGCCTTTGTGGCGTAGCTTTGTGTAACGTTTACCTCGCGTGTTTCACACCAGGTATGAACCAAAAACGGGAGACGGACCTCAGGGAGGGCCTACGTTTCCTCCTAGCTAAAAGTGGCGTCAGTGGTTTTACACGCCCTGACGAGTTTGACTTATGTGGTTGTTGCTGTTGCGAGGCGCCTCGGTTAGATCGGACGATCCGGGTCCGATGGAGTCATTCGTTGGCTCGCTTACGCCCCAAAGGGCGGCGAAACGTAGTGCTTAGGCATTTTAATCCACTCCGTGTGGACCGTCCCTGACGATCCAAGGCTTGCCTGCGCGCTTGCCTGAGACTCGGGCTAGGCAGTCTCGAATCGGTTGAGGACTATCTTTTGCCTCGGTTCATAGATGGAAATCCAATTTCCAAATACGACATCGTGCGGTTTTGATTGTATATATATATGGCGACATGATATATGGTACCCATGCCGCCTATGATTGATACTTATGATTTGAAGTGGTTTTATACACTATGCACTTATTATAGTATCAAATGTTTTGTTTTAAACGTACTAAGCATTCTTTGGCTGTTATAAGGGAAAACCCTATCCTCGGCTGCGTTGCATTGTGTGATGGGACCTGGGTCTTATAACAGCTTCATTTTTCTTTATTTAGCATTGCGCTGTTTGTTTTATGCACTGGTATCCTTGGGAGGAAACCCGTTCCGTGTTATACGGCGTGGTCCCTTGTTTTACCTAGCTTTAAAAATAAAGATTAACTGTTTTAGTTCTCACACCAGTCCCATGACTGACCTGGAGTTTATTGTTTTAACCTAAACTCTGGGTGCCCCTATTTTGACACGGGCAGCTAGTAGTTTCGGTTTTGCAGATTTATATTCACAGGATCCTGGTTTACAGCTGGAACGATATCCGGAAAGCTTTGTATCCGTATATCTCTTCTAGTTGTGTATTGTATTATTTTCCGCTGCTATGTAATGTATTTAAATGTAATTTAAATCTCTGATATTTCTGTGTAATATTTATTCATTTGTACTCTGTATATTCTTGTAATCTGATGCATTGTTGTAATATACAATGAAATGTTCTTCTGTATGCGTTCTGTTGTGGTTTGTTCTCGAACTATCCGACACTTTCCTTTACGGGGAAGTTACGGGTTTTCACAGTTTATAAATTCCTATCGACTTCGTGGCGTCCCACGATTCGACCAAAATTTATAATTCACTCAACAGACTAGTCAACACAATATAAAACAGTTTTTATATCAAATAACAAATACGCTCTCTCGTATATATATACACTCAACTCATTCTAGGATACTACTGATCCTATCTCTAATGAGCACATTCCAACAAGCCTAGGTATTCGCTAAACCTAAGCTCTGATACCAACTGTAACGACCCGGATTTTGAGCGACTTTGGTTATCGACATAAGCTCGATGTCGATAACCAAAACATCGAAAAATCCTGGTAATTAGTGAAAGAAATTAGAGGGTGAGGAAAGATAAGATATAAAATTAGAATAGAAGAAGAAGAAGAAGACAACATCAGAGTAACACGAATCTCACAGCGGAACGAATAACATATAATATATATAACATAACTTGAAATATACATCTGTACTTGAATATACATCAATATCAAAGTACATCACTTACAACACAGCAGAAATAACTATAGCTATATGATCCTGAAGCCTCTTGCTCCAAGCTCTTCCAGTATATCTGTAAATTCCCGACTACTTGACTGCCCGTACAAATTTAGGCACCCAAGAGTTTAGGGAAAACAACAAAGTAAACTCCGGGTCAGTCAGGGGACTAGTATGAGTAAACAGTTTAAAACAGTTTCAGAAAACTAAATGATATCTCATAAGACCACGCCGTATAACACGGAACGGGTTTTTCCCTTATGAAAATCCAAACACTTGACTTATCTTTATATCAAAAATCTTTTGATATTATAATAATGTCTAAATCAAGTAAATAAGAATCTAGTGGAACGTTTGCGTCTCACGTTCCACATATATATACAATCAAAACCGCAAGCACGTATTGGGTAATGGATTTCCAACCATGACAAGGTATGGAACCACCTTCCGCTGGTATATCTCTAGAGGAGAATACACCGAGTTCAACAAGAACATCTTGCAACTCAGCCACACATGACCGACCACTCATTTCGCTTGAGTGTATCAAATGTATATCACCAACGGTTGGGATCAGCAACCGTTTCCCGAATGGGACAACATCGACAATAGATTTTTAGAAGTAAATGAAACTCTAGATCAGGTGATTATACACCCTAATAGGTGCGACCTACATAGTCATGATGCTTGCCCGATTTCTGTCATTTACCGGATGTTGAGGCTAGAAGCTACGCTTTATCATCACACCATATTCACTTCGAATGTCACATCGTCAGATCCATCGAAAATCACTAATTGACGTCTACAACAGTACATTACGTGTCAGCTAAAAGAAGTTTCCTCCTCCGCTTCCACTCTTGGTACAGTTGAAGAAATCAATGTACGTGACCTTTCTGGAAATACTCTGTCAGACATTCATCCATACAAGTCACCCAGGAACAGGATGAACCGAAGGCACAATTTCTATTAATAGAAAAAGTCCTTGCACTCAACCCCGTCTTCGATTATCTTTATATAATCTGATTCGCACGCTACTGCCAATACGGAGTGGTTCTTCGGATAATAATCCAACCGGTCTCTCCATATTGACAACGACGGTCAAAACTTCGATAGTCTGTGATTTAACTGTCGAATAAAAACAAGTGTTTCGATAGTCGATGATTTAACTATCGAATAAAACAAGTGTTCATCCAAACATCCAACAATCACTGAACCTTTAATTAATATTCCATTAATTAAATCTCTTTTCTATTTCTTTATCAATATTTGTTAATCAAATATTTTCAATAACTATATTGGCCTTTTACGTTATTTGGAAAACATTTCCGAATATCGCCTTCTTTTTATTTTCTAAACTTTAGAAAATATATGTTATTTACAATTGGAAAATATTCCAATTACTTACCTCTTTTCCAATCTCGTTTATTTCTATACTTAGAAAATAATCTATATTCTATTTCCAAGCTTACATTTCATTTGGGTTAAAACAGATGTTGTGTAAAACATCGTTACGACAACCCAAATACAGTATTTAACTAATTCTTATTCCACATTGATCTTCGAGCCTGAATCTTGCTACTTATCGGTATATCATGAAATCAACCAAGTTGGGGTATAATTACCTCTCAGACCTTGACTGAATAGCATTTAACGTCAAAACAGACAAGACTACTTACTCGAATAATCAATACCATACAACTGATTATTCACCTTCAAACACATATACATTTTCTCTTTCTATTCTTACTAGATTTTATTCTTATACTTCCTTTTTGATTATACTATTCTATTTCTAAGTTCGTTTTCTTATCGACTTTTATATAATTTGATATGTTAATTTCTAACTATCAAATTATCTTAAAAATATTCTATCTCCTTAAATTCCCGGAAAAATTGGCCATAACCTCCTTTGTACCGGGAGCATCGGGAAATTTCAAATAGCTTTCCCGGTCCTTCTCATCTCAAAAAGAAAAAGAAAAAGCCAAGCGGCTTGCCGATACGGCGCATAAAATCTCATATATGAATTAAATACGTACCTTTTTGTCGGGCATTCTATTTATTTCACTTCTATACTTTATTCCATACCTGTCTCCTGTATGTCTATACCTGTCCAATCTATTTTAACTGTACCAATCGTTTTAACTCAGTTTGTTAATTAAATCTGTTACTTAACTTTTCAGTCTATTTCACCTTCATATTTGAACATGACATGTTCAAATATATTTTAACTGCATATTAACAAATTTTAATTATACTCATACTCTCGTTCCCTTATCGACTTCTCTATTCAAATTCCAATCAATTCTATTTGAATTCTTTTTATTTAAACTTCATTTGAATTCTATTTGCATCCCTATATTTAAACTTCATTTGAATTCTATATTTAAATTCTATAGTTAAACTCCATTTGAATTCGATTATTCAAATCTCTATTTCAATTCCTTATATTCAGAGTCCATTTGAATTCTCTACATTATTTATAAACAACGTTTATAAATTCAATTCAAATCCCATAATTTCATTTATAAACAAAGTTTATAAATTCGATTCAAATCCCATCTCCCATTTATAAACAAAGTTTATAAATTCGATTCAAATCCCATCTTCCATTTATAAACAAAGTTTATAGATTCGATTACTTGTTTTATATACCTTCAAAACAAGTTAATATTTTCTATAGTTTATTTAAAAATTCAAATTCTATTATAAAAATAGAATTCCCTTTTTAAATATCTAATACCCTTTTCGATATTTATATAAATCCATATTCAAGCCCCAGGGATATTTTAAACAATCAAGTCAACCAATTTTCAATCATTTGATTTTTAACACATCATGTATGAATATATATGAAATCAAACAAACAACAGATAATATATATTTTTGAGGAATCCAGTTGGATTCCTCCAACCTGTTTTTCCTGCATCAACAGACGTTAGTCAACATAGTAATACCCATCCTGCTTCGAGGCAGGATATCGCGGTATAGAAGGTCATCCACTAATCATAGCGTAGGGCGTATAGGGTAATCATCCGCTAATGATACCGCGGGCATCCGCTAATGAAACTGCGGGAATCCAACCAACCATCAACCCAATATATATATATATATATATATATATATATAATAGTCAACCAATCCTAGATAACTAATATATTTTTAACAGCGATACATAAATATTTAAAGCATCCAACAATCAACACACAAATATTTTTAACAAATAAAAATATTTCTAATTAAACAGGTGATTGAGATTTACTCACATGATTTCCTTTGTCGAATATCCAATTAAAATTCCGAATTGAATTCCATTGCGTAGATAATGCCACTACGATCCAATCTGATAGCGTGTGAACGAATGGTGTTATTTCACAATTTGAATCATATATATATATATATATTACATATATGTATAACATTTTTAGGTTAATTATCATTTACCACAAATTTATTTACCTTAATTTCATATGAAAGTAATTATGTCTATGATACAACTAAGTTGCCTACTAAACACTTAAGGTTATATATGTTTATAGGAGTTAAACAATCGATGGTGTCTCTAGGGAATTATCATCTTCTTCCTTACAAATCAGAGAATAACATCACCATTTACTCCCTTTAAAAACATTTAACCATCTATGTATTTTCATTCACTTAAATAAAAATTAACAAATTTTAATTACCTTATTAATTTCCTTCTTTAAGCATTTCACCGAACAACTTAGCTTCACAACAACTTTCCCAGCATCCAAAATGTCGAACACAGTAAACAGAGAGGATCGAACTCCAGGCCTCCACTGAAATCCCCTGTCGCACCAAATCCTAGGTTCGGAATCCTCTCAACATGCTCCAGAAAACCCATGCCCAAACCCACTTTGAACTCCATCGCGTATGCCCACTACTGCAACCCCCTTATCTCGATGTCGACCTTCAACCTGTCGTGATTTCCAAACCAACGTTCGCGAGCAACTCCTCCTGATGTCGATCCCTACAGTCGGTTTCTGCCTGCGACCAACGGAGTACTCCTCGGTTCCATCATCGAACGCTCGCACTCCACCAACGCAACCACCAGATCTACCTTCATTCCCCCAATTCGCGTCGCCTGTTGACTGACCCCGACCATCGACTTCACCAAAACCCTCCCAATCGAACGCGACTGCGTTGAATTTGGATCTCGCGATGGCAAATATGGTGATGAGCAGTTTCCGTTTTGATTTTGATTTGAGGGGTGGGCTGCGGCCATTTTTAATTCAGTATTGAGGACTTCAGTGTTTTCATTAGTACCAGGCATCGATCGTTTTATAAATGGATGGCGTGGTTTACTTTTGAACAGCGAGCCCTATTACTTTGTGGAGGGGAAGAGAAACACGACTAGTTTTTAATTGGTGAAGGGTGGAAGGAAGAAGGCCACCAATTATTTTACTTTGATTTGTTTTTGAGCCGGTATCTTTTAAAATTAAAATACCCTTTTATTCTGAACTCCTTACTGAACCCCACAAATGTCATTCTTAGGGTAATACTACCATTCTGAACCCAATGGGATAGGTCACGATGTCAAATTCGATCATCTGTGAAAGATATCAATTTAAATTGATTTAAATTAAATTCAAACTATTTATTTCTTCGATAATAAATTAATATTATTACCGTTAAAATTTCATATTAAATTCTTGAACTGTTTTCAATTCAAATTAAAATTTGAATTCAACTAAATCCATTTTCTTATTCTGATAATTTAATATTTTCAATATTAAATTGAAATTGATTTTTAAATCGATAACTCCCTATAAAAATTGATTTATTTACTTAACTCAATATTTAAATCCATATTAAATATTTTAAAATTAACCCATAAGAATCCGGGTCATTACATCTCCATAAGAAAGGAATGTTACACGACG
The DNA here is from genome assembly GCA_030737875.1 of Allium sativum. Classification (NCBI taxonomy): domain Eukaryota; kingdom Viridiplantae; phylum Streptophyta; class Magnoliopsida; order Asparagales; family Amaryllidaceae; genus Allium; species Allium sativum. The sequence continues at coordinate 715,295,369 of CM060922.1, forward strand.
AAGAAGAAATCTGTTCTAGTGACAAAGCAGAGTTGGAAACTAATATTCTTGAAGCCAGTACGAGATCTGAGGTCAGTAAGAAGCCCAGTGCCAAGAGAAAAAGGGCTGAATCTGGGAAAGAACCTGTAACGACCGCCGTATGCAATAACTGCAATAGGCGAGGACATTTCTCGATAAGTTGCAGATCTTTAGAGAAACAGATCAAGAGTGGATATAAGCGCACAATGAAACAAAAGAACCCACATGGGGAAAGGAAATGCCATAAGTGCCGCCAAGCAGGTCATATTGCACGGGAGTGCCAACTCTCAAAGAAATCTGAAGCCGTACATATAAATGAAGTAGCAGAAACTTCTGAGCCCTCAGATAGTCAAGAAAGGGCCGGTGTTTTAGAAGGAACGCTTACTGTCAAAAACATTCCAGTCAAAGTACTGTTTGACACAGGCGCGTCACGAAGCTTCATTGCAAAGGATGCAGCTAAGAAACTGAATTTGAATTTGAAAAAGCTAAAGGAACCAATGACTGTCCAGAATCCGGTTGGGGGTTCCATAGATCTCAGTTGGGTTTGTGGAGTGCCGGTTTCTTTCTCTCGTTATCGGTTTCCTACCATCGCGGTCGTCATGAATTTTAAAGAGTTTAATCTTATCTTGGGGTTAGACTGGTTGACCAAATATGAAGCTGAAGTTAAATGCGCCGACAGAGTCGTAAAGGCGAAGATTAAATCGGGTGATTATATAACCATTCCTTGTGAGCGTCAGAATGCTAATAGAAAAGACTTCTGGGTAGCTCCAAATGTTTCTCCAGCCCAAATAGAAAATATCCCTGAAGTTACAGAGAATATTCCTGAGCTCATCGAAGATATTCCTGTCGTCAAGAACTATGCGGATGTGTTCGAAGAAGTTGTTCGCTTGCCTCCGCAGAAAGAAATAGAATTCAAGATTGCTTTGATTCCGAATGCAAGGCCGGTAGTTCACGCTATTCGAAGAATGTCCTTGATAGAGAAAGAAGAACTTGACAATCAAACAAGACAACTAGTATGGAAGGGTCTGATCAGGCCTAGTTTCTCTAATTGGGGTGTAGCAGTGGTGTTTGTCCCAAAATCTGACGGTTCTACGTCTATGTGTGGATTATCGTGATCTGAACAAACAGACAATAAAGAACAAATATCCATTGCCGCGGATCGATGATTTGTTGGATCGATTAAATGGCGCACAAGTATTCTAAAGAATGGACCTAGCTACAGGTTTCCATCAGCTTCGAATTGCCGAAGAGTGTGTTCCAATGACAGCATTCAAAGGTCCCGACTTATTCTACGAGTGGTTAGTAATGCCGTTCGGCTTATGTAACGCTCCAGCTTACTTCGTCGATCTGATGAACAGGGTGTTCAGCGGGGTTTTGAATAAATTTGTTCTAGTTTTTATTGACGATATTCTAATCTTCTCTAAGTCAAAGGCCGAACATGAAAAGCATTTGGAACAGGTTCTAGAAATTATGAGAAGGAATGTATTGAAAGCAAAGTTTTCCAAATGTATATTCTAGCAAGATGAAGTAAAATTTCTAATCCACGTCGTATCGAAAGAAGGAATTGCTATGGATCCAAGCAAAATCACAACTATTCAAAACTGGAAACAGCCTAGTACTCCTACAGAAGTAAGTAGTTTTCTCGTATTGGCTAGTTATTACCGGAAATTCCTCAAAAACTTTTCGAAGATATCTGGCCACTTAACGAAGCTTACAAAGAAGCACTCTAAATACAAATGGACTCCAGAGAGTGAAGAGGCTTTTGAAGAGCTAAAGTTGAGATTAACAACTGCTCCAGTGTTAACCATCATCGATGGCAACCAGGATTTAAAAGTCTGGACTGATGCTTCTAGAGAAGGCCTTTGCGCAGTGTTAATGCAAAGGGGTCAAATGATTGCTTATGCTAGCCGTCAGCTGAAGCCGCACGAGAAGAACTACGTAACTTATGATCTTGAGATAATGGCTATAGTATTCGCTTTGAAAATCTGGAGGCACTATCTATTGGGTGAGAGATTTGAACTGTTTACAGATCACCAGTCGTTAAAGTATATGTTCACCTAAAAGGACTTGAATTAGAGGCAACAACGTTGGCTAGAGTTCCTTGCAGCATATGACTTTGAGATTATATACACTCCAGGGAAAGCCAATGTCGTGGCCGATGCGCTGAGCCGAAAGAATGTAATGATCGCCAACTTTATTATTACGACTTCCTTGATTGACACAATATCTATTCTTTAGAAGGAGGATAACTTCATTAAAGACATGATCAAAAGGATTCAGAAAGTTGAACCCTCTTGTTTTCAAATAGATAACGACGAGACCCTGAGATTGAAAGGAAGGATTTGTGTTCCAGATGTCCCAGAGTTAAAAAGGGAAGTGTTAGACGAGTGTCACAAGTACAAGCTGAGTATCCATCCTAGTGTGGCCAAAATGTATAACGATCTCAGACGAACATTCTGGTGGAAGGCTATGAAAAGAGACGTTTCAATATATGTTAGCCGATGCCCTACTTGCCAGCTAGTCAAAAGCAACCAACAGAAATTGGCTGGATTGTTACAACCGCTAGAAGTTCCTGGTTGGAAGTGGGAACATATTTCTATGGATTTCATTGATGGTCTGCCCAGAACCAGAAAAGGGAATGACAGTATTTGGGTGATCGTAGATCGCTTCACGAAGACCGCCCATTTCATACCTGTTAGATCAAACAGAACTGCTCAGAGTCTGGCGCAGATATACTTCAGGGAAATAGTTAGACTACATGGAGTGCCGCTCAGTATAGTTAGTGATAGAGATACAATATTTACTAGCAAATTCTAGGAGGCATTTCAAGTCGAGCTGGAAACGAAGCTGAACTTGAGCACCGCTTATCATCCTCAGACAGACGGTCAGACTGAGAGGGTGAATCGTATTTTAGAAGATCTATTGCGGGCTTGTGTTATAGATTTCGGTGGATCATGGGAAGACCATCTGCATTTGGCTGAGTTCTCTTATAACAACAGCTACCAGGCGAGTCTAACAATGTCGCCATTTGAAGCATTGTATGGTAGACCGTGCCGATCTCCTGCTTGTTGGGTCGAACCCGGTAATAGACTTATGTTGGGTCCTGATATGATCCGCGAAGCCGCCGACAAAGTCGATTTTATTAAGAAGCGATTACTCGCTGCTCAAAGCCGACAAAAGAGCTATGCCGGTAGGAGAAGAAGAGATATATCCTTTGTTGTTGCCGACTATGTATATGTGAAAGTATCGCCGATGAGAGGAGTAATCCGGTTCGGTAAAATGGGGAAATTGGCGCCCAAATTCATTGGTCCGTTTCCTATTCTGGAACGGATCGGAACTCTCGCTTATAGGGTTAAATTGCCTGATTGGTTGCCTGGAGTCCATGTTGTATTTCATATATCTCAACTTCGAAAGCACGTTCATGATCCAGACTTGATCGTGGATGAAGCAGCTCAACAGGATATTGAAATTACCCCAGAATTAGCTGTGAGAAGAGAGCCACTAAAGATTATTGGCAAAGAAACCAAAGAACCAAGGAACAAGAAGGTTCACTTAGTCAAAGTGCAATGGAGTGGAGATCTGCGAGATTGTACTTGGGAAACTGAGGAGAGCATTCAGGAAGCTTATCCAAGATGCCGAGTAGATATCTCTGATTGACTCCGGTGCAAGGTACATTTACCTTACTTTGCATTACCAGTTAGTTCTTTACTCTGTTGTTATTTTCTTTTTATGGATGTGCACTTTTAACTTTATAGTCTGAATGATTTTAAAAGAATAGAAATTGATTTGTATGATTTTGAAAAGTTAAAATCAATTTGATTGTTGTTTGTGTGGTGTGATAGTAAATTAGATTAATTAAATTATTGAAACGATAGTTAATTTAATTAATAAGAGAATAATGGTAAAATTTATTCATTTAAATCACACATTGAACTGATTAGAAAATAGATAGAAATATATAATTGTGCATTATATATGTTTGAACAGGTAAATGGATTAGTTGTTGAGTAAAGATTTTATTTGCGTGCCCAACAAATAGGTAAACCTTAATGAGTTGGATGCGAAATATTATTATATCACCTCTTGTATATGCCATTGGATGCGGAGTGCTGGTTTTTCTGTGTGAAATAATAAATGTCGCCATAGGATAGTAACAATTAATTTTGAACTACATTACATGGCATACTTCTGGAAGATAGGCATACTTCATCATATACCACATAAGCATTTGGAGCTTGTGTGACGAGGTGGAAGATTTACCATACGAGCGAGAGACTTGTATGGCGATGACTATATTTTACAGGTTGAACTGATGACTGATATGGACTATTTAAATTGTAATGATAAAATTGCCAGATTAATAAAAACCCCACACGGGTCTGGAGTTGACAATAATCACGTCTCTCTAGTTATTAGATACGGCACATGGACTATTTGTTTCCCACACGGGACAGGGTGACAAGAATTTATTCTCTGGAGTTATTATCATTACACGCTCCCCTGTAAACACCAGAATATATCACTATAAATATGTGTATGCTTATTAGGATTTATTGGGTACCTAATACGGCCCAATAAATTTCCAAACCCCTCCCTGTATAAAGGAGGTTATGGCGAAATTTTTCGAAAATTCCGGGTGTCAGCCCAATTTTTGAAGAATTTGAAAATTCTCAGAAACTGAAAAGTTGGAGAATTGAAGTCGGATCGAACGTAGAGTTGAATAATCAAACCACTTTCGACTTTGTTCCTTTTCGGGGACGAAAAGTTTTAAGTGGGGGAGATTGTAACGACCTAGAAAATTTGAACCAATTTAAAATTTTTAAATTGGCTAAAATAATGGATTTTAAATATTTAAAATAAATATTTTAAACAATAGCAATGAAAAGTTAGTTTGAATCGACGTTTGAAAATGAATATAATTAATTCTAATTACAAACAAGGCCTGAAATGGCGCTGTAGTTTCAAAAATTGAATTCAAACTTTGTCGGACTGTACCGGGTGCCAAACAAAGCGGATTTGAGCGAAACCAAAAATATTTAAATCTGTTAGTGAATATCTTTCTAACGAATCTGAAAAATTGAATTTTCATAACGGAAAGCAAAAGTTATGGCCAAATGAATTTTCAGAAAGGTCGCTATGGAATTTATATAGCCCGTGAAATTGGCCATTTTTCATACGACCTCGGAATTCGATGAAACCACTTTTGTTGGATCCGGGATGTGAAGTTTTTGCTAGGTTTCAAATTTCATATGTTTTGAAGCTAGTATGTGAGCGTGGCAAAGGAAAACGTGTTTTGGTCAATTATAGTTAAATTGGATCGACCAGAAATGGGTCTTTTTGCAAACGGTCTCAGAATTCGACGAAACTAGTCTTGTTGGGACCGTATCGTCAAAACATAGCAAGATTTATTTTTTTGGAATTTTTCGAATCAGTTTGTGGCCCTGGCAAATTGAAATGTACGTTCAAATTGAATATTGAATGATATATATTTTAATTTGAAGGAAAACTGACTGAAACAGTCGAATGGGCCTACGAAATATATCCCATTGTGTTCGGAATGGGGGTAAAACGCTGAGGACAACAGTCGTTAGGTTTGGATTGGGGTTCGTGTGTAAAAGGGGTATTTTTGGAATTTTAAAAGTTATAAATAAATAAAAACCCATTCGCCCACGTCAGCACCCCCCCGTCTTCTCTCTCCCCGATACGATCTGAAGGCGGAAAAGCCTTCGAAACTTCCTCCTCCGATTCTGGCCGCCACGCTCACCAAACCACCCCCTCCTTTGGAACTTTTTGAAGAGCCCAACGCCACCTTCAAATCCATACTGGTAGCGCCCTCCCTCGTTGCTCCACCTGCGAGATCCGTCGATCGGAAGTTCCCGACTTTAAAGAGCCACCGCCCCTTCCTCCTTGCATCAAACGAAGTGCCTCCTCCAGCGGTGGTGCGCGACTCCAAGCACTACAAGATGGCAGACGCCGATCATCACCAAGCTACACGGATTTCGAGAAAAGTTGAAACCTAGTTTTGAACAAATCAGAGTGGTAACGACTTTATTATTTTCAACTGATTTCAACAGTTTAAAACCGTTGCAAACTTTGTAAAAATCATCTTTTTCGTTTCTAGACGAAATTCAGCGAAACAAGAGACAGTAGACTCGCGTGGACATCTTCTACATTCTAGAAGAGACCGCATATTTTTCTGAGCATTCTGCTATTTTTGGTGGAGTGGAACCCAATGTGAGATTTCTAATTTTATAAACGATATGGAAAACGACGATGTATAAATTATATAGTCGATGTATGAGTTATATAAGCGTTGTAGACCTCTTGTATAAGCGTTGTACAAGTTGTACGTTCGATGTATATGTTATATATGCGTTGTAAAAATTATATATGTGTTGAAATAGAAGTGAATTGCTATATATATATATATATATATATATATATATATATATATATATATATATATACGCCCCTCGTCCATAAACCATGGACGATATTTATTGGTTGTGATTGGTGTGAAAATTGATTGATAGCGAATGGTTGTTTGGGATTGTTTGTGGTTGATATTGATTGATTGTGGTTGAAAAATACCCATTTGTAGTTGAGAAATATTTGGTTGAAACCACATAGGATTAGTTTGTGGAAATGAAATAAATATGCATGCCGCCTGCGTGCGAACTAGATGCATGATCCCTATTGTCAAAAACCACGAGGTTTTAAGGTAGAGTGAGGAGCCGTACTAGGGACGGTCCCGGTTTTAACTACCCTGCCGTTATGCTGCCGAAAATTTAAATAATATTCATGTGTTTGAATTATTTTCATTTGCTGAAATTATATTTATTCGTTGAATAGAAAACCTTCATGTGTTGAATCGATATTCATTCGTTGATTAGAAATTCATGTGTTGAATGGTGTTCGTATTTTAAATATAAAAATCACATTTTTATCTATATATATAAACTATAGAAAACCTTCATGTGTTGAATCGATATTCATTCGTTGAATTGAAATTCATGTGTTGAATGGTGTTCGTGTTTTAAATATAAAAATCACATTTTTATCTATATATATAAACTATAGAAAACCTTCATGTGTTGAATCGATATTCATTCGTTGAATAGAAATTCATGTGTTAAATGGTATTCATATTTTGAAATAAATTGTTTTATAATAAAAATCACCTTTTTATCATCTATGTGAACTATGTAAAATGACCTTGTTTTAAAAGAAATTGTTTTATAATAAAAATCCTATTTTTATTACCTATATGAACTATATAAAATAATAGTGTTTTAAAATGAATTGTTTTACAGTAAAAATCACATTTTTATTATATACATGAATTGTTAAATATAGTGAAGTGTTGAAGTAGAAGACAGTAACAAATGTATGAAAAGAATGTAGCTTTGAAATCGAAGAATCGATATATATATATATATAAATAGAATTAAAATATATCGAATAACGATGCTGTAGTTCGTATTTTGAAACCGTGATTTCAGACGATTATACCGGGAGATCCGACCATCGGATTTTCCTGAAATCGCAACTGTTGGGTTCGCCTTGGAAATATCTTTCCAACGGCACCAACTTTGTAAAACTCCAACAGTTGGATTGTCTGGAATGTTTAATTCAAATCTGAAGAAAAACAGCGCCAGAATCGATTATATTTATATATATATAAATATAATTATAATTAATCGAATAACGAAGCTGCAGTTCGTATTTTGAAATCGAAACTTCAAACGATTATACCGGGAGATCCGACCGTCGGAATTTCCCGAAACTGGAACCATTGGATTCGTTTTGAAAAGATCATTCTAATGATGTAAATTTTGTGATGATCCAACGGTTATATTTTCAGATATGTGTAAATCAAATCTGAAGAAAAACAGCGCCACTGTCGCGTTATGGCCGAAGCGTCGTTTTGAATATTTTGGCTATTTTAAAATAAATAAAAATAGCGATAAATCGTTATAAAATATTATAAACGATATGGATGTGATTTAGAAATTAACTGATGGTTGGCTAAGTCTAATGGTTTCCTGGGTGTTGATCTGATGTTGGTTTCGGCCTTCGGGGTTAATATTTGGGAAATCGTTCTCTTACTGATTGATGGTTAGTGACTAATGAATTGAAATGATGCGTGTGTATGATAGTGTTACACTTGTTTATTATATACGCGAGTTGTTCAGAAAGACCGGGTTTACCCCATTCTGAATAACTGAATCGACGATAAGTAATCAAAGATAAAAATGATGGTCGAAGACCGGAGATCTTCACCTCGTTTGGATGGTAACCGAGGTCTTGATTGGGAGGCATCCTGAAATATGGATAATGAGTGGTGATCGTCCAGACGTACTTGGTGATCGGTGGGTTTGCGAGGTACATAGTGCCTCCGGTTTCGTTCAGACCCAGAACGGACTTGTAAATGGACTGTGTGTCTGACATTGGATTTTATTCTGTGTTGATTGATCTCTGTTAAATATACATCTGTTTGGCGGCGGAGAATTTATTCTTTTGCTTAATGCCCTTCTATGAAACACACAGTATTCAGAGGTTGTATATCGATGGACATCAGTCGCATAGCATGAATTACTAGTGTGGCATGCCCAAGTGGAAAATGATCAGGGCTTCTGTTGAAAAGCAAAGTCTTGTGGTGATGATCAACGCACCGCTTGTGTGGCGTAGCTTTCTGTATAACGTGAAATCGCGAGCCTTACACCTGGTATGAACCAGAAACGGGAGAAAGGACCTCAGGGAGGACATGCGTTTCTTTCTAGTTAGAAGTGGCGTCAGTGGTTTTACACGCCCTGACGAGTTTGACTCATTTGGTTGTTGCTGTTGCGAGGCGCCTCGGTTAGATCGGACGATCCGGGTCCGATGGAGTCATTCGTTGGCTCGTTTACGCCCCATAGGGTGGGGAAACGCATTGTTCAGGCATTTTAATCCACATCGGTGGACCAGCCCTGACGATCCAAGGGCTTGACTGAGTACTTGCCTATGGCTCGGGCTAGAGAGTCACGAATTCGGTAAGGACTATCTTTTGCCTTGGTTCGGGACGGAAATCCAATTTCCAAATACGTGACTGTGCGGTTTTGATTGTATACCTATATATGACGACATAGTTGTAACACCCCATGTCCATTAATGTCACTCACAAAGGGAATGCATTAACTTCCATGGAGGTTATAAGTGAATATAGAACAGAAAAATTACAACAAGACAGATAATAAATAGTACTTGGAAGTCTAAAACTTCATTTTATTGCAGCGGAAATTAAACATGTTTGTTACATCATAAAACAATACATCATAAAACAATTCATCATAACCAAGTACAATATCCGTCTTCATAAAAACAAAATACATAATCCCATTACATAAATAGCCATTAAAAAGATAATAAGTTGGACTTTACTTCAACGGTCCAAGCTTTCAAAAGAGAGATGAAGCAATTCAATCAAACTCCACTAGAGCTGGGCCCAACCTGAGGAGCTAGAGGGGGAAAAAGGATAGAAATAGAGGGGGTCAGACATAAAGTCTAGGGAGTACGATAATTCTAGCAATACTATTATCAAAATAGCTAGACTAAGGCATAAGCTGGAAGACAAGTAAATGTCTATGAACTCTTAGGAAGATAAAGATAGCGTTTAAGATAACGTTAAAGATAACGGTAAATGCACACCTAATTACTAACGAATGATTACTACACTGCACCGCACATTACTACACTGCACCACACCAGTTACCCTATTGTTTTATCCCACTTGCTTCACACAGAAACTTTATAAATAGCCTTACGTACCCCTAGCTGACTACATAGGTGCCGTCTGCCCCTATCTCCACTATGTGTACCCCACTACCCACTTTCGATCGGCTCCCTGCTCGTAGATACCCATGCTGGCACCACAGTGGGGTGTATCACTCCCCTAAAGTGGCAACCCGATACAACTTGAGATTGCACGGCTTATACTTACACGATGCAACAACGTCTTATCTACCAGCCCGGGTCCACACACGCATACGAAACCCGTTGGACTTGCGTTGCCACCGCTCCCCATTTTGGCCTCTTACAGTCGGACCCAGCATGCGTGTCCCATCCTCGACTTGGGTCGAGCCCACAAAGATACGTTTGGGATACTGGTCGAAAAGGGCCCCCATAAGCTACCCACCTAAGCTTGTCACTAGTATATCTGTAACACCCCACACCCGCTAAGGTCACTCACTAAGGGAATGCCTTAACTTCGGTGGATTATCTTAAGTGAATATAGAACAGAAAAATTACAATAAGACAGATATAAGTAATACTTGAGAATTTAAAACATCATTTCATTGCAGCGGAAAGTAAAACATTTTTGGTTACATCACAAAACCATAAACAAGAGTCAAGTACATAATATCCGTCTTGATAAAACAAAAGTACATAATCCCACTACATAACTAATAGCCATAATAGAAAAGATAAGCTGGGCTTTACATCCTGGTCCAAGCTCCAAAAGATAGATAAAGCAATCTGATCAAAGCCCACTCGTGCTAGGCCCACTCTGAGAACCTGAGGGTTGGGGAAAAAGATAAAAACAACGGGGTCAGACATAAGTCTGAGTGAGCCCTATAACTTTAACAATACAATCACTAAAGTAATTAGAGTATGATATAAACCTGTTACGGTACAACCGGGGATAAATGACTACACTAAGCAGCCAACTAGACTTAGGATGAACTAAGATAACGGTAAAGACGCGCCTATCCACCCAAGGATAAATACTACACTGCACCACACCATATCTACCCACCCAAGGGTAATTCCTACACTGCACCACACCAGATCTACCCACCCAAGGGTAATTCGTAACTTAAAGATTGATCCCACAAGTGTACTTAGTAATCTTAATAGTAGTCTCGTGTACCCCCAGTTGACTACATAGGTGCCGTCTGCCCCTATCTCCACTAGGTGTACCCACTACTCCCATTCGATCGGCTCCCTAACGTAAATACCCGTGCTGGCCCCACAGTGGGGTGTATCACTCCCCAAAGTGGCAACCCGGTACAACCAATGGTGCACGGCTTATACCTACACGATGCAACAACGTCTTACCTACCAGCCCGGGTCCACACACGCATATGTAACCAGTTGGATTTGCATTGCCACCGCTAACCCGTTTTGGCCTCTTATAGTCAAGCCCAGTACGCGTGTCCCGTCCTCGACATGGGTCGAGCCCAATAAGATACATATGGGTTACTGGTTGAAATGGGCCCCCACAAGCTACCCACCTAAGCTTGTCCCTTCTAGTGTATCCCACTTAACCCTTTTTAATAATCATGTCCACTTACATGTTTAAAGACTGGTTAAGTCATCGAATCATATTTCAATTGCCACTCAAGGCAACCACTAGATTTCCACATGCCACCCAAGGCACTTACTTGATTTCCACATGCCACCCAAGGCACTTACTTAACCCTTTAATCATGTTTAATTACATGTTCCACATTGGTTAAGTATTCTAATCGTATTTTCTATTGCCACCCAAGGCAACCACTAGATTTTTCCACATGCCACCCAAGGCACCCACTTAACCCCTCATGTCCCTCTACATGCTAATATAGTTAAGTGTTTCTTAATTGATTACGAACGTAACCGTTGTAAAGACCTCTCACATTAGACCATCTTTTATGGCAGCTGGATTTGCCGGTCGGGTCCGGGCAGCCTTACGCCATAACCGAGTCTAACCTCGTGTCTTTACACTTGTCACGTATTTAGTTTATGCCTAAGACCTCTCACATTGGGCTAATCATTTGTAGCCGCTGGATTTGCCGGTCATTTCCGGGCAGTCTTATGCTACAAAAGGGTCCAACCTCATGTCTTAGTCGATTAATTACACCTAATTAATCCCCCCATAATTTGTATTAATTATCCCTAATTAATTACAAATTTAACGATGTACATAATTGACTCAATTATGTCCATCCACTTTATGGTATGCATAATCATACCAACTTCACACCATTTCATTAACATGAATATTAACCCCATCGTTCCCCACGTAATTCGCCAACATGACATACTTAAAAGGGAAGATTCATCACACATACAATGGGTTCAACTTGCATAACATTAGCATCAACATGGGTTTTAAAGGTGTCAACATGCATATAGCATCAAACCCAACTAGCATAAATAATCAACCCAAACTTGCATGAATCACATATGTCATAAAGAGGGTAACTTGCATAAGTTACTTATGTCATATAAAGGGGTAAACTTGCATATGTATGTATGACATACAAAGGGGTTAACTTGCATATGTATGCATATCATACAAAGGTGTAAACTTGCACATGTTACTTGCATATAATCAAACACCAAACTTGCATAACATGTCATATATGAACTTGCATATAATCATACACCAAACTTGCATAACATGTCATATATGAACTGGCATATAATCATACACCAAACTTTCATAACATATCATATATGAACTTGCATATAATCAAACACCAAACTTTCATAACATGGTGTCATAATGGATCAATGTTTATCATAGCGATTTGCATAACTAGCATCATGAACACATAGCTTAAAACTTGCATAACTTGCATAACATCATGATCACTTAGCATATGACTTGCATAACTTGCATAACATCATGATCACATGGCATATGACTTGCATAACTTGCATAACATCATGATCACATAGCATATGACTTGCATAACTTGCATAACATCATGAACACATAGCATATGACTTGCATAACTTGCATAACACATAGCATATGACTTGCATAACTTGCATAACACATAGGATATGACTTGCATAACTTGCATAACACATAGCATATGACTTACATAACTTGCATAACACATAGCATATGACTTGCATAACTTGCATAACATCATGAACACAAAGCATATGATAACATAACTTGCATTGATCCACATTCATAGCCATAACCTCATTATATCCTATCATAATCATTTCAACAATTGGTCATTAAGGCTATAGAAACTCACAACTTGTTGATTCGCACTTCAATGAAGAAGATTAAGTTGCTAGAGTTGATTAGTGGTTGATTTGAGAGGCTATCTTCTTCTACAATTTGATGGAGGCTCCTTCAAGTTGCATTTTGACGGCATAATGACGTTGTATCTATTTTTAGTATGAATTATTAAACATGTAAGTGGACATGATTATTAAAAAGGGTTAAGTTGGATACACTAGAAGGGACAAGCTTAGGTGGGTAGCTTGTGGGGGCCCATTTCAACCAGTAAGCCATATGTATCTTATTGGGCTCGACCCATGTCGAGGACGGGACACGCGTACTGGGCTTGACTATAAGAGGCCAAAACGGGTTAGCGGTGGCAATGCAAGTCCAACGAGTTACATATGCGTGTGTGGACCCGGGCTGGTAGGTAAGACGTTGTTGCATCGTGTAGGTATAAGCCGTGCACCATTGGTTGTATCGGGTTGCCACTTTGGGGAGTGATACACCCCACTGTGGGGCCAACATGGGTATCTACGTTAGGGAGCCGATCGAATGGGAGTAGTGGGTACACCTAGTGGAGATAGAGGCAGACGGCACCTATGTAGTCAGTTAGGGGTACATGAGACTACTATTAAGATTACTAAGTACACTTGTGGGATCAATTTTTAAGTTAGGAATTACCCTTGGGTGGGTAGATCTGATGTGGTGCAGTGTAGGAATTACCCTTGGGTGGGTAGATCTGGTGTGGTGCAGTGTAGTATTTATCCTGGGGTGGATAGGCGCGTCTTTACCGTTATCTTAGTTCATCCTAAGTCTAGTTGGCTGCTTAGTGTAGTCATTTATCCCCAGTTGTACCGTACCAGGTTTATATCATACCCTAATTACTTTAGTGATTGTATTGTTAAAGTTATAGGGCTCACTCAGACTTATGTCTGACCCCGTTGTTTTTATCTTTTTCCCCAACCCTCAGGTTCTCAGAGTGGGCCTAGCACTAGTGGGCTTTGATCAGATTGCTTTATCTATCTTTTGGAGCTTGGACCGGGATGTAAAGCCCAGCTTATCTTTTCTATTATGGCTATTAGTTATGTAGTGGGATTATGTACTTTTGTTTTATCAAGACGGATATTATGTACTTGACTCTTGTTTATGGTTTTGTGATGTAACCAAACATGTTTTACTTTCCGCTGTAATGAAATGATGTTTTAAATTCTAAAGTATTACTTATATCTGTCTTATTGTAATTTTTCTGTTCTATATTCACTTAAGATACTCCACCGAAGTTAAGGCATTCCCTTAGTGAGTGACCTTAGCGGGTGTGGGGTGTTACACGTGGTATCAGAGCTGAAGGTTACCAGAACAGATAAAACTTTTAGAAAAAACTATTTTTCTAAAAACATTTTTGGAAGAAGTATTTTCAAAAACATGTATTTTAAGAGAAAAGGTTTTGAAAGAAAAGAACATAATCCCCAAGAGCCATATATCCTTCCTTCGATTCTTCGTTTTGAATCTCTTCCTCTTTCTCTTTTTGGATTTTCCCTCCGCGTATAGATGTCTTTTTAAGATAAATAAGGACTTCCGTATGAAGGACGGAAGAACCACTTCAAGGGACTAAGACGTGTATCGGGCTAAGAAGTTAGCCCAAGGAGGTGGAGTGCTTGTGGGTACCTTTAAGATGGACGAGGGAGGAAGGTTCAAATAGCTATTAGGTAAATAAAGGACGAAACCTCATCGTGGTGGGAGGTCACGAAAGGAGAATGGGAAGGAGAAGGCTAGTTGTTTTGGAGAAATAAGACACCTTATTAGGATTGTCCAAAGAGGTAAGGACAAAGTACAGGATCTTCTGGAGGGTAGATGTATTCCCTCACGGCTGGTATACCTGATGGGGGAAGGACTGTCTAGGTTGAAATTTGGTTCTCTCGATCATCCTGTTCGAACTTTATTCGACTCTAGCGCATCGCATTCGTTTATCTCATCATCGTTAGTTGAGTCACTGCACTTAGACACCAGTCTAGTAGATGATCCCTTGGTTGTTTCAAACCCAATTGGGGGCTCCACTTATTTGTCCATGATATGTTTGGGTTTGAAGATTTCTATACTTAGCGTTGAGTTTAGATGTGATGCTTTTGTTTTGGGCTTCACGGGCTATGGGTTGATTTTGGGCATGGACTGGTTATCCAGTAGTGGTGCCGTTCTTGATTGGGAAAGGAGAGTTGTTAGGCCCATGACCCTCTTGGGGAACACTCTCGAGATCTCTTGTAATCCCGTGGATTCTGTTATGCTAAGTTATCTTGAATCGCTTGACGCTTCGGTCGAGAGTTTGCGATCTGTTAGAGTAGTCCGGGAGTACTCGGATGTGTTTGAGGAGGTGAAGGGCTTACCTCCGAAGCGGGAGATAGACTTCCGAATATATCTGGTGGACAATGCTAAACCAGTATCTTTACCGGTGCGCCACATGGCTCCTCGTGAGAGGAGGGAACTCCATAAGCAAGTAGGGGAGTTGCTTGAGAAGGGGTTCATAAGATGAAGTATATCGGAGTGGGGTGCTCCAGTAGTTTTTGCCACGAAGGCGGATGGGTCCCTCAGACTTTGTGTAGACTATAGAGAACTCAACAAGCTCACAAAGAAGAATAGACACCCATTGCCGAGGATTGATGATCTTTTTGATCAGTTGGTTGGCGCCTCAGTGTTTTCGTAGTTGGACTTGGCCACGGGGTTTCATCAGTTGAGAGTGGCTGAGGATAGCATAGACAAGACTGCCTTTAGGACCCCGGATGGTTTCTATGAGTGGCTGGTGATGCCATTTGGTTTGACGAACGCCCCTGCATACTTTGTTGATTTGATGAGTAGGGTGTTCAGGGAGTTCCTTAATAAGTTTGTGGTGGTCTTTGTGGATGACATCTTAGTCTTTTCTAAGAGTGAAGAAGAGCATGCCCTACATCTTCGGGAAGTGTTGGAGACTCTTCGAGCGCATAGCCTTAAGGCTAAATTCTCTAAATGTCACTTCTGGAGGAAGGAAATGCGGTTCTTGGGGCACGTGGTCTCCAAGGAAGGGATAGCTGTGGATCCCGCGAAGGTAGTATCCATCCAAGATTGGAAGGTTCCGAAGAATGCTACCGAGGTGACGAGTTTCTTGGGGTTGGCTGGCTATTATAGGAAGTTTATCAAGGACTTCGCGAAGATATCAGCCCCATTAACTCGCTTGACGAAGAAGAATCTAGTCTTCGTATGGGACGTAGATTGTGATGATGCGTTCCGACGATTAAAGAGAGCTTTAACCACAGCTCCAGTCTTAGTGTTGCCAGATGGGAGCAAGCCATTTGTTGTTTATACCGATGCTTGTGGGACAGGACTAGGCGCAGTCTTAATGCAAGAGGGAAGGGTAATAGCCTACGGTGGAAGGCAGTTGAGAAAGCATGAGAAAAATTACCCTACCCATGATTTAGAGTCGGCCGCTATTGTTTTTGCGCTTAAGATTTGGCGCCATTATCTTCTTGGTGAGAGATTAGAATTGTTCACTGACCACAAATCATTGAAGTACTTGTTTTCTCAGAAGGATTTGAACTTGAGACAGCAAAGGTGGATGGAGTTCTTAGCATCCTATGATTTCGAGATAGCGTATAACCCTGGCAAGGGTAACGTGGTGGCGGACGCCTTGAGCAGAAAAAGGTTGTCCTTGAGTCCATTGTTCATGGAACGACGAAGCTTGGAATTTATCTCGATGTTTGATTTCAAACCTTCCGTTGACTTTGTACCCGGTTTGCTAGCATCCTTGGAGGTCAGACCTACTCTTTTGGGACGGATTGGCGAGGCACAGCGGGACGACCCACAGTTGGTTGAGTTGGTAGAGAGGCTCATAAGGGGGGAGTCGTGCATCCATTTGAGTAGGTACACCCTAGACGATAGGGGGTGCTTGCGTAGAGACGGTAGAATTTGTGTACCGCAAGACGACGGTTTGAGGAAGGCTATACTTGATGATGCGCATCGTTCAAAGATGACTATTCATCCCGGTGGGGACAAGATGTACCAAGACATGAAGCGAGTTTTCTTTTGGGCCGGTATGAAGAAAGATGAGGCCAGGTATGTCGCTAGATGCTTGGTGTGCCAACAAGTGAAAGCGGAGCAAAAGAAACCTGGCGGGTTGCTTCACCCATTGGAAGTTCCGCAATGGAAGTGGGATAGCGTCTCGATGGATTTTATTGACGGGTTACCGAGATCAAGGAAGGGTAATACCGGAATTTGGGTTGTAGTAGACAGGCTTACTAGGAGTGCCCATTTCATACCCGTGAAGAGCAAGAGGACTGCTCCATGGCTAGCTTCAGTTTACCTTCGAGAGATAGTTCGGTTGCATGGGGTACCTTCTAGCATAGTGAGCGATCGAGATCCTATCTTCACTAGCGAGTTTTGGAAGAGTTTGCAAGAAGCAGTGGGGACTCAGTTGTGTTTGAGGACCTCATATCATCCTCAGACGGACGGATAGACCGAGAGGGTGAATTGTGTTCTAGAAGACCTTTTGAGGCTATGTATCTTAGATTTTGGAGGTACATGGGAAGAGCATCTTCCATTGGTGGAGTTCGCGTATAATAACATCTTTCAGTCCAGTATTGGTATGGCTCCTTTTGAAGCTCTTTATGGAAGGCCTTGTCGGTCACCTACATGTTGGTGGGAATCTACGGATAAGATCTTGCTTGGGCCTGATATGGTTAGAGAGACTTCGGAAAAGATTGATTTGATTCAAAGGAGGATGAAAGCAGTGCAAGACAAGCAGAAATCTTATGCGGACAAGAGGAGGATGGATCTTGAGTTTGATGTTGGGGACATGGTTTTTGTCAAAGTATCTCCATTACAGAATGTTGTTCGCTTTGGGTCCGTTGGGAAGTTAGCTCCAAGATTTGTAGGACCGTTTCCTATTAAGGAAAGGATTGGACGGATGGCATATAGGGTGGATTTACCCGAGAGACTTAGTGGGGTGCATGACGTATTCCATGTGTCACATTTGAGGAAGTGCCTACATGAGACCGCAGAGGTGGTAGAGCCGAGCTGGCTTAAAGAAGTGGAGGTAGAGCGTGATGCAACTATTCGACGAGCTCCTACCCGCATCCTTGGGTCAGAGATTAGAAAGTTGAGGAACAGAGAGGTCCGACTAGTCAAAGTGCAATGGGGAGAGGATGAGAGCAATGCTACTTGGGAGACAGAAGCGAAGATGCGTTCACTGTACCCATTCCTTTTTGAGGGTATGTCTTTTAACTTCTCCTTTATCATTTGTCTAGTACTTATCTTATCTTTAGTATGTCCTCTCATTAGTACCTTTGACCTTTAGATAGGGTAAACCTATGGTTGTAACATGTGTTTGAGACATGTTATGATTGATGGACGCGTGTGGATGCAAGTGTTTGCTAGTGGTTGCTCGTGGATGCATATACACACACTTTAGACACTAGATCGGCTCAATCACTTCATATTGCATATTGCATATAATTGTGTGTAGGTAGCTATGTTAATCGATGTATAATGGTTGTGCTATCATATGGATGATGCATTTTGGTGAATGATTGTGCACTCATGTAGAAATAGTATGTGTCGATAGGGTTCTTTAGCATACATATTGGATGCATGGCACTATCATGGTTTGCATTAAGGAGGTCAACTGAATCAGTAGACCGCCTAATTTTGCATTAGACAGGGAACAAATACACACACTCTTTGCATATGTTCATACAGCATTAGAAACTCTAAGGACAATGGATGCCAGTGCTTGATGGTTTAGTAGATGGTTGTTTGGTTGGTAGGATACGTTCTTCTTGACTTAGAGATTTCGGGGACGAAATCCTTTAAGTAGGGGAGAATGTAACACCCCGTATGTTGAATAACTTGTGATAGTATAAAACAGGGCAGAATTAAATTTTAAAATCTGAATCAAGGGAAACAGGCTATGCCATTGCGTTCGTCTCGGAAAAATACGTGAAATAGAGTCCGAGTTTTCGAAAATCGGAGTCCGTATGACCCAGTTATGGCCCGAAGAAGTTTTCAGAAATTCGAAACAGATTAAAAAACAGAAATTTCACATTTCAGAAGAGGCGGGAAAAATTCCCGCCAGACAGAGGGAGTCGACCCTAGGGTCGACATGGGTGTCGACCCCCTCCCTAGGGTCGACCCAGGGGTCGACACAGGGGTCGACCCCCCCTGTCGGTCTGTGTGACCTGGGTGCAACCTGAAGGGGTTTGGCTGTGTTTTGGGGTTTGTGACGAAATCTGACGGCTCTAATCTAAATTAGGGTTAATCTAAGGGCCTAAACTAAATCCTAATTCTATAAATACACCATAAGACTACCCTAATTTAGATTAGAGCCGTCAGATTTCGTCACAAACCCCAAAACACAGCCCAAACCCCTTCAGGTTGCACCCAGGTCACACAGACCGACAGGGGGGGTCGGCCCCTGTGTCGACCCCTGGGTCGACCCCTAGGGAGGGGGTCGACACCCATGTCGACCCTAGGGTCGACTCCCTCTGTCTGGCGGGAATTTTTCCCGCCTCTTCTGAAATGTGAAATTTCTGTTTTTAAATCTGTTTGAATTTCTGAAAACTTCTTCGGGCCTTAACTGGGTCATACGGACTCCGATTTTCGAAAACTCGGACTCTATTTCGTGTATTTTTCCGAGATGAACGCAATGGCATAGCCCTTTTCCCCTGATTCAGAATTAAAAATTTAATTCTGCCCAGTTTTATATTATCACAAGTTATTCAACATACGGGGTGTTACAATATCCCACTTAACCCTCTTAGTCATGTTCATTTACATGTGTGTTTGGTTAAGTCTTACTAATCGTATTTCACATGCCACTAAGGGCACCCCCTAGATTCCTCATGCCACCCAAGGCACCTACTTAACCACCATGTCCCACCTTACATGTTTATCTGGTTAAGTATTTCTTAATTCATTTAGGCCATAACCTCATAAAGACCTCTCACATTAGAATGGCATTTATGGAAGCTGGATTTGCCAGGCGTGTCCGGGCAGTTTTACACCATAAAAGAGTCTAACCTCTTGTCTTTACAACCGTTATGCTTTAGTATAGGCCTAGGACCTCTCACATTGGGCTGACATTTGTGACCACTGGATTTGCCGGGCGGGTCCGGGCAAGTTTACGTCACAAACGAGTCCAACCTCGTGTCCTAAGCATTGATTAACACTTAAAAACTTTTACCACAGTTTTAATAATTCCCTATTCAAATTATTAACTAAGTCAACTTTTAATGATGTCCATAATTGACTCAATTATGGCCATCCGCTTATGGCATGCAAAATCATATCAATTGCACCCCAACTTTTTAATATTAAATCCTTAATATTACCCCTACCCCACGTTTATACGTTCGCTTATTCAACACATAATATAGGCTAGACTTGAATAGTCTAACACATAACACAAAGATAAATTATCACAACATATAGACAATTAAAATAAATCTAATCATAATAGGGGTGAAACTTGCATAAACTACACATGTTAAGGATCAAAAGGTGTCAACTTGTTAAATGTCTCAATTTACATGATATGATCATAGCCCAAATCTATACATAAACTTGCATATGGGGTTTTTAGGCAACATAATGATGGTGTGAACTAGCATAGGATATCACATATGTCATGGCATAATTCTAGATGTCATAATAGATGTCTTGGTATATGTTCATAACTTTTCTAATCAATCTAATTTGCATATGTGACTTGTCATATAGATCAACATAACCCAAACATGATGATTTAATTAATATGAACTAACTAGCATAGATGGTAACATCATGGCCTTTTTAACATGTATGATTCATCACAACTTAGCATAGAAACTTTCAACATAAATAACATCATCATAGCATGATTTACAACATATAAGATATCATCATCACATAACATTGGATTTACAATATACATGATAGCAAAAGGGGTTTACAACAACATATATGATAATTCACATCATCTACTCATAATCCATTCATAACTCTACCTAATTAAAATGACAATAATCTTGTTAAGATCATCATACTCACTATTTAGAGAAGAAAAGAGAGAGTTTTGCTTTGCTTTAGGGTTGAGAGAATTAGAATTGAATTTGCTTTTCTTCTTTATTAGTTTTCGGCGGCTCCATTGATTTCCATGGCGATGGTATGACGGTAACTATTCTATTTTAATTAGGTTTAGGGTTAGCATTAGGATGTATTTATAGGTGTAGGAAGTTATTTAGGACCATTAGATTAACCTTAGAACCATTAGAACCAATCAAATGCAAAATCTGCATTTGAGCGAATCGGCCCACGGGTTGACAGCAAAACACCCTGGATTAACCCCTAGTCGACCCAGCGGAGCTCGGGTCGACCTCAAAAATGGGTCGGTTTGGTTATTCGCCCTCCCAATTCACTGTTTTGAACTTTTTCGCATATTTATTTAATTTTTAATTTATATATATATATATATATATATATATTTCTCTGCGCAACCCATTTCACTTAATTCTTTTCTAAAAATTAAGTATACTTTAATTTGTGAATTTTAATGTTATAAAATTACGGGGTGTTACATTCTCCCTTCCTTAAAGGATTTCGTCCCCGAAATCTCTAAGTCAAGAAGAATGTATATCCTACCATCTAATCGTCCATCTACTCAACCATCAAACACCAGCATCCATTGTCCTTAAAAGACTTCTAATGCTTTAATGTTTATATGCACAGTGTGTGTATATGTCCATATTTAATGCAAAATTAGGCGGTCTACTGATTTAGTGGACCTCCTTAGTGCAATTCATGATAGTGCCATTCGTCCAATATGTATGCAAAAGATTCCTAATGATACATATTAATTCTATATGCGTGCACAACCATCCACCCGAATGCAGCAACTATATGATAATACAACCATTATACATCCATTTTACTAAATACATCCATATATATGCAATATGCAATATGAAGTGACTGAGCCGATCTGGTGCCTAATAGTGTGTGTATATGCATCCACGAACAACCACTAGCAAACACTTGCATCCACTTTGCATCCACCATACATAACATGTCTCAAACACATGTTTCAACCATAGGATTATCCTAACTAAAGGTCAAAGATACTAGCGAGAGGATATACTAAAGATAAGATAAGTACGAGCTAAGCGATAAAGTAGAAATTAAAGGTCATACCCTCAAAAAGAAAAGGGTATCGTGAACGCATCTTCTCTTCTGTCTCGAAAGTAGCGTTGCTCTCATCATCTCCCCATTGCACTTTGACTAGTCTGACCTCTCGATTCCTCAACCTCTAGATCTCCGACCCAAGAATGCGCGTAAGAGCTCGTCGAATTGTCGCGTCACGCTCTATTTCCACCTCTCTAAGCAAGCTCGGCTCTACCACTTCCGCGGTCTCGTGCAAGCACTTCCTCAAATGTGACACATGGAATACGTCATGTACACCACTAAGTCTCTTGGGCAACTCCACTCTATACGCCATCCGTCAAATCCTCTCCTTAATAGGAAACGGCCCTACAAACCTTGGTGCTAATTTCCCAATGGACCCAAAGCGAACAACGTTTCGTAATGGAGACACTTTGACAAAGACCATGTCCCCAACTTCAAACTCGAGATCTGTCCTCCTCTTATCCGCATAAGATTTCTGCCTATCTTGCGCTGCTTTCATCCTCCTTCGAATCAAGTCGATCTTCTCCGAAGTCTCCCTAATCATATCGGGCCCAAGTAAGATCTTATCCGTAGATTCCCACCAACATGTAGGTGAACGACAAGGTCGTCCATAAAGAGCTTCGAATAGTGCCATACCAATGCTGGACTGAAAGCTGTTATTATATGCGAACTCCACCAATGGAAGATGCTCTTCCCACGTACCCCCAAAGTCTAGGATACATAGCCTCAACAGATCCTCTAGAATGCGATTCACCCTCTCGGTCTGGCCGTCCGTCTGAGGATGATATGCGGTGCCCAAACATAACTGAGTCCCTACCGCCTCTTGTAAGCTTCTCAAAAATTCGCTAGTGAAAATAGGATCGCGGTCGCTCACTATGCTAGAAGGAACACCGTGCAAACGAACTATTTCTCGAACGTATACGGAGGCTAACCATGGAGCAGTCCTCTTACTCTTTACGGGAATGAAATGGCTGCTTTTAGTAAGTCTATCTACAATAACCCAAATTCCCGTATTACCCTTCCTTGATCGCGGTAACCCATCCACAAAATCCATCGAGACACTTTCCCACTTCCATAGTGGAACCTCCAATGCGTGAAGCAACCCACTGGGTTTCTTTTGCTCCGCTTTTACTTGTTGGCACACCAAGCATCTAGCGACATACTCGGCCACATCTTTCTTCATGGCGGCCCAAAAGTAAACTCTCTTCATGTCTTTGTACATCTTGTCCCCGCCGGGATGAATGGTCATCTTCGAATGATATGCTTCGTCAAGAATAGTCTTCCTTAGGTCATCGTCTTTTGGTACACAAAGTCTACCATCCCTACGTAACCAACCCTTATTGTTTAGGGTATACCTACAGAGATGGCTTGATGACTCCCCTCCTTTGAGTTTTTCTACTAACTCAACCAACTGCGGGTCGTCTCGCTGTGCCTCGCCAATCCGTCCCAAAAGCGTAGGTCTGACCTCCAAGGATGCTAACAAACCGGGTATGAAGTCAACGGAAGGTCTAAAGTCAAACATCGAAATGAATTCTAAACTTCGCCGCTCAACAAACAAAGGACTTAAGGATAATCTTTTTCTACTTAAGGCGTCTGCCACCACGTTACCCTTGCCAGGGGTATAGGCTATTTCGAAGTCGTAGGACGCTAAGAACTCCATCCACCTTTGCTGCCTTAAGTTCAAGTCCTTTTGAGAGAATAGGTATTTTAAAGACTTGTGGTCAGTGAATAATTCAAATTTTTCGCCAAGAAGATAATGACACCAAGACTTAAGCGCGAAAACAATAGCGGCCAATTCTAGGTCATGTGTAGTATAATTTTTCTCATGCGCTCTCAACTGCCTTCCACCATAGGCTATTACCCTACCCTCTTGCATTAAGACTGCGCCTAGTCCTGTCCCACAAGCATCAGTATAAACGATAAACGGCTTACTCCCGTCTGGCAATACTAAGACTGGGGCTGAAGTAAAAGCTCTCTTCAAACGTTGGAACGCATCATCACAATCTACGTCCCATTTGAAAACTAGGTTCTTCTTCGTCAAGCATGTCAATGGAGCTAATATCTTTGCGAAGTCTACGATAAACATCCTATAGTTGCCAGCCAACCCCAAGAAACTTCTCACTTCGGTAGCATTTTTAGGGACCTTCCATTCTTGGATGGCCACCACCTTCGCGGGATCCATGGTTATCCCTTCTTTGGAAACCATGTGCCCTAAGAACTGTACTTCCTTCCTCCAAAAGTGACACTTAGAAAATTTAGCTTTAAGCTTATGCGCTCGAAGAGTCTCCAACACTTCCCTAAGATGTAGGGCATGCTCTTCTTCATCCTTAGAAAAGATCAAGATGTCATCTACAAAGACTACCACAAATTTGTTAAGGTACTCCCTAAACACCCTACTCATCAAATCAACAAAGTATGCGGGGGCGTTTGTCAAACCGAAGGGCATCACTAGCCATTCATAGAAACCATCCGGAGTCCTAAAGGCAGTCTTGTCAATGCTATCCTCAGCCACTCTCAACTGATGGAAACCTGTGGCTAAGTCCAACTGCGAAAACACTGAGCTGCCAACTAACTGATCGAAGAGATCGTCAATCCTTGGCAGTGGGTGTCTGTTCTTCTTAGTAAGCTTATTAAGTTCTCTATAGTCCACACAAATTCTAAGGGACCCATCCGCCTTCGTGGAAAATACTACCGGATCACCCCACTCCGATATACTTCGTCTTATGAACCCCTTCTCAAGCAACTCCTTCACTTACTTACCGAGTTCCCTCCTTTCACGTGGAGCCATGTGGCATACTGGCAAAGATACTGGTTTCGCATTATCCACAAGATATATTCGAAAATCTATCTCCCGCTTCGGAGGCAAGCCCTTCACCTCCTCAAACACATCCGAATATTCTCGGACCACTCTAACAGATCGTAGATTTTCTTCAGACGCGTCAAGCGATTCTAGATAAATTAGCATAACCGAATTTATGGGATTACAGAAGATTTCGAGAGTGTTGCCAAGGCGAGTCACGAGCCTAACTACTCTCCTTTCACAATTAAGAACGGCCCCATTTTTGGATAACCAATCCATTCCTAAAATTAGCCCATAGCCCGTGAAGCCCAACACATAAGCATCACATCTAAATTCAAAGCTAAGTATGGAAATTTTCAAATCCAAACACATCATAGACAAATAAGCTGAGCCCCCAATTGGATTCGAAACAACTAAGGGATCCTCTACTAAACTGGTGTTTAAGTGCAGTGATTCAACTAATGATGTAGAGATAAACGAATGTGATGCGCCCGAATCGAATAAGGTATGGACAGGATGATTAAACAGAAAAAATAAGCTTTCAACAGAAATGGTTCTACCTCGTTCTTGCAGCGGTGGGACCGCGAGAGTCTGAACTTGTCCCCTAGCATGCCCTGGTGCCATAAGAGCCTGCACCTGTCCTCCCAAGGTAGCTCCTGCCCTCTGCCCCTTCTTTGGGCAGTCCTTCACTAAATGTCCTGCATCGCCACAATGAAAACAACCTGTCTTCTTTTTCTTTTGGCAATCCTTGCTGAGATGGCCTGGGGTTCCACAGTTAAAGCACTTCTTCTTTCCCTTGCCATTATTGTCTTTTCCACCCTTCTTGTTTTGCTATTGTGGTTTCTTCTGATCCACCTTCTACTCGGGTGCCTTATCAGCTTTAGCACTTTTCTCCTCATGCATGAGCGCCATTTCTACTAACTTCTCAAAGGTGGCCCCCATCGGGATGTGGGTCATATCCAACCCTTGCAATGGTTCATTCAAGCCATTCACGAACCTTAGAGCCTTCTTCTCCGGCGTGTTTACTAAGTCCAAGCCAAACCTTGTTAACTGATTAAATTTATTGGCATATTCTTTCACTGATGCGCTTCCTTGCTTCAATGTCAAGAACCTTTCCATATATAGATTTTCTTCCGCCCTTGAGAGAAACTTCGGCTCGAACCTACGTCTGAAATCCGCCTAAGAGTCAACAGGACGCTCCCCATTAGTGACCTCCCACCAAAATGAGGCCTCTCCCTTCACCAACCAAGCTGCTAAACGAACTCTCTTTCCTTCTTCTACTTCAAAGATTTCTAGCAGTTCTTCCACCTGCTTAAGCCAATCTCAAGCTTCCACAAATGTTTCTGACCCTTGAAATGGTTTTCCACCCATAGCCTTGAATTCCTTGCACGTCTTTGCAAAAGTATCTACGCGAGGAGGAGGAGGAGGAACAGGTGCAACTGGTGGTGGAGGAACATTGGCTGGACCTGCACCGGCCCTAGCCTCCAATAGCCTCCTATACCATCCTGGTATCGTTACACCGTCGGGTAGATTAAGATCTTCAGCCATGCTGAAACGAAAAAGGAAAGATTCAAAATGGAGAATTCGAAAGATAAAGATATGTGGCTATTGGGGATTATGTTTTTCTTAAAAACTTTTCTCTTTAAATTTCTCATTAAAACATGTTGTTGAAAACACTTCTTCCAAAAATAACTATTTTTCTAAAGTATTTTTATCTGTTCTGGTAAACTTAAGCTCTGATACCACGTGTAACACCCCACGTCCATTAATGTCACTCACAAAGGGAATGCATTAACTTCCATGGAGGTTATAAGTGAATATAGAACAGAAAAATTACAACAAGACAGATAATAAATAGTACTTGGAAATCTAAAACTTCATTTTATTGTAGCAGAAATTAAACATGTTTGTTACATCATAAAACCATAGATCATAACCAAGTACAATATCCATCTTCATTAGAACAAAATACATAATCCCATTACATAAATAGCCATTAAAAAGATAACAAGTTGGACTTTACTTCAACGGTCCAAGCTTTCCAAAGAGAGATGAAGCAATTCAATCAAACTCCACTAGAGCTGGGCCCAACCTGAGGACCTGGAGGGGGAAAAAGGATAGAAATAGAGGGGGTCAGACATAAAGTCTGGTGAGTATGATAATTCTAACAATACTATTATCAAAATAACTAGACTAAGGCATAAGCTGGAAGACAAGTAAATGTCTATGAACTCTTAGGAAGATAAAGATAGCGTTTAAGATAACGTTAAAGATAACGGTAAAGGCACACCAAATTACTAACGAATGATTACTACACTGCACCGCACATTACTACACTGCACCACACTAGTCACCCTATTATTTGATCCCACTTGATTCACACATAAACTTTATAAATAGCCTTACGTACCCCTAGCTGATTACATAGGTGTCGTCTGCCCCTATCTCCACTAGGTGTACCCCACTACCCACTTTCGATCGGCTCCCTACTCGTAGATACCCGTGCTGGCCCCACAGTGGGGTGTATCACTCCCCTAAAGTGGCAACCCGATACAACTTGAGAATGCACGGCTTATACCTACACGATGCAACAACGTCTTACCTACCAGCCTGGGTCCACACACGCATACGAAACCCGTTGGACTTGCGTTGCCACTGCTCCCCGTTTTGGCCTCTTACAGGCGAACCCAGCATGCTTGTCCCCTCCTCGACATGGGTCGAGCCCACAAAGATACGTTTGGGATACTGGTCGAAAAGGGCCCCCACAAGCTACACACCTAAGCTTGTCACTAGTATATCCCACTTAACCCTCTTAGTCATGTCCATTTACATGTGTGTTTGGTTAAGTCTTACTAATCGTATTTCACATGCCACTAAGGGCACCCCCTAGATTCCTCATGCCACCCAAGGCACCTACTTAACCCCCATGTCCCACCTTACATGTTTATCTGGTTAAGTATTTCTTAATTCATTCAGGCCATAACCTCATAAAGACCTCTCACATTAGACTGGCATTTATGGCAGCTGTATTTGCCGAGCGGGTCCGGGCAGTCTTACACCATAAAAGAGTCTTACCTCGTGTCTTTACAACCGTTATGCTTTAGTTTAGGCCTAGGACCTCTCACATTGGGCTGACATTTATGACCACTAGATTTGTCGGGCAGGTCCGGGCAGGTTTACGTCACAAACGAGTCCAACCTCGTGTCCTATGCATTGATTAACACTTAAAATCTTTTACCCCAGTTTTAATAATTCACTATTCAAATTATTAATTAAGTCAACTTTTAATGATGTCCATAATGGACTCAATTATGGCCATCCACTTATGGCATGCAAAATCATATCAATTGCACCCCAACTTTTTAATATTAAATCCTTAATATTACCCCTACCCCACGTTTATACGTTCGCTTATTCAACGCATAATATAGGCTAGACTTGAATAGTCTAACACATAGCACAAAGATAAATTATCACAACATATAGACAATTAAAATAAATCTAATCATAATAGGGTTGAAACTTGCATAAACTACACATGTTAAGGATCAAAAGGTGTCAACTTGTTAAATGTCTCAATTTACATGATATGATCATAGCCCAAATCTATACATAAACTTGCATATGGGGTTTTTAGGCAACATAATGATGGTGTGAACTAGCATAGGATATCACATATGTCATGGCATAATTCTAGATGTCATAATAGATGTCTTGGT
This sequence comes from Allium sativum, assembly GCA_030737875.1. Taxonomy (NCBI): domain Eukaryota; kingdom Viridiplantae; phylum Streptophyta; class Magnoliopsida; order Asparagales; family Amaryllidaceae; genus Allium; species Allium sativum. Next base: position 715,324,074 of record CM060922.1, read on the forward strand.
ATATGTTCATAGCTTTTCTAATCAATCTAACTTGCATATGTGACTTGTCATATAGATCAACATAACCCAAAGATGATGATTTAATTAATATGAACTAATTTGCATAGATGGTAACATCATGGCCTTTTTGACATGTATGATTCATCACAACTTAGCATAGAAACTTTCAACATACATAACATCATCATAGCATGATTTACAACATATAAGATATCACATAACATTGGATTTACAATATACATGATAGCAAAAGGGGTTTACAACAACGTATATGATAATTCACATCATTTACACATAATCCATTCATAACTCAACCTAATTAAAATGATAATAATCTTGTTAAGATCATCATACTCACAATTTAGAGAAGAAAAGAGAGAGTTTTGCTTTACTTTAGGGTTGAGAGAATTAGAATTGAATTTGCTTTTCTTCTTTCTTAGTTGGCGGCGGCTCCTTTGATTTCCATGGCGATGGTATGACGGTAACGATTCTATTTTAATTAGGTTTAGGGTTAGCATTAGGATGTATTTATAGGTGTAGGAAGTTATTTAGGACCATTAGATTAATCCTGAACCATGAGAACCAATCAAATGCAAAATCTTCATTTGAGTGAATCGGCCCACGAGTTGACAGCCAAACACCCTGGATTAACCGCTAGTCGACCCAGCGGTGCTCGGGTCGACCTCAAAAATGGGCCGGTTCGGTTATTCCCCCTCCCAATTCGCTGTTTTAAACTTTTTCGCATATTTATTTATATAACTTTTAATTTATATATATATATATATCAATATATATATATATATATATATTTCTCTACGCAACCCATTTCACTTAATTCTTTTCTAAAAATTAAGTATACTTTAATTTGTGAATTTTAATGTTATAAAATTACGGGGTGTTACAATAGTTGTATGGGGCATTAATGCCGTCTATGATTGATAGTTATTATTTGAAATTGTTTTTAAAACATATAAACACTAGCAATAATATCAAATGCTTTTGTTTTATTCGTATCAAGCATATTTTGGCCGTCATAAGGTAAAAACTCTATCCTCCAGTTTGCGTTGCATTTTGTGATGGGAACTGAGTCTTGTAATGGCTTCATTTTTATAAAAAGCATTGCGATGATTAAAAGAATGATTTGTTTTAAAGCACTGGCAATCCCATGGAGTAAACCCATTCCATGAAAGTGGCGTGGTCCTGTGATTAGCCATAGTATAAATGTGTTGAGTAGATTTCTCATACCAGTCCCATGACTGACTCGTAGTTTATTTCACTTTCAAACTCGGGTGCCCCTTTTTCTACACGGGCATCCTTGTATTCAGGTTTAGCTGACTTTCTCTGGATAGCTGGAGCTGAAGGTGGATTCTATCATTTATCTCTTTTTATGCTGTTCAGCTCCTATTGTACATTATGTTTGTTTTTCCGCTGTAGACATATATGTATAGTTGAACTGTATTTGTACTAAGTAAGATCCTGTATACTGTGTAACTCTGATGATTACTCTTATCCAGTATATTCTATTGTTCATTATCTGGTGTATTTATTTAATTCTGTTCTGCTATTATCTGTTTTTGTGTTATATTCCAAAGTTTACCCTTGTCTCCGTCAGTACGGGGTTCGGGGTCGTCTCATTTGCACATGGGCATGACAAAAATAATGTATTTTACTAATATTTATATTTACAATTGAAATGAAGCGCTACATAAATAACCAATGTCTTGAAGGATAAAGACTGCAAAAAAAATGTGACGGCAAGGAATTTCGCTCGGTCCGAATCAGTCGCTAAACCGACCCAGACCGTTCGAAAACGCCCTATCATTAGAGAACACGACAAAATAGAACGCATATAAAAGAACATTTCACTGTATATCACAACAATGCATCAGATTACAAGAATATACAGAGTATAAATGAATATTACACAGAAATATCAGAGATTTAAATTACATTTAAATACATAGCAGCGGAAAATAATACAATACACAACTAGAAGTAGATATACGGATACAAAGCTTTCCGGATATCATTCCAGCTGTAAACCAGGATCCTGTGAATATAAATCTGCAAAACCAAAACTACTAGCTGCCCGTGTCAAAATAGGGGCACCCAGAGTTTAGGTCAAAACAATAAACTCCAGGTCAGTCATGGGACTGGTGTGAGAACTAAAACAGTTATTAATCTTTATTTTTAAAGTTAGGTAAATCAAGGGACCACGCCGTATAACACGGAACGGGTTTCCTCCCAAGAATACCAGTGCATAAAAAAAACGACGCAATGCTAAATAACGAAAAATGAAGCTGTTATAAGACCCAGGTCCTATCACACAATGCAACGCAAGCCGGGGGATAGGGTTTTCCCTTATAACAGCCAAAGAATGCTTGATACGTTTAAAACAAATCATTTGATACTATTATAAGTGCGTAGTGTATAAAACAACTTCAAATCATAAGCATCAATCATAGGCGGCATGAGCGTCCCATGCCACTATGTCGCCATATATAGGTTAAACAATCAAAATCGCAAAGTCACGTATTTGGAAATTGGGTTTCCATCTATGAACCGAGGCAAAAGATAGTCCTCAACCGATTCGAGACGCTCTAGCCCGCCCCTCAGGCAAGCGCGCAGGCAAGCCTTGGATCGTCAGGGCCGGTCCACCGATGTGGATTATTATGCCTGAACAATATGTCTCCCCACCCTATGGGGTGTAAGTCTGGTCCGTCTGCCGACCAGAATGCATCGGCCGAAACCGATATAATCGAGGCGCCTCGCAACAGCAACAACCACATAAGTCAAACTCGTCAGGGCGTGTAAAACCACTGACACCACTTCTAGCTAGAAAGAAACGCAAGTCCTCCCTGAGGTCCGTCTCCCGTTTTTGGTTCATACCGGGTGTGAAACTCGCGAAGTAAACGTTACACAAAGCTACACCACAAAGGTCGTGCTTCGATCATCAACCACAAGACTTTGCTTTTCAACAGAAGGCTCGATCAATTGCCACTTAGGCATGCCACACAGGCAATTCACTCCATGCGTTTGATATCCATCAATATATAACCCCTGAGCTCGTACGTCTCAGAGAAGGGCGTTAAGCAAGAGAATAAATTCTCCGCCGCCAAACAGATATATATTTAATAGAGATCAATCACACGGACTAAAATCCAATGTCAGACACACAGTCCATTTACAAGTCCGTTCTGGGGCTGAACGAAACCGGAGGCACCTAGTACCCCGCATATCCATCGATCTCCAAGTACGTCTGGACGATCACTAACTGTTTCCATCTTCTTGGGTGTATAGCCCAATCAAGATCATCAGTAATCACCTAAACGACGTGAAGACTTCCGGTCTTCGACCATCGTCTTCATCTTCGACTTATCGTCGTATCAGTTATTCAGAATGGGATAAACCCGGTCTTTCCGAATAACTCGCGTATATTTTAAATAAGTGTTACACAAGCACAACATACGCCTCATTCCAATTCATCAGTCACTAACCATAAATTAATCAAGAGAATAATTCCCCAAATATTAACCCCGAAGGCCGAAACCAACATCAGATCAATATCCAGAAAACCATTCTGCTTAGCTAACCGACAGTTAGTTTCTGATTTCACATTCATAGGGAAAGGTTCCCAATAATTTTATCCAAGATAATTTCTTGAATTTATTCTTTATTCTATTTTTGAATCTCAATTCAAACTAGTCGGGATTAGCGAACCTTATCGAAGTAATCATTTATTTTAATTTCCCCATCCCAACCTATTCATCCCATGAAGTAAAACTGGTAATACTTCATATCTAACACCACAGTGTTATCGGTAAATTCAATTACCATTTCACGTTCAAATCTAATTAAAGATTTAACTATCGCCTGGAGCAAAACTGGTGATACTCCATTTTCGATCATTTCAATCTAATTAAAGATTCATTAAAACTCCACTTAGTTTTAATCTTCGACTGGGTTAAATAATCAGTGTCATTTAAAACACGGTTCACGATAAACCCAAAATCACATTCCATTAATTATCGGGTTAAAGAACAAGTGTTATTTAAAACACTATTCACGATAAACCCAAAAATCATTCCATTAATTATCGGGTTAAAGAACAAGTGTTATTTAAAACACTGTTCACGATAAACCCAAAAATCAATACCAATTCAATTCCAATTAAATATCATTTAATTGGTACACTTCATTAAATCTAAATAAAAAGATTTAATCTTTTCTCGACTGGGTTCAAGAACAGTGTTGGTGAAGACACCATTCACGACAAACCCAAATCACATTTGATATTCAATATAAGGCTCTGAATAGAAAATATATCGGCTTATATTCAATATCAAATTCTACGATTAACAAATGTCGTATTGGAAATAACGATATAAATATATATCTTTCAAATTTCCATAACAACATCTGTATAATCACGAATTCCAACATCGAAATATTCCGAAGACAATTTCGATTCAAATCCACTCCAATGCAATCATTGGAAATTCTGGTTATTTTCAAAACCATTTCTAATCTAGTTTATTTATTTAAGAATAAATAGAAATATAATTCTAGTTCAAAATTTGTTCATTTCGATAAAAATCTACTTTTATCTTTTCAAATATGGAGTATTTCATCCCAACTCTTTCTAAATTATTTCTTATGATTTAACACAAATTATTACTATTTTTAATAATTTTATCAAGGCCTGTACAGTCGATTTCCATCAACGGCCATCGAACTGCACTTACATCGACCTTTTTCAAATTTGAATTGGACGTTTCTCCAAATCCAACCGTTAGATTTCAAATTTCTAATATTCGTTAGAAAGCTCTTTTCGATACGAACCCAACGGTTCCGGTTTCAGGAGAATCCGATGGTCGGATCTCCCGTAATGTCCGTTTGAAATAAATGGTCGAAATTTACGAACTGCCGCGGCGCGGCGCGTTCTGTTTAGGTCATTATATTATATATATAATATATATAATATATATTTCGTCGATTTCTATTTAAAACGAATTATATAAATAGTTTTAAAATTCGTTTCAAAAGCAATTTCAACTTCCATTTCAATTCAAATCAAAATTGAATTCTTCTTTATAAATTCGTTTTAAAATTCATTTCTATTCAATTCAAATTTCAATTCAATTTAAATTCATTTCAATTCACTTTCAATTAAATTTGAATTCGTTTTCAAGTCAATTCATTTCGAAATCGTTTTCAATTCAATTCATTTCGAAATCGTTTTCAATTCAATTCATTTCGAAATCGTTTTCAATTCAATTCATTTCGAAATCGTTTTCAATTCAATTCATTTCGAAATCGTTTTCAATCCAATTCATTTCGAAATCGTTTTCAATTCAATTCATTTCAAAATGAATTAAAATCGATATAAATATCGTTCACGTCAAAATGGCGTCAATCTAATCAACACGGCTTCATATATTCCTTTATTCTATTCAACAAATGGATATTTATTTTTGTCAACACCCGACTAATCTCAACGAATGAGTACTGTCCACGTGTGACTATTTTTGTTAAATTATTTCGTTCAACGCATGACTAATCTCAACGAATGAGTACAGTCAACACATGAACCTTTATTTTATATTATTGTTTATTTTCTAAATTGGAATGAGGCCCAATCAATCGCCATATAAAATTAATTATATGGACTTTTCATACATTACACACCTATAATAGTATTGAAAATAATCAACCATCAACCAAAGTGCACTACACTGCCTAAGCATCAAATATAGATATTCGACGCTTATAACAGCCTGTCAATCAATCGATCGACATATTTAATCAATCAGGATGAGTGAACTTCAAATTTCATCCCAACACCCGTGTGGGGTTTCAAACAATCAAACACAGATTTTTATATGTGCAGTTGGGCGATGTGTAAAATTTATCGTCCCAATCAATGTCAGTCAAATCAGTGTATATAAACAAATCGGCCGATTTGTTTATAAATATCTATTGGTTCACTTTCACGTTAAAAATTATATTCTTAACGATAAAACATTTTATTCAACCTATGAAAATATTCTATTCAGTTCATTTATTCAATAAAATGATATTTTTATTTTCTAACATATTTTAGAAAATTTCGGCGGCATAACGGCACGATACTAGAAACGGGACAAGGCCTAGCCTTATCCCCGGTCTAGTGAAGGCCCACGCCATTCACACATCAATCAAATCCATTCATTTCACCAAACAATTCAATTCAAACAAAATATTCTAACTAACCACACAACCAAACAATTTAACAAACATGCCATCCATGGTCTGTGGATGACGGGTGTCGGGTGCTACTAAACACCGTCTGCATCCTAGTATATATTTATAACTAGAAAAATTAAATTGAAAGGTGAGAAGTTCTCACCAATAGCTATCCAATACCATGACCCTTCATTTATAGAAATCTTCATCGATCTCGCCCTTTGTCGCTTTCGTTGCCCGTATTCTCTACATATGTAAAAATCAAATTTTTACTTTGCTATTCAATATATAAAAATCGAATTTTTACTTCGATGTTCAATATATAAAAATCATATTTTAACTTCGATGTTCAATATATAAAAATCACATTTTTACTTCGATGTTCAATATATAAAAATCGAATTTTTACTTTGCTATTCAATATATAAAAATCGAATTTTGACTTCGCTATTCAATATATAAAAATCGAATTTTGACTTCGCTATTCAATATATAAAAATCGAATTTTGACTTCGCTATTCAATATATAAAAATCGAATTTTGACTTCGCTATTCAATATATAAAAATCGAACTTTTATCTCCACTTCGTCATAAAAATTATATTTTTCTTCTTTGCTACTTATATATAAAGAATCATAATCTCACTTCTATAAAAATCATGACTTCATATACATAAAAATCATATTTTTTTATGCTGCTATTTGTATGTTTATATTTTTTTTTTAATCGTTCAAAAACCAAATCATTTCATGTTTATAAAATCGATCCTTTATCTATATAAAAATTCGACCTTTTATAAATTAAAGATCAAAAAGAAACCAATACTTTTAATAAGTAAACTGTATTAAATAGAGAACTCACAGTCGGAAATAGGTTAGGAGGCGCCGGAGTCGAGGTTGGTTGGCCAGGGGGGGTGGCGGCGGTAGGAATGGTGACTGGCGGCGCCCAAGATCTGCGGTGGTAGGGCTACGGTGACGGTCTCTGCTGTGGGGCATTGGGGTTTCGGTTAGAAGAAGGGGAGCGAGAGGGAATCGAGAGGAAGGGGAGGGGGTTGGAGAGTGAGCGGCTCCATCTACGGCGGCGGTGCTGAGGGAGGCGCCAGCTCCGGCGTGGTGGTGAGCGCCAGTCGTCGATTTTGGCATCACGGTGTTTTTTTCTTTTTTTTTATTTCTGAACTGAATCGGGGGGGGGGGGGGGGGGGTATAAGGGAGAAGTTAGGTTTTTATTTAATTATATATTTATTTTTATTATTTCAAATGGTAACTTTTTATTTCGATTTCGAAACAAGGCCCACCGCCTGTCGTCCATAGCTAATTACCCCCATTCCGAACACAATGGGATATGTATCGTCAGCTGATTCGACTGTTACGATCAGTTTCCGTCAAAATCAACGTATAACTCTATATATTGAATTTGAACGCGCGTTTAAATTTACCGGGGTCACATACAAACCCTAAAAATTGCAGAAAAATATTTTCTAGCTTCGTGTTGACGATACGGTCCAAACAAAACTAGTTTCGTCGAATTCTGAGACCGTTAGAAAAATGGCCATTTTCCAGTCGATTAAAATCAATTGAAACTGGTCAAACGCGTTTTACTTTGCCACGCTCACATATTGATTTGAAAAATTATGAAGTTTGGAATCTAGCAATAACTTGACATCACGGACCCAACAAAACTGGTTTCGTCGAAATCCGAGGTCATTTGCAAAATGTCCATTTTTAAGGGCTTGAATTCCACAACGACTATTCATAATTTTCAACTGGACATATCTTTTGATTCCCGCTATGAAATTTTAATTTTTATGATTTGTTAGAAAGATATCATCAATTAGATCCTAATGTTTTTGGTTTCACTAAAATCCGGATTGTTTTGCACCCGGTACATTCAATTGAAGTTTGAAATCGAATTATCGAACTCCCGCGCCATTTTCAATTCTATTTAATTATATATAAATATTTATATTCTAATGACGACGTATATAATATATACGCTCGAATTACATTCAAAATAAATTTCTCGTCGATTTTATTTAAAATAATTCATTTTAAATAATCAAAATTCGCTAAAATTGCCAAAATAAAAATTTTAAACTGGCCCGGATTTTCGGGTTATTACAATCTCCCCCGCTTAAAACTTTTCGTCCCCGAAAAGGAACAAAGTCGAAAGTGGTTTGATTATTCAGCTCTACGTTCGATCTGGCTTCCATTCTCCAACTTTTCAGTTTCTGAGAATTTTCAAAGTTTCAAAAATTTGGCTAACACCCTAAATTTTCGAAAAATTTCGACATAACCTCCCCTGCACCGAGAGCATCGGGGAATTTCAAATAGCTTCCCCGGTCCTTCAGATCTCAAAAAGAAAAAGAAAAAGCCAAGCGGCTAGCCAATAGGCTCATAAAATCATCATCACCCAAACAAAACAGTAAATTATGATAAACATGTACCTATTTGTCGGGCAAACAAATTTTATTCTCTGCTCTAGCCTCCTTGCTATGACCTGTTCAATATAAGTATATGTATATGCAAGCAAATGCGACCGATTTTCAATATAGTTCAATATTTGGTTCAATTAGGCATAATGGTTCAAAATTAGCAAACAAATGAACAAACAACACAAACATCAATCAATTACTGAATTTAACATTTCAAATTCATAATTTTGATACATATACAGAAAATCTTGTTTTTGATGCCAATTCACAACAATGTGTCCTAGCTATATATAAGTTTTGGTTCTCACACCAGCCTAATGGAAATATATAGAAAATCACACCTTCGAAACACGAACATAAATACTGATGATCCACAGGCTTATTAGCTAAATGGCAATTGGCGCATACAATTCGCCCGGTTGCTTCTCGTGGATTTTCATAACTTTTCTGCGCAAAAATGGGATACGCATTTGAAATAGATGCTCGAGTTATTACATATATCATGATCGATACAGAAATAAATCGAGTCATCTGTTCCTTTACCCAAGAAAAAGTATTTCTATTTTGCATGATCCAATCATTGATCCCGGAATTTCTACAATAAATTAGATAGGTAGCTAGTATAGTTCCCTATCCACGAGTCTGCCATTGTACTGAAAATTTTTGACGAAAACAGGACGAAGGCCTTGAAAAGTATAAAGAATGATATCAAATAAGTTTATCATTCATTCATTGAATGATAAATGACTACAAGTGAAGGAGATACGCGATTTAAAAAATGGATGACAATCATTAGTACCATCTCCGGGCGACTAGAATGTGATTCCATATCTATCCAGTATATTAAAACTTTGAATATACGTTTGCAAGGTGTATATGCAAATTCTTTATATACTGAATTGTCCAAAATCAATATAAACAAATAATCAAATACGAATAGTTGATTTAAATTTTCAAAACAAAATTGGTTTACAATTTTAAAAATATACTCTTCACACTCGTTCTAGGATACTACTGATCCCATCTCTAACGAGTCATTCTCATTGGATACAGCTAATCCAATATCTGATGAATTCATTCGTATGGTTCTAATGTGCCTTGTTCTCTGCTTTGTAAACCAAAGCTCTGATACCAACTGTGACGGCAAGGAATTTCGCTCGGTCCGAATCAGTCGCTAAACCGACCCAGACCGTTCGAAAACGCCCTATCATTTGAGAACACGACAAAATAGAACGCATATAAAAGAACATTTCACTGTATATCACAACAATGCATCAAGTTACAAGAATATACAGAGTATAAATGAATATTACACAGAAATATCATAGATTTAAATTACATTTAAATACATAGCAGCGGAAAATAATACAATACACAACTAGAAGTAGATATACGGATACAAAGCTTTCCGGATATCATTCCAGCTGTAAACCAGGATCCTGTGAATATAAATCTGCAAAACCAAAACTACTAGCTGCCCGTGTCAAAATAGGGGCACCCAGAGTTTAGGTCAAAATAATAAACTCCAGGTCAGTCATGGGACTGGTGTGAGAACTAAAACAGTTATTAATCTTTATTTTTAAAGTTAGGTAAATCAAGGGACCACGCCGTATAACACGGAACGGGTTTCCTCCCAAGAATACCAGTGCATAAAACAAACAACGCAATGCTAAATATCGAAAAATGAAGCTGTTATAAGACCCAGGTCCTATCACACAATGCAACGCAAGCCGGGGGATAGGGTTTTCCCTTATAACAGCCAAAGAATGCTTGATACGTTTAAAACAAATCATTTGATACTATTATAAGTGCGTAGTGTATAAAACAACTTCAAATCATAAGTATCAATCATAGGCGGCATGAGCGTCCCATGCCACTATGTCGCCATATATAGGTTATACAATCAAAATCGCAAAGTCACTTATTTGGAAATTGGGTTTCCATCTATGAACCAAGGCAAAAGATAGTCCTCAACCGATTCGAGACGCTCTAGCCCGCCCCTCAGGCAAGCGCGCAGGCAATCCTTGGATCGTCAGGGCCGGTCCACCGATGTGGATTATTATGCCTGAACAATACGTCTCCCCACCCTATGGGGTGTAAGTCTGGTCCGCCTGCCGACTAGAATGCATCGGCCGAAACCGATATAATCGAGGCGCCTCGCAACAGTAACAACCACATAAGTCAAACTCGTCAGGGCGTATAAAACCACTGACGCCACTTCTAGCTAGAAAGAAACGCATGTCCTCCCTAAGGTCCGTCTCCCGTTTTTGTTTCATACCGGGTGTGAAACTCGCGAAGTAAACGTTACACAAAGCTACGCCACAAAGGCCGTGCTTCGATCATCAACCACAAGACTTTGCTTTTCAACAGAAGCCTCGATCATTTGCCACTTAGGCATGCCACACAGGCAATTCACTCCATGCGTTTGATATCCATCAATATATAACCCCTGAGCTCGTACGTCTCAGAGAAGGGCGTTAAGCAAGAGAATAAATTCTCCGCTGCCAAACAGATATATATTTAATAGAGATCAATCACACGGACTAAAATCCAATGTCAGACACACAGTCCATTTACAAGTCCGTTCTGGGGCTGAACGAAACCGGAGGCACCTACTACCCCGCATATCCATCGATCTCCAAGTACGTCTGGACGATCACTAACTGTTTCCATCTTCTTGGGTGTACAGCCCAATCAAGATCATCAGTAATCACCTAAACGACGTGAAGACTTCCGGTCTTCGACCATCGTCTTCATCTTCGACTTATCGTCGTATCAGTTATTCAGAATGGGATAAACCCGGTCTTTCCGAATAACTCGCGTATATTTTAAATAAGTGTTACACAAGCACAACATACGCCTCATTCCAATTCATCAGTCACTAACCGTAAATTAATCAAGAGAATAATTCCCCAAAAATTAACCCCGAAGGCCGAAACCAACATCAGATCAATATCCAGAAAACCATTCTGCTTAGCTAACCGACAGTTAGTTTCTGATTTCACATTCATAGGGAAAGGTTCCCATTAATTTTATCCAAGATAATTTCTTGAATTTATTCTTTATTCTATTTTTGAATCTCAATTCAAACTAGTCGGGATTAGCGAACCTTACCGAAGTAATCATTTATTTTAATTTCCCCATCCCAACCTATTCATCCCATGAAGTAAAACTGGTAATACTTCATATCTAACACCACAGTGTTATCGGTAAATTCAATTACCATTTCACGTTCAAACCTAATTAAAGATTTAACTATCGCCTGGAGAAAAACTGGTGATACTCCATTTTCGATCATTTCAATCTAATTAAAGATTCATTAAAACTCCACTTAGTTTTAATCTTCGACTGGGTTAAAGAATCAGTGTCATTTAAAACACGGTTCACGATAAACCCAAAATCACATTCCATTAATTATCGGGTTAAAGAACAAGTGTTATTTAAAACACTGTTCACGATAAACCCAAAAATCATTCCATTAATTATCGGGTTAAAGAACAAGTGTTATTTAAAACACTGTTCACGATAAACCCAAAAATCAATACCAATTCAATTCCAATTAAATAACATTAAATTGATACACTTCATTAAATCTAAATAAAAAGATTTAATCTTTCTCGACTGGGTTCAAGAACAGTGTTAGTGAAGACACCATTCATGACAAACCCAAATCACATTTGATATTCAATATAAGGCTCTGAATAGAAAATATATCGGCTTATATTCAATATCAAATTCTACGATTAACAAATGTCGTATTGGAAATAACGATATAAATATATATCTTTCAAATTTCCATAACAACATCTGTATAATCACGAATTCCAACATCGAAATATTCCGAAGACAATTTTGATTCAAATCCACTCCAATGCAATCATTGGAAATTCTGGTTATTTTCAAAACCATTTCTAATCCAGTTTATTTATTTAAGAATAAATAGAAATATAATTCTAGTTCAAAATTGGTTCATTTCGATAAAAATCTACTTTTATCTTTTCAAATATGGAGTATTTCATCCCAACTCTTTCTAAATTATTTCTTATGATTTTACATAAATTATTACTATTTTTAATAATTTTATCAAGGCCTGTACAGTCGATTTCCATCAACGGCCATCGAACTGCACTTACACCGACCTTTTTCAAATTTGATTTGGACGTATCTCCAAATCCAACCGTTAGATTTCAAATTTCTAATATTAGTTAGAAAGCTCTTTTCGATACGAACCCAACGGTTCCAGTTTCAGGAGAATCCGACGGTCGGATCTCCCGTAATGTCCGTTTGAAATAAATGGTCGAAATTTACGAACTGCCGCGGCGCGGCGCGTTCTATTTAGGCCATTATATAATATATATAATATATATAATATATATTTCGTCGATTTCTATTTAAAACGAATTATATAAATAGTTTTAAAATTCGTTTCAAAAGCAATTTCAACTTCCATTTGAATTCAAATCAAAATTGAATTCTTCTGTATAAATTCGTTTTAAAATTCATTTCTATTCAATTCAAATTTCAATTCAATTTCAATTCATTTCAATTCACTTTCAATTAAATTTGAATTCGTTTTCAAGTCAATTCATTTCGAAATCGTTTTCAATTCAATTCATTTCGAAATCGTTTTTAATTCAATTCATTTCGAAATCGTTTTCAATTCAATTCATTTCGAAATCGTTTTCAATTCAATTCATTTCGAAATCGTTTTCAATCCAATTCATTTCGAAATCGTTTTCAATTCAATTCATTTCAAAATGAATTAAAATCGATATAAATATCGTTCACGTCAAAATGGCGTCAATCTAATCAACACGGCTTCATATATTCCTTTATTCTATTCAACAAATGGATATTTATTTTTGTCAACACCCGACTAATCTCAACGAATGAGTACTGTCCACGTGTGACTATTTTTGTTAAATTATTTCGTTCAACACATGACTAATCTCAACGAATGAGTACAGTCAACACATGAACCTTTATTTTATATTATTGTTTATTTTCTAAATTGGAATGAGGCCCAATCAATCGCCATATAAAATTAATTATATGGACTTTTCATACATCACACACCTATAATAGTATTGAAAATAATCAACCATCAACCAAAGTGCACTACACTGCCTAAGCATCAAATATAGATATTCGACGCTTATAACAGCCTGTCAATCAATCGATCGACATATTTAATCAATCAGGATGAGTGAACTTCAAATTTCATCCCAACACCCGTGTGGGGTTTCAAACAATCAAACACAAATTTTTATTTGTGCAGTTGGGCGATGTGTAAAATTTATCGTCCCAATCAATGTCAGTCAAATCAGTGTATATAAACAAATCGGCCGATTTGTTTATAAATATCTATTGGTTCACTTTCACGTTAAAAATTATATTCTTAACGATAAAACATTTTGATCAACCTATGAAAATATTCTATTCAGTTCATTTATTCAATAAAATGATATTTTTATTTTCTAACATATTTTAGAAAATTTCAGCGGCATAACGGCACGATACTAGAAACGGGACAAGGCCTAGCCTTATCCCCGGTCTAGTGAAGGCCCACGCCATTCACACATCAATCAAATCCATTCATTTCACCAAACAATTCAATTCAAACAAAATATTCTAACTAACCACACAACCAAACAATTTAACAAACATGCCATCCATGGTCTGTGGATGACGGGTGTCGGGTGCTACTAAACACCGTCTGCATCCTAGTATATATTTATAACTAGAAAAATTAAATTGAAAGGTGAGAAGTTCTCACCAATATCTATCCAATACCACGACTCTTCATTTATAGAAATCTTCATCGATCTCGCCCTTTGTCGCTTTCGTTGCCCGTATTCTCTACATATGTAAAAATCGAATTTTTACTTTGCTCTTCAATATATAAAAATCGAATTTTTACTTCGATGTTCAATATATAAAAATCATATTTTTACTTCGATGTTCAATATATAAAAATCACATTTTTACTTCGATGTTCAATATATAAAAATCGAATTTTTACTTTGCTATTCAATATATAAAAATCGAATTTTGACTTTGCTATTCAATATATAAAAATCGAATTTTGACTTCGCTATTCAATATATAAAAATCGAATTTTGACTTCGCTATTCAATATATAAAAATCGAATTTTGACTTCGCTATTCAATATATAAAAATCGAATTTTGACTTCGCTATTCAATATATAAAAATCGAACTTTTATCTCCACTTCGTCATAAAAATTATATTTTTCTTCTTTGCTACTTATATATAAAGAATCATAATTTCACTTCTACAAAAATCATGACTTCATATACATAAAAATCATATTTTTTTATGCTGCTATTTCAATGTTTATATTTTTTTTTAATCGTTCAAAAACCAAATCATTTCATGTTTATAAAATCGATCCTTTATCTATATAAAAATCTGACCTTTTATAAATTAAAGATCTAAAAGAAACCAATACTTTTAATAAGTAAACTGTATTAAATAGAGAACTCATAGTCGGAAATGGGTTAGGAGGCGCCGGAGTCGAGGTTGGTTGGCCAGGGGGGTCGCGGCGGTAGGAATGGTGACTGGCGGCGCTCAAGATCTGCGGTGGTAGGGCTACGGTGACGGTCTCTGCTGTGGGGCGTTGGGGTTTCGGTTAGAAGAAGGGGAGCGAGAGGGAATCGAGAGGAAGGGGAGGGGGTTGGAGAGTGAGCGGCTCCATCCATGGCGGCGGTGCTGAGGGAGGCGCCAGCTCCGGCGTGGTGGTGAGCGCCAGTCGTCGATTTTGGCATCGCGGTGTTTTTTTCTTTTTTCTTTTTTATTTCTGAACTGAATCGGGGGGGGGGGGGGTATAAGGGAGAAGTTAGGTTTTTATTTAATTATATATTTATTTTTATTATTTCAAAAGGTAACTTTTTATTTCGATTTCGAAACGAGGCCCACCGCCTGTCGTCCATAGCTAATTACCCCCATTCCGAACACAATGGGATATGTATCGTCAGCTGATTCGACTGTTACGATCAGTTTCCGTCAAGATCAACATATAACTCTATATATTGAATTTGAACGCGCGTTTAAATTTACCGGGGTCACATACGAACCCTAAAAATTGCAGAAAAATATTTTCTAGCTTCGTGTTGACGATACGGTCCTAACAAAACTAGTTTCGTCGAATTCTGAGACCGTTAGAAAAATGGCCATTTTCCAGTCGATTAAAATCAATTGAAACTGGTCAAACGCGTTTTCCTTTGCCACGCTCACATATTGATTCGAAAAATTATGAAGTTTGGAATCTAGCAGTAACTTGACATCACGGACCCAACAAAACTGGTTCCGTCGAAATCCGAGGTCATTTGCAAAATGTCCATTTTTAAGGGCTTGAATTCCACAGCGACTATTCAGAATTTTCAACTGGACATATCTTTTGATTCCCGCTATGAAATTTTGATTTTTCGGATTCGTTAGAAAGATATCATCAATTAGATCCTAATGTTTTTGGTTTCACTAAAATCCGGATTGTTTTGCACCCGGTACATTTAATTGAAGTTTGAAATCGAATTATCGAACTACCGCGCCATTTTCAATTCTATTTAATTATATATAAATATTTATATTCTAACGACGACATATATAATATATACGCTCGAATTACATTCAAAATAAATTTCTCGTCGATTTTATTTAAAATAATTCATTTTAAATAATCAAAATTCGCTAAAATTGCCAAAATAAAAATTTTAAACTGGCCCAGATTTTCGGGTTATTACATAAAATGGCTTTAGAGAATACTGCGAATCAAAATATAAAGAGGGACAAATTTGTTATTTAAAAATGAAAGAGATTAAATATGGCATCACTTATGGGAAAAATATAAAAGTTATAGAACTGATTAGCAAAATGGTTGCTAATATACTTGTTAAATTATAATACTTATGCCATGCGAGGGAGTACAATATTATAAGATTGGAATAAAAATATGATAATCATTTAACATGTAATTAAGTTATTGTAACGGCTGGAAATTTCCGACTCCTCGAGAGTCGGAAATTCCGAGACGTTAGTGAAAGAATTTAGAAGGTGAGAAAGAAAAGATAGAACTAATAGAATAGAAGAAGAAGAACATCAGAATCATCAGAGTAACACGAATCTCACAGCGGAACGAATAACATATAATATATAACATAGCCTTGAAGTAAACAGTTATATATATACAATAGCACTTATCAGAGTACAACACTTACAACACAGCGGAAATAACTATAGCTATAAAATCTTGCAGCCTCCTGCTCCAAGCTCTCCAAGTATATCTGTAAATCCCGACTACTTGACTGCCCGTACAAATTTAGGCACCCAAGAGTTTAGGGAAAACAACAAAGTAAACTCCGGGTCAGTCATGGGACTGGTATGAGTAAAATAGTTTAAAACAGGTATAGGATATCTCATAAGACCACGCCGTGAATACGGAACGGGTTTTTCCCTTATGAGTATCTGAACAACTTTGACAAGCAATATCATTGTGATATTATAATAATGTCTAAGTACAAATAGGTATCAATCTAGCAGAAACGCTTGCATCTCACGTTCTACATACATAGTATAAAATCATAAACCGCAGGGCTCTTATCGGAGAATGGATTCCAACAGACAAGGTATGGGAGCACCTTCTGATTAGTGTACTCTAGAGGTGATACACTGCAGGTTCAACAAGAACGTCTTGCAACCCGGCCACACATGACCGCTCACTCATTTAGCTTGAGTGTCGCGAATATATTGCCACCACGGTTATAGGCCATCAAACCGTCATCCGAAGATACAGAATCAAAAAGAAGTATAAATATGGATATTCCCTAGATCGGTGACAATACACCCTGCTTGGGGATGACCCAACTAGCCATGCTGCCTAGCCCAACTTTTGTTACTTCCTGGTGTGAGGCTAGAAGCTACGTCTATCTTCAGAACATCTGATCACCATTCACTTTGAATGCCACATCGTCATACCCGCCAAATCACAAATTGACTTATCCAAAAATAACAAGGGTATATAGCTAAGAGAAACGAATTCCTCCGCCACCAAACGTGAATACGTTTGAACAGATCAACTTACGCGATTCATTGGATATACTCTGTCAGACCTTCTTCCATATACGTTGTCCTGGGACTGGACAAACCGAAGGCACTATTCAGTATATCCATCTTAGTCACTGTTATCTAAGACTTATACAACAGCCCTTGCACTTTACTCCGTCTTCAATTTATCTTTGGCAGATATTGCTCGCAACGCTTATGCCAATACAGAGTGGTTCTTTGGATAATAATCCAACCGGTCTCTCCACATTAACAACGTTAAAATGGTAAATTTTGATAGTCTGTGATTCAACTATCAAATTAAAACATGTCGGTGTACAAACAACGATCTTATTCCCAAATGGAAATTCGATCGATCAATCATCATATGTTCATATTTCCTTATTTCATATATTGAGAAAATATATGTTATTAATCATTGGAAAACATTTCCATAGCTTATTTTCACATCACTATTATTTCGCAACTATCAGTCCCTAACTGTAACTAGTATGAGAACAATTCTCTAAGTATCAATACGGAAGGTCGAAACCAACATCAGATCGTCACTTAGAAAACCGTTCAACTTACCCTCTCCAGTCAGTTTCTGAATTTGCTTAACTCTATTTCTTAAATTCTTATCATGAAAACATTTCATTTTCTATGTTTAGAAAACATATCTGACTATATTTGGAAAACGTTTCCACAACTCATTTACGGATTTCCCATGAACGTTGTATAAAACATCGTTACGCTTAATCCATTAATCGCTTATTACTTAACTATATTTCAAATCAACCTTTTCTATCGAACCACAACTATTCCTTTATCAATTCTGAAGTCAATCAAGTTGGGGTATAATTACCTCTCAGACCTTAATTGAACAACGTCCTTTACTGTGAAATAGATGAAGCTCGTCACTCACTTTTCCAATCATCTGTTTACGCAAATTCTCGGATTCAGGTTACGAATCCACTTCTTATATGACAGTGTTTGATTATAACTATAACGTTATAATTCCTATTTCTGAAATATCTAACCTAAAATATAACTTTATCTCCTAACTCGGATAATTTAACAGACACCTAATTTCTAAATCAATAACTAAATCTTGATTTAAACCCTGGAAAGTAAATAGTACTTTCCCGAATTCGCTATAATTGAATTCGACGTATAACTCTCTTTCGAGTAATCTCTATTTGATTAACTCTTCTTCGAATAATTTATATTCGATTATCTCTCTTCGAATAACTCATATTCGAAATCTCTCTCTTTCGAATAAACAATATTCGATCTCTTTCTTTCGAATATGCTATATTCGAAAATCTCCTTTCGATTTACTAATCGATAACTCCTTTCGAGCAAACTAAAATCGATAATTCCTTTAACTCTATTCGAATAACTAATATTCGACTAACTCCTTTGGATCAACTCATTTGATTAACTCCTTCGAATAACTAATTCGAATAACTTACCTTCGAATAACCAATATTCGATTTACTCTAACTCGATTAACTTAATTCTAATCGATTTACTCCATTTCGATTCAACTTAATTTAAATCGATTAACTTAACTCAAATTGATTAACTCCTTTCGAATAACTAAATTCGATTTAACTCTAATTGAATAAATAATATTCAATTAACTCTTACGTGTTTAACTCTATTTGAATAAGTAATTCGAATCACTCTAATGTGTTTAACTCTATTCAAATATCTAATTCGAATAACTCATTTCGAATAACTAAATTCGATTAACTCTTTTAACTTTACTCGAATAACTATATTCGATTAACACCTTCTTTCGAATAACTATATTCGATTAACTCTTCGACTAACTCCTTTGGATTAACTAACTTCGAATAACTCCTTTGGATTAGCTAACTTCGAATAACTCCTTTGGATTAGCTAACTTCGAATAACTCCTTTGGATTAGCTAACTTCGAATAACTCCTTTGGATTAGCTAACTTCGAATAACTCCTTTGGATTAGCTAACTTCGAATAACTCCTTTGGATTAGCTAACTTCGAATAACCAATATTCGATACTACTCTTCGAATAAATAATATTCGGTAACTCTTCTCAAATGAATAACATTTGATTTCTCCACTCGAATAAACTATATTCGATTACTCTCCCCTCGAATATACCATATTCGATAACTCTACTTCGAATAAGTGATATTTGGCAACTCTACTCGATTAACTCCACTTGGATAACTCTAACTGGTCAACTCTAACTGGTCAACTCTAACTGAGTAACTCTAACTGATCAACTCTAACTGGTCAACTTTAACTGGTCAACTCTAACTGGTCAACTCTAACTGGTCAACTCTAACTGTTTATCTTTAACTGGTAAACTTTAACTGGTTAACTCAAATGGTTTAACCTAACTGGTTAACTCAAATGGTTTAACCTAACTTGATTTACTTGTCTCGATTAACTGAACTAATCCACTTAGTTTAACTTAGCTAATTCACGTTGATTAACTCTAACCGATTCACTTAGTTTAACTCAACTAATTCCCTTCGATTAACCACTTAGTTAAATTAACTAATTCACATTGATTTACTCTAACCGATTTACTTAGTTTAACTTAACAAATTCACTTCGATTAACTCGACCAATTCACTTGGTTAACTCGACCAATTCACTTGGTTAACTCCTATTTATTTAACAAAATAAATATCTCCTTTAGTTAAATTCTATTTATTTAATCTTTAAATAAATATTCTTTATATTTCTTTTAACGAATATAATTCCTTTATATTTTGATTAACAAATATATCCCCTTATATTCGATTAACATATATATCCCCTTGTATTTGATTTACAAATATAATTCTTTTATATTTGTTTTTACCAACTATATTCCTTTATATTCTGAATCCTTTTTCTTATATATATATATATATAAAATCCCTTGATTTTATATAAATAAACTATTTTCAAAATATACTTTGAAAACCCCTCTCCTACATTCTGGTATTTCTCATGGTATTTAGCACCCCATATAACAACGATAAATATCGTCCCACCACACATAATCACACAGATTATATATATCACATTATATATCACAATATAAAAATCACAGTAAAATAACTGTTGAGGAATCCTGTTGGATTCCTCCAACCTGTTCCCCTGTATCACAGATGTTAAACAATGTAGATAACATCACTTTCAGTTCCATATGATATATTCTGTTAAACAGAATCCATATAGAAATTTAACTAACTGACTAGCAGTTCAATCAAACAATCAACACACAGTCAAACAGACAATTTTAACAGTTCTAACAATACAACATGAAATTATAAACTGTTCAGAGTTTGTGAGATTTACTCACCTTTGACGATCATCGTCAATGACGATAACCATCGCTTGATTCAGACAATTTATTTTGCTATAAATTGTGACGGACTCCAATTGACTCGCGGTCTGTTCCAGCGTGTAGTGCTCGTCCATACGATCCCAACACAACTTACGGTTCGTCAATCTGACCACGTATGTGTAAGATATACTATTAACAAGTTCGTATAATATTCGATTTAATTTTAAACTAAACTAAAGTTTATAACGGGCCTCACCTTTTATTTGGCCCATTCCTTATATTAAAAGATCAGACCCAACCCCGTTGGACACTTCTCTTCCCCAAATTCGTTTCCTGGAACCCGATGCTATCATACCCCAAAACCGGCGTTGACCCTTCCTTTTGACCACCGCGTCCCTCCACCTCGACCATCCATCTCCGGCGCAACCACCCCCAATCAACTCTCCGCCTGAATTCGCGCCTGCTCGACCCCCCAGAGCCAAACTCGACGCACCTCCGAAAACACCCTGTAGCCCAAATCCCGTGTTGCTTTGCTCTTGAGGCCACCAGAGCACCTCGAAGTTGGCCACGCAGAAGCTACTCACCTCCTAAACCCGGCTACACCCCTCGTTCCCCCATTCGATGCTTGAATTTTGACGCGATGCTGAACCCTAGCTCGCGCAGTGAAAGATGAGCGAACAGGCATGATGTTCGAACCCAACGAATAGCACACAGAATCGGAGCTCCCTCCATGCTGAATTCATACATGTGTATATCACGATTTATAGAATTTATTTGAGTTTTATTTTGATTTTTGTTTGTGGGAAAAACTTGCTGTGTTGGTTTATACGGCTTTTATAAGCCTCTGTTTGGTTGGTAAGAATTGTGGTTGAAATTTGATGATGCGTGGCTGGTTGTGGATCCAAAGAAAATGGGGAGGATATTTTGAATTTGATTTTTATAATTTATTTTATCGATTTTCTTCTTGTATTTGCCTTCTAAAAATCCCAGCGATTACATACGATGCCTAAAAATCACCAAACTAGACATGTAGCTAGAGTTCGACATTACGGTCCCAACGAAACTGGTTTCGTCGAATTCTGACTTCGTCTGCTCAAACTGCGTATTTTTAAAGCTCTGGATGACCCATTTAAATATATAAATATATTTAAATATTATTAAATTAAATATTAATAAATTAATATTATCGTATATATCCATATACAATGTCGTCCGGCTCCAGAATATCACCTCAGATTTTATGACTTGATTTCCAGACTCCAGATTATCCCGATATTCAGTTCGTATCGAAAAATCGATTTATAACGTATATAAAGCATCGCAAATTATAAAGGAATTCCACAGCGACTTTTCTGAAATTTGATTTGGACATAACTCAAAATCTACCCGACGAAATCCCGATTTTTCTCTTCAACTAGAAAGATATACTCCACCAGCTCCACATGTTTCTTGTTTCACAGAAATCCGATTTAAAACGAACCCTGTACATCCACTTGAAGTCTAAATCGCCAAATAGCGAACTGCAGCGCCGTTACGGGCTCGATTATAATTAAATTATAATTAATACGTTTTAACGTCGATTATTAAATCGATTCGTTATTCAAATTTAATTCTAAACTGAATTAAATATTTTAACTGATCCAATTCACACAGTATTGTGAATTCGGTGATTTCCGATTATTTCGACATTATAATATATTATTATATTATACACTTTAATTAAATATTCAATATTATTTAATTCAAGTCATCGATATCGCCCAATCGACATTTAATAATTAAATAAATTAATTATTCGACAGCTAACAAAACGCGCCATTACAGACTTCCCCCCTTAAAATAATTTCGTCCTCGAAATTGCTAAGTTAGAGGTTGACCCTATATATTGGAACTCCTAAGATTGGTTTACCCCTTATTTCTGATTTTAACCGAACCAATTAATATCGACTGAAATATTTATCCTTCTGACTAACTAAAATTTTCAAAAATTCTGAAAATTTTCTAACACTTTAAATTTTCGGAAAATTTCGCCATAGCCTCCTTTGTACAGCCCTATTGGTAAAACCACAACTTGCCTCTCTAGGCCTTCTCCAACCCAAAAGAAAATCAAACAGCCAAGCGGCTTGCCAATTCGGCTCATAAATCTCATGCTTATATCAAATATGAACTTGTACCTTTTTGTCGGGCATATCAACTTTATCACTTTCACCTGTTATCAACCCAACATATACTAATGTCATCTCAACAAATTCTCCAATCTGTTTTTATCCATAAATCCAACCATTTGTTTATACCCGAGTCTAATTCAATTTCAAACCAACGTTACATTCCAAACTCTTAACCCGTCAACTTAATTCCAATCCAGATTATTCTCTAACCAAATCCCGATTTATTTAACTTGGTTCAAGTTAAATTTTAATCTACTTATTTGTATTTACCATCTTGATTCATTTAACTTAACAAGTTAAATTTTAAATTTCAAGATTTAAATTCCTGGGTTTTATTTCAAATCAATTTCAAATCCTAACACCAATTCAAAACCTTTGAATTTCTAAACAACTTGTTTTCTCAAAACAATTTGAAAACAAAATCCTTGGTAGTAATCCACTACTTAGAAACTCGAAAATCACACCGACGATGTATCGATCCATCCTCAGAATTATTTTCCAGTCATCCAGGTGAGTTAGACACTATATTTATTTCAAATTGAAAAATATTTTCGAAATCTCCCTGGAACTTAAAATTTCCTTATTTTAATTCCAAATTCTGATTTAAATTTCAGATTTTAATTCAACCGATTCCACGTATTTTATTTATAGGAATTCTTATTGGTTATATATATAACCATTTAATTTATAATCTTACTCGATTATAATAACAACCAATATATCTAATATATTAAAATTTTGATATATATATATATCTATATCAAAATATACTTTGGGTAAAGTTAAATTCACTTACCCTCTTTCAAAACATATCGTGACGACCCATCGTATTCAAGTGTTTATTTATTCCTACCGATACAGTGGATCAAACTGATCGACCAGAACTCATAAACAACTCAGCCAATGAATCTCCACAATATGAAACTATTTTATATCAAATACAAATACGCACTCGTATATATATACACTCAAACTCAATCTAGGGTATTACTAACCCTATCTCTACCGAGTCTCGCCACAGAGCCAAGTAATTCTTAACTTAAGCTCTGATACCAACTGTAACGGCTGGAAATTTCCGACTCCTCGAGAGTCGGAAATTCCGAGACGTTAGTGAAAGAATTTAGAAGGTGAGAAAGAAAAGATAGAACTAATAGAATAGAAGAAGAACATCAGAATCATCAGAGTAACACGAATCTCACAGCGGAACGAATAACATATAATATATAACATAGCCTTGAAGTAAACAGTTATATATATACAATAGCACTTATCAGAGTACAACACTTACAACACAGCGGAAATAACTATAGCTACAAAATCTTGCAGCCTCCTGCTCCAAGCTCTCCAAGTATATCTGTAAATCCCGACTACTTGACTGCCCGTACAAATTTAGGCACCCAAGAGTTTAGGGAAAACAACAAAGTAAACTCCGGGTCAGTCATGGGACTGGTATGAGTAAAATAGTTTAAAACAGGTATAGGATATCTCATAAGACCACGCCGTGAATACGGAACGGGTTTTTCCCTTATGAGTATCTGAACAACTTTGACAAGCAATATCATTGTGATATTATAATAATGTCTAAGTACAAATAGGTATCAATCTAGCAGAAACGCTTGCATCTCACGTTCTACATACATAGTATAAAATCATAAACCGCAGGGCTCTTATCGGAGAATGGATTCCAACAGACATGGTATGGGAGCACCTTCTGATTAGTGTACTCTAGAGGTGATACACTGCAGGTTCAACAAGAACGTCTTGCAACCCGGCCACACATGACCGCTCACTCATTTAGCTTGAGTGTCGCGAATATATTGCCACCACGGTTATAGGCCATCAAACCGTCATCCGAAGATACAGAATCAAAAAGAAGTATAAATATGGATATTCCCTAGATCGGTGACAATACACCCTGCTTGGGGATGACCCAACTAGCCATGCTGCCTAGCCCAACTTTTGTTACTTCCTGGTGTGAGGCTAGAAGCTACGTCTATCTTAAGAACATCTGATCACCATTCACTTTGAATGCCACATCGTCATACCCGCCAAATCACAAATTGACTTATCCAAAAATAACACGGGTATATAGCTAAGAGAAACGAATTCCTCCGCCACCAAACGTGAATACGTTTGA
The DNA here is from genome assembly GCA_030737875.1 of Allium sativum. NCBI lineage: Eukaryota > Viridiplantae > Streptophyta > Magnoliopsida > Asparagales > Amaryllidaceae > Allium > Allium sativum. The sequence goes on from CM060922.1 coordinate 715,349,429, forward strand.
ACAGATCAACTTACGCGATTCATTGGATATACTCTGTCAGACCTTCTTCCATATACGTTGTCCTGGGACTGGACAAACCGAAGGCACTATTCAGTATATCCATCTTAGTCACTGTTATCTAAGACTTATACAACAGCCCTTGCACTTTACTCCGTCTTCAATTTATCTTTGGCAGATATTGCTCGCAACGCTTATGCCAATACAGAGTGGTTCTTTGGATAATAATCCAACCGGTCTCTCCACATTAACAACGTTAAAATGGTAAATTTTGATAGTCTGTGATTCAACTATCAAATTAAAACATGTCGGTGTACAAACAACGATCTTATTCCCAAATGGAAATTCGATCGATCAATCATCATATGTTCATATTTCCTTATTTCATATATTGAGAAAATATATGTTATTAATCATTGGAAAACATTTCCATAGCTTATTTTCACATCACTATTATTTCGCAACTATCAGTCCCTAACTGTAACTAGTATGAGAACAATTCTCTAAGTATCAATACGGAAGGTCGAAACCAACATCAGATCGTCACTCAGAAAACCGTTCAACTTACCCTCTCCAGTCAGTTTCTGAATTTGCTTAACTCTATTTCTTAAATTCTTATCATGAAAACATTTCATTTTCTATGTTTAGAAAACATATCTGACTATATTTGGAAAACGTTTCCACAACTCATTTACGGATTTCCCATGAACGTTGTATAAAACATCGTTACGCTTAATCCATTAATCGCTTATTACTTAACTATATTTCAAATCAACCTTTTCTATCGAACCACAACTATTCCTTTATCAATTCTAAAGTCAATAAAGTTGGGGTATAATTACCTCTCAGACCTTAATTGAACAACGTCCTTTACTGTGAAATAGATGAAGCTCGTCACTCACTTTTCCAATCATCTGTTTACGCAAATTCTCGGATTCAGGTTACGAATCCACTTCTTATATGACAGTGTTTGATTATAACTATAACGTTATAATTCCTATTTCTGAAATATCTAACCTAAAATATAACTTTATCTCCTAACTCGGATAATTTAACAGACACCTAATTTCTAAATCAATAACTAAATCTTGATTTAAACCCTGGAAAGTAAATAGTACTTTCCCGAATTCGCTATAATTGAATTCGACGTATAACTCTCTTTCGAGTAATCTCTATTTGATTAACTCTTCTTCGAATAACTTATATTCGATTATCTCTCTTCGAATAACTCATATTCGAAATCTCTCTCTTTCGAATAAACAATATTCGATCTCTTTCTTTCGAATATGCTATATTCGAAATTCTCCTTTCGATTTACTAATCGATAACTCCTTTCGAGCAAACTAAAATCGATAATTCCTTTAACTCTATTCGAATAACTAATATTCGACTAACTCCTTTAGATCAACTCATTTGATTAACTCCTTCGAATAACTAATTCGAATAACTTACCTTCGAATAACCAATATTCGATTTACTCTAACTCGATTAACTTAATTCTAATCGATTTACTCCATTTCGATTCAACTTAATTCAAATCGATTAACTTAACTCAAATTGATTAACTCCTTTCGAATAACTAAATTCGATTTAGCTCTAATTGAATAACTAATATTCAATTAACTCTTACATGTTTAACTCTATTTGAATAAGTAATTCGAATCACTCTAATGTGTTTAACTCTATTCAAATATCTAATTCGAATAACTCATTTCGAATAACTAAATTCGATTAACTCTTTTAACTTTACTCGAATAACTATATTCGATTAACACCTTCTTTCGAATAACTATATTCGATTAACTCTTCGACTAACTCCTTTGGATTAACTAACTTCGAATAACTCCTTTGGATTAACTAACTTCGAATAACTCCTTTGGATTAGCTAACTTCGAATAACTCCTTTGGATTAGCTAACTTCGAATAACTCCTTTTGATTAGCTAACTTCGAATAACTCCTTTTGATTAGCTAACTTCGAATAACTCCTTTGGATTAGCTAACTTCGAATAACTCCTTTGGATTAGCTAACTTCGAATAACTCCTTTGGATTAGCTAACTTCGAATAACCAATATTCGATACTACTCTTCGAATAAATAATATTCGGTAACTCTTCTCAAATGAATAACATTTGATTTCTCCACTCGAATAAACTATATTCGATTACTCTCCCCTCGAATATACCATATTCGATAACTCTACTTCGAATAAGTGATATTTGGCAACTCTACTCGATTAAATCCACTTGGATAACTCTAACTGGTCAACTCTAACTGGTCAACTCTAACTGAGTAACTCTAACTGATCAACTCTAACTGGTCAACTTTAACTGGTTAACTCTAACTGGTCAACTCTAACTGGTCAACTCTAACTGTTTATCTTTAACTGGTAAACTTTAACCGGTTAACTCAAATGGTTTAACCTAACTGGTTAACTCAAATGGTTTAACCTAACTTGATTTACTTGTCTCGATTAACTGAACTAATCCACTTAGTTTAACTTAGCTAATTCACGTTGATTAACTCTAACCGATTCACTTAGTTTAACTCAACTAATTCCCTTCGATTAACCACTTAGTTAAATTAACTAATTCACATTGATTTACTCTAACCGATTTACTTAGTTTAACTTAACAAATTCACTTCGATTAACTCGACCAATTCACTTGGTTAACTCGACCAATTCACTTGGTTAACTCCTATTTATTTAACAAAATAAATATCTCCTTTAGTTAAATTCTATTTATTTAATCTCTAAATAAATATCCTTTATATTTCTTTTAACGAATATAATTCCTTTATATTTTGATTAACAAATATATCCCCTTATATTCGATTAACATATATATCCCCTTGTATTTGATTTACAAATATAATTCTTTTATATTTGTTTTTACCAACTATATTCCTTTAAATTCAGAATACTTTTTCTTATATATATATATATATATATATAATCCCTTGATTTTATATAAATAAACTATTTTCAAAATATACTTTGAAAACCCCTCTCCTACATTCTGGTATTTCTCATGGTATTTAACACCCCATATAACAACGATAAATATCGTCCCACCACACATAATCACACAGATTATATATATCACATTATATATCACAATATAAAAATCACAGTAAAATAACTGTTGAGGAATCCTGTTGGATTCCTCCAACCTGTTCCCCTGTATCACAGATGTTAAACAATATAGATAACATCACTTTCAGTTCCATATGATATATTCTGTTAAACAGAATCCATATAGAAATTTAACTAACTGACTAGCAGTTCAATCAAACAATCAACACACAGTCAAACAGACAATTTTAACAGTTCTAACAATACAACATGAAATTATAAACTGTTCAGAGTTTGTGAGATTTACTCACCTTTGACGATCATCGTCAATGACGATAACCATCGCTTGATTCAGACAATTTATTTTGCTTTAAATTGTGACGGACTCCAATTGACTCGCGGTCTGTTCCAGCGTGTAGTGCTCGTCCATACGATCCCAACGCAACTTACGGTTCGTCAATCTGACCACGTATGTGTAAGATATACTATTAACAAGTTCGTATAATATTCGATTTAATTTTAAACTAAACTAAAGTTTATAACGGGCCTCACCTTTTATTTGGCCCATTCCTTATATTAAAAGATCAGACCCAACCCCGTTGGACACTTCTCTTCCCCAAATTCGTTTCCTGGAACCCAATGCTATCATACCCCAAAACCGGCGTTGACCCTTCCTTTTGACCACCGCGTCCCTCCACCTCGACCATCCATCTCCGGCGCAACCACCCCCAATCAACTCTCGGCCTGAATTCGCGCCTGCTCGACCCCCCAGAGCCAAACTCGACGCACCTCCGAAAACACCATGTAGCCCAAATCCCGTGTTGCTTTGCTCTTGAGGCCACCGGAGCACCTCGAAGTTGGCCACGCAGAAGCTACTCACCTCCTAAACCCGGCTACACCCCTCGTTCCCCCATTCGATGCTTGAATTTTGACGCGATGCTGAACCCTAGCTCGCGCAGTGAAAGATGAGCGAACAGGCATGATGTTCGAACCCAACGAATAGCACACAGAATCGGAGCTCCCTCCATGCTGAATTCATACATGTGTATATCACGATTTATAGAATTTATTTGAGTTTTATTTTGACTTTTGTTTGTGGGAAAAACTTGCTGTGTTGGTTTATACGGCTTTTATAAGCCTCTGTTTGGTTGGTAAGAATTGTGGTTGAAATTTGATGATGCGTGGCTGGTTGTGGATCCAAAGAAAATGGGGAGGATATTTTGAATCTGATTTTTATAATTTATTTTATCGATTTTCTTCTTGTATTTGCCTTCTAAAAATCCCAGCGATTACATACGATGCCTAAAAATCACCAAACTAGACATGTAGCTAGAGTTCGACATTACGGTCCCAACGAAACTGGTTTCGTCGAATTCTGACTTCGTCTGCTCAAACTGCGTATTTTTAAAGCTCTGGATGACCCATTTAAATATATAAATATATTTAAATATTATTAAATTAAATATTAATAAATTAATATTATCGTATATATCCATATACAATGTCGTCCGGCTCCAGAATATCACCTCAGATTTTATGACTTGATTTCCAGACTCCAGATTTTCCCGATATTCAGTTCGTATCGGAAAATCGATTTATAACGTATATAAAGCATCGCAAATTATAAAGGAATTCCACAGCGACTTTTCTGAAATTTGATTTGGACATAACTCAAAATCTACCCGACGAAATCCCGATTTTTCTCTTCAACTAGAAAGATATACTCCACCAGCTCCCCATGTTTCTTGTTTCACAGAAATCCGATTTAAAACGAACCCTGTACATCCACTTGAAGTCTAAATCGCCAAATAGCGAACTGCAGCGCCGTTACGGGCTCGATTATAATTAAATTATAATTAATACGTTTTAACGTCGATTATTAAATCGATTCGTTATTCAAATTTAATTCTAAACTGAATTAAATATTTTAACTGATCCAATTCACACAGTATTGTGAATTCAGTGATTTCCGATTATTTCGACATTATAATATATTATTATATTATACACTTTAATTAAATATTCAATATTATTTAATTCAAGTCATCGATATCGCCCAATCGACATTTAATAATTAAATAAATTAATTATTCGACAGCTAACAAAACGCGCCATTACAGTTATATTAGCCAATGTGAAATGAAGACAGAAAAAACTAAAAGACTGTTGAACAATTACCGATATGAGTATATAATTGATAAATATAACTATATAAACGGCATATGTATATATAATAATTGATAAGAAAGATGTTCAAATACTTGCAAAAAAAGTTGGAGTAACATAATGGTGTCATGTATAAATAAAACAATCAAACAAATAATTTTGAAGCCACTAATAAGCCAATAGCTTTAGTAATGTTTCAAAGTTTTCGTGCAGTGTTCCTAGATCCAGTAAATATCATTGGGCAGATACAGTAGCATAATATGTTAGTGCCTAAATTTTGCAAGATAAGGTAAAAGTTAGGAAAAATAATAGCGTATGTAAAACTTAAGACTATAATTTGGTGGATATGGGTGTTTATATATTTTGTAATTATCTTGTTTGTTCATGGTCTGGGCATGTGCTGGTAGTTATGTAAAACTTAAGATAAATTATTATGGTGATAATGCGGAAGATAAGGCCTAAAGTTATACTATTATGGAAGTGGCAAGCTGCTAATAGGAGAAAGGACACCAATTTAAGTTTCTTGAAAAGAGATCAATGCAATATATTATATTACTTTAGATTTATAAAATGAAATTCAAAACAAATGTTAAAGAGCCAACATCAAACTAACTCAGGGTTTCTGTAACGATACGAATTTCGCCTGGGCCTAATCGATCGCTAAATCGGCCAAGACCGTTCGAATCCTGTATACGCTAACTCTGGGCATACAACACATCAGAACAAATAACAGAAGACTTCTATAAACATCATAATAATGTTACATCAGAGTACAGAATATATCAGAGTATATCAAAATATAATACAGCGGAAGATTAATTTACATCAAATGTAATACAATTCACAGCGGAAAATAAATAAAGTAACACAGCAGAAGACAATCAATGCTCTGGACACAGCTTTAAGCTTCTATCCAGAATCCTGCTCATATATTGGCAACATAAACTACTCGACTGCCCGTGTGGAAACTAGGGGCACCCGAGTTTGCAAGGGAAAAGCAAACTGCAGGTTAGTCATGGGACTGGTGTGAGAAACTCTACAGTTAAAATTAACTTATCAAAATGATAAGGAAAATCACGGGACCACGCCGCTAACGCAGAACAGGTTTACCCCCATGAATACCAGTGTAAAAACAACAATCAATATAGATATATGGATCTACAATGCATCAATCAACATGCGATATCCCAATCTACCCATTTAGATTAATCGCCACACTTAGATTTTCCAAGTCCAATTTAATTTACAGAAATTATTCCTTTGGACTTTATTTCCCGATTTCCATTTCAAATCATTTGAAATATATATCTAGCTTTTATATCAAAGTAGATTTCACTTCGGGATCTCAAATCAAATCATTTGGAAATATGAATTCCATATCATTACAATGCATACAAACAAGTATGCAACCAAATATCGGGCTCTCCTTAAACAAGGCAAAGGGCACGCACCTAACCAACTCGATATATATATATATATATATATATATATATATATATATATATATATGTGCACCTCCCACTATGGAGCAGGCTACACCGACGATGCACCTTCCACGCATGGAAGTATACACCGCCCATCTCACCCATACTTTTAGTCGTTTGGGTTACTCGAATCTTTAGCCACATACCAAATCATTTCATATCCCGAAGTAGGGAAAATCATTTCACAACATAATAATCACAAGTACTTTCAAAATATAGTACTTCACATCAGCAATTCACACAAATGATCAGCCACTATTAATCACATAACCTTTGAGCTCGTATGTCTCAAAGAAGGGTGTTAAGCAAGAGAATGAATTCTCCGCCACCAAACAGATACATCGTTAATAGCAACTAATCGAATATGTGATGAACTACAATGTAAAACCATAATATATTTCCAAATCGCTTCGAAATCATCGGGTTTTAGCCCTCGAAATCCTTTTTATTTTATAAAACAATTTTTTTATAAAACACTCCATGTCCAAAATCGGGAATACTATTCTTTTCACTTAAGAAAAATACCATTTAAAAATCATTCATTAAATTTGAAATGAACACTACCACAGCGCTACACATCTCATAGTCAAACCGTGAAGTGTTTCCCAAGATGTTAGCATACCAGTATTTCTACCCAACCCAATTTTCAATGGAAAAGCATATCTTGCTCATAAACTGGTCAAGCACAATCCAAGCAATCAATCAATCCCAATCAATATCAACAACCAAGTGTATTTGGTTTAGTCACATTTCATATTTTGGTAATTTAATTTCCATATATCCATTCACAATCTAATTAAAGATTTATTCAACTCCAATTGGTTTCGATCTCTAAAATCATTTCTTATTGATTGTTCAACTTTTTGGACATTAATCCTGCTTTTACTTGGGTTAAAGAACTAATGTCATTTAAACACAGTTCATGGCAAACCCAAAATCCCATTTGATATTTAATACTAGGCTCTGAATAGAAAATATATCGGCTTATATTCAATATCAAATTCTAAAATCAACAAATATCGTATTGGAATAACGATATATATATCTTCCAAATTCCTCCATAATATCCATATAACCATGGAATCCAATATCAAAATATTTCGAAGATGATTTCGATTCAAATCCATTTCAATTCATATATTGGAAATTCCAGTTATTTTCAAAACCATTTCAAATCCAATTTCTTTTATTTAAAAATTATTAGATTAATTTTTCTAGTTCAAAACTAGTTCATTACGATAAAAATCTATTTTTATCTTTTCAAATATGTAATTTTTCATCCCAACTCTTTCCAAATCATTTATTATGATTTTACACTAATTATTGATATTTTTAATAATTTTATCAAGGCCCGTACAGTCGATTTCCATAAATGGCCATCGAATTGCACTTATAGCGACCTTTTCCAAATTTGATTTGGACATAATTCCAAATCCAACCATTAGATTTCTAATTTCTTATATTCGTTCGAAATCACTTTTCGATACGAACCCAACGATTCCGGTTTAAGGAGAATCCGACAGTCGGATCTCCCGTAATGTCCATTCGAAGTCTATGGTCGAAATTCGACAACTAACACTCCGCGACGTGTTCTATTCAGGCCATTATATTATATATATAATATATATTTTGTCGATTTCCTTTTAAAACGTATTTTATAAATCGTTTTAAATTCATTTTCAAAACGATTTCAACTTCCTATTCTGGCTCAAGTTCTTCAACTTTTCAGTTTCTAAGAACTTTCTAATTTTTCAAAAATTTGGCTAACACCCTAAATTTTCGAAAAATTTCGCCATAACCTCCCCTACATGGGAGCACCGGAAAAATCCCGAAATCGCCATACAGGCATTTCCAATCCAAAAAGAAAAAGAAACAGCCAAGCGGCTAGCCAATCGGCTCATGAAACCATCATACCTAAACAAAACAGTAAATATGTACCTATTTGTCGGGCATACAATTTTATTCCTCTTCTCTAGCCTCCTTGCTATGACCTGTTCAATATATCGTATATGTATATTTTCATACAACGCCTATATATACATTTTCACATGACGCTTTCATATATTCATTTAACACATATATAATTTCATACAACCCATATATAAGCCAAAAATAATATTATTAGCGAACTAATAATATTTCCACCGTATGACAATTTTATATATACCATATATACGCTAAAAATGATAATTTTAGCGAACTAGTAATTATTTCAAGGTATGACTATTGTTAACAACCCGTATACATGTTAAAAATGTAATTTTTAACAAACTAGAATTTATTTCAACGTATGACTATTTTTAATACTTCACATACCTGAAAAAAATTATACTTTTGGAGAACAAAAATATGTTTCGACTCTTGACTATTTTTATTACTTCACATACATGATAAAAATGTTATTTTTATCCTTCAAAGAATTTATTTCAAACATGAATATTTCATATACTTCATACGTACAATAAAAATGTTATTTTTATTGTTCAACGAATTTATTCCACACATGAATGTTTCATTTACTTCATATATACGATAAAATGTGAATTTTATCATTCAAACCATTTGTTTAACATATGAATATTTAGTTTACTTCATATATACGATAAAATGTGAATTTTATCGTTCAAACAATATATTCAACATATGAATATTTCATTTACTTCATATATACGATAAAAAGTGAATTTTATCATTCAAACAATTTATTCAACATATGAATGTTTCATTTACTTCATATACACAATCACAATCAGTTTGCACAAAACAATCAAACATACAAGTCGTCCATGGTCTGTGGACGACGAGGAACAGTTCATATATGCAGTTATGAAATAAATAACTGTATAAGAAATTACAGTGAGGAGTTCTCACCTTTGGGTTCCACTCCGCCATTGTCTATTTCTGAACGGTTTGGATTCTAATCGTTTCCCGGTCATCGTGTCCTTCACCGTGTTTTTAACGAAATCTGTTTTACACAGTTTATATTGAAATCATATTTTCAATTTGCTACATCTCTACTAATAAAGGAAATCTTTTGAGTGTGGTGAAGCTTTTTCGAACTACCCAATTTAACCCAGTCACATGCTTAAATCGGAATTTATTAGGAAAGAAGGAAAAGGGTGTAACTGTCATTTCTCCTCCCACGTTCTGTCCCCTGCCATCAACAGGCAGTCCACTAACTTTCTCCACTTCATTTTTCTTCCGTCTTCCCCTCTCTATTTCTCCTCCCCATGTTTTTCTCCCTTAATAAAATAGTCCCACTACATAACTGTCATTCCAGAACCCACGACCACGGGACTGCTTCTTCGAAATCTTCTCTTCCCTCACTTCTACACACTATAGCTGTATGCTATCGTCACCCAAAAAGCAACTAGAAGAACAGTCTGGAGCAGCTTTGATGGTCGGATCGCGCGTTGTTCTTCCACGATGTTGATTATTCGCACTAGAATTACAGGTTTGAAGCCTAAACATCCAAATTAACTGCTTCTCCTAAATTTCTGCGTCTTCTCATTCTTCCACAGACTAAACCAATATGCGTCGAAAATAGGCGGACGATGTCGATCTACGATTTATCAGATGGATAAGCAAATTCAAAATGAAAAGGTGGCACAATTACCATAAACTAAACGATTGGAAAAGCAATTCAAGTTTCCAGACATGCTTATTAAAGTCGAACAAATCATTTTGCGAAGGTTTGTTTTATTATTTGAAGATACATATTCAATTTTATTTAGGTTATCAAAGATCATCATCGTTGTATACAGCTAATTTTATGATTTTTTTATTTTATTTTTTTGAATACCAGCTGTGATTTCATATTTGTTCTTGATAGCAACAAACGAAAAGGAGTTTATCGATTATGCAGAAGATGATGAGAAAGCAATTTGTCAGGCCAAAATCCGGAGGAAGCGAAGAGCCTAAGAGGTATCCTTTTTCTTTAATTTGTAAAATCAATATATTCCATTGCAATTATTTCTTGGTACTTAATGTGATCTTTGTGCTTGATAACATTATAATGGCCAGCAAAAGCTTTTCTCATTGTATCTGTTTTGTTTTTTAATTTTTTTATGGTACATGGTCTGACATTGAGCTTCTTTGATTACGTTACCTCTTAGCACGTCATAGATGTCAAACATCTGCCTATTGTCAAAATTTAGACCGTAGAACCGACCATACAATTTTTATATTTCAAATAGACTAAATTTTCCATTGTCCAGTACAAATAACAATAGAAGATAAACAATTCTGAGATGATGGGCATGTTTCAAATGCACGACGGTGCTGCTATCTTTTATAACGCTGGCACATGTTTCTGTGATAGAGCTCAATTTGGGCTTCATGTAGAGATGAACTTATTTTTATGTTCTCTATTTTGCTTATAAGTTTATTAGTATTTCATTCATTCATAGGTTGAGTGCAGTTGTTCTAGCTATATCATTGATAAATCGTTTGTTGCAAGTGGAACCTATTAAGTACTAACATAATTATAAGTTGTGTATGTGATGATTCAGACAGAAAACAAAGATATGTTCCTAAACAACAGGGCTGTATAAAATCTTGTCATCACAACCAATGTACGCTATAATGGTAAAGTGTGGATGTTGTTTTGAATATCTACCGCAAGTTCTCCCATTTTTTTATACCAATGTATGTTTTTTCATTTCAAAAAACTTGCTACATCATTTGCATATGAAAATGTAGGTTGTTTATCTAATAAATGACAAGCTGTAAAAATATTTAATGCGTATGTTGTATGGTGGCTATCAGAAGCTACATAAAATTAATTGCCAACTTGAGTTTGGTAATTGTGGTTCGTTTCCTTTTGATCTTGATTTTATGGTTTTTTTTATAATTACATTTTTAAACAAGTTTGAATTCCTCTAAAGCACAAACATCAATTATGTTCTACACTGTTTCCGAAGTGGAATGCACTGCATAGGATACATACATCTATTATGTGTCTGTTTCATTTCTTTTTTCCCAAAGGTCCAACTAATATATGTTGTTCGGTTATGTTATGCAAGTGGTCTGATTACCTATTTTCCTTTGTTCAGGCATTGAAAATTAATTTTAAATTTGCATAATATGAGGATTAAAGAAAGTTTTGAGTAGTAAGATGACGAAAGCCAAGACGCGGAGCTGGGCAAATCGAGAAAAAATGATGAATAGCCTAAAATAGGAAAGGGGATAGAGATAAGAAGAAGGAAAACGGCTGAATGGGAACTTATAGCCTGCGAGTATATTTCTTTGCATCTTGGGCGACTAATGTGAAAACTATTCGTAAGTAATATGAAAATCTCCATAATTTATTAGGTTTGCTGTTGTTTTTCTGTTTGACAAGCGATGTTATCACAGATTTACTACCAGTGATGGTTGTTAGATCTCATTTTTTTATTTGTGATATTATTAAGCAAGTTTTCATAGCTCGGATCTAATGCTTCTATAGTTCGGGTTTAATTAAGCTTCGTTAGTATAGGTTTACTGACAATAATAATTCTTAGGTTGTTTGCGGCATTTTTCATTTTAGATATTATTACAAATACATATTTATAGGTCTGATGCTTCACTCTAATGCCAAGAACATGGCAAGAGCATTAAATATAAGAATATAAAGTCCATGTTCAAGTCTAAGCATGAAGTACAGGTCTACAGCATGAAATGAGGTGCCAACCCTGTCAATCCTTTTGTGCAGGTAAGATAAATGTTCAAGCATGAACCATGAAGTAAAGGTGTAACTCTTCTAATAAATGTTGTGCCAAATAATAAGTCATGACTATGCTCACCAGGATAAGTGGCTAGCTTTCTGATAATATATTTTTCCTTTTATAGCTATTATTAATCTTTGTAGTGTGTTCAGATATTAGACTGTAGACCTCTTTATTTATTATTTACTTTTATGCCATTATGTGCTAACTTGAGTTTAATTAATGGTAAATAAATTGTGGTTCAAATATCAGAAGCTACATAAAATTACTAAACTCATCTTTTTCCATTTATGCAGCATATATAGGAGCAAAAGCAAATGGTAAATAATTTGTGCAAGTATGGCAATTTTATTATTTCTTTTTCTTTTTTTCTTTTTTCTTTTTTCTTTTATGAAGATTGCGAACAATCATTTCTTATCACCATGATTTTTAACCATATTTTATAACTTCATTCTCAATTTTATAATCCTTGCAAGCTATCTGTAAATTATTCTTTGCCGCTGCTGAGATCCATGTGTTGTAGCCTTATTATATAAACCACTGTGCTCTGGATTTTTTGATTTGATTCTTCCTTCGTAGGTTTCAATTTAAGCCATGCGCATTAGCATGGACAGGCGAGCATAGGACCAATTAACACTTGAAATCGAGAGAAATACCTTTCCTGCTTCTTGGTTTTCTAAAATTTGTGATGTCCTGTAGGTCTTACAATTAAGAATTTATGTTGAATTTTTATTTTTGATGCAGATAGGACCAATGGAGTTTCCTATAATGTCTTTCATTAAGAGGAATTAGACTTGACTTACTTTGCTTTATGTATTTTTAATAGGCACTTGGCATAGTGTATGTTCTAAGAAAGAAGCTTTTATCTCTTGGAAAGAAACATGCACCACTATGCATTTAGGTATGACAAAAACTATAGCTTCCACAATGATTTAATCAATTTCTTGCTTTTTAAATTGTATGTACATAACTTTTGATGCAAGTCATGATCAAACATTTTACATCTTATCTTACTAGCTTTCAGTTGTTAATTTCTTTATTAGCCAAATTCGATGTTCATCAGTATGTATATTACTTTAGCTACGACATTCTATAGTTTTTTTAATATATATAATTTTACCAAAATGTTGTATTGCCAGCAACAGATTTTGTATTTGTACTCATTTTTATCTTCGCACATAAATTTGGCAGCTTCATGAAATATCGATGTCTTAGTAATAGTGTTAGCGTGTTATCCCTTTAACCAAATGTCAATCGTTTGATCTTTTTTATATAAGGGAAAAAGGCTTATGGCTCTGTTTACTATTATAGAAAATTCCCTACTTTTTTGTTCAACGATAGCATTTTGTTAGTTAAAAAATACATATGAATATTTAGTTGCTTAATACATGAACATAGCTGCTCCTTTTGGCTAGATGAAGTTATTCCTATCTCCAACGGCCATGGAATCTTCATTAACCCAGGAGCGCTTGATGTATTGTACATTTTCTTTTAGAATTTTTTTCAGTATCAAATCTTCTTAATTTTTTTCAATAAGATCTTATTTCTCCTTTTCATTTTTGGTAATAGTATATTGCTTTATGCTAATTTTTGTAGTTAATATTAACTCTGTTACCTATCTTCGTAAGTTTCAGATTCGAAGTTTTCAAAAAATATATGATCATGTAGACTCGAATAGCCAGCTTATGAAAATTCCAATCTTTTGAATTATGATAAATGTGCATTAGTTTGACAATTATTAGATCTTTTGTATCACCATGGTACAAATCGGTGGTCTTCTCTCAAGAAACTTTTAATTGTGTACTTAGATACAGTAAAAATGCTTGCCAAGAAATAAATACATGATAAATGGGTATGCATTCCTACTAATATATTGTGTTGCGTTACCGGCATGGGCTGAAATGGATAAAAGAAGATGATTTGCATGGTTTTTATGCTCTACTATTTTATCCTTATTTAGTCATAAAAACATGAGTGTGCAAAACTAAATACATTATGGGACAAATGATAAGACCTATTTCTTTATGTTATAATCAGAATGCTCTCTTTTGAAGATTTTAAAGTTTTTAGACACCACTTAATTTAATACGCTTAATAATTATATATTATATGCAGGTTTATAAAAGTTATAATATGATATTTTATTTTGAGCTTATGAGTACTATCTATGCTATATACCATGGATTTCAAACCATATTTACCTTAGGAGGCAGAGCGTATTAGAGAGCGCATAAAGTGTGGCTACAAAAAAAGAAAAGAAAACCCTTGGACTGGCAATGTCGAGAGCTTTCGGTGATTATTGCATTAACAAATTTGGGTTTATTTCAGTTCCAGAAGTTACAGAAAGGAGGGTTGCTGACAGAGATCAGTTCATTGAGCTCTCCACTAATGGGGTTTGGGATGTGATATCTTAACAAAGAAGTAGTGGACATGATAAATCAAAGTCTGCAAAACAGTTAGTTGAAAGTGATGTTTGTGCTTGGAAATAGAAGAGAAGAGGCATTGCAGGAGACGACTACTCAGCTATTTGCATGTTTTTCCTGAGTTCAATGACTAATAATTTTTTATGTTTTAGCAAAGAGAATAGAGGAAAATGTATTGCTTGAAATTGCATAGAAGATTTTTTTTATGTATTGTATGCTACCAACATTACGTTAATAGTTTTTTATGGAGAGGAGTTTATATGATAAGGCTATTCCCATTCTTTGTTCACTTTTGTACTGACGCAGCAGTAGTCATGTTTTTTTACTGCATGCAGCATTTCCTGTTTTGATTTGTTCATCCTGCAAACTCCTGAATTTTCGCACAAACAGCCGCAAAGATTATGCGCTCTAAACTTTATTTCCACCTTTGGTCGAATTCATATATGCACACGCCCATCGGGCGTGCCTGTCTACTGGTATATATAAAAATCGTATTTTTGACTTACTAACAATCATATTTTTAACTAAATAAAGATCATATTTTAACTAAACAAGGATCCTATCTTTATATTTTTCTAAACATGATAATTTTATATTTAGAACTATGTCATATTTTTATATTCTTCTTTCAAACATTTTATATGTCAAAACCATGTTTTTATTTCACACATTTTTAATTTTGTTTTCAAAATCAAATTCTAGTTTATCTTTTCAAAAACAAATTCTAAATTATCTTTTTCAAAAACAAAGTGATATACATTTTAAAAACAAGGTGACATACATTTGAAAAACAAGGTGATATATATTTGAAAAACAAAGTGATATACATTTGAAAAACAAGGTGATATATTTTTGAAAAACAAGGTGATATACATTTGAAAAACAAGGTGATATACATTTGAAAAACAAAATGATATACATTTGAAAAACAATGTGATATACATTTGAAAAATAGAGTGATATACATTTGAAAAACAAAATGATATATATTTGAAAAACAAGGTTAATGCTATTTTTATTGTTAAAACTGAAATAAAAATCATTGTTATTTATTACTAAATAAAACTGATTTGACAATGTATGTAAATCAAATAAACTCTCACCTTCTTTCTTCCTGCTCACCGCCGATATGCCTTCAACCGCTAGGGTTCCTCCTTGCCCGCGCCACGGTGGTTAGAACCACCATCCGACCCTACCACGTGCAGCGCCACCGAGAACCGCTCCTCCGCCCTCACCTGTGCCATGTCCGGTGGCCCCCACCTGGTCGGAAACCCGACCTGAACGACGCGGCTTCGACCCAGGAGTTCGATCTCGATGTTATATGAGACTAATCCAATCTCTGACAAATTCTTTCGTTTGGTTCTAACATGCCTTGTTCTCCGAACTCTGTAAACCAAAGCTTTGATACCACAACAATTGAGAATTTCGCTCGATCTGAATCGATCGCTAAACCGACCAAGACCGTTCGAAACCCCTGATTGTTTTGAGAACACGACGAATCAGAACACAAACAGAAGAACATTTCATTGCTTATTACAACAATCATCAGAATACAAGAATATACAGAGTATGAATAAATATTATACGTCAGAAAAATATCAGAGATTTAAATTACATTACACAGCAGCGGAAAATATTACAAAACACCACTGAAAGGAATATGCGGATACAGAACTTTCCTAATATCATTCCAGCTGTAAATCAGGATCCTGTGAATATAAATCTGCAAAACCAAATATACTAGCTGCCCGTGCGGAAAATAAGGGCACCCAGAGTTTAGGTTAAAACAATAAACTCCAGGCCAGTCATGTGACTGGTGTGAGAACTAAAACAGTTATTAATCTTTATTTTACAGTTAGGTAAATCCAGAGACTACGCCATATAACACGGAACGAGTTTCCTCCCAAGAGTACGAGTGCATAAAACAACAGCGCAATGCTAAATAAAGAACAATGAAGCTATTATAAGACCCATGTCCCATCACACAATGCAACACAAGCCAGAGGATAGGGTTTTACCTTATAATAGCCAAAGAATGCTTGATACGCTAAATTTCATCTTTTATTATTACTATAAGTGTATAGTGTCAAAACAATTTCAATCATAAGTATCAATCATAAACGACATAAGTGCCCCATACCACTATGTCACCATACTAGGCTCTACAATCAAAACCGCAAAGTCACGTATTGGAAGTTGGATTTCCATCTGTAAACCAAGGCAAGGGATTGTCCTTACCGCTTCGAGACTGTCTAGCTCGAGTCTCAGGAACAGCTGCAACTGCCCCATGGATCGTCAGGGCCGGTCCACCCGATGTGGATTATAATGCCTGAACAATGCGTTTCCCCGCCCTTTGGGGCGTAAATGAGTCCTATGACACCATCGGCTCCACATAGTCACCGATATATCCGAGGCGCCTCGCAACCCAAAAACCACTTAAGTCAAACTCGTCAGGGCGTGTCAAACCACTGACGCTACTTCTAGCTAGAAGGAAACGCATGCCCTCCCTAATGTCCTCTCCCATTTATGGTTCACACTGGGGTGTGAGGCTCGCGAATTAATGCTACACAAAGCTATGCCACAATGCCAGTGCTTTGATCATCAACCACAAGACTCTGCTCTTCAACAGAAGACTTGATCGTTTGCATCTTAGCATGCCACACAGGCAAACCACTCCATGCAACCGATATCCATCAATCACACAGAATGATATCCAATGTCAGACACACAGTCCATTTACAAGTCCGTTCTAGGTCTGAACGAAACCGGAGGCACCTTGTACCTCGCATATCCATCGTTCTCCAAGTACGTCTAGATGATCACCAACTGATTCCCTCCTCTTGGGTGTACAGCCCAATCAAGATCATCAGTAATTATCCAAACGATGTGAAGACCTTCGATCTTCGACCAACGTCTTCATCCTCAACACATCGTCGAATCAGTTATTCAGAATGGGATAAACCCGGTTTTTCTGAATAACTCACGTATATAATAAACAAGTGTTACACAAATAACATACTCCTCATTCCAATTCAGAATATTCTTTTATTCATATATTCTTATACTTTGGGAAATGTTCCCATTAATTTTATCAAAGGTAAATTCTTTAAATTTATTCTTTAATCTTCTTTTGAATATCAATTCAAATCAAATTATGGTTTATCCAAACTAGTCGAGATTAGCGAACTTTACCGATGTAATGACTTGTTAGATTTCCCAACCCCAACCTATTCATCCCATGAAGTAAAATTGGTAGTACTTCATATCTAACACCACGGTGTCATCGATAAATTCAATTACCATTTCACGTTCAAATATAATTAAAGATTTAACTATCGCCTGGAGCAAAACTGGTGATACTCCATTCTCTATCATTTCAATCTAATTAAAGATTCATTAAAACTCCACTTGGTTTTAATCTTCCCAAAAATCAATATTAATCATTATTTAACTTGGGAAATCATATCCTGTCTTTAACTGGGATAAAAATCAATGTCATTTAAAACACGGTTCACGATAAACCCAAAGTCACATTCTATTCCATAAGCCTTTAACCGTAAATTAGCAAGTGAATAATTCCCTAAGTGTTAACCCCGAAGGCCGAAACCAGCATCAGATCAATACCAAAGAAACTATCCAACTTAACTAATCTCCAGTTAGTTTCTGATTTTCTTAACTCTGTTGGGTCTAAGAATAGTATCATTAAAGATACCATTCACGACAACCCAAAATCACATTCCATTAACTATCAGGTCAAAGAGTAAGTGTTGTATAAGACATTGCACACGATAAAGCCAAAAATCAAATCAATTTCAATTCCAATTAAATACCATTTAATTGGTATACTTCATTAAATCTAAATAAAAAGATTTAATCTTTTCCTCGACTGGGTTTAAGAATAGTGTTAATGAAGACAGCATTCCCGACAAACCCAAACCCCAATTGATAATAAATACAAGGCTCTGAAAAGAAAATATATCGGCTTATATTCAGTATCAAATTCTACGACCAACAAATATCGTATTGGAAATAACGATACAAATATATCTTTCAAATTTCCATAACAATATCTGTATAATCACGAAACCCAACATCGAAATATTCCAAAGACAGTTTCGATTCAAATCCATTCCAATCCAATTATTGGAAATTCTGGTTACTTTTAAAACCCTTTCAAATCCAATTTATTTATTTCAAAAATAAATGGATTATAATTCTAGTTCGAAACTGGTTCATTTCGATAAAAATCTATTTTTATCTTTTCAAATTTGGAGTTTTTCATCCTAATTCTTTCCAAATCATTTCTTATAATTTACACAAATTAGTACTATTTTTCATAATTTATCAAGGCCCGTACAGTCGATTTCCATCAACGGCCATCGAACTGCACTTACAATGACCTTTTCCAAATTTGATTTGGACATAATTTGAAATCCAACCCTTAGATTTCAAATCTCTAATATTTTTTAGAAAGTTTTTTTTGATACGATCCCAACGATTCCTATTTTAGGAGAATCCGTCGGTCGGATCTCCCGTAATGTCCATTCGAAGTTAATGGTCGAAATTCGCAAACTACCACAGCGCGGCGCGTTATATTCAGACCATTATATATATATATATATATAATATTACATATATTTCATCGATTTCCTTTTTAACATGTAGTTTATAAATTGTTTTCAAAACGATTTCTACTTCATATTCAATTTCAAATCAAAATTGAATATTCCATATCATCGATATATATATATATATATATAAATGATAATATTTTCAAAACATTATATTTTGAAATCACTTCCTTTTCTATATTCATTATAAAAACGAATATAATCGATATAAATAACGGTCGCGTCAAAATGGAGCAAATCTAATCAACACGGCTTTATATATTTCAATAACTTCGTTATTCTATTCAACAAATGAATATTTTCTTCAACACATGAATTTTCTTTTATTCAACACATGAATATATATTTTATTCAATATATGAATTTTCATTTATTCAACACATGAATATTCTTTATTTTCCAACTTGGAATGAGGCCCAATCAATTACCATATAATGTTAATTATATGGATTCCCTATAACACATGTATATAATAGCAACGATAGATAATCAACCATCATCTAGAGTGCATTCTACACTGCTTAAGCATCAAATATAAATATTTAACGCTTATAACAGCCTTTCAATCAATCGTTCGACATACATATAATTATTTGGGATTAGTGTACGCCAAATATCATCCCAACACCCGTGTGAGGTTTCAAATCAACAAACACAGATTTTTATTCGTGCAGTTGGGCGATGTGTAAAATTTATCGTCCCAATCAATATCCGTCAAATGGGTGTACATAAACAAATCTTCCGATTTGTTTGTAAATATTTATTTTATATACACGTTAAAAATTATATTTTTAACTATAAAATAGTTTATTCATTCCATGTCACACAATCAATTTTCCCAACACATCAATCAAACAAACAAGTCATCCATGTTATGTGGACGACTGGGGTCGGGTGCTGCTAAGCACCATCTGCATCCTAGTATATATTTCAAACTAGAAATTAAAATAAAGGTGAGGAGTTCTCACCGATTAGCTAAACCAAACACCGCGACTCTTCGTATGTAGAAAATCTTCGTCGTGCTCGCCTTTTATCACTTTCCTCATCCGTATTCACTACGTATATAAAAATCACATTTTTTATATTCTCTATTATATAAAAATCATATTTTTATCGCTTCATTCCAATAAATAAAAATCATATATTTTTATTTCTACTTCATATATATATAAATCAAATTTTTATCGCTACCTCATATATGTAAAAATCGAATTTTTATCGCTACTTCATATATGTAAAAATTATATTTTTATTTCAACTCTACATAGATAAAAATCACATTTTTATCGCTTCTTCACATAGATAAAAATCATAACTTTATCACTTCGTTTGCATTATAAAAATCACATCTTTTCTATAATAAAAATCTCGTCTTTCCTATCATAAAAATCTTATCTTTTCTTAACTAAAAATATAATCCTTTTCCTTTGCTAACTAAAAATCAAAACTTTGCTTACATGAAAAATCAGCACTTTGTTCGAATAAAAATCTAGTCTTTTTATTCATTAAATATCTAACTTTCTTGTTCATTAAAAATCATACTTTCTTGTTCATTTGAAATCATACTTTCTTGTTCATTCAAAATCATACTTTTTACGCATTAAAAATCTAAACTTTTTATTGAAAATGTATACTTTTCATGAGTAAAAATATTAACTTTTCTTATATAAAAATAAACTAAACATTTCCTTTGTAAAAATCTGACAAAACTGAAAATTCCTTAATATACAAAACTGAATATTATAATGTTCTTTACCTCTTTTCTTTCTCATTGCAGAGGGGGGCGTGAATGCTCACGATGGCGCAGGTGGGTTGTTCTGACGTAGGCGGCGGGCGGCTTACAATGGCGGTGGCGACTTTCGCTGAGGAGGTGGGTTTAGGGTTTGGGTTCGCGTCGGTTTGAGGGTGGAGAGGGAAGAGGCGACGGGAGGATGGAGGGGGGCCCTGTGCGGTGGTGCGGAGGTTGGTGGCGTCGCGGATGAGGCGGCGACGACTTCGAGGAAGGGGGCTGAGCGTGATCGTCTTTTCTTCTTTTTATTTTATTTTATTTTTTTATCGAATGATTTGTTTTGAATGATGGGGAGGTTGACTTGGGTTAAGGAGAAAGGGCTTGGCCCAATTATATATTTAATTATTTTAAATTCCCTAAAAGCAACTTTTTATTTCGACCTCTAAACGAGACCCACCGATTGTCGTCCATAACTAGTTACCCCCATTACGAAAGCAATGGGATATGTCCCGTAAGCAAATTCGACCGTTACGATCAGTTTCAATCAAAATTAAAATATAAATAAATAGAACAGTAAATATTGATTTTAACGTACATTTCAATTTACCGGGGCCACATAAGGACACTAAAAATTCCCAAAAAATATTTTCTAGCTTCGTATTGACGATACGGTTCTAACAAAACTAATTTCGTCAAATTTTGAGACCGTTTGAAAAATGGCCATTTTTTGGTCGATTGAAATTGACTGAACTATTAAAACACGTTTTCTTTTGCCACGCTTACATATTGATTCAAAAAATTATGAATTTTGGAATCTAGAGATAACTTGACATCACGGATCCAACAAAAGTGGTTTCGTCGAAAACCGAGGTCGTTTGCAAAATTTCCATTTTTAAGGGCCAGAATTCCACAACGACTATTCTGAATTTTCAACTGGGCATAACTTTTTTTTCCCGCTATGAAATTTCAATTTTTTGGATTTGTTGGAAATATATTCTCAAATAGATTCAAATATTTTTTGTTTCGGTAGAATCTGGTTTATTTTGAATCTTGTACATTCATTTGAAATTTGAAATCGAATTTTCAAACTACCGTGCCATTTTCAATTCCTTTTATAATTATAAATAATTATTTATATTCAACGACGATTCAAATAAATATATTCGTTCAATTCTATTTAAACTAAATTTCTCGTCGTTATTATTTAAAATAATTCATTTTAAATATTCAAAATTCACTAGAATTGCCAAAATAAAAATTTTAAATTGGCTCCTATTTCCAGGTTATTACAATATAATTGTGGTATGAAAATAAACGATAAATTTTGAGGAATCCAGTTGGATTCCTCCAACCTATTCTTCCTTGTATCTAGATACGTTGATAATCCATTTCATACGATAATATCATTCGTAATAACAAATATGAACAATCAATTCAACTGATAACAGTCAAATAACAACAATACAAAGATCCAATTAAATTTAACAAGTTTATATTTTTATAACCGTAACCAATAAGGTAAATTACCTTGTTTGGAAATAATCGTTTAAAAAACCAATTTAGTTTTCGATTAAATTAAACGAATGTTTAATTTAAATCAGTGATATAAAAATATTCAGTATATAGGAAAATAATCATCAAATCATTCAACAACTAGCAACCATAGCACATAAATAATAAACCCGACTTATATAAAATATACATAAATAATAAACTCACCTTGATTTGATTTATCGCTGAAATGGTTCGATTTCAGTTAAATTAGACAGTCATTTAATTTAACCAAAAATTCCTACTGCTTCGAAATTTATCCAGATCAGTTCCATAATGTTCCGCTCGTTGATATGATTCCAACGGTAGATGGTTTGTCTGATTCTATTAATATAGGTGAAAGTTATATCATTATAAATATATACAATTTAAATAAAATAATTAGTTTTCTTAGTTAACGATTAATTATAATTAATTACTTTCATCACTTGGTTATTAAAATAGACCTAAAATCGCCCTTACGGGAATGCCCAGATTGAGTTGAGAACACGACAAATCAGAACACAAACAGAAGAACATTTACTTTCTTATTACAACACTTCACATCAGAGTACAAGAATATACAGAGTATGAACAAAAAATGTACATTTGATAAATATCAGAGATTTACAAATTACTATGCAGCGGAAAATAATACAAAACTCAACTGAAAGAAATACACGGATACAGAGCGTTCCGAATATAGCTCCAGCTGTAAACCAGGATCTTGTGAATATAATATCTACGAAACCAAAACTACTAGCTGCCCGTTTGGAAAATAGGGTCACCCAGAGTTTAGGTTAAAACAATAAACTCCAGGTCAGTCATGTGACTGGTGTGAGAACTAAAAACAGGTATTTTAATCTTTACTTTAAAATAGAGTAAATCAAGGGACCACGTCGTATAACATGGAACGGGTTTCCTCCCAAGAATAACAGTGCATAAAACAAACAGCACAATGCTATTTGAAAAAATGAAGCTATTACAAGACCTAGGTCCCATCACACAATGCAACGTAAGCCGGAGGATAGCGTTTTCCCTTATAATAGCCAAACATGCTTGGTACGTTTAAAACAAATCATTTGATACTATTATAAGTGCATAGTGTATAAAACAATTTCAAATGTAAATGTATCAATCATAGGCGGCACGGGTACCATCTATCAAGTCTCCATACTAGGCTCTACAATGAAAATCGCAATGTCGTATTGGAAGTTGGATTTTCATCACGAACTAAGGCAAGGGACCATCCTTACCGAATTCGAGAAAATCTAGCCTACCTTGTCTCATGCTACAGTTGCAACTACACTTAGGAGCGCGAAGGCCAGTCCTCTCTTGCGTTTGAGGATTGGTTATTCCTGAACAATGCAATTCCCTGCCCAAGGGGGTGTAATGGTCAGTATGTCGACAATATAATCCATCGGCCCCGAAGTGACCGATATATTCGAGGTACCTCGCTATCCATTATCCACATAAATAAAAATGTATGGGCTCCATACCATTACACCACTTCTAGCTAGAACGAAACACATGTCCTCCCTGCTGTCCTTCCTCCCGTTT
The DNA here is from genome assembly GCA_030737875.1 of Allium sativum. Taxonomy (NCBI): domain Eukaryota; kingdom Viridiplantae; phylum Streptophyta; class Magnoliopsida; order Asparagales; family Amaryllidaceae; genus Allium; species Allium sativum. The sequence continues at coordinate 715,373,728 of CM060922.1, forward strand.
CTGGTTCATACAAGGGTGTGAAGCTCGCGAATTAATGCTACACAAAGCTTTTCTGTATTAAAGCCGTTCTTTGATCATCAACCACAAAACTCTACTTTTCAACAAAAGTCTCGATCCTTTGCATCTCAGCATGCCATGCAGGCATTTCACGCCAGGCGACTGATGACTATCGATATATAACCTTTGAGCTCGTACATCTCAGAGTAGGGTGTTAAGCAAGAGAATAAATTCTCCACAACCAAACAAATATATATTTAATAGAGATCAATCAACATAGAATAAAATCCAGTATAAGACCGACATCCATTTACAAGTTCTTTCTGGGTCTGAACAAAATCGAAGGCACCTTATTCCTTATCCCATATGTCCAATACAGGAGAGAGGTCCTCACATATCCAGTCGATCTTAAAGTACGTTTGGACGATCACCACTTATTACCTCGTCTTGGGTGTACAGCCTAATCAAGACATCAGTAATCTTCCAAACGATGTGAAGACCTCCGGTCTTCAACCACCGTCTTCATCGTCGACTTATCGTCGAATCAGTTATTCAGAATGGATATATGCCCGGCCTTTCTGAATAACTCGCGTATTTTAAAATCAAGTGCTATAAAACAAAACATATGCCTCATTCTAATTTTGAATATTCTTTTATTCAAATATTCATATCCTTTGGGAAAGGTTCCCATTAAATTTATCAAAGATAAATTCTTTAAATTTATTCTTTAATCTTCCTTTGGATATCAATTCAAACCAAATTAAGGTTTATGCAAACTAGTCGGGATTAATGCACCTTACCGAAGTAATCATTTCTTTTATTTTCCAATCCCAACCTATTCATCCCATGGAGAAAAACTGGTAATACTCCATACCTAACACCATGGTGTTATCGGTAAATTTAATTACCATTTCACGTTCAAATCTAATTAAATATCTAGCTATCGCTTGGAGAAAAACTGGTGATACTCCATTCTTGATCATTTCCCAAATTTGATAATTCAAATTATCAATTTACATTTCAATCTAATTAAAGATTCATTAAAACTCCGCTTAGTTTTAATCTTCCCAAAAATCAATATTAATGATTATTTAACTTTGGAAACACAAACATGCCGCATCGACAATCTAGACCGTACTATTGATTTCTACTGATATATAACCTCTAAGCTCGTATATCTTAGAGAAGCCTGTTAAGCAAGAGAATAAATTCTCCACCACCAAACAAATATATATTTAACAGAGATCAACCATACATTTCGAAATACAATGTTAGACATGTAATCCTGTCTTTAACTGGGTTAAAGAACTAATGTCATATAAAACACAGTTCACGATAAACCAAAATCACATTCCATTAATTATGGAATCTTCACGGAAAACAGATCAATATATATAATCAATATCAATTTCCGTATCCGACAAATAATGTAAATGGAATTACGGTAAAGCCTTTTAAATTCCATATATATTAACAGTCTTCCTCCTAAGAAGCTCATTTTGATTTTTATCAAATCGAATTCCAATTTAATAAATTAAATTGGAAAACTTTACTTTGGAAAATTCGCATTAAATCTTAATAAAAAGATTTATAATTTCCAAATCACATTTCACTGTTAATCGGGTTAAAAAACAAACGTCGTTAAAAACATAGTTCACAATAAACCCAATTCACATTTCATTTTATTACTATTAAATGTTAATTAACTGGAAACTATAATAATCTTAATTAAAAGATTTATTCTTTAAACACGGGGTTTAAGAACAGTGTTATTTAAGACACCACTCATGACAAACCTAAAATCCAATTCTCTTATTCAATTCCAATTAAATATTAATTAATTTGAAAAACTTCACCAAATCTTAATTAATGATTTATTCTATTCTCAACTGGGTTTAAGAACAGTCTTAATGAAGACAACATTCATGACAAACCCAAAATCCAATTCTTTTATGAAATACAAGTCTCTAAATAGAAATTATATCGGCTTATATTCAATATCAAATTCTGAAATCAACAAATATCGTATTGGTGAATAACGATATATATGTCTTCCAGATTCCTCCATAATATCCGTAAAATCACAAAATCCAATATCGAAATATCCGAAGATAATTTGAATTCAAATCAATTCCAATTCATATATTGGAAACTCTGGTTATTTTTAAAACCATTTCAAATCCAATTTATTTATTTAAAAATATTGGATTATAATTCTAGTTCATAACTAGTTCATTCTGATAAACATATATTTTTAACTTTACAAACATGGAATTTTTCATCCAAATTCTTTCCAAATCATTTATTATGATTTTACACAAATTATTAGTATTTTTAACAATTTTATCAAGGCCCGTACAGTCGATTTCCATAAACGGTCAATGAACTACACTTACAGCTACCTTTTCCAAATTTGATTTGGACATAATTGCAAATCCAACAATTAGATTTCGAATCTCTTATATTCGTTGGAAAGCTCTTTTCGATACGAACTCAAGGTTCCGGTTTTAGGAGAATCCGACCGTCGAATCTCCCGTAATATCAATTCGAAGTCAATGGTCGAAATTCGTGAACGGCCACGGCGCGACGCATTCTATTTAGGCCATTAAATATATATATTACATTTATTTTGTTGATTTCTATTTAAATCGAATTTTATAAATAGTTTATAAATTCGTTTTAAAACAATTCCAACTTCATTTTCAATTTTAAATCAAAATTTAATTCTCCTTATCATTATAACATATAACTGATAATATTTCCAAAATATCAGATTTTGAAATCATTTCCTTTTCGATATTCATTACAAAAATGAATAAAATCGATATAAATATCGTTCGCATCAAAATGGCGCATATCAAATCAACACGACTTTATATATCTAAATATGTTCGTGTCCATCCCAAATCGAACGTCAAAATCATATTTTGATCCATTGCTGAATATTATTTTAAAATATTAGTTATTTTCAAATATTGATTATTCATCATTTAAAATATTCGTTAATTTAAAATATTTGATCTTTCCGAATTGGAATCAGACATAGTCAATTACCATATAATTTTATTTATATGGATTTCATACACGCATGTACACAACAATAATCAAACACAGTCAACCATCATTCAAAGTGTATTACACAAGCGCATAAGCGTTGAGTATTAATAATTAACACTTACAATAACCTGTCAACCTGTAACAACCCGGAAATGCGAGCCAATTTAAAATTTTTATTTTGGCAATTTTAGCGAATTTTGAACGTTTAAAATGAATTATTTTAAATAATATCGACGAGAAATTTATTTTGAATAGAATCGAACGTATATATTTATATACGTCGTCGTTAGAATATAAATAACTATATATAAATTTAATAGAATTGAAAATGGCGTGGTAGTTCGATAATTTGATTTCAAACTTCAATTGAATGTACCGGGTGCAAAACAATCCGGATTTTAGTGAAACCAAAGATAATAGGATCTAATTGATGATATCTTTCCAACGAATCTGAAAAATCGAGATTTCATAATGGGAATCAAAAGATATGTCCAGTTGAAAATTCTGAATAGTCGCTATGGAATTCAGGCCCTTGAAAATAGCCATTTTGCAAACGACTTCGGATTTTGACAAAACCACTTTTGTTGGGTCTGTGATGTCAAATTATTGCTAGATTCCAAATTTCATAATTTTTCGAATCAATATGTGAGCGTGGCAAAGGAAAACGCGTTTGACCAGTTTCAGTTGATTTTAATCGACTGGAAAATGGCCATTTTTCCAACGGTCTCAGAATTCGACGAAATTAGTTTTGTTAGGACTGTATCGTCAATATGAAGCTAGAAAATATTTTTCGGGGATTTTTAGAGTTTGTATGTGACCCCGGTAAATTGAAATGCGCGTTCAAATTCAATATATAGAGTTATATGTTGATTTTAATGGAAACTGATCGAAACGGTCGAATCAGCTTATGGTACATTCCCATTGTGTTCGGAATGGGGGTGAAACGCTGTGGACGACAGGCGGTGGGCCTCGTTTAGAGGTTGAATAAAAAAGTCAACTTTTTGAAATTAAAAATAATGAAAATAAAATATTTATATAGGCCCACACCCTTCCTTCTCTCTCCCCTACCCGTCAGTTTCAAATCGAAGGAAGAAATAAAAAAAAGGAACAACGAACAGAATCGCTCGCCATCGCCTCCCTAGGCGTCGCCGCCACCGGAAGTACCCCCCTCAGATCGACGAATCCCCTCCCTCCTCCATCCTCTTCAACCACGTAAAACCCAAACCCTTGTCCAAAAAAAAAAAAATTCGAACGCGCCGGCCAGCCCTAGCCCACCGCGACCCGCCACCGGACCTGCCACCTCCTGTAACAACCTGTATTTTTAATAAACTGTTAAGATATAAATTGAGGCAGAATTTAATATAAAAATCTGAATCAAGGGGAAACGGGCTGTGCCATTGCGTTCGTCTCGGAAAAATACGCGAAATAGAGTCTGAGTTTTCAAAAATCGGAGTCCGTATGACCCAGTTAAGGCCCATTGAAGTTTTCAGAAATTTCCATATTAAAAACAGATTTAAATTTTAAGTTAAAAACAAGGGTTAGGGCACAACTGGCGTCAGCGGGAAAACTCCCGCCAAGACCCCCAATCGACAGGCATGTCGACAGGGGTCTAAGGGTGTCGACTGCCCTGTCGACAGCACTGTCGACACGGGGTGGCCGGGCAGTTTTGCCTGGCGCACCATTTCTGATCTGGGCTTGGTTGTGTGGCTTGGTTCTGGAGAATTCCGAAATCTGATGGACCTAATTCAACTAAGGGTTAATCCTAAGGCTAATATCACTCTAATCTTCTATAAATATGACCCTAATCCTACCCTAAAACCCCATTATTCGTTCTAGCAACCAAACTATGTCAAATTGATTTCTCAAATGGCCTCCACTTAAAAACCCTAGCCTCCACCCTCTTCATAAATCATTCCTATGAAGATTATGATGTTCATACAAGCATTTCTAAGTTGTATGAATGATCATTAGCTTGCATACACCATCAAGTTGCAAGTTTTATTTGCTAAGCTAGAGTTTTTGGGATTTTTGTTAAGGGTGTTTCTTATTGGAGCTTTGTTTTGGGTTTTTATGCTTGCATAAAGGGCTTCTCAATCTTTACTTGTAGATTTGTGTCTTCATAATATTTGTAAGCCCTCTTACCTTCATTTTAGAAACTCTAAAGTTAATATGTGATGAAAGTTGGGATTTACGCATGTTTAATAAGTTATGCATGCTTATGCGAGTTCACTATGCCATGTTACACATGTTTAATAAGTTATGCATTTATGCGAGTTCACTATGCCATGTTACACATGTTTAATAAGTTATGCATGCTTATGCGAGTTCACTATGCCATGTTACACATGTTTAATAAGTTATGCATGCTTATGCGAGTTCACTATGCCATGTTACACATGTTTAATAAGTTATGCATGCTTATGCGAGTTCACTATGCCATGTTACACATGTTTAATAAGTTATGCATGCTTATGCAAGTTCACTATGCCATGATTTGCAAGTTTAACAAGTTATGCATGTTTATGCAAGTTCACTATGCTAAGTTATGCAAGTCCAACATGTTATGCATGTTTATTATGATATGTAAGATTCATCATGTATGTTGTGCCAAGTTCCCTCTTTCTATCCTTTATGCGTTATAACGAATATGTAAGCGATAGAATGACGTTGGGGGGTTTGGGTAAAACTTAAAATACATGAAAATATAAGATTGGGAATTTACCTATTAAGTTAGGTCTACCCCTTGGGAATTTACCTATTAAGTTAGGTCTACCCAAGTATTTGTTAAACTTGTAATTATGTTTTGAAAATAAAGTGGACATGACACTTAGAAAACATAAGTGTGGCCAACTCGAGGTTGGGTTGATTTTGTAGCGTAATTCTACCCGGAACCTACCGGCTTAACTAGTGGCTACAAACAATAGGATCCAATGTGAGAAGTTGGTCATGTGGTGCCAAGACCCGAGGTTAGACCAAGTTGTGGTGTAAATCTACCCGGAACCCACCGGCTTAACTAGGTAACCGCAACAAAGTCTAATGTGAGAGGTTAAGGCACAATTAAATTAATTAATGCCTCATGATTAGGGTTAAGTCATGGCCCACTATTACTTAACCAATTTTGGGGATACGAGGGATTAAATGGGGTTAAGTGGTGAACTGTTGGTTACACTTAACTAATTTAATCCATGATTAGTGAGGGGTTAAACCACACTTAACCCTCTTAGAAAACCCTAGCAACGTGGTCTGTTCCAGTAGTAATCCCAGTTTGGTATCATTCACAACCCTAGAGGGTAGGCTAGGGCGGGGCACGATCACTGGACTGATGTAAGCGACCAAAGCGACGGCTGAGTGGTACAGCGGTGCGGGTCCAGGTGGGCTACGGACGTGCACGTAGTCCGGTGTTGGACAAACTCGAGGCACGGGTACCAGTAGGTTTAGACTGTGCATTATTGCTTAGGTGTCTGGGGTTGACACCCGAGGGCTTGATACACCCGAAGGTGGACCCAACACAGTCTGACTACAACCATATGTGGGCCGTATGGACACCAACACTTGACGTGTTAGGTTTATAGGGAGCCGATTGACTAGACCGTTGGGCTGGACCTTGTATTAAGGTCACCTCATGTTATTGGGCCAAGGTTTGGGCTGAGGGATCAATACTTGTTATGTTAGTTTGCTAGTACACTGTGGTGCAAAGCTTAATCTTCTTTATGTGATGACACCTTTATCTATTGCCAGTATGTTCATCTCAGTTTCCATCATGATGCTAACTTTATTAGTTTATAGGCTGATCGTAGTAGGGCTTACCAGTCTTTTTGACTGACCTGTTTTCTTTCGCTTCTTTTCTTCCGTTTCTCCCCCCCCCCCCAGGTTCTCAGGGAGGGAATAGTGGTGCTTAGCTTGGATCGCTTGCTTGTTTGCTGGATAGCTCATGTATGTCTGGACATTGAGCTCGCTGTGGTTTATCATCTTTATTTTGGGGATAGCACTATGTATTTCAGTATTCCTGTTTATGATGTACTAGACATTTTTATTTTGGCAGTTGACTTTATGATGTAGTAGACTTGTTTTGAGATGGTTTGAGATATTCCGCTGTTTTATTCTCACTTACTCTGTTTTACATATATATTTATGTTCTTGTTCTGCCTTGATATATCATTATGCATGCTTACCCAGTTCTAACGCCCCCCAGAAGCTAGTGCCCCCGAAAGAGTGACCCTAGCGGAGGTGGGGTGTTACAAATTTGGTATCAGAGCATATGGTTTACAAGAAAGAACAAAAAGTTTTTAAAAGACTTTTGAAAAACTATTTTCAAAAACAAGTATAAAGTATTTTCCAAAGAAAAGTCTAGTATTTTAAAAGGCTATTCCCCAAAAAGCCATTAGCGTTATCCTTCGTTCCCTTGACCTAATCTTATCTTATCTTTCGTTTCAGTATGGCTGAGAATCTTGCCATCCCAGATGGAGTAAACGTACCACTCTGGTATAGGAGACTTCTAGAAGCTAGGGCGGCAGCTGGCCCCGCAAACCCTACTCCCACTCCTCCTCCTGTAGTTGAGAATCCTCCCCCTAATGTCCCTCCTCAGGTGGTTCCTGTTCCTCCTCCTCCAGTTGCTGAGGCTCCTCTTCCTCCTCCTCCCCCTCAGCATCCTCAGGTTGAGTTCACGAAGGTTTGTAAAGACTTCAAGGCGATGGGAGGCAAGAATTTCCTAGGCACGGAATCTTTTGTTGAAGCTAGGAATTGGCTGAAAGACACTGAGGACTTGTTTGCTATCTTTAGGATTGATGACGAGAGGAAGATCTTATTGACAGTGTGGCTTTTGAAGGACGAAGCAGCCTATTGGTGGGAGGTCACCAATGGGACGAGGCCCGTCGAGACTTGGGCCGATTTGAGGGCTAGATTTGTGGCCAAGTTTCTATCTTCTGCTGAGGTGAATTTACAGATGGAGAAGTTCATTGCATTAAAGCAAGGTGATATGTCTGTCAAGGAGTATGTGAACAAGTTTAATCAGCTGGCCCGTTTTGGTTTGGATATGGTGAACACTCCTGAGAAGAAGGCTCTTCGATTTGCTAGAGGGTTGAATGAGCCGCTGCAGGGTTTGGCGATGTCACATATTCCGCATGGGGCTACTTTTGAGAGTTTGGTCGATATGGCTCTACTTCAGGGAGATGGAAAGAAAGAGGTCAAGTCGAGTGATACTCAAGCAAAGAAGACTGATTCTCAGGGTAAAGGCAATCAAGGTGGTCAAAGCAGTCGGGGGAATCAGAGCAAGAACAAGAAGGGGAACAACAACAAAGGCAAGGGAAAGTGCAATTACTGTCGTGTGCCTGGACACTTTGCTAAGGATTGTAGGAAGAAGAAAAGGAAGCTTAGTGGTGGATGTTTTTCCTGTGGTGAGACTGGACACTTCAGCAAGGAATGCCCGAAGAAGAAAGGGCAGGGTCAGACTCAGCGTGCTGGACCTTCAGGAGGGCAAGTTCATGCTCTCAATACCGCTCCAGTTCCCGATCGAGGTAGTGTTTCTGTTGAGAACCTTGTTTATGTTTCCGATCTTCCAGTTCGTACCTTGTTTGATTCTGGTGCATCACATAGCTTTATTTCATCTGATCTTGTTGATAGTTTGCACCTTAGTACTAGCTTAGTGGATGATCCCGTTTGTGTTTCGAATCCCATTGGGGGTTCTGCTCATCTATCTATGATATGTGAGGATCTGAGGATCTCTATACTCAGTGTAGAGTTCTTGTGTAGTGCGTATGTTCTTGGTTTCAGGGGATACGGATTGATTTTGGGCATGGATTGGCTGTCTAGACATGGAGCCATTCTTGATTGTGAGCATAGGGTTGTGAGGCTTGTGACTCGCCTTGGCAACACCTTAGAGATTTCATGCATTCCGAAGGATCCCGTCATGTTGTGCTATCTTGAATCTCTCGACTCGTCAGAGGAAACCCTTCAGTCTGTAAGGGTGGTCCGAGATTATCCAGATGATTTTGAAGAAGTAAAGGGGTTGCCCCCAAAACGAGAGATTGATTTTCGCATTTATCTGGTGGATAATGCTAAGCCTGTTTCTTTGCCTGTTCGGCACATGGCTCCGCGTGAGAGACGGGAGCTCAGCAAGCAAGTAAAGGAGTTGCTTGAGAAGAACTTCATCAGACGAAGTATATCCGAATGGGGAGCGCCTGTGGTGTTTGCTACTAAGGCAGATGGTTCTCTTCGACTTTGTGTGGACTATAGAGAGTTGAATAAGCTGACTAAGAAGAACAGACACCCATTACCGAGGATTGATGATCTTTTTGACCAGCTTGTTGGTGCTTCTGTTTTCTCTCAGCTTGATCTTGCTACTGGATTTCATCAGCTCAGAGTGGCTGAAGATAGTATAGACAAGACTGCATTCAGAACTCCAGATGGATTCTTTGAATGGCTTGTTATGCCGTTCGGTTTGACGAATGCACCCGCGTATTTCGTGGACTTGATGAGTAGGGTGTTTCGAGAGTTCTTGAACAAGTTTGTCGTGGTCTTTGTGGATGATATTCTGATCTTCTCTAAGGATGAAGAAGAGCACGCGAGGCATCTTGTAGAGGTGATGGATACGCTTAGAGCGCATCAGTTAAAGGCCAAGTTCTCCAAGTGTCACTTTTGGAGAAGGGAAGTTCGGTTCCTTGGGCATATAGTATCCAAGCAAGGCTTGGCGGTGGATCCCGCTAAAGTAGTTGCTGTGCAGGATTGGAAGACTCCAAGGAATGCAACCGAAGTGAGAAGTTTTCTAGGTCTTGCAGGTTTTTACCGGAAGTTCATCAAGGACTTCGCGAAGATATCCGCTCCTCTTACTAAGTTGACGAAGAAGAACTTAGTTTTTGCTTGGGATATGGACTGTGAGCTTGCTTTTCTGAGACTCAAGAGAGCCCTTACCACAGCACCAGTTCTAGCTTTACCCGATGGTGGTAAGATGTTTACCGTGTACACTGATGCTTGTGGCACGGGATTGGGCGCCGTTCTGATGCAAGAAGGCAGAGTTATATGTTTTGGTGGTAGGCAACTTAAGGTGCATGAGAAGAATTATCCCACTCATGATCTAGAGCTGGCAGCGATAGTATATGCACTCAAGGCTTGGCATCATTATCTACTGGGAGAGAGATTTGAGCTGTATACTGATCATAAGTCTTTGAAGTATCTCTTTTCGCAGAAGGATCTGAACTTGAGGCAGCAAAGGTGGATGGAATTCTTGGCGTCCTACGATTTTGATATAGCCTATACCCCTGGCAAGGGGAATGTTGTAGCGGATGCGTTGAGTAGAAAAAGGTTGACACTAAGTCCTCTATTTGTTGAGATGAAGAATTTAGAGTTCTTGGCAACCTTTGATTTCTCTTTGGCAGCTGAGTCGATGACAGGTTCTTTAGCATCTCTTGAGCTCAGGCCTACCCTTCTGGATCAAGTTGGGGTTTCATAGAAGGAAGACCCTCAGATAATTGAGATTATGGATAAGCTGATTCGAGGGGAGACATCTAGTCACCTTGCTCGACATTCTATAGATGATAAGGGTTGGCTGAGGAGAGACGGAAGGCTTTGTGTTCCGATGGTGGAAGACTTGGTGAGGAAAGTTCTTGAGGAAGCACATCGCTCCAAGTTGACTATACATCCGGGTGGAGATAAGATGTATAAGGATATGAAGCGCATTTTCTTCTGGCCTGGAATGAAGAAGGATGTGGCAGAGTTTGTCTCTAGATGTGTTGTTTGTCAGAGAGTAAAAGCCGAGTCGAAGAAGCCCGGTGGGCTATTGCATCCTCTAGAGGTCCCGCTATGGAAGTGGGAGAGTATTTCTATGGACTTTGTTGACGGATTGCCAAGGTCAAGAAAAGGGAATACAAGCATATGGGTCATTGTGGATAGGCTTACGAAGAGTGCTCATTTCATTCCGGTGAATAGCAAAAGGACCGCATCTGGACTAGCATCAGTATATCTTCGTGAGATAGTACGACTACATGGAGTCCCTTCTAGCATAGTCAGTGACCGAGACCCCATCTTTACTAGTCAGTTCTGGAACAGTTTGCAGGAAGCTATAGGAACGAGGTTGAACCTGAGTACGGCCTATCACCCACAAACGGACGGTCAGACAGAAAGGGTGAATAGGGTACTTGAGGACTTGTTGAGGCTTTGCATTCTGGATTTTGGTGGTACTTGGGAAGACCATCTTCCTCTTGTGGAATTTGCTTATAATAACAGTTATCAGGCGAGCATTGGGATGGCACCATTTGAGGCTTTATATGGGAGACCGTGCAAGTCACCTACATGTTGGTGGGAGACTACAGAAAAGCTTATACTTGGACCTGACATGATTAGAGATACATCCGAGAAGGTCGAGTTGATTAGAAGACGGATGAAGGCGGCCCAAGACAGACAGAAATCTTATGCTGATAGGCGAAGGACTGATTTGGAGTTTGATGTTGGGGATATGGTTTTCGTGAAGGTTTCTCCTTTGCGGAATGTGGTTCGGTTTGGAGCAGTAGGGAAGTTAGCACCAAGGTTTGTTGGACCGTTTCCAGTTGTAGAGAGGATCGGGCAGATGGCCTATAGAGTGGAATTGCCCGAGAAGCTAGCTGGAGTGCATAATGTTTTTCATGTTTCGCATCTCCGGAAGTGTTTGCATAAGTCAGCAGAGGTGGTTGAGCCAAGTGTTCTAGAAGATGTGGAAGTAGAGAAAGAAGCTACCTTGAGGAGAGCTCCGATTCGTATCTTGGGGACAGAGATCAAGAAGCTAAGGAATCGTGAGGTCAAGTTGGTGAAGGTTCAATGGGGTGAAGCCGAGGATGACGCAACTTGGGAAACTGAAGAGAAGATGCGTAGGCTTTATCCATTCCTTTTTGAGGGTACACTCTCAATCTCTTTATCTTTCCATGTCTATCTAGTTTATCTAGTTCATCGTGTCTATCTTATCATGAGAACCTTAGGTAGAATCCTTTGGATGAAACATGTGTTTGAGACATGTTATGTTTGATGGTTGCAAGTGTTTGCAAGTGGTTACTCGTGGATGCATGATACACATTAGGCACTAGATCGGCTCACACACTCCTCATATTGCATGTGCATGAGTGTTTATGCTTATTCTTGGATGAAATTTGTATGCTATCACATGGATGTTGCATATGGATGTATGATTGAGCACGCATGTAGATATTATACATTATGTTAGGGATTTGCATACATATGGATACATTTCACTAACATATTTTGCATTGATCTTTGCATTAGATAAGTACATATACACACACTTTTGCATATGTTCATACATCATTTAGAATCTTTTAAGGACAATGGTTGCTCGTGGATGATGTTTTTAGTAGATGGATGTTGGACGGTAGGATATGTTCTTCCTAACTTGAAGATTTCGGGGACGAAATCCTTTAAGGAGGGGAGAATGTAACAACCTGTATTTTTAATAAACTGTTAAGATATAAATTGAGGCAGAATTTAATTTAAAAATCTGAATCAAGGGGAAACGGGCTGTGCCATTGCGTTCGTCTCGGAAAAATACGCGAAATAGAATCCGAGTTTTCGAAAATCGGAGTCCGTATGACCCAGTTAAGGCCCATTGAAGTTTTCAGAAATTTCCATATTAAAAACAGATTTAAATTTTAAGTTAAAAACAAGGGTTAGGGCACAACTGGCGTCAGCGGGAAAACTCCCGCCAAGACCCCCAAGTCGACAGGCATGTCGACAGGGGTCTAAGGGTGTCGACTGCCCCATCGACAGCCCTGTCGACACGGGGTGGCCGGGCAGTTTTGCCTGGCGCACCATTTCTGATCTAGGCATGGTTGTGTGGCTTGGTTCTGGAGAATTCCGAAATCTGATGGACCTAATTCAACTAAGGGTTAATCCTAAGGCTAATATCACTCTAATCTTCTATAAATATGACCCTAATCCTACCCTAAAACCCCATTATTCATTCTAGCAACCAAACTATGTCAAATTGATTTCTCAAATGGCCTCCACTTAAAAACCCTAGCCTCCACCCTCTTCATAAATCATTCCTATGAAGATTATGATGTTCATACAAGCATTTCTAAGTTGTATGAATGATCATTAGCTTGCATACACCATCAAGTTGCAAGTTTTATTTGCTAAGCTAGAGTTTTTGGGATTTTTGTTAAGGGTGTTTCTTATTGGAGCTTTGTTTTGGGTTTTTATGCTTGCATAAAGGGCTTCTCAATCTTTACTTGTAGATTTGTGTCTTCATAATATTTGTAAGCCCTCTTACCTTCATTTTAGAAACTCTAAAGTTAATATGTGATGAAAGTTGGGATTTATGCATGTTTAATAAGTTATGCATGCTTATGCGAGTTCACTATGCCATGTTACACATGTTTAATAAGTTATGCATGCTTATGCGAGTTCACTATGCCATGTTACACATGTTTAATAAGTTATGCATGCTTGTGCGAGTTCACTATGCCATGTTACACATGTTTAATAAGTTATGCATGCTTATGCGAGTTCACTATGCCATGTTACACATGTTTAATAAGTTATGCATGCTTATGCGAGTTCACTATGCCATGTTACACATGTTTAATAAGTTATGCATGCTTATGCGAGTTCACTATGCCATGTTACACATGTTTGATAAGTTATGCATGTTTATGCAAGTTCACTATGCCATGATTTGCAAGTTTAACAAGTTATGCATGTTTATGCAAGTTCACTATGCTAAGTTATGCAAGTCCAACATGTTATGCATGTTTATTATGATATGTAAGATTCATCATGTATGTTGTGCCAAGTTCCCTCTTTCTATCCTTTATGCGTTATAACGAATATGTAAGCGATAGAATGACGTTGGGGGGTTTGGGTAAAACTTAAAATAAATGAAAATATAAGATTGGGAATTTACCTATTAAGTTAGGTCTACCCCTTGGGAATTTACCTATTAAGTTAGGTCTACCCAAGTATTTGTTAAACTTGTAATTATGTTTGGAAAATAAAGTGGACATGACACTTAGAAAACATAAGTGTGGCCAACTCGAGGTTGGGTTGAGTTTGTAGCGTAATTCTACCCGGAACCTACCGTCTTAACTAGTGGCTACAAACAATAGGATCCAATGTGAGAAGTTGGTCATGTGGTGCCAAGACCCGAGGTTAGACCAAGTTGTGGTGTAAATCTACCCGGAACCCACCGGCTTAACTAGGTAACCGCAACAAAGTCTAATGTGAGAGGTTAAGGCACAATTAAATTAATTAATGCCTCATGATTAGGGTTAAGTCATGGCCCACTAATACTTAACCAATTTTGGGGATACGAGGGATTAAATGGGGTTAAGTGGTGAACTGTTGGTTACACTTAACTAATTTAATCCATGATTAGTGAGGGGTTAAACCACACTTAACCCTCTTAGAAAACCCTAGCAACGTGGTCTGTTCCAGCAGTAATCCCAGTTTGGTATCATTCACAACCCTAGAGGCTAGGCTAGGGCGGGGCACGATTACTGGACTGATGTAAGCGACCAAACCGACGGCTGAGTGGTACAGCGGTGCGGGTCCAGGCGGGCTACGGACGTGCACGTAGTCCGGTGTTGGACAAACTCGAGGCACGGGTACCAGTAGGTTTAGACTGTGCATTATTGCTTAGGTGTCTGGGGTTGACACCCGAGGGCTTGATACACCCGAAGGTGGACCCAACACAGTCTGACTACAACCATATGTGGGCCGTATGGAAACCAACACTTGACGTGTTAGGTTTATAGGGAGCCGATCGACTAGACCGTTGGGCTGGACCTTGTATTAAGGTCACCTCATGTTATTGGGCCAAGGTTTGGGCTGAGGGATCAATACATGTTATGTTAGTTTGCTAGTACACTGTGGTGCAAAGCTTAATCTTCTTTATGTGATGACACCTTTATCTATTGCCAGTATGTTCATCTCAGTTTCCATCATGATGCTAACTTTATTAGTTTATAGACTGATCGTAGTAGGGCTTACCAGTCTTTTTGACTGACCTGTTTTCTTTCGCTTCTTTTCTTCCGTTTCTCCCCCCCCCCCAGGTTCTCAGGGAGGGAATAGTGGTGCTTAGCTTGGATCGCTTGCTTGTTTGCTGGATAGCTCATGTATGTCTGGACATTGAGCTCACTGTGGTTTATCATCTTTATTTTGGGGATAGCACTATGTATTTCAGTATTCCTGTTTATGATGTACTAGACATGTTTATTTTGGCAGTTGACTTTATGATGTACTAGACTTGTTTTGAGATGGTTTGAGATATTCCGCTGTTTTATTCTCACTTACTCTGTTTTACATATATATTTATGTTCTTGTTCTGCCTTGATATATCATTATGCATGCTTACCCAGTTCTAACGCCCCCAGAAGCTAGTGCCCCCGAAAGAGTGACCCTAGCGGAGGTGGGGTGTTACACCTCCCCTGACCCGCAGCCCCACGCCTCCGACCATACCCATACTCCCCCAGCGCCGCTCCCTCTCTCCATTTGAAACCGACTGTAAGTTTGTTTTTCCCTCTTTCTTCTTTCTTAAAATATTTTCCATAATTATTTTAGTAAAAAAACTGAATTTTTATTCGATAGGAAAGTTAAAGATACGATTTTTATATGATAAGGAAGTTAAAAATATATTTTTTATTGTATGTAAAGGTTGAAAATATAATTTTCATATTATATAGATAATAAAAATGTGATCACTATATATGTAGTGAATCAAAAATATGATTTTTACTTGTGTAGAGTATTAAAAATATGACCTTTATATAGTAGAAGATATAAAAATACTATTTTTATATAAGTAGTGTATTGAAAATAAAATTTCTATATAATAGAGAATATAAAAATATAATCTTTATATTTGAAAAGGAGAAATCTTTATATAGAGAATAGCGATGTAAAAATAGAATTTTTATCTATATGGTAGCGATGTAAAAATAGAATTTTTATCTATATAGTAGCGATGTAAAAATATAATTTTTATCTATATAGTAGTAGTATAAAAATATGATTTCTATATACATAGCAACAATATAAAAATGTGACTTTTATATATGTAGTGGCTACGGGCAACGAAAGTGACAAAAGGCGAGAACGACGAAGATTTCTATAAATGAAGTGTCGTGGAGTTGGAATAGCTTTGGTGAGAACTTCTCACTCTAAATTTCTTTTTCTAGTTATATATATATATATATACAGTGATGCAGACGGTGCTTAGCAGCACCCGACACCCGTCATCCACAGACCATGGATGGCTTGTTTGTTTGATTGATGTGTTGTGAAAATTGTTTGTGATGTTGATGTGAAATCGATGATAAATTGTAGATGTGTTGAAATAAATTAATTTTCGTTAAAAATATAATTTTTAACGTGAATGTGAATAAATAAATATCTATAAACAAATCAGCTGATTTGTTTATATACACTGATTTGACTGATATCGATTGGGATGATAAATTTTACACATCGCCCAACTGCACAAATAAAAATCTACGTTTGTTGATTTGAAATCCCACATGGGTGT
Source organism: Allium sativum (assembly GCA_030737875.1). Taxonomy (NCBI): domain Eukaryota; kingdom Viridiplantae; phylum Streptophyta; class Magnoliopsida; order Asparagales; family Amaryllidaceae; genus Allium; species Allium sativum. The sequence continues at coordinate 715,390,283 of CM060922.1, forward strand.
TGGGATGAAATTTGGCGTACACTAATACCAATTATTTAATTGTATGTCGATCAATTGGTCGACAGGCTGTGTAAGCGTTGATTATTTATATTTGATGCTCATGCAGTTGTGTGGTGCACGTTGGATGATGGTTGATTGGTTATCGTTGCTATTACATACATGTGTTGTATGGAACCCATATAATTAACGTTATATGGTAATTGATTGGGCCTCATTCCAATCGGGGAAAATAGTCATGTGTTGGAACTATTTATGTGTTGAGTAAAATATGTTAATAATAAATTTTACATCTTTATCATATTTAAAATTAGAACTACTTAACGGTGGAGTCTAATTGAAAATCAAACGATAGATACCCTAATTTTATAAAATATTTTACATAAAAAAAATAGACGTGTTTTGAAAGAAATATAGTTCATGTGTTGAATAGAATAAATATTCATTTGTTGAATAGAATAAAGAAGTGTTTGAAAAATAAAAAGCCGTATTGATTAGAGATGCGTTATTTTGACGCGAACGATGTTTATATCGGTTTTATTCGTTTTATAATGAATATTGAAAAGTGATTTCAAAATTTAATATTTTGAAATGGAATTCAAATTAAATTAGATTAAAATTCAAATTGAAATTTTATTGAATCAATTTGAAATGAATTCGAATCGAATAGAAAATGAATTCGATTCGAATTGGATAGAAAGTGAATTTGAATTCGAATTAAATAAAATTGAAATGAATTCAAATTGGATTAAATTGAAATTGAATTAAAAACGAATTGAAATTGTTTTGAATGAAATTTAAAACGAACTAAAATTGAATTGAAATCAATTTGAAATGAATTCGAATTGAATTAAATAGAAGGTAAATTAGAATTTGAATTGAAACGAATTTGAATTCGAATTAAATTAAACTGAAATGAATTCGAATTGAGTTGAAATCAAATCGATTTGAAATTGAAGATGAAGTTGAAATGGTTTTGAAAACGAATTGAAAATGATTTATAAAATACGTTTTAAAAGGAAATCGACGAAATATATAATATATATATATATATTATATATATAATGGCCCGAATAGAATGCGCCACGCCGCGGCAGTTCGTGAATTTCGACCATTGGCATCGAATTGACGTTGCGGGAGATCCGACCGTCGGATTCTCCTAAAACCGGAACCGTTGGGTTCGTAACGAAAAGAGCTTTCCAATGAGTATTAGAAATTTGAAATCTAACGGTTAGATTTGGAATTATGTCCAAATCAAATTTAGAAAAGGTCGCTGTAAGTGCAGTTCGATGGCCGTTGATGGAAATCGACTGTACGGGCCTTGATAAAATTATTAAAAATATCTATAATTTGTGTAAAATCATAAGAAATGATTTGGGAAAAATTGGGCTGAACAATTCCACATTTGAAAAGATAAAAATAGATTTTTATTGAAATGAACTAATTTTGCACTGGAATTAAAATCAATTTATTTTTGAAATAAATAAATTGAATTTGAATGTGATTTTAAAAATAATCAGTATTCCCAATACGTGAATTGGACTGGAGTTGAATCGTAATTATCTTCGGAATATTTCGATGTTGAATTTCGTGACTATACAGATATTGTTATGGGAATTTGAAAGATATATTTTATATCGTTATTTCCAATACGATATTTGTTGGTTTGAGTATTTGATATTGAATATAAGCCGGTATATTTTCTATTCAGAGCCTTGTATTTAATATCAAATGTGATTTGGGTTTATCGTGAATCGTGTTTTAGATGACATTGGTTCTTTAACCCAGTTAAAGGCAGGATGTTGATTTTTGAAAAGATTAAAACTAAGTGGAGTTTGAATGAATCTTTAGTTAGATTGAAATGTGAATTGATAATTTAAATTATCAAATCTGTAAGGTGATCGAGAATGGAGTACCACTAGTTTTGCTCCAATGCGATAGTTAAATCTTTAATTAGATTTGAAAGTGAAACGGTAATTAATTTTACCGATAATGCCATGGTGTTAGATATGGAGTATTACCAGTTTTGCTCCATGGGATGAATAGGTTGGGATTGGGAAATAAAATAAATAATTTCTTCGGTGTGGTTCGCTAATCCCGACTAGTTTGAAATATTATCCAAAGGAAGATTAAAGAATAAATTTAGAAGAATTTATCTGGGATAAAATTAATGGGAACCTTTCACTAAGAATGTGATTTTGTGATTAAAAGAATATTCTGAACTGGAATGAGGCGTTTGTGTGTTTGTGAAACATTTGTTTATTATATACGTGGGTTATTCAGAAAGGCCGGGTTTCTACCCATTCTGAATAACCGGTTCGACGAGATGTCAAAGATGAAGACGGTGGTTGAAGACCGGAAGTCTTCACATCGTTTGGGTGATCACTGATGATCTCGATTGGGTTGTACACCCAAGATGAGGGAAACAGTTGGTGATCGTTTAGACGTACTGGGAGATGGATGGATATGCGAGGAAAGTGCCTCCGGTTTCGTTCAGACCCAGAACGGACTTGTAAATGGATTGTGTGTCTAACATTGGATTTTATTCTATGTTGGTTGATCTCTATTAAATATACATCTGTTTGGCAGCGGAGAATTTATTCTCTTGCTTAACGCCCTTCTCTGAGACGTACGAGCTCAGAGGTTGTATATCGATGGACATCAGTCGCATGGAGTGAATTGCCAGTGTGGCACGCGTAAGTGGCAATTGACCAAGGCTTCTGTTGAAAAGCAAAGTCTGGTGGTTGATGATCAAAGCACGGCCTGTGTGGCGTAGCTTTGTGTATAACGTGAATTCTCGAGCCTCACACCTCGGTATGAGTTAAAAATGGGATACGGACCCAAGGAGTGCACGACGTTTCTTTCTAGCTAGGGTGGTGTCAGTGACCTACCAGCCCTGACATTTATATACATTTCACCTGTGTGGTTTTTGGATACGAGGCGCCTCGGATATAGGTCTGTAAGGACCGGGAAACGTGTGTTCAGGAATAACTAATCCTCAAAAGTAAGAGAGGACCGGCCTTGGAGGTTCCAAAGGATCAGAGTGGGGTCATGAGGCATTGCTAGAGTGTCTCGAATGCGGAGAGGAGCTTGCCCCTTGCCTCGACTCATGACGGAAATCCAATTTCCAATACGTGATATTGCGGTTTAAATTGTAGAACTAGTATGGCGACATGATAGATTGTACCCATGCCTCCTATGATTGATATTTATGATTGAATTGTTTTGACACTATACACTTATTATAGTATCACGTGATTTGTTTTAAACGTACCAAGCATGTTTGGCTATTATAAGGGAAAACCCTATCCTCTGGCTTGCGTTGCATTGTGTGATGGGACCTGGTCTTATAATAGCTTCATTTTTCCAAAGAGCATTGCGCTGTATTGTTATATGCACTAGTATTCTTGGGAGGAAACTCGTTCCGTGTTATATGGCGTGGTCCCTTGAATTACTCTCTTTTAAAGTAAAGTTTTAAATAACTGTTTTAGTTCTCACACCAGTCACATGGCTGACCTGGAGTTTATTGTTTTAACCTAAACTCTGGGTGCCCCTATTTTCCACACGGGCAGCTAGTAGTTTTGGTTTTGCAGATTTATGTTCACAGGGTCCTGATTTACAGCTGGAACAATGCTCAGAAAGCTCTGTATCCATGTATCACTTTCAGTTGTGTTTTGTATATTTTTCCGCTGCTATGTAATTTATTGTAATCTCTGATATTCATCGAATGTATTTTATTCATTTATACTCTTTATATTCTTGTATCTGATGGAATTGTTATAATAACAATGAAATGTTCTTCCGTTTGCGTTCTATTTTGTCTTGTCCTCAACGCCATCCATGCTTTCCTTCACGGGGAAGTTCGGGTCGTGTCACAACAAATCGATTGACATACAACTAAACAATTGGGATTAGTGTATGTCAAATATCATCCCAATACCCATGTGGGGTTTCAATCAACACACACCGATTTTATTTGTGCAGTTGCGCGATGTGTAAAATATATCATCCCTATCAATATAAGTTAAATGTGTGTATATAAACAAATCGTCCGATTTGTAAATGAATATTTATTTTATTCATATACTCGTTAAAAAATATATGTTTAACGATATAATATTTATTTCAACACATGAATATTTTATACAGTTCATCTATACAATAAAAATGATATTTTTATTGTTTTAACATTTTTAGAAAATTTCGACAGCATAACGGCGCGATACTAGAATCGGAATAGGATCTAGCCTTATCCCTCGCCTAATACTGGCCCGTGCCATACACATACCAATTCCAATTAATTTATTTTACTTCCTAAACCAAATTCAAACAAATAAACCAATCAACCAAACAACCCAAACAAACATGGTTTTAAACAAAGGTGTCTGGTGCTACTAAGCACCGTCGCTTCCTAGTATGTATATTTAACTAGAAAATAAATTAGAGTGAGAAGTTCTCACAGTCGGTTTCCACTGCACCAGTTCTATTTCTGAATTTCTGAACTGTTTGGATTTGTATTTTGCCCGAAATTCTAACGTGCACCAAATTAGACCCTGTCAGTTCTAGAATGTAGTGCACGATGTCACGGTCCCATTGTCTCTTGTTTCACTGGATTTCTAAAACATACGAAAAAGATATGATTTTTATTCGATAAATTAACTTTGCAACGCTTTTATATGTTGTAAATAGTTAAAATATATACAGCCGTTACTTTCCATTTTTGTCCAAAACTAGGTCTCCGATTAACGTGCAAACCGGTGTACGAGAGGACGATCAGTTGGCACCGTGTCGGAGAGGGAGGAGAGGCGCATCTGCGCCTCCACTTGATGGCGAACACGAACATTCCCAGGTGGAGCAACCTGGCACGAGGCGGTGGCACATTTGGAGGCCGGGATCTCGAGAACCACGTAGCAATACGCGGTGAAGCTGGTATGGATGTGGAGGTGGGAGTATCCTCTACAAATTTCCCTGAAGGAGCATCGAATTTTATTATGTGGTTTGAGTGGAATCGAGGAGAGAAGGAAGGAGCCACTTCCGTCATTCGTCGCAGGTCGGGGAGAGCGAAAATCCGCTTTTTTGAATTTTTTTAATGATTCTAAATTTTCTGAATCGCTGATATCTATATAAATACTAAATATAATGATTTTTCGTTCGAACTCCAAATCGAACCCAACGACTGACGTTCCTAGCATCTTACCGCAATTCTGGACACAATGGGATATGTTCCCTAAGCCAATTCGACCGTTTCAATCAGTTTTTCTTTAAATTAAATTATAAATCAATGTATATTTAATTTAAATGTACATTATAAATTACCGAGGCCACATATGTACTCCAAAAATTCCAGAAAAATAAATCTAGTTATGTTTTGATTCTACGGTCCTAATGAAACTAATTTCGTCGAATTTGGAGACCATTTGAAAAACGGTCATTTTTTAGTCGATTAAATTCAAACTAAAATTGCCAAACACATTTAAATTCACCACGCTCATATATTGATTCCAAAAATTATGAAAATTGGAATCAACTAATAATTTGACATTCCGTGTCCAACAAAAGTGATTTCATCGAAAAAGGAGGTCGTTTGCAAAATCGCTATTTTTTAAGGGTAATATATTATATAAATTCCATAGCGACTATTCTGAATATTTAACTAGCCATAACTTTTTATTCCCATTATGAAATATGGATTTTCACATCCGTTGGAAAGATATTCTCAAACTGTACATTCATTTGAAATCGAATTTTCAAACTGTCGCGCCATTCCCAATTCCTTTTATAATTAAAATAAATATTTATATTCTAACTTCGATTTAAATAAATTTATATGTTCTAATTCTATTCAAAATAAATTTCTTATCGTAATTATTTAAAATAAACCATTTTAAATATTTAAAATTCATTAAAATTGCCAAAATAAAAATTTTAAATTGGTTCTGATTTTCCGGGTTATTACAATCTCCCCTACTTAAATCTTTTCGTCCTCGAAAAGGAATGGAGTTGAAAGTTGTTTAACCAACCAACTCAACTTTCATTCTGGCGTTCATTCTTTAACTTTTCAGTTTCTAAGAATTTTCTAATTTTTTCAAAAGTTTGGCTAACACCCTAAATTTTTGAAAAATTTCGCCATAACCTCCTTTGTACGGGGAGACATTTAAAACCGCAACTAGCCACGTAGGCCCTAATCGTCCATAAAGAAAAAGAAGAAGCCAAGCGGCTAGCTAATCGGCTCATAAAATCATCCAAACCCGAGAAATATAGTTAACATGTACCTATTTGTCGGGCATACGATTTTATTCCTCTTCTCTAGCCTCCTTGCTATGACCTATCAAATACATATGCATGTACATGTATGCAATTTCCAAACGATTTTCAATTCAGTTCAACATTTGATTCAAATTGGCTTAATTTCCCTTATTGGTTTTAGTTTTCCAATATGTTAATTAGTTCAACTAATAATCAAACAACACAATCAGCAATCAATTAGTTGATTAGTTTTTCAATCATATATCTTTAATATATATACTTGAAACCATGTTTCTGATGCCAATTTACAACAATAACCCTATCTAGTTTTGGTTCTCACACCAGCCAATTGGAAATATATAGATATCCCACTTTCGAAACTCGAAACATAAATGCTAATGATCGTATATCGATCATCAGAATCACCTCCGAGCGACTAGAGTGTGATTCTACATCAATGCAGTACATTAAAACTTTGAATATACATTTGCAAGATGTATATGCAAAATCTTTATATACTCGATTGTCCGAATTCAATATAAAATAAATATTCAAATACGTATAAAATGGTTTAAATTTTCAAAACAAAATTTGTTTTTATAAATAATACCCTTCTAACTCATTCTAGGATACTACTGATCCTATCTCTAACGAGCCATTCTTATTGGATATTACTAATCCAATCTCTGATGAATTCTTTCGCTTGGTTCTAATATGTCTTGTTCTGAGGCTCTATAAGACCAAAGCTCCGATACCAAAATGAAACATACCTAAACTCTCCCTTACGGGAAGACCCGGATTGAGTTGAGAACACGAAAAATCAGAACACAAACAGAAGAACATTTCATTTCTTATTACAACACTTTACATCAGAGTACAAGAATATACAGAGTATGAACAAAAAATTTACATTTGATAAATATCAGAGATTTACAAATTATTATGCAGCGGAAAATAAAACAAAACTCAACTGAAAGAAATACACGGATACAGAGCGTTCCGGATATAGCTCCAGCTATAAAGCAGGATGCTGTGAATATAATATCTGTAAAACCAATGCTACTAGCTACCCGTATGGAAAAAAGGGGCACTCAGAGTTTAGGTTAAAACAATAAACTCCAGGTCAATCATGTGAATGGTGTGAGAACTAAAACAGTTATTTAAAACTTTACTTTAAAATAGAGTAAATCAAGGGACCACGCCGTATAACACGGAATGGGTTTCCTCCCCAGAATACCAGTGCATAAAACAAACAGCGCAATGCTTTTTGGAAAAATGAAGCTATTATAAGACCCAGGTCCTATCACACAACACAACACAAGCCGGAGGATAGGGTTTTCCTTTATAATAGCCAAACATGCTTGGTACATTTAAAACAAATCATTTGATGCTATTATTAGTGCATAGTGTATAAAACAATTTCAAATGTAAATGTATCAATCATAGGTGGCATGGGTACCATCTATCATGTCGCCATACTAGGCTCCACAATCAAAACCTCAATGTCGTATTGGAAGTTGGATTTCCATCATGAACCAAGGCAAGGGATCATCCTTACCGAATTTGAGACAATCTAGCCTACTATATCTCAGGCTGCAGTCGTAACTGCACCTAGGAGCGCTAGGGTCGGTCCTCTGTTACGTTTGATGATTGGTTATTCCTGAACATTGCGTTTCCCCGCCCTATGGGGAGTAATGGTCAGTATGTCGACCATATAATCCATCAGCCCCGTAGTGACCTATATATCCGAGGTACCTTGCTATCCATCATCCACGTAAGTAAAAATGTCTGGGCTCCATACCATGACACTACTTCTAGCTAGAAAGAAACGCATGTCCTCCCTACTGTCCTTCATCCCGTTTCTGATTCATACCGTTGAGTGAAGCTCGCGAATTAACGCTACACAAAGCTATGCTATATTAAATCCGTGCTTTGATCATCAACCACAAGACTATGCTTTTCAACAGAAGTCTCGATCCTTTGCATCTCAGCATGCCACACAGGCAATTCACGCCATGCGACTGATGTCTATCGATATACAACCTCTGAGCTCGTACGTCTTAGAGAACGGTGTTAAGCAAGAGAATAAATTCTCCGTCACCAAAAAGATATATATTTAATAGAGATCAATCAACACAGAATAAAATCCAATGTCAGACACACATCCTTTTATAGTTCATTCTGGGTCTGAACGAAACCGGAGGCACCTTATTGGTCGTCCCATATGTCCAATACAGGAGAGAGGTCCTCGTATATCCGGCCAATCTCCAAGTACGTCGGGACGATCACCACTTATTACCTCATCTTGGGTGTATAGCCCAATCAAAACATCATTAATTATCCAAATATGTGAAGACCTTAGGTCTTCAACCACCGTCTTCATCATCGACTTATCGTCAAATCAGTTATTCAGAATGAGTATAAACCCGGCCTTTCTGAATAACTCGCGTATTTTAAAATCAAGTGCTATAAAACACAACATACGCCTCATTCCAATTCTGAATATTCTTTTATTTAAATATTCATATCCTTCGGGAAAGGTTCCTATTAATTTTATCAAAGATAAATTCTTTATATTTATTCTTTAATCTTCCTTTGGATATCAATTCAAAACAAATTAAGGTTTATCCAAACTAGTCGGGATAAGCGCACCTTACCGAAGTAATCATTTCTTTTATTTCCCAATCCCATCCTACTCATCCCATGGACCAAACTGGTAATACTCCATATCTAACACCACAGTGTTATCGGTAAATTTATTTACCATTTCGCGTTCAAATCTAATTAAAGATTTAACTCTCACTAGGAGCAAAACTGGTGATACTCCATTCTCGATCATTTCCCAAATTTGATAATTTAAATTATCAATTCACATTTCAATATAATTAAAGATTCATTAAAACTCCACTTAGTTTTAATCTTCCCAAAAATCAATATTAATGATTATTTAACTTTGGAAACACAAACATGTCGCATCGACAATCTACATCGTACTATTGGTTTTTGCTGATATATAACCTCTAAGCTCGTACGTCTTAGAGAAGGGTGTTAAGCAAGAGAATAAGTTCTCTGCCACCAAACAGATATGTATTTACTAGAGATCAACCGTACAGTTCGAATTACAATATTAGACATGTAATCCTGTCTTTAACTGGGTTAAAGAACTAATGTCATTTAAAACACAGTTCATGATAAACCCAAATCACATTTCATTAATTATGGAATCTTCATGGAAAACAGATCAATAATTGATACCAATTTCCGTATCCGACTAATAATGTATATGGAATAACGACAAAGCCTTTTCAATTCCATATATATTAACAGTCTTCTTCCTCAGAAGCTCATTTCGATTTTTATCAAATCGAATTCTATTCAATTCCAATTTAATATATTAAATTGGAAAACTTTACTTTGTAAAATTCCCATTAAATGTTAACAAAACGATTTATAATTTCCAAATCACATTTCACTGTTAATCGGGTTAAAAAACAAATGTCGTTAAAAACACAGTTCATAATAAACCCAATTCACATTCCATTTTATTCCAATTAAATGTTAATTAACTCGAAACTCTAATAATTTTAATTAAAAGACTTATTCTTTTCACTTGGGGTTTAAGAACAGTGTTATTTAGGACACCGTTCATAACAAACCCAAAATCATATTCTTTTATTCAATTCCAATAAAATATAAATTAATTGGAAAAATTCACTAAATCTTAATTAAAGATTTATTGTATTCTCAACTGGGTTTAAGAACAGTGTTAATGAAGACACCATTCACAACAAACCTGTGACGATCCCAAAACCTTGTACGACGGTGTTAAGGATAATCATTGGAATATTACACATTAATCATCATTAGTAGAATAAAGATAATAGCATAAGCAGGAAATAGAATAATTTACATAAATATGACAGCGGAATCACAATATGTCACAACATCAGAGAGCACAGTGTAGGATACAACTTAGTGCATAAAAGTACATGATCAGTCTACATCGCCAGAAGTGGTACATATATATAAAGAGAACATAAAAGGAATATCTGTCTACATCGCCAAAGGCGGAATCATATACATATATATTAATGGCGGAAAATCAATAGTCAACACTGTGAAGTCAAGCCTCGCCATGAGCCAAAAGATGCACTCCTGCCGCAGTGCAAAGCCAAAATATGTCTAGCTACCTGATACTAGGCTGCCCGTGTGAAAATAAGGGCACACGAGTTTACAAGGTGAAACAAACTACGAGTCGTCATGGGACTGGTATGAGAAATCTACTTAATTAATTAAACAACAATAATAAGGCAAATCAAAGGACCACGCCACTTTCGCGTAACGGGTTTACTCCAAAGAATGCTAGTGCATGAAATAAAGTAAATTATCAAATCATCGCAATGCTTTTTATAAAAATGAAGCCATTATAAGACTCAGGTCCCATCACACAATGCAACGCAAGCCGGAGGTTAGAGTTTTAACCTTATAATGGTCAAGAAATACTTGATCCGTATAAAACAAAAGTGTTTGATATTATTACTAGTGCATGTATGTTTCAAAAGCAAATTCAATCATAAATATCACTCATAGACGGCATAAGTGACCCATACCACTATGTCGCCATACTAGTAATACAATCAAATTTGTGATTTCATATTGAAAATTGGATTCCATCATGAGTTGAGGAAAGGGGCAAGCTCCTCTCCATTCGAGACACTCTAGCAAATGTCTCAAGATCACACACAGCGATCCTTGGAATTAGCTGGGTCGGTCCTCTATTACTTTTGAGGATTGGCAATTCCTGAACACACGTTTCCCGGTCCTTACAGACCTATAATCAAGGCACCTCGCATTCCAACAACCACACAGGTGAAAGGTATATATAAATGTTAGGGCTGGTAAGTCACTGACATTGCCGCAGCTAGAAAGAAACGTCGTGTTCTCCCAGCGGTCCTTATCCCGTTTTTTGACTCATACAGAGGTGTAAGGCCCGCAAATCAACGCTATACACAAAGCTACGCCACATAGGCCATGCTTTGATCGCCCACTACAAAACTTTGGTTTTCAACAGAAGCCTTGATCATCTGCAACTTAGGCGTGGCACACAGGCAATTCACTCCATGCGACTGATTTTTATCGATATATAATCTCTGAGCTCGTACGTCTCAGAGAAGGGAGTTACGCAAGAGAATAAATTCTCTGCCGCAAAACAAATATATATTTAATGGAGATCAATCAGCTCAGAACAAAATCCAATGTCAGACACACAGTCCATTTACAAGTTCGTTCGGGGTTTGAACGATGCCGGAGGCACCATGTTCCTCGCATATCCGTACAATCAACAAATACGTCCTGACGGCTCCCACTTCAGCTCCTTCAAGGTAGCTACTCCAATCATGAGCATTAGTCGCGCCCATCCATCCAATGTGAAGATCGTCGGTCTTGAACCGTCTTCAACTCTTCGACTTCTAACCGCCGATCAATTATTTGAAATGAGAATTAACTCGGCCTTTTCAAATAATCCACGTATATTAAGATTTTCAAATCAATTCTTCACATGGTCAAATTGTTCAACATTCACATTTTAGTTCTTTAGTATAATTTTCATGTCAAACACATTCAACCATCAATATCAAGCAAACCAAGCAGAATCGGTTTATTTACATTCTATATCGTCTATAATATTTTATAACGATATATCGCCATTTTTATTTAATTAAAACTGGCCCTATTTAATTAAACGACATGCAGGTCGTGCCGAGGCACTGGCACTGTTTTTCCCTAAATTTGTTTTACACATATCTGAAAATCTAACCGTTGGATTTTAACAAAGTTTATATCATTGGAAAGATATTCCCAAAGCGAACCTGATGGCTCCGGTTTCATGAAAATCCGATGGTCAAATCTTTCGGTATAATCGTTTGAAGTTACTATTTCTAAACGCGAACTGCAGGGGTTGGATTCATTTTATTTAATTTATATTTAATTGTATATATATAAATGTATTTTATTCGACGATTTCAATATCGTTTTCACTTCAAATATTTCACTAATGCCTTTAAATTTCAAAAAATTTCGCCATAACCTCCTTTGTACGGGAAGGGGTTTGGAAATTTATTGGGCCGTATTAGGTACCCAATAAATCCTAATAAGCATGAACATATTTATAGTGATATATTCCGGTGTCCACAGGGGAGTGTGTATAGATCGTAACTCCAGAGAATAAATTCTCATTCCCTATAAATGGTTTTTGTGCCTTAATGACCAAAGAGACATGTTTATTGTCATCTCCAGACCCGTGTGGGGTTTTATTAATCTTGCAATTTACCGTTACAATTTATATAGTCCAGATCAGTCATCAGTTCAACCAGTAACATATAGTCATCGCCATACAAGCCTCTCGCTCGTATGTTAATTCTTCAACCTCGTCACACAAGCTCCAAATGCTTATGTGGTATATGATGAAGTATGCCTATCGTTAAGAAGTATGCCATGTAGTGTAGTTCAAAATTAATTGTTACTATCCTATGGCGACGTTTATTATTACAAACAGAACAACCAGCACTCCACATCCAATGGCGTTCACAGGAGTTAATATAATAATAAAATTGCGCATCCAACTCATTAAGGTTTACCTATTTGTCGGGCACACAAATAAGTTCTATACTCATCAGCTAATCCACTTTCCTATTCTACACATGTATATATATATATATATATATATATATATATATATGTGCAAAATGTAATAACCCGCAAAATCTGGGCCAGTTTGAAATTTTTATTTTGGCGATTATAGCGAATTTTGAATATTTAAAATAGATTATTTTAAATAATATCGTCGAGAAATTCATTTTGAATATATATAGAACGTATATATTATACGCGTCGTCGTTAGAATATAAATAATTATATATAATTATAAAAGGAATTGAAAATGGCGCGGTAGTTTGAAAATTCGATTTCTAATTTCAAATGAATATACAGAATTCAATATAAGTCAGAATTGAACGAAACAAGAAATATTTGAATCTGTATAACTATATCTTTGTAACGAAGTTAACAAACTGAGATTTCATCTTAGAAATGATAAGATATGTCCAGTTTAAAATTAGAAATAGTCGCTGTGGAATTTATATATATTTTTATATATATAAGGCCCTTAAAAATAGCAATTTTGCAAACGACCTCGGATTTCGACGAAACCACTTTTGTTGGGTCCGTGATGTAAAGTTATTGCTAAATTCCAAATTTTATAATTTTTCGAATCAATATGTGAACGTGGCAAAGGAAAACGCGTTTGACCAGTTTCAGTTGATTTTAATCGACTGGAAATTGGCCATTTTTCTAACGGTCTCAGAATTCGACGAAACTAGTTTTGTTAGGACCGTATCGTCAATACGAAGCTAGAAAATATTTTTCGGCCATTTTTAGAGTTAGTATGTGACCCCGGTAATTTGAAATGTACGTTTAAAATTCAATATAGTGATTTAAATGTAAATTCAAAGGAAACTGATTCAAACGATCAAATCAGCTTGCGCTACATATCCCATTGTGTTCGAAATGGGGGTATTTAGCTAGGGGCGACAGTCGTTGGGTCTCGTTAGGTGTTCGAATTAAAAGTCAACATTTAGGGTTGAAAATAAAATAAATAAAATAATTAATAAAAAAAAAACCCTCCTCTCCTTTAACCTCGTTCTGGCCCCCCCCCCCCCCGATTAATTTCATTCTTCAGGGAAAAAAAAGAAAAAAATAAAGAAAGAAAGAGGGCGGAGCCCCGCCCTTGGACGTCGCGCGCCACCGGAGGCCGAACGTGCCCCGGCGCCTCCACCTCCCGACCATCCTCTCCATCTTCCCCTAGCCCCGAATCCCTCCCCTCCGTCCATCTTCCGCTCCGATGCGAGACCCACGAACCGCGCCGCCTCAACCATCGACGCATACCCCCTCCCTCAGCTCGTCGCCCTCCCCTTCTCCTCCTCCGCCACCTCGAATCGCATACCCCCCCCGATAGGTCGCGCCGCCCTCAGGAACCCCCCCCCCTCTTCAATCGACGGACAGTCCCCCCCCCCCCTTCGAAGTTCAACAGTGGAAACCCCCTGTAAGTTTATTTTAATTATTTCTTTATTTTATTTATACTGTTTAATCCGAAAATGAAAAATAAAATAAAAGAAAACCTGATTTTTTTTAAGTATAAAGATATAATGTTGAAGAAGATAAAGAATTGTTTTATAACATAGAAAAGATGGAATTTTTACGAAGTAAAAATATGATTTTTATATTTTTAAAGTATTAAAAATATAATCTTTACTATATAGAAATATTAAAAATATGATTTTTATATTTTTAAAGTATTAAAAATATAATCTTTATGGGATAGAGAATATAAAAATATCATCTTTGTATATGTAGCGAGATAAAAATCTGATTTTTATTTTATATACGTCGAAATAAAGTGTTGATTTTTATAAAGGCGAAAACTTTATTTTTGAAAAGGGTGAAATTTTTATATGAAGAATAAGGTGATAAAAATATAATTTTTATCTATATAGTAGCGTTGTGAAAATATGCTTATTTTTATATATTGAATAACATAGTAAAATTTTGATTTTTATATAAAGTATAACGAAGTAAAAATTCGATTTTTAAATATATGAAGTGATTATAAAAATATGTTTTTTAAATTGAAAGTGAATAAATAAAAATATGATTTTTATATAATAGAAAAAAATATGATTTTTATCTATACAGTGTACGGGCAACGAAGACGACGAAGATGCGGTAGCGACGAAGGTTTCTGCAAATGAAGTGCCGTGGAGCTAGGATAGCTATAAGTGAGAACTTCTCACCTTTCAATTTCATTTCTATTTATATATATATACTAGGATGCAGACGGTGTTTAGTAGCACCCGACACCCGTCATCCACAGACCATGGATGGCTTGTTTGTTAAATTGTTTGGTTGTGTAGTAGATTAGATGATTTGATTTGGAATTGAATTGTTTGGTGATTTTGATTGATGTGTGAATGGCATGGGCCTTCACTAGTCCGGGGGTAAGGCTAGGCCTTGTCCCGTTTCTAGTATCGTGCCGTTATGCCGCCGAAATTTTCTAAAATATGTTAGAAAAATAAAAATATCATTTTATTGAATAAATGAATTGAATAGAAATTCATAGGTTGGAATAAAATGTTTTATCGTTAAAAATATAATTTTTAACGTGAATATGAATATAGTGAAAGTGAATAAAATAAAATATTCATTTATAAACCAGACGGTTTGTTTATGTACACCTATTTGAATGACATTGATTGGGACGATAAATTTCACACATCGCCCAACTGCACAAATAAAATATGCGTTTGATTGTTTGAAACCCCGCACGGGTGTTGGGATGAAATTTGGAGTTCACTCATCCTGATTGATTAAATATGTCGATCGATTGATTGACAGGCTGTTATAAGCGTTAGATATCTATATTTGATGCTTATACAGTGTAGTGCACTTTGGTTGATGGTTGATTATTTTTCCATGCTATTATATACATGTGTTGTATGAAAATCCATATAATTAACTTTATATTGTAATTGATTGGGCCTCATTCCAATTTGAAAAATAAAGAATATTATAAAATAAAAGTTCATGTGTTGACAGTACTCATTCATTGAGATTGGTCATGTGTTGAACGAAATATTTTAATAATAAAGTTTACATCTTTATCAATATAAAATAAAGGTTCATGTGTTGACAGTACTCATTCATTGAGATTGGTCATGTGTTGAACGAAATATTTTGATAATAACAACTATTTTGAAAAAGAAATATTTGAAATAGAATATTTGAAAATAGAGATTTATGAAGCCGTGTTGATAAGATTGACGCCATTTTGACGTGAACGATATTTATATCGATTTTAAACGATTTCGAAATGAATTGAATTGAAAACGAATTCGAAATCGAATTTAATTGAAAACGAATTCAAATTGAATTGAAATTTGAATTGAATAGAAATGAATTTTAAAACGAATTTATAAAGAAGAATTCAATTTTGATTTGAATTGAAAAGAAAGTTGAAATAGCTTTTGAAACGATTTTAAAACTATTTATATAATTCGTTTTAAATAGAAATTGACGGTATATATTATATATATTATATATATAATATAATGGCCTGAATAGAACGCGCCGCGCCGCGACAGTTCGCGAATTTCGACCATTTATTTCAAACGGATATTACGGGAGATCCGACCGTCGGATTCTCCTAAAACCGGAACCGTTGGGTTCGTATCGAAAAGAGCTTTCTAAAGAATATTAGAAATTAGAAATCTAACGGTTGGATTTGGAATTATGTCCAAATCAAATTCGAAAAAGGTCGCTGTAAGTGCAGTTCGATGGCCATTGATGGAAATCGACTGTACGGGCCTTGATAAAATTATTAAAAATAGTAATAATTTGTGTAAAATCATAAGAAATGATTTAGAAAGATTTGGGATGAAAAACTCCATATTTGAAAAGATAAAAATAGATTTTTATCGAAATGAACTGGTTTTGAACTAGAATTATAATTCTATTTATTTTTAAATAAATAAATTGAATTCGAAAAGGGTTTTAAAAATAACCAAAATTTCCAATGGTTGCATTGGAATGGATTTGAATCGAAATTGTCTTCGGAATATTTCGATGTTGGATTTCGTGATTATACAGATGTTGTTATGGAAATTTGGAAGATATAGATATATATATCGTTATTTCCAATACAACCTTTGTTGGCCGCAGAATTGGATATTGAATATAAGCCGGGATATTTTCTATTCAGAGCCTTGTATTGAATATCAAATGTGATTTGGGTTTGTCGTGAATGGTGTCTTCACTAACACTGTTCTTGGACCCAGTTGAGAAAAGATTAAATCTTTTTATTTAGATTTAATGAAGTGTACCAATTAAATAACATTTAATTGGAATTGAATCGATATTGATTTTTGGGTTTATCGTGGACAGTGTTTTAAACAACACTCGTTCTTTAACCCGATCATTAATGAAATGTGATTTTGGGTTGTCGTGAACGGTATCTTCAATAATACAGTTCTTAGACCTAAAGGAGTTAAGAAAATCAGAAACTAACTGGAGATTAGTTAAGTTGAATAGTGTCCGAGGTATTGATCTGATGTTGGTTTCGGCCTTCGGGATTAATACTTAGGGAATTGCTCACTTGCTAATTTACAATTAGGGACTGATTGAGATGCGATGTGATTTTGGGTTTATCGTGAACCGTGTTTTAAATGACACTGATTCTTTAACCCAGTCACAGATTAAAACTAAGTGGAGTTTTAATGAATCTTTAATTAGATTGAAATGATCGAGGATGGAGTATCACCAGTTTTGCTCCAGGCGATAGTTAAATCTTTAATTAGATTTGAACGTGAAATGGTAATTGAATTTACCGATAACACTGTGGTGTTAGATATGAAGTATTGCCAGTTTTACTTCATGGGATTAATAGGTTGGGATTGGGAAATTAAAACAAATGATTACTTCGGTAAGGTTCGCTAATCCCGACTAGTTTGAATTGATATTCAAAAGTAGATTAAAGCATAAATTTAAGAATTTATCTTTGATAAAAATTAATGGGAACCTTTCCCTATGAACGTGAAATTTAGAAACTAACTGTCGGTTAGCCAAGCAGAATGGTTTTCTGAATATTGATCTGATGTTGGTTTCGGCCTTCGGGGTTAATATTTGGGGAATTATTCTCTTGATTAATTTACGGTTAGTGACTAATGAATTGGAATGAGGCGTATGTTGTGTTTGTGTAACACGTACTTAGAATATACGCGAGTTATTCGGAAAGACCGGGTTTATCCCATTCTGAATAACTGATACGACGATAAGTCGAAGATGAAGACGATGGTCGAAGACCGGAAGTCTTCACGTCGTTTGGGTGAAAACTGATGATCTTGATTGGGCTGTACACCCAAGAAGATGGAAACAGTTGGTGATCGTCCAGACGTACTTGGAGATTGATGGATATGCGGGGTACTAGGTGCCTCCGGTTTCGTTCAGACCCAGAACGAACTTGTAAATGGACTGTGTGTCTGACATTGGATTTTAGTCCGTGTGATTGATCTCTATTAAATATATATCTGTTTGGCGGCGGAGAATTTATTCTCTTGCTTAACGCCCTTCTCTGAGACGTACGAGCTCAGGGGTTATATATTGATGGATATCAAACGCATGGAGTGAATTGCCTGTGTGGCATGCCTAAGTGGCAATTGATCGAGGCTTCTGTTGAAAAGCAAAGTCTTGTGGTGATGATCAAAGCAAGGCCTTTGTGGCGTAGCTTTGTGTAACGTTTACTTCGCGAGTTTCACACCCGGTATGAACCACAAACGGGAGAGGACATCAGGGAGGACTTGCGTTTCTTTCTAGCTAGAAGTGGCGTCAGTGGTTTTACACGCCCTGACGAGTTTGACTTATGTGGTTGTTGCTGTTGCGAGGCGCGTCGGATTGATCGGTCGTTCTCGAACCGATGGAGTCATTTAGTTGGCTCGTTTACGCCCCAAAGGGCGGGGAAACGTATTGTTCAGGCACTATAATCCACATCGGTGGACCGGCCCTGACGATCGAAGGGGCAGTTGCGGCTGTTCCGGTGGCTCGGGCTAGAGAGTCACGAATCGGTTGAGGACTATCTTTTGCCTCGGTTCATAGACGGAAATCCAATTTCCAAATACGTGACATTTGCGGTTTTTTTTGTAAACCTATATATGGCGACATGATATATGGTACCCATGCCGCCTATGATTGATACTTATGATTTGAAGTTGTTTTATATACTATGCACTTATAATAGTATCAAATGATTTGTTTTAACCGTATCAAGCATGTTTGGCTGTTATAAGGGAAAACCCTATCCTCGGCTGCGTTGCATTGTGTGATGGGACCTGGGTCTTATAACAGCTTCATTTTTCTTTATTTAGCATTGCGCTGTTTGTTTTATGCACTGGTATTCTTGGGAGGAAACCCGTTCCGTGTTATACGGTGTGGTCCCTTGATTTACCTAATGATTTAAAATAAAGATTAATAACTGTTTTAGTTCTCACACCAGTCACATGACAGACCTGGAGTTTATTGTTTTAACCTAAACTCTGGGTGCCCTTATTTTCGACACGGGCAGCTAGTAGTTTTGGTTTTGCAGATTTATATTCGCAGGATCCTGGTTTACAGCTGGAATGATATCCGGAAAGCTTTGTATCCGTATATCTCTTCTAGTTGTGTGTTGTATTATTTTCCGCTGCTATGTGTTTAAATGTAATTTAAATCTCTGATATTTCTGTGTAATATTCATTTATACTCTGTATATTCTTGTAATCCGATGCATTGTTGTAATATACAATGAAATGTTCTTCTGTATGCGTTCTGTTGTGGCTTGTTCTCGAACTATCCGACACTTTCCTTTACGGGGAAGTTACGGGTTTTTACAGTTGGTATCAGAGCTTTGGTTTACAAAGCAGAGAACAAGGCACATTAGAACCATACGAAAGAATTCATCAGATATTGGGTTAGTAATATCCAATTAGAATGACTCGTTAGAGATGGGATCAGTAGTATCCTAGAACGAGTGTGAAGAGTATATTTTTGAAAGTGAAAACAAATTTTTGTTTTGAAAATTTAAATCAATTATTCGTATTTGATTATCTATTTATATTGGTGTGGACAATCCAGTATATATAGATTTTGCGTATACGTCTGATCCGCGTGTATTCGAAGTTTTAATATACTGGATAGATATAGAATCATACTCTAGTGGCCCGAAGATGATTCTGATGACTGACTAGTCGTCATTAGTATTCATGTTCGAGTAACGAAGGTGTGATATCTATATATTTCCATTAGACTGGTGTGAGAACCAAAACTTATATATATAGCTAGAACACATTGTTGTGATTTGGTATCAAAAACCTGATTTTTGTATATGTATCAAAATTATGAATTTGAAACTCTAATTCACTAATTGATTGATGTTTGTGTTGTTTGTTTATTTGTTTGCTAATTTTTAGCCATTTAGCCTAACTGAATCACATATTGAATTATATTGAAAATTGGTCGCATTTGCTTGCATATACATATGCTTATATTGAACAGGTCATAGCAAGGAGGCTAGAGCAGAGAATAAAATTTGTTTGCCCGACAAATAGGTACATGTTTACTACATAATTTACTGTTTTGTTTGGGTGATGATGATTTTATGAGCCTATCGGCTAGCCGCTTGGCTTTTTCTTTTTCTTTTTCTTTTTGAGATCTGAAGGACCGGGGAAGCTATTTGAAATTCCCCGATGCTCCCGGTGCAGGGGAGGTTATGGCGAAATTTTTCAAAAATTTAGGGTGTTAGCCAAATTTTTGAAATTTTGAAAATTCTCAGAAACTAAAGAGTTAGAGAATGGAAGCCAGATCGAGCGTAGAGTTGAGTAATCAAACCACTTTCGACTTTGTTCCTTTTCGGGGACGAAAAGTTTTAAGTTGGGGGAGATTGTAATAACCCGCAAAATCTGGGCCAGTTTGAAATTTTTATTTTGGCGATTATAGCGAATTTTGAATATTTAAAATAGATTATTTTAAATAATATCGTCGAGAAATTCATTTTGAATATATATAGAACGTATATATTATACGCGTCGTCGTTAGAATATAAATAATTATATATAATTATAAAAGGAATTGAAAATGGCGCGGTAGTTTGAAAATTCGATTTCTAATTTCAAATGAATATACAGAATTCAATATAAGTCAGAATTGAACGAAACAAGAAATATTTGAATCTGTATAACTATATCTTTGTAACGAAGTTAACAAACTGAGATTTCATCTTAGAAATGATAAGATATGTCCAGTTTAAAATTAGAAATAGTCGCTGTGGAATTTATATATATTTTTATATATATAAGGCCCTTAAAAATAGCAATTTTGCAAACGACCTCGGATTTCGACGAAACCACTTTTGTTGGGTCCGTGATGTAAAGTTATTGCTAGATTCTAAATTTTATAATTTTTCGAATCAATATGTGAACGTGGCAAAGGAAAACGCATTTGACCAGTTTCAGTTGATTTTAATCGACTGGAAATTGGCCATTTTTCTAACGGTCTCAGAATTCGACGAAACTAGTTTTGTTAGGACCGTATCGTCAATACGAAGCTAGAAAATATTTTTCGGCCATTTTTAGAGTTAGTATGTGACCCCGGTAATTTGAAATGTACGTTTAAAATTCAATATAGTGATTTAAATGTAAATTCAAAGGAAACTGATTCAAACGATCAAATCAGCTTGCGATACATATCCCATTGTGTTCGAAATGGGGGTATTTAGCTAGGGGCGACAGTCGTTGGGTCTCGTTAGGTGTTCGAATTAAAAGTCAACATTTAGGGTTGAAAATAAAATAAATAAAATAATTAATAAAAAAAAACCCTCCTCTCCTTTAACCTCGTTCTGCCCCCCCCCCCCCCGATTAATTTCATTCTTCAGGGAAAAAAAAAATTAAATAAAGAAAGAAAGAGGGCGGAGCCCCGCCCTTGGACGTCGCGCGCCACCGGAGGCCGAACGTGCCCCGGCACCTCCCGACCATCCTCTCCATCTTCCCCTAGCCCCGAATCCCTCCCCTCCGTCCATCTTCAGCTCCGACGCGAGACCCACGAACCGCGCCGCCTCAACCATCGACGCAGACCCCCTCCCTCAGCTCGCCGCCCTCCCCTTCTCCTCCTCCGCCACCTCGAAGCGCACACACCCCCCGATAGGTCGCGCCGCCCTCAGGAACCCCCCCCTCTTCAATCGACGGACAGTCCCCCCCCCCTTCGAAGTTCAACAGTGGAAACCCCCTGTAAGTTTATTTTAATTATTTCTTTATTTTATTTATACTGTTTAGTCCGAAAATGAAAAATAAAATAAAAGAAAACCTGATTTTTTTTAAGTATAAAGATATAATGTTGAAGAAGATAAAGAATTGTTTTATAACATAGAAAAGATGGAATTTTTACGAAGTAAAAATATGATTTTTATATTTTTAAAGTATTAAAAATATAATCTTTACTATATAGAAATATTAAAAATATGATTTTTATATTTTTAAAGTATTAAAAATATAATCTTTATGGGATAGAGAATATAAAAATATCATCTTTGTATATGTAGCGAGATAAAAATCTGATTTTTATTTTATATACGTCGAAATAAAGTGTTGATTTTTATAAAGGCGAAAACTTTATTTTTGAAAAGGGTGAAATTTTTATATGAAGAATAAGGTGATAAAAATATAATTTTTATCTATATAGTAGCGTTGTGAAAATATGCTTATTTTTATATATTGAATAACATAGTAAAATTTTGATTTTTATATAAAGTATAACGAAGTAAAAAATTCGATTTTTAAATATATGAAGTGATTATAAAAATATGTTTTTTAAATTGAAAGTGAATAAATAAAAATATGATTTTTATATAATAGAAAAAAAATATGATTTTTATCTATACAGTGTACGGGCAACGAAGACGACGAAGATGCGGTAGCGACGAAGATTTCTGCAAATGAAGTGCCGTGGAGCTAGGATAGCTATAAGTGAGAACTTCTCACCTTTCAATTTCATTTCTATTTATATATATATACTAGGATGCAGACGGTGTTTAGTAGCACCCGACACCCGTCATCCACAGACCATGGATGGCTTGTTTGTTAAATTGTTTGGTTGTGTAGTAGATTAGATGATTTGATTTGGAATTGAATTGTTTGGTGATTTTGATTGATGTGCAAATGGCGTGGGCCTTCACTAGTCCGGGGGTAAGGCTAGGCCTTGTCCCGTTTCTAGTATCGTGCCGTTATGCCGCCGAAATTTTCTAAAATATGTTAGAAAAATAAAAATATCATTTTATTGAATAAATGAATTGAATAGAAATTCATAGGTTGGAATAAAATGTTTTATCGTTAAAAATATAATTTTTAACGTGAATATGAATATAGTGAAAGTGAATAAAATAAAATATTCATTTATAAACCAGACGGTTTGTTTATGTACACCTATTTGAATGACATTGATTGGGACGATAAATTTCACACATCGCCCAACTGCACAAATAAAATATGCATTTGATTGTTTGAAACCCCACACGGGTGTTGGGATGAAATTTGGAGTTCACTCATCCTGATTGATTAAATATGTCGATCGATTGATTGACAGGCTGTTATAAGCGTTAGATATCTATATTTGATGCTTATACAGTGTAGTGCACTTTGGTTGATGGTTGATTATTTTTCCATGCTATTATATACATGTGTTGTATGAAAATCCATATAATTAACTTTATATGGTAATTGATTTGGCCTCATTCCAATTTGAAAAATAAAGAATATTATAAAATAAAAGTTCATGTGTTGACAGTACTCATTCATTGAGATTGGTCATGTGTTGAACAAAATATTTTAATAATAAAGTTTACATCTTTATCAATATAAAATAAAGGTTCATGTGTTGACAGTACTCATTCATTGAGATTGGTCATGTGTTGAACGAAATATTTTGATAATAACAACTATTTTGAAAAAGAAATATTTGAAATAGAATATTTGAAAATAGAGATTTATGAAGCCGTGTTGATAAGATTGACGCCATTTTGACGTGAACGATATTTATATCGATTTTAAACGATTTCGAAATGAATTGAATTGAAAACGAATTCGAAATCGAATTTAATTGAAAACGAATTCAAATTGAATTGAAATTTGAATTGAATAGAAATGAATTTTAAAACGAATTTATAAAGAAGAATTCAATTTTGATTTGAATTGAAAAGAAAGTTGAAATAGCTTTTGAAACGATTTTAAAACTATTTATATAATTCGTTTTAAATAGAAATCGACGGTATATATTATATATATTATATATATAATATAATGGCCTAAATAGAACGCGCCGCGCCGCGACAGTTCGCGAATTTCGACCATTTATTTCAAACGGATATTACGGGAGATCCGACCGTCGGATTCTCCTAAAACCGGAACCGTTGGGTTCGTATCGAAAAGAGCTTTCTAAAGAATATTAGAAATTAGAAATCTAATGGTTGGATTTGGAATTATGTCCAAATCAAATTCGAAAAAGGTCGCTGTAAGTGCAGTTCGATGGCCATTGATGGAAATCGACTGTACGGGCCTTGATAAAATTATTAAAAATAGTAATAATTTGTGTATAATCATAAGAAATGATTTAGAAAGATTTAGGATGAAAAACTCCATATTTGAAAAGATAAAAATAGATTTTTATCGAAATGAACTGGTTTTGAACTAGAATTATAATTCTATTTATTTTTAAATAAATAAATTGAATTCGAAAAGGGTTTTAAAAATAACCAAAATTTCCAATGGTTGCATTGGAATGGATTTGAATCGAAATTGTCTTCGGAATATTTCGATGTTGGATTTCGTGATTATACAGATGTTGTTATGGAAATTTGGAAGATATAGATATATATATCGTTATTTCCAATACAACCTTTGTTGGCCGCAGAATTGGATATTGAATATAAGCCGGGATATTTTCTATTCAGAGCCTTGTATTGAATATCAAATGTGATTTGGGTTTGTCGTGAATGGTGTCTTCACTAACACTGTTCTTGGACCCAGTTGAGAAAAGATTAAATCTTTTTATTTAGATTTAATGAAGTGTACAAATTAAATAACATTTAATTGGAATTGAATCGATATTGATTTTTGGGTTTATCGTGGACAGTGTTTTAAACAACACTCGTTCTTTAACCCGATCATTAATGAAATGTGATTTTGGGTTGTCGTGAACGGTATCTTCAATAATACAGTTCTTAGACCTAAAGGAGTTAAGAAAATCAGAAACTAACTGGAGATTAGTTAAGTTGAATAGTGTCCGAGGTATTGATCTGATGTTGGTTTCGGCCTTCGGGATTAATACTTAGGGAATTGCTCACTTGCTAATTTACAATTAGGGACTGATTGAGATGCGCTGTGATTTTGGGTTTATCGTGAACCGTGTTTTAAATGACACTGATTCTTTAACCCAGTCACAGATTAAAACTAAGTGGAGTTTTAATGAATCTTTAATTAGATTGAAATGATCGAGGATGGAGTATCACCAGTTTTGCTCCAGGCGATAGTTAAATCTTTAATTAGATTTGAACGTGAAATGGTAATTGAATTTACCGATAACACTGTGGTGTTAGATATGAAGTATTGCCAGTTTTACTTCATGGGATTAATAGGTTGGGATTGGGAAATTAAAACAAATGATTACTTCGGTAAGGTTCGCTAATCCCGACTAGTTTGAATTGATATTCAAAAGTAGATTAAAGCATAAATTTAAGAATTTATCTTTGATAAAAATTAATGGGAACCTTTCCCTATGAACGTGAAATTTAGAAACTAACTGTCGGTTAGCCAAGCAGAATGGTTTTCTGAATATTGATCTGATGTTGGTTTCGGCCTTCGGGGTTAATATTTGGGGAATTATTCTCTTGATTAATTTACGGTTAGTGACTAATGAATTGGAATGAGGCGTATGTTGTGTTTGTGTAACACGTACTTAGAATATACGCGAGTTATTCGGAAAGACCGGGTTTATCCCATTCTGAATAACTGATACGACGATAAGTCGAAGATGAAGACGATGGTCGAAGACCGGAAGTCTTCACGTCGTTTGGGTGATAACTGATGATCTTGATTGGGCTGTACACCCAAGAAGATGGAAACAGTTGGTGATCGTCCAGACGTACTTGGAGATTGATGGATATGCGGGGTACTAGGTGCCTCCGGTTTCGTTCAGACCCAGAACGAACTTGTAAATGGACTGTGTGTCTGACATTGGATTTTAGTCCGTGTGATTGATCTCTATTAAATATATATCTGTTTGGCGGCGGAGAATTTATTCTCTTGCTTAACGCCCTTCTCTGAGACGTACGAGCTCAGGGGTTATATATTGATGGATATCAAACGCATGGAGTGAATTGCCTGTGTGGCATGCCTAAGTGGCAATTGATCGAGGCTTCTGTTGAAAAGCAAAGTCTTGTGGTGATGATCAAAGAAAGGCCTTTGTGGCGTAGCTTTGTGTAACGTTTACTTCGCGAGTTTCACACCCGGTATGAACCACAAACGGGAGAGGACATCAGGGAGGACTTGCGTTTCTTTCTAGCTAGAAGTGGCGTCAGTGGTTTTACACGCCCTGACGAGTTTGACTTATGTGGTTGTTGCTGTTGCGAGGCGCCTCGGATTGATCGGTCGTTCTCGAACCGATGGAGTCATTTAGTTGGCTCGTTTACGCCCCAAAGGGCGGGGAAACGTATTGTTCAGGCACTATAATCCACATCGGTGGACCGGCCCTGACGATCGAAGGGGCAGTTGCGGCTGTTCCGGTGGCTCGGGCTAGAGAGTCACGAATCGGTTGAGGACTATCTTTTGCCTCGGTTCATAGACGGAAATCCAATTTCCAAATACGTGACATTTGCGGTTTTATTTGTAAACCTATATATGGCGACATGATATATGGTACCCATGCCGCCTATGATTGATACTTATGATTTGAAGTTGTTTTATACACTATGCACTTATAATAGTATCAAATGATTTGTTTTAACCGTATCAAGCATGTTTGGCTGTTATAAGGGAAAACCCTATCCTCGGCTGCGTTGCATTGTGTGATGGGACCTGGGTCTTATAACAGCTTCATTTTTCTTTATTTAGCATTGCGCTGTTTGTTTTATGCACTTGTATTCTTGGGAGGAAACCCGTTCCGTGTTATACGGCGTGGTCCCTTGATTTACCTAATGATTTAAAATAAAGATTAATAACTGTTTTAGTTCTCACACCAGTCACATGACTGACCTGGAGTTTATTGTTTTAACCTAAACTCTGGGTGCCCTTATTTTCGACACGGGCAGCTAGTAGTTTTGGTTTTGCAGATTTATATTCACAGGATCCTGGTTTACAGCTGGAATGATATCCGGAAAGCTTTGTATCCGTATATCTCTTCTAGTTGTGTGTTGTATTATTTTCCGCTGCTATGTATTTAAATGTAATTTAAATCTCTGATATTTCTGTGTAATATTCATTTATACTCTGTATATTCTTGTAATCCGATGCATTGTTGTAATATACAATGAAATGTTCTTCTGTATGCGTTCTGTTGTGGCTTGTTCTCGAACTATCCGACACTTTCCTTTACGGGGAAGTTACGGGTTTTTACATAAAACTAAGCTAAAAATAATATTTCTAGTGAATAAGGGTTTATTTCCACCTATGGTTATTTTTAACACTTCCTACTCATGTTAAAAATAATATTTTCAAACCACATATTTATTTGAACAATTGGTTAATTTTAACACTTCACGTTTCGCATAAAAATGATACTTTTAGCGAACAAAAATATATATCAACACATGACTATTTTATTTAGTTCGCCTACATGTTAAAAATAATATTCATAGCAAATAAATATTTGTTTCAACACGGGTATATTTTTAGCGAGTCGTTACATGATAAAGATGAAAATTTTATCATCAAAAATATTTATTCAACACATGAACATTTTTAGCACTTCATATTCACAATAAAAACGTAGATTTTATTGTTCAATCTATATATCCAACACATGAATATTATCCACTTCACAATTACGATAAAAATATGATTTTTTTTCATCTAATCCTTTATTCAACACATGAATATTTTCTATAGTTTATATATCTAATAAAAATGTATTTTTAATGTTAAAACAATTTATTTAAAACACGAATAGTTTATATAGTTTAGATATGTGATAAAATGTTGTTTTTATTTTTCAAAGAATTTTATTCATCACATGAATTTCTATTCAACACATGAATATGGTTTCAACACATGAATTTCTATTCAACACATGAATATGGTTTCAACACATGAATTTCTATTCAACACATGAATATAGTTTCAACACATGAATTTCTATTCAACACATGAATATAGTTTCAACACATGAATATAGTTTCAACACATGAAAATAATTCTAACATATGAATATTATTGAAAATTTCGGTAGCATAAGGGCAGGGTATTTAAAACAGGCACCGTCCTGAGTACGGCTCCTCGCTCTACCTTAAAACCACGCGGTTTTTGACAATGGGGATTTCATACATCTAATTCGCATGCAGGCGAGTATGTTTTTCTTTTCCACAATTTATTCTAATTTTGTTCTAATCACAATCGGGTATTTTTCAACCACAATGGTATTTTTCAACCACAATCCAAACAATATCAACCACAAATAATCCTATCAACCATTCGCATTATTCACCAAATTTTTCACGCCAATTTACAATCAATAAATATCGTCCATGGTTTGTGGACGAGGGGAGTATATATATATTCGTATATAAATATATTTTATTTCCATTCCAACACACATATGATTTATACAATGCATGTATAATTCATACATCGCTCATATAACTTATAGAACGCATGTACATGAGGTATACAACATGTATATAATTTATATTTCGCTTATATAATTTATACAACACATTTCCATTCACATTTCAGTTTAGATATCTCACATTGGTTGTTGCTTTGCTAAAAATGTAGCGTGCTCAGAAAAATCCACGGACACATCTAGAATGTAGAGAGCGTCGACACGGTCTCGATGTTTACTGTTTCATCGAATTTCGTTAAAACACAATAAAGATACAATTTTTCAAAGTTTGCAACACTTAAAAGTGTTATTTTCAGCATAAAATGGCCAAAGCCATACCTTTCACGAACCTTCGAAACTAGGTTTCGATTTTTCAGAAAATCCGTGCAACGATGTTAAGATCCAGTCGCATCACATCAAAGAGCGTTGAGAGGTGCTCCGATTGGTGGTAGGCGCGGCGAGCTCGGTGGTCAGAGTAGAGGGCGGCGGCGGCTTGAAGGCTAAAACTTTGGGGATCTCGTTCTCCTCGATGGCGCAGCGATAGGGGGCCTAACAGGTATTGATTTGAATGAGGATGATGAGAGCTTCAAAAAATTCCAAAGGGCGGGGGTGTAACTCTTCCTGGTTTGGTCGAAAAATGGTCGGGAACGGGGGTGAACTGTGCGTCGTCGATGAGAGAGAGAGAGAGGCGGGTTATTGAGGGATGTTTATTTTTTTAATTTTATGAAGGAAAATTCTGATTGGCCGGAATATATATATTTCAAAAATTAGGGTTTTCATAAACAAACACCAATTCAAGCCCAACGACTGTCGCCCCTAGCTAAATACCCCCATCCTGAACACAATGGGATATGTTTCGTAGGCCAATTTGACAGTTACAGTCAGTTATTCTTCAAATTAAAATGTAAATATTTAATATTCGATTTGAACGTACATTTCAATTTGCCAGGGCCACAAACTGATTCGAAAAATTCCAGAAAAATAAATCTAGCTGTGTTTTGAGTCTACGGTCCCAACAAAACTAGTTTCGTCAAATTCTAAGACCGTTTGAAAAATGGCCATTTTCTGGTCGATCCAATTTAAAAGAAATCAACCAAACACATTTCCTTTTGCCACGCCTACATATTAGCTTCAAAAATTATGAAATTTGAAACCTAGCAATAATTTGACATCCCGGATTCAACAAAAGTGGTTTCGTCGAATTCCGAGGTCGTTTGCAAAATGTCTATTTTCAAGGGCTATATATTCTATATAGCGACCTTTCTGAAAATTCATTTGTCCATAACTTTTGATTCCCGCTATGAAACTTTGATTTTTTAGGTTCATTAGAAAGATATTCATAAACAGATTTAAATATTTTTGGTTTCACCAAAATCCGTTTTATTTTACACCCGGTACAGTCAGTCAAAGTTTGAATTCAAATTTTCAAACTGCCGCACCATTTCTAACTCTTTATTTTATTGAAATATTCTATTTCAATTGCACAAATTTCTTTAAAATAACCAGTTTAAATTTTTTAAATTGGCTCGTATTTTCCGGGTTGTTACAATCTCCCCCACTTAAAACTTTTTGTCCCCGAAAAGGAAACAACAGTACAGTAGGAAACAAAAATGGAAATGCAAAGTATTGTAAAGGTACCTTGCACCGGAGTTAGTCAGAGATGGCCAATCTGCACTTGGGTAAGCTTGATTAATGCTTTCCTCGGTCTCCCAAGTACAGTCTCTAGGATCACTACTCCACTGCACTTTAACTAAATGAACCTTCTTACTCCTTCGCTCTTTAGTTTCTTTGCCAACAATTTTTAATGGCTCTCTTCTGACTGCTAATTCTGGAGTAATTTACAAGTCCTGTTGAGCTGCTTCTTCTACAACAAGATCTGGATCATGCACATGTCTTCTAAGTTGAGATACATGAAACACATTATGCACTCCAGGCAACCAATCAGGTAATTGAACACTATAAGCAAGAGTTCCAATTCGTTCAAGTATAGGAAAGGGACCAATAAATCTGGGTGCCAACTTCCCAGTTTTACCAAATCTGATTACTCCTCTCATCGGAGAAACTTTCAAACAAACATAATCACCCACAGCGAATGCAAAATCTCTTCATCTAGAATCCGCATAACTTTTCTGTCGGCTTTGCTTGGTTTTCAATCGTTTCTTAATGAAATCGATTTTGTTTGATGCTTTTCGAATATCGGGTCCCAACACAAGTTTGTTGCCAGCTTCTACCCAACATGTGGGAGATCTGCATGGTCTACTGTATAATGCTTCAAATGGCGACATTTTCAAACTTGCTTGTTAGCTGTTGTTATATGAGAATTCTGCCAAATGTAAGTGATCTTCCCACGACCCGCCAAAATCAATAATACAAGGCTGCCGTAAATCTTCTAGAATTCTGTTCACCCTCTCAGTTTGGCTATCTGTCTGAGGGTGATAAGCGGTGCTCAGAATCAGTTTTGTCCCCAATTCTGTTTGGAATGCCTCCCAGAATTTGCTAGCAAATATTGGGTCTCTATCACTGACTATGCTGATGGGAACTCCATGCAGCTTAACAATTTCTTTGAAATAAATCTGTGTTAGACTTTGGGCGGTTCTATTGGATATGACAGGTATGAAATGGGCGGTCTTCATGAAGCGATCTACGATCACCCAAATACTGTCATTACCTTTTTTGTTTCGGGGCAAACCATCTATGAAATCCACGGAAATTTGTTCCCATTTCCAACCTGGGACTTCCAACGGTTGCAACAATCCAGCCAGCTTTTGTTGATCGCTTTTGACTAGTTGGCAAGTAAGGCACCTACTAACATATAAAGAAATGTCCCTCTTCATCGCCTTCCACTAGAAAGTGCGCTTGATATCGTTGTACATTTTACTCACTCCAGGATGAATGCAAAGTTTGGACTTATGGCATTCATCAAGAACCTCTCTTTTGAGCTCAGGGATGTCGGGAACACAAATTCTTCCATTTAGTCTCAGAACTTCCTCACTATCCACTTGGAAATTGGAGTCTTCGCCTTTTTGAATTCTTTTGATCATCTCTTTAACAAAATTGTCGTTTTTCTGTAGAACAGAGACCTTGTCGTTCAATGAAGATGTAACGATAAAACTGGCGATGATTTCATTCTTTGTACTGAGCGCATCAGCTACAACGTTAGCCTTTCCCGGCGTATACAGGATATCTAGATCATATGCTGCGAGAAATTCTAGCCAACGCTGTTGTCTCAAGTTCAGATCTTTCAAGGTTAACAAATACTTCAATGATTGATGATCTGTAAACAGTTCAAATTTCTTACCCAATAAGTAATGCCTCCAGATTTTCAAAGCAAACACGATGGCTAGCAACTCAAGATCATGAGTTACATAATTCTTCTCATGCGGCTTCAGCTGGCGGTTTGCATAAGTGACTACATGGCCTCTTTGCATTAATACTGCACCAAGACCTCTAATAGAAGCAACCGTCCATCCCGTCAAATCCTGATTGCCATCGATAATGGTTAATAGTGGAGCGGATGTCAATTTTGATTTCAATTCCTGGAAAGCTTCCTCACAGTCGGAAGTGCACTTAAATTTTTTGTGCTTCTTTGTAAGCTTTGTTAATGGACGGGATATCTTCGAAAAATCCTTAACGAATTTTCGATAATAACTAGCAACCCCATAAAACTTCGGACCTCTGTGGGTGTAGTGGGTTGCTTCCAGTCTTGAATTGCGGTAATTTTGCTTGGATCTACATAAATTCCTTCCTTTGACACGACATGGCTAAGGAACTTCACCTCATCCTACCAGAAGATACATTTAGAGAATTTGGCTTTGAGACGTTCTTTCTCAGAATCCCCAATACTTGTTCTAAATGTTTTTCATGCTCGGCTTTTGATTTGGAGTAGATTAAAATATCATCGATGAATACTAGGACAAATTTATTCAGAACTTCTCTGAACACTCTATTCATTAGATCAACGAAGTATGCTGGAGCGTTGCATAAGCCGAATGGCATTACTAACCATTCATAAAATATGTCTGGACCTATGAAAGCTGTCAAAGGAACACACTCTTCGGTAATTCTCATATGATGGAAACCTGTAGCTAGGTCCATTCTGGAAAATACTCTCACCCCATTTAATTAGTCTAATAGATCATCGATGCGGGGTAACGGGTATTTGTTTTTGAGCGTCTATTTGTTGAGGTCTCGGTAATCAACACACAATCGGAGAGTATCGTCTGACTAAGGGAAGAACACTACACCTGCACCCCAACTAGAAAAGCTAGGTATGATCAATCCCTTCCATAGTAGTTGACGAGTTTGATCGCCTAATTCTTCTTTTTCTTTTGGAGTCATTCTTCGAGTTGGATGTACCACTGGTCTGGCATTTGGAATTAGATCGATTTTGAATTCAATTTCTCTTTGCGGAGGTAAGTTTTCGACTTCTTCAAACACATCCGTATAGTTTTTAACAACAGGAATCCTTTCTAAGGAAGTGGGGATAACTTCTAGCGCAGACCAAGATTCCTTTCTATCTGGAGTTGAACCATGGCATGGTACGGTAATATATCCAAGTTTCATTTTAATTTTTACTATTCTTTCCGCACAATTTACTTCGGCCTCGTATTTCGTTAACCAATCTAGCCCGAGAATGATATCGAACTCAGGATAATCCATAACGACTAGATCAAAAGGAAACCGGTATCGAGAAAAAGAAGCAGGTACTTTACAATATGAACTGAGAATAATAGAACCCCCTATTGGATTATGAACCCTAACCGATTCTTTAAGCTTTCTTTGTTTTAACTTTAACTTGTTAACAATGCTACTTGCAATAAAACTACGTGATGCACCAGTGTCGAATAGTACAGAAACAGGAATATTTTTAATTGTAAGGGTACCTCCCAAAACATCGGGTTTACCTGATCCATCAGTAATAGCTGGCGGGTTCGCCCCGTCATACACATGAGCAACTTCTGCCTTCTTAAGCAATGGACAATCTTTGACGAGATGTCCTGTTCGGCGGCAGTTGAAGCATGAACGAGAATTCTGAGAGTTCTGGCTTGAGCCTTGTGAGTTGTTCCTCTGCCGTTTTGGAGTTGTGCACACATTAGAGTAGTACCCCATCTTTCCACAATTAAAGCATCTTCCCTTTGGCAGCTTGCTAGTTTGATGATTTGTGGATGCCGTGTTGCTGGACTCAGCCTGGTTCGCAGAGGGCTTGCGTTTGTTCCCCACTTGACTCTTGGCGCGGTCCAGATCAAGGTTACTTTGGTCCAAGTCTTCATAATTACAGGCCATTTCCACTAAGTCTGAAAATGCTAGTTTGATGTGGCTCATGGCCCTATCTTGACACTTACGCTTTGGCCCGTTTATGAACCTTTTGTTCTTGGATTTGGCAGTCGTGATAAGCTCTGGGGCGTAGCGAGATAACTGTGTAAACTTATTGAGGTAGTCCTGCACGGAGAGGTCTCCTTGTTGGAGATTTGCAAATTCATCATGCATGCCCTCAATTGCTTGTTCTGGGATGAACTTCTCCTTGAACATATCCTTGAACTCATCCCATATTCTCCCAGAATTTCTGTTCTCAGCGGTGATGGCTTCCCACCATAATTCTGCTTCACCCTGCAAAATCCAGGCGCTCATAAATGCCTTGTCCTGATCTACGAGTCTCAGGCATCCCAAGATCTTTTCGCACGTTTTCAACCATGCTAAGGCCTCAATCACTGTGCCTATTACTGAGAAGGTTTTTCCCCCAAGATTCGTATATCTTTTGGCCACTCGGTCTAGCTCGAATGGCTGAGCGGCTGGTGGTTGTATTAATGGTCCTTCTGCAGCAGGGACATCTCCTCGTCCTATGCCTCGGCCTCCTCAGCCTACTCTAGCTGCTGCTGCTCTGTTAGCCATTTATCTAGTTCTGTATGAGCAAGAAAAGAGTCATTCCTCAGAAACGACAATTTTATTATATGGTACTGCAGAAGAACTTAAGGAAAGACAACGATGTACTGATCATATTATTTTTGCTATACTGCTTAGCTCATTCTAGGACATTACTAGTCCTATCTCTAATGAGCTACTCGTCTTAGAATACTACAGATTCTATTCTAATGAGGTGTTTAAGGTTAACCAAAGCTCTAATACCACCTGTGACGATCCCAAAACCCCATACGACGGTGTTAAGGATAATCATTGGAATATAACACATTAATCATCATTAGCGGAATACAGATAATAACATAAGCAGGAAATAGAATAATTTACATAAAGATGACAGCGAAATCATAATATGTCACAACATCAGAGAGCACAGTGTAGGATACAACATAGTGCATAAAAGTACATGATCAGAAGCGGTACATGTACATAGAGAGTACATAAAAGGAATATCAGTCTACATCGCCGGAGGCGGAATCATATACATATATAATACTGGCGGAAAATCAATAGTCAACAATGTGAAGTCAAGCCTTGCCATGAGCCAAAAGATGCACTCC
Organism: Allium sativum; assembly: GCA_030737875.1. NCBI lineage: Eukaryota > Viridiplantae > Streptophyta > Magnoliopsida > Asparagales > Amaryllidaceae > Allium > Allium sativum. The sequence goes on from CM060922.1 coordinate 715,425,439, forward strand.
TGCTGCAGTGTAAAGCCAAAATATGTCCAGCTACCTGATACTAGGCTGCCCGTATGAAAATAAAGGCACCCGAGTTTGCAAGGTGAAACAAACTACGAGTCAGTCATGGGACTGGTATGAGAAATCTACTTAACTAATTAAACAACAATAATAAGGCAAATCTAAGGACCACGCCACTTTCGCGGAATGGTTTACTCCAAAGATTGCTAGTGCATGAAATAAAGTGAATTATCAAATCATCGCAATGCTTTTTATAAAAATGAAGCCATTATAAGACTCAGGTCCCATCACACAATGCAACTCAAGCCGAAGGTTAGAGTTTTACCTTATAATAGCCAAGAAATGCTTGATACGTATAAAACAAAAGTGTTTAATATTATTACAAGTGCATATATGTTTCAAAAGCAAATTCAATCATAAATATTAATCATAGACGGCATAAGTGACCCATACCACTATGTCGCCATACTAGTAATACAATCAAATCCATGATTTCGTATTGGAAATTGGATTCCATCATGAGTCGAGGCAAGGGGCAAGCTCCTCTCCGTTCGAGACACTCTAGCAAATGTCTCAGGGTCACACACAGTGATCCTTGGAATCGGTTGGGTCGGTCCTCTATTACTTTTGAGGATTGGCAATTCCTGAACACACGTTTCCCGCTCCTTATAGACCTATATTCAAGGAACCTCGCATTCCAACAACCACACAGGTGAAAGGTATATATAAATGTCAGGGCTGGTAAGTCACTGACACCGCCGTAGCTAGAAAGAAACGTCGTGTTCTCCCAGCGGTCCTTATCCTGTTTTTGACTCATACCGAGGTGTGAGGCCTACAAATCAATGATATACACAAAGCTACGCCACATAGGCCATGCTTTGATCGCCCACCACAAGACTTTGCTTTTCAACAGAAGCCTTGATCATCTGCCACTTAGGCGTGCCACGCAGGCAATTCACTCCATGCGACTGATTTCTATCGATATATAATCTCTGAGTTTGTACGTCTCAGAGAAGGGCGTTAAGCAAGAGAATAAATTCTCCGCCGCCAAACAGATATATATATTTAATAGAGATCAATCAGCTCAAAACAAAATCCAATGTCAGACACACAGTCCATTTATAAGTTCGTTCGGGGTTTGAACGAAGCCGGAGGCACCATATTCCTCGCATATCCGTACAATCAACAAATACGTCCGGACGGCTTCCACTTCAGCTCCTTCAAGGTAGCTACTCCAATCATGAGCATCAGTAGCGTCCATCCATCCAATGTGAAGATCGTCGGTATTGAACCGTCTTCAACTCTTCGACTTCTAACCGTCGATCGATTATTTGAAATGAGAATTAACTCGGCCTTTTCAAATAATCCACGTATATTTAGATTTTCAAATCAATTCTTCACATGGTTAAATTATTCAACATTCACATTTCAGTTCTTTAGTATAATTTTCATGTCAAACACATTCAACCATCAAATATCAAGAAAACCAAGCATAATCGGTTTATTTACATTCTATATCGTCTATAATATTTTATAACAATATATCGCCATTTTTATTTATTTAAAAACGGCCCTATTTAATTAAACGACGTTCAGGTTGTGCCGAGGCACTGGCGCTGTTTTTCCCTAAATTTGTTTTACACATATCTGAAAATCTAACCGTTGGATTTCAACAAATTTTATATCATTGGGAAGATATTCCCAAAGCGAACCCGACGGTTCCAGTTTTGTGAAAATCCGATGGTCGGATTTTTCGGTATAATCGTTTGAAGTTACGATTTCAATACGCGAACTACAGGGGCTCGATTCATTTTATTTAATTTATATATATTTATATATCTATATAAATTTAATTTATTTAATGATTTCAATATCGTTTTTCACTTCAAATATTTCACTAACACCTTTAAATTTCAAAAAAATTCGCTATAACCTCCTTTGTATGGGAAGGGGTTTGGAAATTTATTGGGTCGTATTAGGTACCCCATAAATCCTAATAAACATGCACATATTTATAGTGATATATTCCGGTGTCCAGAGGGGAGTGTGTATAGATCATAACTCCAGAGAATAAATTCTCGTCACCCTATAAATGGTTTTTGTGCCTTAATGACCAGAGAGACGTGTTTATTGTCATCTCCAGACCCGCATGGGGTTTTATTAATCTTGCAATTTACCGTTACAATTTATATAGTCCAGATCAGTCATCAGTTCAACCTTTAATATATAGTCATCGCCATACAAGCCTCTCGCTTGTATGGTAATTCTTCAACCTCGTCACACAAGATCCAAATGCTTATGTGGTGTATGATGAAGTATGCCTATCGTCAAGAAGTATGCCATGTAGTGTAGTTCAAAATTAATTATTACTATCCTATGGCGATGTTTATTATTACACACAGAACAACCAGTACTCCACATCCAATGGCATTCACAGGAGTTGATATAATAATAAAATTGCGCATCCAACTCATTAAGGTTTACCTATTTGTCGGGCACGCAAATAAATTCTTTACTCAACAGCTAATCCACTTTCCTGTTCAACACATGTGTATATATATATATATATATATATATATGTGCAAAACTAAGCTAAAAATAATATTTCTAGCGAACAAGGGTTTATTTCCACCTATGGTTATTTTTAACACTTCCTACTCATGATAAAAATAATATTTTCAAACCACATATTTATTTGAACAATTGGTTATTTTTAACACTTCACGTTTCGCATAAAAATGATACTTTTAGCAAACAAAAATACATTTCAACACTTGACTATTTTATTTAGTTCGCCTACATGTTAAAAATAATATTCATAGCAAACAAATATCTGTTTCAACACTTATATATTTTAGTGAGTCGTTTACATGATAAAAATGATATTTTTATCATCAAAAATATTTATTCAGCACATGAACATTTTTAACACTTCATATTCGCAATAAAAATGTAGATTTTATTGTTCAATCTATATATATTCAACACATGAATATTATCCACTTCACACATACGATAAAAATATGATTTTTGTCGTCTAATCCTTTATTCAACACTTGAATATTTTCTATAGTTTGTTTTTATAATAAAAATGTGATTTTTAATGTTAAAACAATTTATTTAAAACACGAATATTTTATATAGTTTAGATATGTGATAAAATGTTATTTTTATTTTTCAAGGAATTTTGTTCATCACATGAATTTCTATTCAACACATGAATATGGTTTCAACACATGAATTTCTATTAAACACATGAATATAGTTTCAACACATGAATTTCTATTCAATACATGAATATAGTTTCAACACATGAATTTCTATTCAACACATGAAAATATTTTCAACACATGAATTTCTATTCAACACATGAATATAATTTCAACTCATGAAAATAATTCTAACATATGAATATTGTTAAAAAAAAATTGTAGCATAACGGCAGGGTATTTAAAACCGGCACCGTCCCAAGTACGGCTCCTCGCTCTACCTTAAAACCTCGCGGTTTTTGACAATGGGGATTTCATACATCTAATTCGCACGCATGCGAGTATGTTTTTCTTTTCCACAATTTATTCTAATTTTGTTCCAATCACAATCGGGTATTTTTCAACCACAATGGTATTTTTCAACCACAATCCAAACAATATCAAACACAAATAATCCTATCAACCTTTCACATTATTCACCAAATTTTTCATGCCAATTTACAATCAATAAATATCGTCCATGGTTTGTGGACGAGGGGAGTATATATATATATATTCGTATATAAATATATTTTATTTCCATTCCAACACACATATGATTTATACAATGCATGTATAATTCATACATCGCTCATATAACTTATAGAACGCATGTACATGAGGTATACAACACGTATATAATTTATATTTCGATTATATAATTTATACGACACATTTCCATTCACATTTCAATTTAGAAATCTCACATTGGTTGTTGCTTTGCTAAAAATCGTAGCATGCTCAAAATAATCCACAAACACTTCTAGAATGTAGAGAGCGTCGACATGGTCTCGATGTTTCCTGTTTCATCGAATTTCTTATACACACGATAAAGATACGATTTTTCAAAGTTTGCAACACTTAAAAGTGGTATTTTCAGTTTAAAATGGCCAAAGCCGATACCTTTCATGAACCTTCGAAACTAGGTTTCGATTTTTCAGAAAATCCGTGCAAAGATGTTAAGATCCAGTCGCACCACGTCAAAGAGCGTCGAGAGGCGCTCTGATTGGTGGTAGGCGCGGCGAGCTCGGTGGTAAGAGCAAAGGGCGGTGACGGCTTGAAGGCTGAAACTTTGGGGAGCTCGTTCTCCTCGATGGCGTAGCGATAGGGGGCCTAACAGTGTAACAACCCGAAAATCTGGGCCAGTTTAAAATTTTTGTTTTGGCAATTTTAGCGAATTTTGAATATAATTTCAACGTATATAGTTATATAGTTCGTCGTTAGAATATAAATATTTATATATAATTATAAATATAATTGAAAATGGCGCGGTAGTTCGATAATTCGATTTCAAACTTCAATTGAATGTACCGGGTGCAAAACAATCCGGATTTTAGTGAAACCAAAAATAATGGGATCTAATTGAAAATATCTTTCCAACGAATCCGAATAATCAAATTTTCATAGCGGTGATCAAAAGATATGTCCAGTTGAAAATTCTGAATAGTCGCTATGGAATTCAGGCCCTTAAAAATGGACATTTTGCAAATGACCTCGGATTTCGACGAAACCAGTTTTGTTGGGTCCGTGATGTCAAGTTATTGCTAGATTCCAAATTTCATAATTTTTCGAATCAATACGTGAGCGTGGCTGAGGAAAACGCGTTTGACCAGTTTCAGTTGATTTTAATCGACTGGAAATTGGCCATTTTTCAAACGGTCTCAGAATTCGACGAAACTAGTTTTGTTAGGACCATATCGTCAATACGAAGCTAGAAAATATTTTTTTGGAATTTATAGAGTTAGTATGTGACCCCGGTAATTTGAAATGTACGTTTAAAATCCAATATAATGATTTAAATGTGAATTTAACGGAAACTGATTGTAACAGTCGAATCAGCTCACGATACTTATCCCATTGTGTTTGGAGTGGGGGTAAAACGCTATGGGCGACAGGCGGTGGGCCTCGTTTCGAGGTCGTATGTAAAGGTCAACTTTTTGCAAAATAAAATAATTAAATAATTAAAAATTTAAAACCTTTCCTCTCCTATACCCAGCCCCCCCCCCCCCCCGTTCGAATTCATTTTACAGATTTATAAAAAAAAAAGGAGAAATCGAACAATGAAGGAGGCGCGACATCAACCACCGCCGCCGGCGTCCAAGGCGCGCCACCCCCACCTCCCTTCCCCTCCCCTCTCTCGACGCCCTCCTCCAGCTAAACCGATGTCGCCAGGAACCCGAGCCCCCCCAGACCTAATCGCCATTGCCTTGGAACCCTAGCCCGCCGCCCTACTACCCCAGCGAGCCCCTCCGACATCCGACGCCAGCGAACGCCCAAACCCCCCCACCGATTGGAAAAGTAAGTTTTGATTTAGGTTTCCTATTTATAATTTCATATTTAGATTCAGTTTAAATTCATATTTAGATTCAGTTTAAATTCATATTTAGATTCAGTTTAAATTCATATTTAAATTCAGTTTAATATCATATTTAAATTCAGTTTAAAATCATATTTAAATTCAGTTTAAAATCGTATTTAAATTCAGTTTAAAATCATAAGTAAAATCAGTTTAAAATTATTTAGAAAATATAGTCGTTGTTATGAAAATATAGGATTAACTTCGAAGTAAAAATGCGTTTTTTATATATTGAACTTCGAAGTAAAAATGCGATTTTATATATTGAACTTCGAAGTAAAAATGCGATTTTTATATATTGAACTTCGAAGTAAAAATGCGTTTTTTATATATTGAACTTCGAAGTAAAAATGCGATTTTTATATATTGAACTTCGAAATAAAAATATAATTTTTATATAGAATGAAGCGTTGAAAAATATATATGAAGTACAAGTAAAAATTCGATTTTTATATATTGAATAACATAGTAAAAATTCGATTTTTATATATTGAATAACATAGCAAAAATTCGATTTTTACATATACAGTGTATACGGGCGACGAAAGTAACAAAAGATGCGGGAACGAAGAAGATTTATATCAATGAAGTGCCGTGGAGCTAGGATAGCTATCTGTGAGAATTTCTCACCTTTCAATTTCTTTTTCTAGTTATATATATATACTAGGATGCAGACGGTGCTTAGTAGCACCCGACACAATCGTCCACAGACCATGGACTTGTTTGTTTGGTTGCATAAATTAATTTGATGACTTGATTTGAATTGGTTGTTTGGTGAATTTGATTGATGTGTGAATGGCGTGGGCCTTCACTAGACCGGGGATAAGGCTAGGCCTCGTCCCGTTTCTAGTATCGTGCCGTTATGCCGCCGAAATTTTCTAAAATTTGTTAGAAAAATAAAAATATCATTTTATTGAATAAATGAACCGAATAGAATATTCATAGGTTGAATAAAATGTTTTATCGTTAAAAATATAATTTTTAACGAGAATGTGAATAAATAAATATTCATTTACAAACCAGACGGTTTGTTTATGTACACCTATTTGAAGGACATTGATTGGGACGATAAATTTTACACATCGCCTAACTGCACAAATAAAATCTGTGTTTGATTTTCTGAAACCCTACACGGGTGTTGGGATAAATTTGAAGTTCACTCATCCTGATTGATTAAATATGTCGATCGATTGATTGACAGGCTGTTATAAGCGTTAGATATCCATATTTGATGCTTATACGGTGTAGTGCACTTTGGTTGATGGTTGATTATTTTTCAATGCTATTATATACATGTGTTGTATGAAAACCCATATAATTAATTTTATATGGCAATTGATTGAGCCTCATTCCAATTTAGAAAATAAAGAATAATATAAAATAAAAGTTCATGTGTTGACAGTACTCATCCATTGAGATTGGTCGTGTGTTGAACGAAATATTTTGATAATAACAACTATTTTGAAAAAGAAATATTTGAAATAGAATATTTGAAAATAGAAATTTATGAAGCCGTGTTGATTAGATTGACGCCATTTTGACGTGAGCGATATTTATATCGATTTTATTCATTTTGAAAAAAATTGAATTGAAAACGATTTCGAAATGAATTGAATTGAAAACGATTTCGAAATGAATTGAATTGAAAACGATTTCAAAATGAATTGAATTGAAAACGATTTCGAAATTAATTGAATTGAAAACGATTTCGAAATGAATTGAATTGAAAACGATTTCGAAATGAAATGAATTGAAAACGATTTCGAAATGAATTGAATTGAAAACGATTTCGAAATGAATTGAAAGCGAATTGAAATGAATTCAAATTGAATTGAAATTTGAATTGAATAGAAATGAATTTTAAAACGAATTTTTAAAGAAGAATTCAATTTTGATTTGAATTGAAAAAGGAAGTTGAAATTGCTTTTGAAACGAATTTAAAACTATTTATATAATTCGTTTTAAATAGAAATCGACGAAATATATATTATATATATTATATATATAATATAATGGCCTGAATAGAACGCGCCGCGCCGCGGCAGTTCGTGAATTTCGACCATTTATTTCAAACGGACATTACGGGAGATCCGACCGTCGGATTCTCCTGAAACCGGAACCGTTGGGTTCGTATCGAAAAGAGCTTTCTAACGAATATTAGAAATTTGAAATCTAACGGTTGGATTTGGAATTATGTCCAAATCAAATTTGAAAAAGGTCGCTGTAAGTGCAGTTCGATGGCCGTTGATGGAAATCGACTGTACAGGCCTTGATAAAATTATTAAAAATAGTAATAATTTGTGTAAAATCATAAGAAATGATTTAGAAAGATTTGGGATGAAAAAAATCCATATTTGAAAAGATAAAAATAGATTTTTATCGAAATGAACTAGTTTTGAACTAGAATTATAATTCTATTTATTTTTTAAATAAATAAATTGAATTTAAAAAGGGTTTTAAAAATAACCAGAATATCCAATGATTGCATTGGAGTGGATTTGAATCGAAATTGTCTTCGGAATATTTCGATGTTGGGATTCGTGATTATACAGATGTCGTTATGGAAATTTGAAAGATATATATTTATATCGTTATTTCCAATACGACATTTGTTAATCGTAGAATTTGATATTAAATATAAGCCGATATATTTTCTATTCAGAGCCTTATATTGAATATCAAATGTGATTCTGGGTTTGTCGTGAATGGTGTGTTCACTAACACTGTTCTTGAACCCAGTTGGGAAAAGATTAAATCTTTTTATTTAGATTTAATGAAGTGTACCAATTAAATGATATTTAATTGGAATTGAATGGGAATGATTTTTGGGTCTATCGTGAACAGTGTTTTAAACAACACTTGTTCTTTAACCCGATAATTAATGGAATGATTTTTGGGTTTTATCGTGAACAGTGTTTTAAATAACACTTGTTCTTTAACCCGATAATTAATGGAATGTGATTTTGGGTTTATTGTGGACCGTGTTTTAAAATGACACTGATTCTTTAACCCAGTTAACGATTAAAACTAAGTGGAGTTTTAATGAATCTTTAATTAGATTGAAAAGATCGAAAATGGAGTACCACCAGTTTTGCTCCAGGTGATAGTTAAATCTTTAATTAGATTTGAACGTGAAATGGTAATTGAATTTACCGATAACACTGTGGTGTTAGATATGAGGTATTACCAGTTTTACTTCATGGGATAAATAGGTTGGGATTGGGAAATTAAAACAAATGATTACTTCGGTAAGTTCCGCTAATCCCGACTAGTTTGAATTGATATTCAAAAATAGATTAAAGAATAAATTCAAGAAATTTATCTTGGATAAAATTAATGGGAACCTTTCCCTATGAATGTGAAATTTAGAAACTAACTGTAGGTTAGCTAAGCAGAATGGTTTTCTGGATATTGATCTGATGTTGGTTTCGGCCTTCGGGGTTAATATTTGGGGAATTATTCTCTTGATTAATTTACGGTTAGTGACTGATGAATTGGAATGAGGCGTATGTTGTGTTTGTGTAACACTTATTTAAAATATACGCGAGTTATTCGGAAAGACCGGGTTTATCCCATTCTGAATAACTGATACGACGATAAGTCGAAGATGAAGACGATGGTCGAAGACCGGAGGTCTTCACGTCGTTTGGGTAATTACTGATAATCTTGATTGGGCTGTACACCCAAGAAGATGGAAACAGTTGGTGATCGTCCAGACGTACTTGGAGATCGATGGATATGCGGGGTACTAGGTGCCTCCGGTTTCGTTCAGACCCAGAACGGACTTGTAAATGGACTGTGTGTCTGACATTGGATTTTAGTCCGTGTGATTGATCTCTATTAAATATATATCTGTTTGGCGGTGGAGAATTTATTCTCTTGCTTAACGCCCTTCTCTGAGAAGTACGAGCTCAGGGGTTATATATTGATGGATATCAATCGCATGGAGTGAATTGCCTGTGTGGCATGCCTAAGTGGCAATTGATCGAGGCTTCTGTTGAAAAGCAAAGTCTTGTGGTGATGATCAAAGCAAGGCCTTTGTGGCGTAGCTTTGTGTAATGTTTACTTCGCGTGTTTCACACCCGGTATGAACCAAAAACGGGAGACGGACCTCAGGAAGGGCATGCGTTTCTTTCTAGCTAAACAGTGGCGTCAGTGGTTTTACACGCCCTGACGAGTTTGACTTATGTGGTTGTTGCTGTTGCGAGGAGCCTCGGTTTGATCGGACGATCAGGGTCCGATGGAGTCATTTAGTTGGCTCACCTACGCCCCAAAGGGCGGGGAAACGCAGTGTTCAGGCATTTTAATCCACATCGGTGGACCGGCCCTGTCGCTCCAAGGGACGATGCGTTCTGTTCCTGAGACACGGGCTAGAGCGTCTCGAATCGGTTGAGGACTATCTTTTGCCTCGGTTCATAGATGGAAATCCAATTTCCAAATACGTGACATTTGCGGTTTTATTTGTAAACCTATATATGGCGACATGATATATGGTACCCATGCCGCCTATGATTGATACTTATGATTTGAAGTTGTTTTATACACTATGCACTTATTATAGTATCAAACGATCTGTTTTAAACGTATCAGGCATTCTTTGGCTGTTATAAGGGAAAACCCTATCCTCGGCTGCGTTGCATTGTGTGATGGGACCTGGGTCTTATAACAGCTTCATTTTTCTTTATTTAGCATTGCGCTGTTTGTTTTATGCACTGGTATTCTTGGGAGGAAACCCGTTCCGTGTTATACGGCGTGGTCCCTTGATCTACCTAATTTTAAAAATAAAGATTAATAACTGTTTTAGTTCTCACACCAGTCCCATGACTGACCTGGAGTTTATTGTTTTAACCTAAAATCTGGGTGCCCCTATTTTGACACGGGCAGCTAGTAGTTTTGGTTTTGCAGATTTATATTCACAGGATCCTGGTTTACAGCTGGAACGATATCCGGAAAGCTTTGTATCCGTATATCTCCTTCTAGTTGTGTATTGTATTATTTTCCGCTGCTATGTATTTAAATGTAATTTAAATCTCTGATATTTCTATGTAATATTCATTGTTACTCTGTATATTCTTGTAATCTGATGCATTGTTGTAATATACAATGAAATGTTCTTCTGGATGCGTTCTGTTGTGGCTTGTCCTCGAACTATCCGACGCTTTCCTTTACGGTGAAGTTATGGGTTTCTACAAACAGGTATTAGAGCTTTGGTTTACAAAGCTCAGAGAACAAGACACATTAGAACCATACGAAAGAATTCATCAGATATTGGATTAGTAATATCCAACGAGAATGACTCGTTAGAGATGGGGTCAGTAGTATCCTAGAACGAGTGTGAAGAGTAAATTTTTAAAATGAAAACAAATTTTTGTTTTGAAAATTTAAATCAATTATTCGTATTTGATTATCTATTTATATTGAGTTGGACAGTCCAGTATATAAAGATTTTTCGTATACGTCTGATCCACGTGTATTTGAAATTTTAATATACTGGATAGATATAGAATCACACTCTAGTCGCCCGAAGATGATTCTGATGATAGTTCGAACATCATCAGAATTGGTATTCGTGTTTCGAAGGTGTGATATCTATATATTTCCTATTGACTGGTGTGAGAACCAAAATTAGATAGGGCCTATTGTTGTGATTTGGCATCAAAAATTTGATTTTTGTATGTGTATCAAAATTATGAATTTGAAACTCTAACTCACTAATTGATTGATGTTTGTGTTGCTTGTTTAATTGTTTGATAGTTTTGAACCATTTGGCCTAATTGAATCAAAAATTGAATTATATTGAAAATTGGTCGCATTTGCTTGCATATACATATACTTGCATTGAACAGGTCATAGCAAGGAGGCTAGAGCCAGAGAATAAAATTTGTTTGCCCAACAAATAGGTACATGTTTACTACATAATTTACTGTTTTGTTTGGGTGATGATGATTTTATGAGCCTATTGGCTAGCCGCTTGGCGTTTTCTTTTTCTTTTTGAGATTAGAAGGACCGGGGAAGCTATTTGAAATTCCCCGATGCTCCCGGTGCAGGGGAGGTTATGGCGAAATTTTTCGAAAATTTAGGGTGTTAGCCAAATTTTTGAAATTTTGAAAATTCTCAGAAACTAAAGAGTTGGAGAATGGAAGCCAGATCGAGCATAGAGTTGATTAATCAAACCACTTTCGACTTTGTTCCTTTTCGGGGACGAAAAGTTTTAAGTGGGGGAGATTGTAACAACCCGAAAATCTGGGCCAGTTTAAAATTTTTGTTTTGGCAATTTTAGCGAATTTTGAATATAATTCCAACGTATATAGTTATATAGTTCGTCGTTAGAATATAAATATTTATATATAATTATAAATATAATTGAAAATGGTGCGGTAGTTCGATAATTCGATTTCAAACTTCAATTGAATGTACCGGGTGCAAAACAATCCGGATTTTAGTGAAACCAAAAATAATGGGATCTAATTGATAATATCTTTCCAGCGAATCCGAATAATCAAATTTTCATAGCGGGGATCAAAAGATATGTCCAGTTGAAAATTCTGAATAGTCGCTATGGAATTCAGGCCCTTAAAAATGGACATTTTGCAAATGACCTCGGATTTCGACGAAACCAGTTTTGTTGGGTTCGTGATGTCAAGTTATTGCTAGATTCCAAATTTCTTAATTTTTCGAATCAATATGTGAGCGTGGCTGAGGAAAACGCGTTTGACCAGTTTCAGTTGATTTTAATCGACTGGAAATTGGCCATTTTTCAAACGGTCTCAGAATTCGACGAAACTAGTTTTGTTAGGACCATATCGTCAATACGAAGCTAGAAAATATTTTTCTGGAATTTATAGAGTTAGTATGTGACCCCGGTAATTTGAAATGTACGTTTAAAATCCAATATAATGATTTAAATGTGAATTTAACGGAAACTGATTGTAACAGTCGAATCAGCTCACGATACTTATCCCATTGTGTTCGGAGTGGGGGTAAAACGCTATGGGCGACAGGCGGTGGGCCTCGTTTCGAGGTCGTATGTAAAGGTCAACTTTTTGCAAAATAAAATAATTAAATAATTAAAAATTTAAAACCTTTCCTCTCCTATACCCAGGCCCCCCCTCCGTTCGAATTCATTTTACAGATTTATAAAAAAAAAGGAGAAATCGAACGATGAAGGAGGCGCGACATCAACCACCGCCGCCGGCGTCCAAGGCGCGCCACCCCCACCTCCCTTCCCCTCCCCTCTCTCGACGCCCTCCTCCAGCTAAACCGATGTCGCCAGGAACCCGAGCCCCCCCTGACCTAATCGCCATTGCCTTGGAACCCTAGCCCGCCGCCCTGCTACCCCAGCGAGCCCCTCCGACATCCGACGCCAGCGAACGCCCAAACCCCCCCCACCGATTGGAAAAGTAAGTTTTGATTTAGGTTTCCTATTTATAATTTCATATTTAGATTCAGTTTAAATTCATATTTAGATTCAGTTTAAATTCATATTTAGATTCAGTTTAAATTCATATTTAAATTCAGTTTAATATCATATTTAAATTCAGTTTAAAATCATATTTAAATTCAGTTTAAAATCATATTTAAATTCAGTTTAAAATCATAAGTAAAATCAGTTTTAAAATCAATTTAAAATTATTTAGAAAATATAGTCGTTGTTATGAAAATATAGGATTAACTTCGAAGTAAAAATGCGTTTTTTATATATTGAACTTCGAAGTAAAAATGCGATTTTTATATATTGAACTTCGAAGTAAAAATGCGATTTTTATATATTGAACTTCGAAGTAAAAATGCGTTTTTTATATATTGAACTTCGAAGTAAAAATGCTATTTTTATATATTGAACTTCGAAATAAAAATATAATTTTTATATAGAATGAAGCGTTGAAAAATATATATGAAGTACAAGTAAAAATTCGATTTTTATATATTGAATAACATAGTAAAAATTCGATTTTTATATATTGAATAACATAGCAAAAATTCGATTTTTACATATACAGTGTATACGGGCGACGAAAGTACAAAAGATGCGGGAACGAAGAAGATTTCTATCAATGAAGTGCCGTGGAGCTAGGATAGCTATCTGTGAGAATTTCTCACCTTTCAATTTCTTTTTCTAGTTATATATATATATACTAGGATGCAGACGGTGCTTAGTAGCACCCGACACAATCGTCCACAGACCATGGACTTGTTTGTTTGGTTGCATAAATTAATTTGATGACTTGATTTGAATTGGTTGTTTGGTGAATTTGATTGATGTGTGAATGGCGTGGGCCTTCACTAGACCGGGGATAAGGCTAGGCCTCGTCCCGTTTCTAGTATCGTGCCGTTATGCCGCCGAAATTTTCTAAAATTTGTTAGAAAAATAAAAATATCATTTTATTGAATAAATGAACCGAATAGAATATTCATAGGTTGAATAAAATGTTTTATCGTTAAAAATATAATTTTTAACGTGAATGTGAATAAATAAATATTCATTTACAAACCGGACGGTTTGTTTATGTACACCTATTTGAAGGACATTGATTGGGACGATAAATTTTACACATCGCCCAACTGCACAAATAAAATCTGTGTTTGATTGTCTGAAACCCTACACGAGTGTTGGGATGAAATTTGAAGTTCACTCATCCTGATTGATTAAATATGTCGATCGATTGATTGACAGGCTGTTATAAGCGTTAGATATCCATATTTGATGCTTATACAGTGTAGTGCACTTTGGTTGATGGTTGATTATTTTTCAATGCTATTATATACATGTGTTGTATGAAAACCCATATAATTAATTTTATATGGTAATTGATTGGGCCTCATTCCAATTTAGAAAATAAAGAATAATATAAAATAAAAGTTCATGTGTTGACAGTACTCATCCATTGAGATTGGTCATGTGTTGAACGAAATATTTTGATAATAACAACTATTTTGAAAAAGAAATATTTGAAATAGAATATTTGAAAATAGAAATTTATGAAGCCGTGTTGATTAGATTGACGCCATTTTGATGTGAGCGATATTTATATCGATTTTATTCATTTTGAAAAAAATTGAATTGAAAACGATTTCGAAATGAATTGAATTGAAAACGATTTCGAAATGAATTGAAAACGATTTCGAAATGAATTGAATTGAAAACGATTTCGAAATGAAATGAATTGAAAACGATTTCGAAATGAATTGAATTGAAAACGATTTCGAAATGAATTGAAAGCGAATTGAAATGAATTCAAATTGAATTGAAATTTGAATTGAATAGAAATGAATTTGAAAACGAATTTTTAAAGAAGAATTCAATTTTGATTTGAATTGAAAAAGGAAGTTGAAATTGCTTTTGAAACGAATTTAAAACTATTTATATAATTCGTTTTAAATAGAAATCGACGAAATATATATTATATATATTATATATATAATATAATGGCCTGAATAGAACGCGCCGCGCCGCGGCAGTTCGTGAATTTCGACCATTTATTTCAAACGGACATTACGGGAGATCCGACCGTCGGATTCTCCTGAAACCGGAACCGTTGGGTTCGTATCGAAAAGAGCTTTCTAACGAATATTAGAAATTTGAAATCTAACGGTTGGATTTGGAATTATGTCCAAATCAAATTTGAAAAAGGTCGCTGTAAGTGCAGTTCGATGGCCGTTGATGGAAATCGACTGTACATGCCTTGATAAAATTATTAAAAATAGTAATAATTTGTGTAAAATCATAAGAAATGATTTAGAAAGATTTGGGATGAAAAAACTCCGTATTTGAAAAGATAAAAATAGATTTTTATCGAAATGAACTAGTTTTGAACTAGAATTATAATTCTATTTATTTTTTAAATAAATAAATTGAATTTAAAAAGGGTTTTAAAAATAACCAGAATATCCAATGATTGCATTGGAGTGGATTTGAATCGAAATTGTCTTCGGAATATTTCGATGTTGGGATTCGTGATTATACAGATGTCGTTATGGAAATTTGAAAGATATATATTTATATCGTTATTTCCAATACGACATTTGTTAATCGTAGAATTAGATATTAAATATAAGCCGATATATTTTCTATTCAGAGCCTTATATTGAATATCAAATGTGATTTTGGGTTCGTCGTGAATGGTGTCTTCACTAACACTGTTCTTGAACCCAGTTGGGAAAAGATTAAATCTTTTTATTTAGATTTAATGAAGTGTACCAATTAAATGATATTTAATTGGAATTGAATGGGAATGATTTTTGGGTTTATCGTGAACAGTGTTTTAAACAACACTTGTTCTTTAACCCGATAATTAATGGAATGATTTTTGGGTTTTATCGTGAACAGTGTTTTAAATAACACTTGTTCTTTAACCCGATAATTAATGGAATGTGATTTTGGGTTTATTGTGGACCGTGTTTTTAAATGACACTGATTCTTTAACCCAGTTAACGATTAAAACTAAGTGGAGTTTTAATGAATCTTTAATTAGATTGAAAAGATCGAAAATGGAGTACCACCAATTTTGCTCCAGGCGATAGTTAAATCTTTAATTAGATTTGAACGTGAAATGGTAATTGAATTTACCGATAACACTGTGGTGTTAGATATGAGGTATTACTAGTTTTACTTCATGGGATAAATAGGTTGGGATTGGGAAATTAAAACAAATGATTACTTCGGTAAGTTCCGCTAATCCCGACTAGTTTGAATTGATATTCAAAAATAGATTAAAGAATAAATTCAAGAAATTTATCTTGGATAAAATTAATGGGAACCTTTCCCTATGAATGTGAAATTTAGAAACTAACTGTAGGTTAGCTAAGCAGAATGGTTTTCTGGATATTGATCTGATGTTGGTTTCGGCCTTCGGGGTTAATATTTGGGGAATTATTCTCTTGATTAATTTACGGTTAGTGACTGATGAATTGGAATGAGGCGTATGTTGTGTTTGTGTAACACTTATTTAAAATATACGCGAGTTATTCGGAAAGACCGGGTTTATCCCATTCTGAATAACTGATACGATGATAAGTCGAAGATGAAGACGATGGTCGAAGACCGGAGGTCTTCACGTCGTTTGGGTAATTACTGATGATCTTGATTGGGCTGTACACCCAAGAAGATGGAAACAGTTGGTGATCGTCCAGACGTACTTGGAGATCGATGGATATGCGGGGTACTAGGTGCCTCCGGTTTCGTTCAGACCCAGAACGGACTTGTAAATGGACTGTGTGTCTGACATTGGATTTTAGTCCGTGTGATTGATCTCTATTAAATATATATCTGTTTGGCGGCGGAGAATTTATTCTCTTGCTTAACGCCCTTCTCTGAGACGTACGAGCTCAGGGGTTATATATTGATGGATATCAATCGCATGGAGTGAATTGCCTGTGTGGCATGCCTAAGTGGCAATTGATCAAGGCTTCTGTTGAAAAGCAAAGTCTTGTGGTGATGATCAAAGCAAGGCCTTTGTGGCGTAGCTTTGTGTAACGTTTACTTCTCGTGTTTCACACCCGGTATGAACCAAAAACGGGAGACGGACCTCAGGGAGGGCATGCGTTTCTTTCTAGCTAAAAAGTGGCGTCAGTGGTTTTACACGCCCTGACGAGTTTGACTTATGTGGTTGTTGCTGTTGCGAGGCGCCTCGGTTTGATCGGACGATCCGGGTCCGATGGAGTCATTTAGTTGGCTCACCTACGCCCCAAAGGGCGGGGAAACGCAGTGTTCAGGCATTTTAATCCACATCGGTGGACCGGCCCTGTCGCTCCAAGGGACGATGCGTTCTGTTCCTGAGACACGGGCTAGAGCGTCTCGAATCGGTTGAGGACTATCTTTTGCCTCGGTTCATAGATGGAAATCCAATTTCCAAATACGTGACATTTGCGGTTTTATTTGTAAACCTATATATGGCGACATGATATATGGTACCCATGCCGCCTATGATTGATACTTATGATTTGAAGTTGTTTTATACACTATGCACTTATTATAGTATCAAACGATCTGTTTTAAACGTATCAGGCATTCTTTGGCTGTTATAAGGGAAAACCCTATCCTCGGCTGCGTTGCATTGTGTGATGGGACCTGGGTCTTATAACAGCTTCATTTTTCTTTATTTAGCATTGCGTTGTTTGTTTTATGCACTGGTATTCTTGGGAGGAAACCCGTTCCGTGTTATACGGCGTGGTCCCTTGATCTACCTAATTTTAAAAATAAAGATTAATAACTGTTTTAGTTCTCACACCAGTCCCATGACTGACCTGGAGTTTATTATTTTAACCTAAACTCTGGGTGCCCCTATTTTGACACGGGCAGCTAGTAGTTTTGGTTTTGCAGATTTATATTCACAGGATCCTGGTTTACAGCTGGAACGATATCCGGAAAGCTTTGTATCCGTATATCTCCTTCTAGTTGTGTATTGTATTATTTTCCGCTGCTATGTATTTAAATGTAATTTAAATCTCTGATATTTCTGTGTAATATTCATTGTTACTCTGTATATTCTTGTAATCTGATGCATAGTTGTAATATACAATGAAATGTTCTTCTGGATGCGTTCTGTTGTGGCTTGTCCTCGAACTATCCGACGCTTTCCTTTACGGTGAAGTTATAGGTTTCTACAAACAGGTATTGATTTGAAGAGGACGATGAGAGCTTCAAAAAGTTCCAAAGGGCGGGGTTGTAATTCTTCCTGGTTTGGTCGGAAAATTGTCGGGAACGGTGGTGAACTATGCGTCGTCGGTGAGAGAGAGAGGCGGGTTTTTGAGGGATTTTTATATTTTTAATTTTATGAAGGAAAATTCTGATTGGCCGGAATATATATATTTCAAAAATTAGGGTTTTCATAAACAATCACCAATTCAAGCCCAACAACTGTCGCCCCTAGCAAAATACCCTCATCCTAAACACAATGGGATATGTTTCGTAGGCCAATTTGACTGTTATAGTCAGTTATTCTTCAAATTAAAATTTAAACATTAAATATTCGATTTGAACGTACATTTCAATTTGCTAGGGCCACAAACTGATTCGAAAAATTCCAGAAAAATAAATCTAGCTATGTTTTGACTCTACGGTCCCAACAAAACTAGTTTCATCGAATTCTGAGATCGTTTGAAAAATGGCCATTTTCCAGTCGATCCAATTTAACAGAAATCAACCAAACATGTTTCCTTTTGCCACGCCTACATATTAGCTTCAAAAATTATGAAATTTGAAACCTAGCAATAATTTGACATCCCGGATCCAAAAAAAGTGGTTTTGTCGAATTCCGAGGTCGTTTGCAAAATGTCTATTTTCAAGGGCAATATATTCTCTATGTTGACCTTTCTGAAAATTCATTTGGCCATAACTTTTGATTCCCGCTATGAAACAACGATTTTTCAGTTTCGTTAGAAAGATATTCATAAACAGATTTAAATACTTTTGGTTTCACCCAAATCCATTTTATTTTGCACCCGGCACAGTCAGTCAAAGTTTGAATTCAAATTTTCAAACTGCCGCACCATTTCTAACTCTTTATTTTATTGAAATATTCTATTTCAATTGCACAAATTTCTTTAAAATAACCAATTTAAAATTTTAAATTGGCTCGTATTTTTCGGGTTGTTACAAAATCCAATTCTTTTATAAAATACAAGGCTCTGAATAAAATTATATCGTCTTATATTCAATAACAATTTCTGAAATCAATAAATATTGTATTGGGAATAACGATATATATATATATATCTTCCAAATTCCTTCTCAATATCCGTATAATCACGAAATCCAATATCAAAATATTTTGAAGATAATTTTTATTCAAATCCATTTCAATTCATATATTGGAAATTCTGGTTATTTTTAAAACCATTTCAAATCCAATTTATTTATTTAGAAATATTGGATTATTATTCTAGTTCATGACCAGTTCATTCTAATAAAAGGATATTTTTATCTTTACAAATGTAGAATTTTTCATCCAAATTCTTTCCAAATCATTTGTAATGATTTTACACAAATTATTAATACTTTCAATAATTTTATCAAGGCCCGTACAGTCGATTTCCATAAACAGTCATCGAACTGCACTTACAATGACCTTTTCCAAATTACTTTGGGCATAATTCCAAATCCGACCGTTAGATTTCAAATCTGTTATATTCATTGGAAAGATCTTTTTGATATGAACCCAACGGTTCCGGTTTTAGTAGAATCCGACGGTCGGATCTCCAGTAATATCAATTCGAAGTCAATGGTCGAAATTCGCGAACGAGCGCAATGCGGCGCGTTCTATTCAAGCCATTAAATATATATAATATATAAATTATATATATTTCATCATTTTCTATTTAAATCATATTTTATAAATCATTCATAAATTCGTTTTAAAATGATTTCATTTTCAATTTTAAATCAAAACTGAATTCTCCTTATTATTATAACATATAAATGATAATATTTCCAAAATATCATATTTTGAGATAATTTCCTTTCGATATTCATTATAAAAATGAATAAAATCGATATAAATATCGTTTGCGCCAAAATGATGCATAACAAATCAACACAGTTTTACATATTTAAATATCTTCGTGTCCATCGCAAATCAGGCATCAAAATCATATTTTGATCCAATACTAAATATTATTTTAAAATATTATTTATTTTAAAATATTCATTATTCATCATTTTAAAATATTCGTTATTTTAAAATATTTGTTTTTTCCGAATTAGAATAAGATACAGTCAATTACCATATAAGTTTATTTATATGGATTTCATACACGCATGTACACAACAATAATCAAACACAGTCAACTATCAACCAGAGTGCATTACACAACTGCATAAGCATTAAATACGAATAATTAGCATTAACAACAGCCTATTAAACAATCGATTAACATACAACTAAACAATTGGGATTTGTGTATGTGAAATATCATCCCAATACCCGTGTGGGGTTTCAATCAACACACACCAATTTTATTTGTGCAGTTGGGAGATGTGTAAAATATATCATCCCAATCAATATCAGTTAAATGTGTGTATATAATCAAATCATCCGATTTGCAAATGAATATTTATTTTATTCATATACTCGTTAAAAATTATATTTTTAACGATAAAATATTTATTTCAACACATGAATATTTTATACAGTTCATTTATACAATAAAAATGATATTTTTATTGTTCTAACATTTTTTAGAGAATTTATGCAGTATAATGGCGCGATACTAGAACCAGAATACGGTCTAGCCTTATCCCTTGCCTCATACTGGCTCGCGCCATACGCATACCAAATCCAATCAATTCATTTCATTTCCCAAACCAAATTCAAACAAATAAACCAATCAACCAAACAACCCAAACAAACATGGTTTCAAACAAAGGTGTCGGGTGCTACTAAGCACTGTCTGCATCCTAGTATATATATTTAACTTGAAAGTAAATAAGAGTGAGAAGTTCTCATGGTCGGTTTCCACTCCACAAGTTCTATTTCTGAATTTCTGAATCATTTGGATTTGAATTTTTCCTGAAATTCTAACGTGCACTAAATTGGACCCGGTCAGTTCTATAATGTAGCGCACGATGTCATGGTCCCAATATCTCTTATTTCACAGGATTTCGACATCATATGAAAAAGATATGATTTTTATTTGATAAATTAACTTTGCAACGCTTTTGCATGTTGTAAACAGTTAAAATTATATATAGTCGTTACCTTCCATTTTCGTTCAAAACTAGGTCTCCGATTGTCGCGTAAACTGGTGTACGAGAGGACGATCAACTGGTGCCACATCGGAGAGGGAGGAGAGGCACAAATGTGCCACCCCTTGATGGCGAACTCGAATACGTCCATGTGGAGCAAACTGGCGCGAGTTGGCGGCACTTTGGAGGCCTGGATCTCAAGAACCACACAGCAATAGGGGACAATGCTGGTATGGATGTGGAGGTGGGAGGATCCTCTACAAATTTCCCTGAAGGAGCATCCAATTTTATTGTGTGGTTTGAGAGGAATCAAGGAGAGAAGGAAGGAGCCATTTCCGTTGTTCGTCGCTGGTCGGGGAGAGAGAAAGTCTGCTTTTTCGATTTTTTAATGATTCTAAATTTTCTGATTCACCGATATTTATATAAATTCTAAAAATAGTGATTTTTCGTTCGAACTCCAAATCGAACCCAACGACAGACGTTCTTAGCGTATTACCCCAATTCCAGACACAATGGACTATGTTTCGTAAGCCAATTCGACTGTTTCGATCAGTTTTTCTTTAAATTAAATTATAAATCAATGTATATTTAATTTAAACATACATTTTAAATTACCGAGGCCATATACGAACTCCAAAAATTCCAGAAAAATAAATCTAGTTATGTTTTGATGCAATGGTCCTAAAAAAACTAATTTCATCGAATTTGGAGATCGTTTGAAAAACGATCATTTTTCAGTCGATTAAATTCAAGCTAAAATGACCAAACACGTTTAAATTCACCACGCTTACATATTAATTCCAATAATTATGAAAATTGGAATCCAGTAATACTTTGACATCCCGCATCCAACAAAAGTGATTTCATCGAAAACTGAGGTCATCTGCAAAATCGCTATTTTTAAGGGCAATATATTATATAAATTCCATAGCGACTATTCTGAATATTTAACTGGCCATAACTTTTTATTCCCGTTGTGAAATCTATATTTTTCACATGCGTTGGAAAGATATTCTCAAACAGATTCAAATATTTTTTATTTTACTAAAATCCATTTTATTTTGAATCCTATACGTTCATTTGAATTTCGAAATCAAATTTTCAAACTGCCGCGCCATTTCCAATTCCTTTTATAATTAAAATAAATATTTATATTCTAACTTCGATTTAAATAAATTTATACATTCTAATTCTATTCAAACTAAATTTCCAGTCGTAATTATTTAAAATAAATCATTTTAAATAATCAAAATTCATTAAAATTGCCAAAATAAAAATTTTAAATTGGTTCTGATTTTCCGGGTTGTTACACTTATCAACTAAACAGGATAATCCATTTTCATGCTGCCTTATGTTCTTCTGCACCAATCATTCCTGTATTCAGCAAAAGAATTAAATTATAATTATATTAAATAACCAATAAATAGCTTAACCCTAAATAACAAAATAGTTTTAGTACTCATAAATTACTTTTGTAAATGTTAAACTGGACATATCAACTTTGCTTTTTCCCTATGTTCAAACCGCAATTCTGCATTCCTGCATTTGATTCAAAATGTATGGTATCAGTATGTTTTAAGCATAACCATTTCCCCAACTTATTATTTATATACCTAATTACGATAGGTAAGTAATACACGGTTGACTTTATTACTTTCGTTCCATAATGTTCGTACTGCACTCAAGACAAAAACCTGCAAATCAATAGTCACGCTTAATTTAACCATTTAAATAAAAAATTATTAATCTTATAATTAATGGTATAATTTTGTTTTTTTATAAAAGTAGTCGCTGCTTCCTTCCTATTTCTTGTCTTGTATACGTTATTTTGGTTCCAGACCTTCACCGAGTTCGACCACAACACCCCCATATCGCACCACCACCTAGCAATCCAACCTCCGATTTGACACTGTTACCAGAAGTACACTAGCCTCCTCTACTTGCACCCAAGACCCCACCTCGCCATACCATCTCGTTCGCCAGCAGTTTAACCTCAAAGACAATGACCTTCGACAACGATTCCTGAAACGACCTAAACTCACCCGTAAGGGAAAGCCCGGATTGAGTTGAGAACATGACGCATCAGAACACAAACAGAAGAACATTTCATTGTTGTTACAACAATTACATCAGAATACATGATATAACAGAGTATGAATAAATAATATACATCAGAAAAATATCAGAGATTAAAATACATTACATAACAGCCGAAAAATAATACATAACACAACTGAAAGAGACACACGGATACAAAGCTTTCCGAATATAGCTCCAGCTGTAAACCAGGATCCTAGAAAAGAAATATCTGCGAAAACCAAAACTACTAGCTACCCGTGTGGAAAATAGGCGCACTCAGAGTTTAGGTTAAAACAATAAACTTCAGGTCAGTCATGGGACTAGTGTGAGAACTAAAACAATTATATAAAATTTTACTTTAGAAATAAAGAAAATCAAGGGTCCACGCTGTAACAACCCGGAAAATCAGAGCCAATTTAAAATATTTAATTTGGCTATTTTAGTGAATTTTATATATTTAAAATAAATTATTTTAAATAATAGCGAGGAAACGTATTTTTGAGTCGACGTTTGAAAATAAATATAATTATTTTAAATTATAAACAAGGCCTGAAAGGGCGCGACAGTTTCAAAATTCAAATTCAAACTTTGACTGACTGTACCAGGTGCAAAATAAAATAGATTTTAGTGAAACCAAAAATATTTAAATCTATTAGTGAATATCTTTCTAAAGAATCTGAAAAATCGAAGTTTCATAGTAGGAATCAAAAGTTATGGCCAAATGAATTTTCAGAAAGGTCGGTTTAGAATTTATATAACCTGTGAAAACTGACATTTTGCAAATGACCTCAGAATTCGACGAAGCCACTTTTGTTTGATCTGGGATGCCAAATTATTGCTAGGTTTCAAATTTCATAATTTTTGATGTTAGTATGTGATCATGGCGAAGGAAAATGTGTTCGGTCGATTCCAGTTAAATTGGATCGAACAGAAAAAGGCCATTTTTCAAACGGTCTCAGAATTCGATGAAACTAGTTTTCTTGGGACTGTATCGTCAAGACATAGCTAGATTTATTTTTCTGGAATTTTTGGGATCAGTATGTGGCCGCGGCGAATTGAAATGTACGTTTAAATCAAATATTAAATGTTATATATTTTAATTTCAAGAATAACCGACTGAAACAGTCGAATGGGCCTACGAAACATATCCCATTGTGTTTTGAATGGGGGTATTTAGCTAGGGACGACAGTCGTTGGGTCTGGATTGGAGCTAGTAGGTGAAAAGGGGTATTTTTGAAATAAAAAAAATATAAATAAACTAAATATACTTGGACTAATCATAACGCGACACTCCAATCTCATCTCCCCGAAACCCCTATTCACTGACGACGATAGCGAGTTCCATCCTTCCCAGCCATTTTTCGGCGTTTCTTCTCACCAAAACCCACTGCCCCTTTGGAGATTTTTGAAGAACTCCCCGCAAGCTTCCGATCCATACCAGATTTATCCTCCCCCGTGGCGTGAATCTCGAGATCTGAGCATCGAAAATCTGCCACTTTCAGCCGCCGCCGAGCACAGGAGGCGTCGTCGATCTGCACACCTCCACCAGCGACGGGAAGCTCCTTCCAAGCTCTTTCAGGTAGCGAAGGTCGATCGTCCCCTAACGCGCCGGTCGGCACTAAAAACGAGACCCTAGTTTTGAACGCTTTCAGAAAGGTATCGGCTTTTCTATTTTAAACTGATTATTGCACTTCTAACGCTATGGTTTATGATTTTACAATAAAAATCATATCTTTTTCATTTCTTATCGAAATCCAGTGAAATAAGAGACAGTGGACTCGTGTGGACGTCTTCTACATTCTAGAAGAGACCGATATTTTTCTGAGCCTTCTACAATTTTTGGTGGGGTGGAACCCAATGTGAGATTTCTGAATTATAAACGATATGGAAACAACGATGTATAAATTATATAGTCGAAGTATGAGTTATATAAGCGTTGTACACCTTATGTATAAGCGTTGTATAAGTTGTAGGTTCGATGTATAAGTTATATATGCGTTGTAAAAATGATATATGCGTGGAAATAAATTGAAATGATACTGAAATGAAATCGAAATATAGTTATATATGTATATATATATATATACTGCCCTCATCCACAGACCATGGACGACATATATTGGTTGTGATATTGTTTGGATTAATGGTTGATGTGAAAATTTGGTGAATACCATGAATGGTTGATTTGAAATGATTGATTGTGGTTGAAATCCCAATATGATTAGTATATGGAAAAATTCGTCTACGCACGAACTAGATATTGAAAATCCCCATTGTCAAAAGCTGCGAGGCTTTAAGGTAGAGCGAGGAGCCGTACTAGGGACGGTGTCGGTTTTAATAACCCTACCGTTATGCTGCCGAATTTTTCTGAAATATTTCTGTGTTTGATTTAAATACATGTGTTGAAATAAAATTCATGTGATGAATAGAAATTCATGTGTTGAAATAAAATTCATGTGTTGAATAGCAATTCATGTGTTGAAATAAAATTCAAGTGTTGAAACAAAATTCATGTGTTAAATAGAAATTCATGTGTTGAAATAAAATTCATGTGTTGAATAGAAATTCATGTGTTGAAATAAATTCATGTGTTGAATGGAGTTCGTGTATTGAATAAATTCTTTGAAAGATAAAAATAACATTTTTATCATATATATATAAACTATATAAAATCTTAATGTTTTAAATAAATTGTTTTAACACCAAAAATAACATTTTTATGATATGTATAATCTATATAAAATAATCGTGTTTTGAAATAAATTGTTTTACAATAAAAATAACATTTTTATCATATATATAAACTATATAAAATAATCGTGTTTTGAAATAAATTGTTTTACAATAAAAATCACATTTTTATTATATATACGAACTATAGAAAAAAAATCATGTGTTGAATAAAGGACTAGAACGATAAAAATCATATTTTTATCGTATGTGCGAAGTCGAAAACATTCATGTGTTGAATATATAGATTGAACAATAAAATCTACATTTTTATTGTGAATATGAAGTGTTAAAAATGGTGATGTGTTGAAATAAATATCTGTTGGATAAAAATATCATTTTTATCAAATATATGAAGTGAATATAGTTTTGAAATCGAAGAATGAATTATATATATATATAAATAAAATAAATCGAATAACGAAGCTGTAGTTCGTGTATTGAAACCGTGATTTCAAACGATTAGTACGGGAGATTCGACCATCTGATTTTCCCGAAACCAAAACCGTTGGGTTCGCTTTGGAAATAACTTTCCAACGACACCAACTTTGTAAAGATCCAACGGTTGGATTGTCTAGAATTTTTAATTCAAATCTGAAGAAAAACAGCACCAGAATAGGTTATATATATATAATTAAATTAAATCGAATAACGACGCTACAGTTCGTATTTTGAAATCGTAACTTCAAACGATTGTACCGGGAGATCCGACTGTCGGATTTTCCCAAAACTGAAACCGTTGGATTCGTTTTGAAAAGATCTTTCTAATGATATAAAATTTGTGAAGATCCAACGGTTAGATTTTCAAATATGTGTAAATCAAATCTGAAGAAAAACAGCGCCACGGCCGCGTTATGGCCTGAAGCGTCGTTTGAATGAATTGGCTAATTTTTAAGTGAATAAAAATAGCGATAAATCATTATAAATATTATAAACGATATGGAATGGAAATAAACCGAATTTACCCGGTTTATTAGTTATTTGATGGTTGAATGTGTTTGGCGTGAAAATTACATTTAAGAATAGAATTATTGAAGTAGAATAATTTAACCATTGAAATGAATTGATTTAAATTCTAAATACACGTGAATTGTTTGAAAAGGCCGAGTTAAATCTCATTTCAAATAGTTGGTCAGCAGTAAGATGTCGATGATGAAGACGGTGGTTGAAGACCGGAAATCTTCACTTCGGTTGGTTGATTACTGATGTCTTGATTGGGAGGCATCCCGAAATATAGATAATAAGTGGTGATCGTCCAGACGTACTTGGAGATCGATGGATATGCGGGGTATGTAGTGCCTCCGATTTCGTTTAGACCCAGAACGAACTTGTAAATGGACTGTGTGTTTGACATTGGATTTTGTTTTGTGCTGATTGATCTCTATTAAATATATATCTGTTTGACGGCGGAGAATTTATTCTCTTGCTTAACGCCCTTCTCTGAGACGTACGAGCTCAGAGGTTATATATTGATAGAAATCAGTCGCATAGAGTGAATTGCCTATGTGGCATGCTTAAGTGGCATATGATCAAGGCTTTTGTTGAAAAGCAAAGTCTTGTGGTTGATGATCAAAGCACGGCCTGTGTGGCATAGCTTTGTGTATAACGTTGATTCGCGAGCCTCACACCCCAGTATGAAGGAGAAATGGGAGAGGACATCAGGGAGGGCATGCGTTTCCTTCTAGCTAGGGTGGTGTCAATGACCTACCAGCCCTGACATTTATATTATTTTCACCTGTGTGGTTGTTGCTGTTGCGAGGCGCCTCGGATTGACTATTTTGAGCCGATGGAGTCATAGGACTCATTTACGCCCCAAAGGGTGGGGAAACGCAGTGTTCAGGCATAATAATCCACATCGATGGACCGGCCCTGACAATCCAAGGTGCAGTTGCGGCTGTTCTTAAGGGGCAGGTTAGAGCGTCTCGAATTCGGTGAGGACGATCCCTTGCCTCGGTTCATGACGGAAATCCAATTTCCAAATACGACACCGTGCGGTTTTGATTGTATACCTATATATGTCGACTTGATATATGGTACCCATGCCGTCTATGATTGATAGTTATGATTGAAATTGTTTTTGAAACTTATAAACACTAGTAATAATATCAAATGCTTTTGTTTTATTCGTATCAAACATATTTTGGCCATTATAAGGTAAAACTCTATCCTCCGGTTTGCGTTGCATTGTGTGATAGGGACTGAGTCTTATATTGGCTTCATTTTTATAAAAAGCATTGCAATGTTTAAAAGGTTTATTTGTTTTAAAGCACTGGCAATCCAATGGAGCAAACCCATTCCACGAAAGTGGCGTGGTCCTATGTTGTTATTATTGGTTAACCAGTTAAGTAGATTTCTCATACCAGTCCCATAACTGACTCGTAGTTTGTTTCACTTACAAGCTCGGGTGCCCCTCTTTATACATGGACAACCTTGTATTCAGGTTTTGGCAGGCTATTTCTGGATAGCTGGAGTTGAAGATGGATTCTACCATTTATCTCTTTTTATGCTGTTTAGCTCCTATTGTACATGTTATGTTTTGTTTTTCCGCTGTATACATTTATGTATAGATGAACTGTATTTTGTACTAAGTATGATCCTGTATACTGTGTAACTCTAATGATTATGTTTATCCAGTGTATTCTATTGTACATTATCTGGTGTATTTATTTATTTCCGTTCTGTTGTTTCTGTTTATGTGTTATATTTCAAAGATTACCCTTGCCACCGTCGTACGGGATTTTGGGGTCGTCACACACGCCGTATAACAGGGAATGAGTTTTCTCCCAAGAATATCAGTGGATCAAACAAACAGCGCAATGCTTTTCACAAAATAAAGCTTTCATAAGACTCAGGTCCCATCACACAATGCAACGCAAGCTGGAGTATAATGTTTTACCTTATAACAACCAAACATGCTTGGTACGTTTAAAACAAATCATTTTGATATTACTATAAGTGCATAGTGTCAAAACACTTCAAATATGAATGTATCAATCATAGACAACATAACTACCATATATTATGTTGCCATACTGGTTTTACAACTAAAACCGAAATGTCATGTATTGGAAATTGGATTCCATCTATGAGTCGAGGCCAGGAATGGCTCCTCACCTATTCGAGACACTCAAGCAAATGCATCAGGATTCCCCGTAGTGAACTCTTGGAGCGGTTGGGCTGGTCCACCCTTACGTTTGTTGATTAATTATTCCTGAACACATGTTTCCCTGTTCTATCGGACCTATCCATCGGCCCCATAGTGAGCGATATATCTAAGACGCCTCGCTATCCATCATCCACATAGGTAAAAATATAAACGTCTGGGCTCCATACCATGACACCACCCAGAGCTAGAAAGAAACTTCGTGCACTCCCAACAGCCCGATCCCGTTTTTAACTCATACCAAGGTGTGACGCTCGTCAATTAATTCTATACACAAAGCTATGCTATTTAAAGCCGTGCTTTGATCATCAACCACAAGACTCTGCTTTTCAATAGAAGCCTTGATCATTTGCATCTCAGCATGCCACACAGGCAATTCATGCCATGCGACTAATATCCATCAATTTATAACCTCTAAGCTCGTAAGTCTCGGAGAAGGGCGTTAAGCAAGAGAATAAATTCTCCGCCACCAAACAGATATATATTTAATAGAAATCAATCAATGTAGAATGAAATCCAATGTCAGACACACATCCATTTACAAGTCCGTTCTGGGTTTGAACGAAACCGGAGGCACCATATTCCTCGTCCCATATGTCCAATACAGGAGAGAGGTCCTCGCATATCCGGTTGATCTCCAAGTACGTCCGGACGATCACCATTTATTGCCTTGTCCTGGGTGTAAGCCCAATCAAGACATCAGTAATCATCCAAAGGATGTGAAGATCTCCGGTCTTCAACCACTGTCTTCATCGCTGAATTATCGTCAAATCAATTATTCAGAATGGGTATAAACCCGGCCTTTCCGAATAATTCACGTATCTTATAATCAAGTGTTATAAAAACACAACATATGCCTCATTCCAATCCAGTATATTCTTTTATTCAAATATTCTTTTCTCAATTTAAAACAAATTAAGGTTTTCCAAACAAGTCGGGATTAGCGCACCTTACCGAAGCAATCATTTGTTTTATTTCCCAATCCCAACCTATTCATCCAATGGAGCAAAACTGGTAATACTCCATATCTAATACAACGGTGTTATCGGTTAAATTAAATTACCATTTCACGTTCAAATATAATTAAAGATTTAACTATTGCTTGGAGCAAAACTGGTGATACTTCGTTCTTGATCATTTCAAAAATTTGATAATTTAAATTATCATATTCACATTCCAATCTAATTAAAGATTTATTAAAACTCCACTTAGTTTTAATCCTCCAAAAATCATTATTTAATGATTATTTAACTTTGGAAACACAAACATGTCACATCGACAATCTACACCGTACCATTGATTTCTTCCAAAATATAGCCCCTAAGCTTGTGCGTCTCAGAGAATGGTGTTAAGCAAGAGAATAAATTCTCTACCACCAAACATATATATATTTAGCAGAGATCAACAATATAGTTCGAAATACAATGTTAGACATGTAATCCTATCTTTAACTGGGTTAAAGAACCAATTTCATTTAAAACACAGTTCACGATAAACCCAAAATCATATTCCATTAACTATGGAATCTCCATAGAAAACAATTAATATATAATTGACATCAATATCCGTATCCGACTAATAATATAAATGGAATAACATAAAGCATTTTAAATTCCATATATATTAACAGTCTTCCTTCATAAAAGCTCACTTCGATTATTACCAAGTCAAATTCCATTCAGTTCCAATTTAATATATTAAATTGGGAAACTTTTCTTTCGAAAATTTCCATTATTCTTAATTAAAAGATTTATAAATTCAAATCACATTTCTCTGTTAATCGCATTAAAGAACGAATGTCGTTAAAAACAAGGTTCACAATAAACCCAATTCACATTCCATTTTATCCCAATTACTAAATATAACTGGAAACTCTAATAATCATAATTAAAAGATTTATTCTTCTCACATTGGGTTTAAGAATAGTGTTACTGAAGACACCATTCATGACAAACCCAAAATCCAATTTAATATTAAATATAAGGCTCTAAATAGAAATTGTATCGGCTTATATTCACTATCAAATTCTGAAACCAACACACATAGTATGGGGAATAACGATATATATCTGTCTTCCAAGTTCCTCTGCAATATCCATATAGTCACGGAATCCAATATCTAAATATTCTGGAGATGATTTCTATTTAAATCTATTCCAGTTCATATATTGGAAAATTCTTGTGAGATTAAAACCATTCTCCTGGTGAGATGATTTCTATTCAAATCCTTTCCAAATCATTTATTATGATTTTACACAAAATATTAATATTTTTAATAATTTTATCAAGGCTTGTACATTCGGTTCCAGTAACGGCCACCGAACTACATCCATAGCGACCTTTTCCAAATTTGATTTGGATATAATTTCAAATCCAACCGTTCAAATTTAAATCTCTTATATTATTGGAAAGCTCAGTCCGATACGAACCCAATGGTTCCAGTTTTAGGAGAATCCGACAATCGGATCTCCCGTAATGTCCTTTCGAATTCAATGGTCGAAATTCACGAATGGTCGTAGCGTGGCGCATTATATTCAAGCCATTAATATATATATATATATATATATATAATATTTCATTCAAAACGTATTTTATAAATTCGTTTTAAAAACGATTCCCACTTTCATTTCAAGTTTATATCAAAATAGAATACTCCTTATCATTATAATATTTAAATAATATTTTTTTCAAAATATCTGATTTTGAATTCATTTCCTTTTGGATATTCATTATAAAAAGGAATAAAGTCGATATAAATATCGTCCGCGTCTAAATAGCGCATACCTAATCAATACGACTTCACATATTTTAATATTTTCATGTCCATCCAAAATCGGACATCAAATTCACGTTTCAATCCTTTACTGAATATTATTTTAAAATATTCGTTATTTTAAAATATTTCTATTATTCAAAATATTCGTTCTGTCTGAACTGGAAGTAGACCCAATCAATTACCATATAATTTATTTATATGGATTGCATACAGCACATGTACACAACAATCATGATACACAATCAACCATCATCCAGAGTGCATTACACAACTGCATAAGCATTAAATATAAATAATTAACGCTTACAACAGTCTGTCAACCAACCGATTAACATACAACTAAACAATTGGGATTAGTGTACGCCAAGTATCATCCCAATACACGTGTGGGGTTTCAACCAACAAATACTGAATATTATTTGTGCAGTTGGGCGGTGTGTAAAATTTATCGCCCCAATCAATATCAGTAAAATGGGTGTACATAAACAAATTGTTCGATTTGTAAATGAAAATTTATTTTCATTTTAGAAGAATTTCATGTCGTTCATATATACGTTAAAAGTTATATTTTTAATTTTAAAATATTTATTTCATCACTTGACTATTTTATATAGTTCATACATTCAATAAAAATAATATTTTTATTGTTCAAACATTTTATTCAACACATGAATATTTTATACAGTTGATATACACAGTAAAAATGATATTTTTAATGAATAAATGTTTATTTCAGAAAATTTCGCCGTTACAACAGCGCGATATTAGAATTGGAGTAATGTCTACATTACCCCTCTCATGATACTAGCTCGCGCCATACACAATATTCAATCCAATCAACTAAACCACAATACAATCAATAACCACAATACAGTCAATTTTCCATAATACAATCCAAAAAACAACCAAGGTTTGTACAATAAATAGTGTCGGGGCTACTAAGCCCCTTCTGCAACCTAGTATATATTCAACTGTAAAATAATTTGAGTGAGAAGTTGTTCTCACATTGGGATCCACTCCGCTATTGTTTTCTGATGCTCTGAATTGCTGTTCTGGTTCCATAATTTGCAAACAAGCTCCAATCATCACGCCGTCTTTTTTATTAGCTTACGCGCCATTCCGGACAATTTTTGCCGAATGGACTTTTTCCCGAAAATGCACCAATTCGCCAAAATTCACGAAAAGACAGTATTTGAACAGCAGACACTGGACGCGTTTTATGAACAACTCTGCAATCCAAAATACGACTTCCATATACTCAAATCGAAGAGAACAACGAGATCTTCGACTTTGGTACTGTGGAGTTTTGGCCCGAAGTGCACGGTTTGGGAGTTATTTGCTAAACAAGGTCAAGGGTGTTTTTGCAAATACGGTATTTTGAAAAAAATTTGTTTTTTAGAGGAAGGGGTCCCATGGCTGGCACTGGCGGCCTGAGGGGCAGCGCCGTGAGTGGTCAGGTCGGTGGGGTTGCTGGTGGTGAGGCGGTAGGGCTCGTAGTGGCGATGGTGGCTGGATTTAGACCCTAGGGTTTGTAAAAGAAAGGAAAAAGAGGAGAGCGGAGGTAGAGGGGTGCGGGGGCTGCTGGTGGCGGGTGGAGGAGGTGCAATACGCAGTAGGAAGAAGCAACACTTTTTTTCTTCTTTTTCTGATTTGAAACGATAGAAAGAGATGAACAGAAAAGGGGGTTTGACCAAGTATATAAAGATTTATATTTAATTTAATTTAATTTCAAAAGTTAATTTTTCATTCGAACTCCAAATCGAACCCAACGACTGTCGTCCCAAGCCAAATACCCTCATTCCGGACATAATGGGATATCTCCCGTAAGCCAATTCGAATGTTTCGATCAGTTTTTCTTTAAAATAAAATTTAATTTAATATAACGTTCAAAATTGAATTCAACGTACATTTTAATTTACTAGGGCCACACACTGACTCCAAAAATTTCAAAAATAAAATAAATCTAGCTATGTTTTGACGATTCGGTCCTAACAAAACTAATTTCATTGAATTTGGAGACCATTTTAAAAATGGTCATTTTCCAGTCAATTAAATTCAAACTGAAATTACCAAAAGCGTTTAAATCCACCACGCTCACATATTAATTCCAAAAATTATGAAAATTGGAATATAACAAAAATTTGACATTCCAGATCCAACAAATGTGGTTTCGTCGAAAATGGAGGTCGTTTGCAAAATGGATATTTTTAAGGGCTTGTATTATATTAAAATATATATAAATTCCGTAGAGACTATTTTAAATTTTAAACTGGACATAACTTTTAATTTATATTATGAAATATGAATTTTTCACTTCGTTAGAAAGATATAATTAAATAGACTCCAACATTTATGGTTTTACTAAAATCCAATTTATTTTGAATTCTGTACATTCATTTGAAATTTAAAATAGAATTTTCAAACTACTGCTCCATTTCAGGCTCGTTTTATAATTAAAATAAATTTATTTGCTCTGAATTCGATTTAAATAAATTTTAAATCGTATTATTTAAAATAAATAATTTCAAATATTCAAAATCCATTAAAAAATCTAAAATAGAAATTTTAAATTGGTTCAGAATTTCCGGGTTGTTATAATCTCCCCCACTTAAAATCTTTTCGTCCTCGATAAGGAACGGAGCTGAAAGTTGTTTAACTAACAACTCAACTTTCATTCTTCAATCTTTCAGTTTCTAATAATTTGCTAATTCTCCAAAAATTTGGCTAACACCCAAAATTTTCGAAAAATTTCGCCATAACCTCCTTTTTACGGGGAGACCTTTAAAACCGCAACTTGCCTAACAGGGCGCTCATCAATCCAAAAGAAAAATCCAATCGGCTCATAAAATCATCAAACCCAAGAAATATAGTAAACATGTACCTCTTTGTTGAGGCATACAATTTTATTCCTCTTCTTAGCTTCCATGCTATGACCTGTTCATTATATATACATTTACATATATGCGATTCCAATCAATTTTCAATTCAGTTCAATATTTGATTCGATTTGGCTTAATTTACCTTTTGTTCTCTTATTGGTCCAACATTTTAATTAGTTAAACTAATTATCATACAACACAACTAGCAATCAGTTAGTTAAATACCTTTTCAATCATATATCTTTAATATATTCAAAAGTCATATTTTTAGTGTCAAATCACAACAATAAACCCTATCTAGTTTTGGTTCTCACATTAGTAAATTGGAAATATATAGACATCCCACTTTCCAAACTCGAACATAAATGTTGATGATGACATGCCATTGTCAGAATCATCTCTGAGGGACTAGAGTGTGATTCTATATCTATCCAGTATATTTAAGACTTTGAATATACGTTCATGATGCGTATGTGCAAAATCTTTATATACTCGATTATCCAAAATAAAATAAATAATATACCCAAATACATATAATTAGATAAAAAATTTAAAATTAATTTTGTTTCTGATAAATAATACTCTTCTAACTCATTCTAGGATACTAGTGATCCTATCTCTAACGAGTCATTCTTATTGGCTATTACTAACCCAATCTCTGATGAAATCTTTAGTTCGGTTCTAATGTGTCGTGCTCTCGAGCTCTGTATACTAGGGCTCTGATACCACGTCTGAAACGACCCAAATTCGCCCATAAGTGAAAGCCCGGATTGAGTTGAGAACTCGACGCATGGGAATACAAACATAAGAACATTTCATTGATGTTACAACAATTACATCAGAGTAACAATATAAAAGAGTATGAATAAATAATATACATCAGAAAAATATCAAAGATTAAAATACATTACGTAGCAGCGTAAAAATAATACATAACACAACTGAAAGAGATGCATGGATACAAAGCTTTTCGAATATAGTTCCAGTTGCAAACCAGGATCCTGGAAAAGAAATTTCTACGAAAACAAAAACTACTAGCAGCCCGTGTGGAAAATAGGGGCACCCAGAGTTTAGGTTAGAACAATAAACATCGGGTCAATCATAAGGCTGGTGTGAGAACTAATATAATTTTTGAAAATTTTACTTTAGAAATAAAGTAAATCAAGGGACCACACCATATAACATGTAACGGGTTTTCTCCCAAGAATACCAGTGCATAAAAAATATAACAATGCTTTTCGAAAAATGAAGCTATTATAAGACTCAGGTCCCATCACACAATCTAACGCAAGACGGAAGACAGAGTTTTACCTCATAATAGCCGAACATGCTTGGTACGTTTAAAACAAATCATTTTGATATTACTGTAAGTGTATAGTGTCAAAATCACTTCAAAAATAAATGCATCAATCATAGACGACATACCTCCCATATATTATGTCATCATACTAGTTTTACAACTAAAATCAAAATTTCACGTATTGGAAATTGGATTCCATCTATGAGTCGATGTGAGGGATGGCTCCTTACCGATTCGAGACACTCTAGCAAATGCCTCAGAATCCCCCGTAGTGAACCCTTGGAATGGTTGGGCCTGTTCACCCTTACATTTGTGGATTAACTATTCATGAACACACGTTTCCCGGTCCTGCCAGACCTATCCATCGACCCTGTAGTGACCGATATATCCGAGGCGCCTCGCTATCCATCATCTACATAGGTAAAAATATAAATGTCTGGACTCCATACCATGACACCACCCATAGCCAGAAAGAAATGTCGTGCACTTCCAACGGTCCGATCTCGTTTTTAACACATAGCGAGGTGTGAGGCTCGCAAATTAACGCTATACACAAAGCTAAGCTATTTAAAGTCGTGCTTTGATCATCAACCACAAGACTATGACGACCCCAAACCCCCGTACGATGGTGGCAAGGGTAATCTTTGGAATATAAACATAAACAGATAACAACAGAATAGAAATAAATACACCAGATAATGTACAATAGAATACGCTGGATAAATATAAACATCAGAGTTACACAGTATACAGGATCATACTTAGTACAAAATACAGTTCAGCTTTACATAAATGCCTACAGCGGAAAACAAAACATAATATGTACAATAGGAGCGGAATAACATAAAAAGAGATAAATGATAGAATCCATCTTTGGCTCCAGCTATCCAGAAAGAGCCTGCTAAAACCTGGATACAAGGCCGCCCGTGTAGAAAAAGGGGCACCCGAGTTTGCAAGTGAAACAAACTACGAGTTAGTCATGGGACTGGTATGAGAAATCTACTTAACATATTTTTCAATATGGCCAATCACAGGACCACACCGCTAATGCGGAACGGGTTTACTCCATTGGATTGCCAGTGCTTTAAAACAAGTAAATCATTTAAAAATCGCAATGATTTTTATAAAAATGAAGCCATTATAAGACCCAGTTCCCATCACACAATGCAACACAAACCAGAGGATAGAGTTTTACCTTATAATGGCCAAAATATTCTCAATATGAATAAAACAAAAGCATTTGATATTATTACTAGTGTTTATATGTTTCAAAAACAATTTCAAATCATAAGTATCAATCACAAATGGCATTAATGCCCCCATACCACTATGTCGCCATATATAGGTATACAATCAAAACCGCCCAATGTTGTATTTGGAAATTGGATTTCCGTCTTGAACCAAGGCAAGGGATCATCCTTACCACTTCGAGACAATCTAGCCTACCATGTCTCAGGACCCAGACTGAGGTGGGCCCCTGGATCGTCAGGGCTGGTCCACTCGATGTGGATTAAAATGCCTGGACACTGCGTTTCCCCACCCTACGAGGCGTAAACTGTTCAAATCCTGACCAGGCCATCGGCTCCAAAGAGACCAAACTAACTGAGGCGCCTCACTATCCATCATCCACATAAGTAAAATGCCTGGGCGTGTCAAACCCAAAACACCACTTCTAGCTAGAAAGAAACGCAGGTCCTCCCTGATGTCCTCTCCCGTTTCTGTTTGATACCGGGGTGTGAGGCTCGCGAAACAACGCTAAACACAAAGTTAGCTATTCAAAGCCATGCTTTGACCATCGACCACAAAGCTCTACTTTTCAACAAAAGATTTGATCACAGGATCTCTGCATGCCACGTTGTTAATATGCAACGTCAGACACACATCCATTTACAAGTCCGTTCTGAGTCTGAACAAAACCGGAGGCACCTAATACCTCGCATATCCGTACAATCAACAAGTACGTCCGGACGGCTACCACTTTAGCCCCCTTCCAGGTAGCTACTCCCATCGTGAGCATCAGTAGCACCCATCCATTCGATGTGAAGATCGTCGGTCTTGCACTGTCTTCATATCTTCGACTTCTAACCGTTGATCAATTATTTGAAATGGGAATTAGCTCGGTCTTTTCAACTAATTCACGTATATTTAGAATTTCAAATCAACTCATTTCAATGGTTAAATTATTCGACTTTAATAATTCTGTTCTTTAATGTAATTTTCACGTCAAACACATCCAACCATCAAATATCCAATAAACCGAGCAAATTCAGTTTATTTCCATTCCATATCGTTTATAATGTTTTATAACGATTTATTGCTATTTTTATTTATTTAAAAATATACAATTCATTCAAACAACGCTTCAGGCCATAACGCGGCCGTGGCGCTGTTTTTCTTCAGATTTGATTTTGCACATATCTGAAAATCTAACCATTGGATCTTTGCAAATTTTATATCATTCGAAAGATCTTTTCAAAACGAATCCAACGGTTCTAGTTTTGGGAAAATTCGACGGTCGGATCTCCCGGTACAATCGTTTGAAGTTACGATTTCAAAATACGAACTACAGCGTCGTTATTCGATTTATTTTAATTATATATATATATATATATATATAAATATAATCGATTATGGGGCAGTTTTTCTTCAGATTTGAATTAAACATTCCAGAAAATCCAACCGTTGGATCTTTACAAAGTGGGTGTCGTTGGAAAGATATTTCCAAAGCGGACCCAACGGTTTTGGTTTCGGGAAAATCCGATGATCGGATCTCCCTCAATAATCGTTTGAAATCACGGTTTCAAAATACGAACTGCAGCTTCGTTATTCGATTTATTTTAATTATATATATATAATTCATTCTTCGATTTCAAAACCATATTTATTTCATATATATGATAAAAAACGTTATTTTTATCCAACAAATATTTATTTCAACACATCACTATTTCTAACAGTTCATATATATCATAAAAGTGTGATTTTTATTGTAGAACAATGTATTTCAAAACATGATTATTTTATATAGTTTATACATAAGGTAAAAATGTTATTTTTGGTGTTAAAACAATTTATTTAAAACACTAATATTTTATATAGTCTATATATATGATAAAAATGTTATTTTTATCTTTCAAAGAATTTATTGAATACATGAACGTCATTCAACACATGAATTTTATTCAACACACGAATTTCTATTCAACACACGAATATAGTTTCAACACATGATTATAATTCAAACACAGGAATATTTCAGAAAATTTCGGCAGCGTAACGGTAGGGTAGTTAAAACTGGCACCGTCCCGAGTACGGCTCCTCGCTCTACCTTAAAGCCTCGCAGCTTTTGACAATGGGGATTTCAATATCTAGTTCGTACGCAGACGAATTTTCCCATATACTAATCCTATTGGGATTTCAACCATAATCAATCATTTTGGATCAACCATTCATGATATTCACCAAATTTCACATCAACCAATAATCCAAACAATATCACAACCAATACATATCGTCCATGGTCTTTGGATGAGGGGAGTCTATATATATATATATATATATATATATATATATATATATATATATATATATACATACATACATATATAACTATATTTCGATTTCATTTCAATGCCATTTCAATTCTTTTCAACACATATATCATTTTTACAAAGCATATATAACTTATACATCGAACATACAATTTATACAACGCTTATACATGAGGTGTACAACGATTATATAACTCAAACATCGAATATATAATTTATACATCATCGTTTCCATATCGTTTATAAATCAGAAATCTCAAATTGGGTTCCACTCCTCCAAAAATTGTAGAAGGCTCAGAAAAATATCCGGTCCCTTCTAAAATGTAGAAGACATCCACACGAGTCCATTGTATCTTATTTCGCTGGATTTCGACCAGATAGCAAAAAGATATGATTTTTAGAAGTTTGCAACACTTAAAAGTGTAAAAATCAGTTCAGGTTTTTCAAAGCCGTTACCTCTCTAAATGGTTCAAAACTAGGTCAGCAGATTGCGTGCAAACGGTGGAGCTTGAAGATGAACGGCAAACGCCACGCTGTCGGGGGTGGAGAGGCGCCTCTGGCGCTACCCACGAGGTCGAGCTCGATGGCACCCTGAGGCGGCGGTTCCCCTTCGAACGGCGAGAGTTAGTGGTCGTGGATCTCGAGAAATGCAGCACGATGGAGGGCGTGCCTGCTATGGATTTGTAGAAGAGGGTGGGATCTACAAAAAGCTCAATAGGGGAAGGGCTAACGATGAACAGATTCACCAGAAAATGGAAGGGAAGGGAATAACACGCCTTCCATCGAAGTCGAGAGGGGTTACGGTGTTTTTTTTAGGGATTTAAAAAAATTAAATTATAAAACAAAATTTCTATTGGTCGATGTATATATAATTCAAAAAATTAGGGTTTTCATAAGCGAACTCCTTTTTGAACCCAACAACTGTCGCCCTTAGCTAAATACCCCCATTCTGAATACAATGGGATATGTTTCGTAAGCCCATTCGACTGTTTCAGTAAGTTTTTCTTTAAATTAAAATATAAAACATTCAATATTTGATTTGAACGTACATTTCAATTTTCCGGGGCCACATACTGATCCCAAAAATTCCAGAAAATAAATCTAACTATGTTTTGACGATACGGTCCCAACAAAATTGATTTCGTCGAATTTTGAGACCGTTTGAAAAATGGCCATTTTCTGGTCGATCCATTTTAACAGAATTCAACCAAACACATTTTCCTTTACCACGCTCACATATTAACTTCAATAATTATGGAATTTGAAACCTAGCAATAATTTGACATCCCGAATCCAACAAGAGTGGTTTCGTCGAATTTTGAGGTTGTTTGCAAAATGGCTATTTTCACGAACTATATAAATCCTATAGCGACCTTCCTAAAAATTCATTTGGCCATAACTTTCGATTCCCTCTATGAAACTTCGATTTTTCAGATTCGTTATAAAGATATTCAAAAACATATATAAATATTTTTGGTTTCACTAAAATCCGTTTTATTTTTCACCCAGTACAGTCAGTCAAAGTTCGAATTCAAATTTTGAAACTACCGCGCCATTTCAGGCCTTGTTTATATTTAAAATAAATATATTTATTTTCAAACATCGATTCAACCATACTTTTCGCCGTTATTATTTAAAATAATTTATTTTAAATATTTAAAATCCACTAAAATAGCCAAATTAAAATTTTTAAATTGGATCACATTTTCCGGGTTGTTACAATCTCCCCCACTTAAAACTTTTCGTCCACGAAAATGAATGAAGTCGAAAGTTGTTTAATTAACCAACTCAACTTTCATTCTGGCTTTCATTCTTCAACTTTTCAATTTTTAAGAATTTTCAAATTCTTCAAAAATTTGGCTAACACCATAAATTTTCAAAAAATTTCGCTATAACCTCCTTTGTACGTGGAGGGGTTTGGAAATTTATTGGGCCGTATTAGGTACCCAATAAATCCTAATAAGCACGCACATATTTATAGTGATATATTCTAGTGTCCACGGGGGAGTGTGTATAGATAATAACTCAAGAGAATAAGTTATCGTCACCCCATAAATAGTTTTTGTGCCTTAAAAGACTAGAGAGACGTGTTTATTGTCATCTCTAGACCCGTGTGGGGTTTTTATTAATCTGGAAATTTACCATTTTAATCTGGCAATTTACCGTTACTTTTTATATGGTCCATATCTGTCATCAGTTCAACCTGTAATATATAGTCATCGCCATACAAGCCTCTCGCTCGTATGGTAAATCTTTTATCTCGTCACACAAGCTCCAACTGCTTATGTGGTATATGATGAAGTATGCTATCTTCAAGAAGTATGCCATGCAATGTAGTTCAAAATTAATTGTTACTATCCTGTGGCGACGTTTATTATTACACACAGAACAACCAGCACTCTGCATCCAATGGCATTCACAGGGGGTGATATAATAATATTGCACAACCAACTCATTAAGGT
Source organism: Allium sativum (assembly GCA_030737875.1). Taxonomy (NCBI): domain Eukaryota; kingdom Viridiplantae; phylum Streptophyta; class Magnoliopsida; order Asparagales; family Amaryllidaceae; genus Allium; species Allium sativum. The sequence continues at coordinate 715,467,664 of CM060922.1, forward strand.
TTACCTATTTGTCGGGCACGCAAATAAATTCTTTACTCAACAGCTAATCCATTAACTTGTTCAAACATATATAATGCACATGTATATATTTCTAATTAATTCTCTAATCAGTTCAATGTTTGATTCAATCGAATAAATTTACCATTCATTCTCTTATTGGTTAAATTAATTGTCAATCTAACAATTAATTAATCAAATTTTCAATCACTCAACACAAACATCAATCAATTTATTTTTAACTTTTCAAAAATATACCAATTAATTCATATACTGTTTTAAAATCATCAGACTATATAATTAAAAATTATACATCCATGAAAAGAAAACAACAACAAAGTAGAGAGCAACACGAAAATGTAAAATATGGTAAATGTACCTTGCACCAGAGTCAATCAGAGATATCCACCCATCACTTGGGGTATGCTTTCTTAATGCTTTCCTCAGTTTCCCAAGTACAATCTCGTGGATCTCCACTCCATTGCACTTTGACTAAGTGAACCTTCTTGTTCCTCAGCTCTTGGGTTTCTTTGCCAATAATCTTTAGTGGCTCTCTTCTAACAACCAATTTTGGAGTAATTTCTATATCCCATTGGGTTGCTTCTTCCACGATCAAGTCTGGATCATTTACATGCTTTCGAAGTTGAGATACGTGAAATACATTATGTACTCCAAGCAACCAGTCTGGTAATTGAACCCTATAAGCGAGAGTTCCAATCCGTTCTAGAATAGGAAACGGACCAATAAATTTGGGCACCAATTTCCCTGTTTTATCGAACCGGATTACTCCTCTCATCGAAGATACGTTCAAATACACATGGTCGCCAACAGCGAATGATAAATCTCTTCTTCTTTTATCTTCATAGCTCTTCTGTCGACTTTAGGCGGCTAGTAATCGTTTCTTAATGAAATTGACTTTGTCCGCAGCTTCGCGAATCATATCGGGTCCCAACACGAGTCTATTACCAGGTTCTACCCAACAGGCGGAAGATCGGCACGGTCTACCATACAGTGCTTCGAATGGTGACATTGCCAGGCTCGCTTGGTAGCTGTTGTTGTATGAGAACTCGGCAAATGCAAATGGTCTTCCCATGATCCGCCAAAATCAATAACACAAGCCCGCAGTAAATCTTCAAGAATACGATTCACCCTCTCAGTTTGACCATCGGTTTGAGGATGATATGCGGTGCTCAAGTTCAGTTTCGTTCCCAATTCTGCTTGGAATGCTTCCCAGAATTTACTAACGAAAATTGGGTCCCGATCACTAATGATGCTCATGGGTACTCCATGAAGTTTACCAATTTCTCTAAAATAAATCTACGCTAGACTCTGAGCAGTTCTATTCGATCTGATAGGTATGAAATGGGAGGTCTTCGTGAGACGATCTACGATCACCCAAATACTGTCATTCCCTTTCCTGGTTCTGGGCAAACCATCAATGAAATCCATAAAAATTTGTTCCCACTTCCCACCTAGAATTTCCTACGGTTGTAACAATCCAGCAAGTTTCTGCTGATCGCCTTTGACTTGTTGACAGGTGGAGCACTGGCTAACATATATAGAGATATCTCTTTTCATTGCCTTCCACCAGAAATTTCGCTTGAGGTAATTATAAATTTTACTAACCCTTGGGTGGACACACAGCGTGGACTTGTGACACTCGTCAAATACTTCTCTTTTGAGCTCAAGATTGTCTGGAACACAAATTCTTCCTTTCAATCTCAGAACTCCTGCGCTATCCACTTAGAAACTGGAGACTTCTCCCCTTTGAATTCTTTTGATCATCTCTTTAACGAAACAATCGTCTTTCTGAAGAATAGATATTTTATCAATCAATGATGGTGTAATGATAATACTTGCGATGATCACATTCTTCCTGCTGAGCGCATCAGCCACAACATTGGCTTTCCCCGGAGTATATAAAATATCAAGATCATATGCCGCGAGAAATTCTAACCAACGCTGCTGCCTCATATTTAGATCTTTGTGGGTGAATAAATACTTCAATGATTGATGATCAGTATATAATTCGAACTTTTCACCCAATCGATAATGCCTCCAGATTTTCATAGCAAACACGATAGCTAACAATTCAAGATCGTGAGTTACATAATTCTTTTCATGTGGTTTCAATTGACGGCTAGCATAAGCTACTACATGGCCTCTTTGCATTAGTACTGCTCCAATACCTTCTTTAGAAGCATCTGTCCAGACTTTCAAGTCCTGATTGCCATCAATAATTGTTAACACTGGAGCAGTTGTCAGTTTTAACTTCAGCTCTTGGAAAGCTGCCTCACATTCGGGAGTCCAGTTGAATCTCGAATGCTCTTAGTAAGCTTTGTTAAGTGACTGGATATCTTCGAAAAATTCTTAATGAACTTCCGATAATAACTGGTCAATCCGAGAAAACTTCGGACTTCTGTGGGCATACGAGGCTATTTCCAATTCTGAATATTAGTGATTTTACGGGGATCCACTGAAATTCCTTGCTTTGACACGACGTGACCAAGAAATTTGACTTCTTCTTGTCAGAATATAAGTTTGGAAAATTTTGCTTTTAAAACATTCTTTCTAAGAATTTCTAACACATGTTCCAAATGTTTTTCATGTTCGCTTTCTGACTTAGAGAAGATCAATATATCATCAATGAAAACCAGAACAAATTTATTCAATACTTCTTTGAACACCCGGTTCATTAGATCCACAAAATAAGCTGGAGCTTTACATAAGCCGAACGACATTACTAACCACTCGTAGAATAAATCTGGGCCTCTAAATGCTGTCAAAGGAATACACTCTTCGGCAATACGAAGCTGATGGAAACCTCTAGCTAGGTCCATTCGGGAAAATACTTGCGCGCCACTCAGTCGATCCAACAAATCATTTATCCGTGGCAATGGATATTTGTTTTTCAGCGTCTGCTTGTTCAAGTCACGATAATCCACACATAGTCTGAGAGTACTGTCTGACTTCGGGACAAATACCACTGCTGCTCCCCAATCAGAGAAACTAGGCATGATCAGACCTTTCCATACAAGCTGTCGAGTTTGACTGTCTAACACTTCTTTTTCCTTCAAGTCATTCTTCGAATAGCGTGAACTACTGGCCTTGCATTTGGAACTAAAGAGATTTTAAAATCAATTTCTCTCTGCGGAGGTAAGCTAACAACTTCTTCGAACACATCTGCATAGTCCTTGACAACAGGAATATTTTCTATGTTGACCAGAATATTCTCCGTAACGATAGGAACAGGTTCTATTAGAGCAGGAGAAACATCCAAAGCTGACCACAAATCTTTTCTATCAGACTTCGGGACTTCACATGGTATGGTTATATGACCCCCGGATTTAATCTTCGACTTAACGACTCTGTCGGCGCATTTAACCTCAGCTTCATATTTGGTTAACCAATCCATCCCCTGAATAAGATCAAATTCTATAAAATTCATGACGATCGCTATAGTGGGGAATAAATAACAGGAAAAAGAAACAGGCACTCCACAAACCCAACTAAGATAGAGTGAACCCCCAACTAGATTATGGACAGTCATGGGTTCCTTGAGCTTTTTCAACTATAAATCAAGTTTCTTAACCGCATTCTTTGCAATAAAGCTTCGCGACGCGTGTGTATCAAACAGTAATTTAAGTGGAATATTTTTGACAGTAAGCATGCCTTCTAAAACATCTGGCCTTCCCAGGTTAGCTGAGGGTTCAGATGTTTTCGCTACTTCATTTACTTGAACTACTTCAGCTTTCCTTGATAGTCGACAATTTTTCGAAATGTGACCAGCTTGGTGGCACTTATGGCATCCCCGACCCTCTCGAGCCTTCTTACTGGACTTAGGCCTATCATTCTTTCGTCTGCTCGAAGATTCACATTTCCTCATCGAATGCCCTTGCTGATTACACTTTAAACATACGATTTCTTTAACCTTTTTCCGACTAGCCTTTGGCCTCTTATTGCCTTCAGACTTTGTACTTTTCTCAGGCTGCGTACTAGCCTCTGTCTGAGTACTTGTCTCTGGGCTATCAGTTTCGAATTTCCTTTTGTTGCTAGAACTACATTCCTCTTCGTCGTCAAAAAGGCCTCGCTTATCTAGATCTTCATACTGATAAGCCATGTATATCATTTCAGAAAAAGGAAGCATCACATGCCCCGTTACACTATTCTGGTATTTTCTTTGAAGACCATTAATAAACCTTAGATTCTTCCTCTTTCGATCTTGAATTAGATGTGGGGCAAAATGAGAAAGTTCATTGAATCTCTTATGACATTCAGGAATATTCATATCTCCTTTTATCAGATAGTAGAATTAATCACATAACCTCTCAGTTGCTTCTGGAGGAGTAAATCTTTCTTGGAAAATTTATTTAAATCTATCCCAGGTAATATTTCCTTCTAGATCATCCTTAATGACTGTTTTCCACTAGAACAAAGCTTTGTCTTTGAGTGCCCAAGATGCCAGTAATCTTTTTTGATCATCTCTTAGCTGGATACGCTCAAGAATTCTTTTAGAAGAACGCATCCAATCTTGGGTTTGACTAATGGATTCATTGCCCGAGAATGATACTCCACCCATATTTCAATATTTTTTTAATAGAGCTTCTGGATATGGTTCTGTATTCCTTCTTCTGTTTCTGAAACTCATTTTCCAGTACTTCTGCAAATAGCAGACCAAATGTCAGGTCATCAGAAAAGATATTATAAAGCATAGAAACATATACTTGAATGCAAATGCGTCTATCGAGGTGTATTTCATTCTGCTTTACTCATACTAAGACCTTACTGATCCTATCTGTAATGAGCTATTCGTCCTAGAACACTACTGGTTCAATTTTTGACGAGTTCGTTCATATGTTATATTCCAGAACTAAGCTTAACCAAAGCTCCGATACCACGTGATGACAACCCCAAACCCCCGTACGACGGTGGCAAGGGTAATCTTTGGAATATAACACATAAACAGACAACAGCAGAACAGAAATAAATAAATACACCAGATAATGTACAATAGAATACACTGGATAAATATAAACATCAGAGTTACATAGTATACAGGATCATACTTAGTACAAAATACAGTTCAGCTTTACATAAATGTCTACAGCGGAAAACAAAACATAATATGTACAATAGGAGCTGAACAACATAAAAAGAGATAAATTATAGAATCCATCTTCATCTCCAGCTATCCAGAAAGAGCCTGCTAAAACTTGAATACAAGGCTGCCCGTGAAGAAAAAGGGGCACCCGAGTTTGCAAGTGAAACAAACTATGAGTCAGTCATGGGACTGGCATGAGAAATCTACTTAACATATTTTACAATATTGCCAATCATAGGACCACGCCGCTAACGCGGAACGGGTTTACTCCATTGGATTGCCAGTGCTTTAAAACAAGTAAATCTTTTAAACATCGCAATGCTTTTTATAAAAATGAAGCCATTATAAGAATAAGTTCCCATCACACAATGCAACACAAACCGGAGGATAGAGTTTTACCTTATAATGGCCAAAATATGCTTGATACGAATAAAACAAAAGCATTTGATATTATTAATAGTGTTTATATGTTTCAAAAACAATTTCAAATCATAAGTATCAATCGTAGACGACATTAATGCCCCATACCACTATGTCGCCATATATAGGTATAAAATCAAAACCGCACAATGTCGTATTTGGAAATTGGATTTCTGTCATGAACCAGGGCAAGGGATCATCCTTACCGCTTCGAGACAATCTAGCCTACCATGTCTCAGGGCCCAGACTCAGGTGGTCCCCTGGATCGTCAGGGCCGGTCCACTCGATGTGGATTAAAATGCTTGAACACTGCGTTTCCCCACCCTATGCGGCGTAAACTTGTCATATCCCGACCAGGCCATTGGCTCTAAAGAGGCCGAACTAACCGAGGTGCCTCGCTATCCATCATCCACATAAGTAAAATGCCCGGGCGTTTCAAACCCAAAACACCACTCCTAGCTAGAAAGAAACGCAGGTCCTCCCTGATGTCCTCTCCCGTTTCTGGCTCATACCGGGGTGTGAGGCTCGCGAAACAGCACTAAACACAATGCTAGCTATTCAAAGTCGTTATCTGTTCATCAACCACAAAGCTCTGCTTTAAACAAAATCTTTGATCATAGCATCTCTGCATGCCACGTGGTCAATGTACAATGTTAGACACACATCCATTTACAAGTCCGTTCTGAGTCTGAACGAAACCAGAGGCACCTTATACCTCGCATATCCGTACAATCAACCAGTATGTCTGGACGGCTACCACTTTTGCCCCCTTCCAGGTAGCTACTCCCATCGTGAGCATCAGTAGAACCCATCCATTCGATGTGAAGATCGTCGGTCTTGCACTGTCTTCATATCTCGACTTCTAACCGTCGATCAATTTTTTGAAATGGAAAATAACTCGGCCTTTTCGAATAATTCACGTATATTTAGAATTTCAAATCAACTCATTTCAATGGTTAAATTATTCGACTTTAATAATTCTGTTCTTTAATGTAATTTTCACGTCAAACACATTCAACCATCAAATATCCAATAAACCGAGAAAATTCAGTTTATTTCCATTCCATATCGTGTATAATGTTTTATAACGATTTATCGCTATTTTTATTTATTTATAAATAGACAATTCATTCAAACGACGATTTAGGCCATAAAGAGGTCGTGGCGCTGTTTTTCTTCAGATTTTATTTACACATATCTGTAAATCTGACCATTGGATCTTTGCAAATTTTATATCATTAGAAAGATCTTTTCAAAACGAATCCAACGGTTCTAGTTTTGGGAAAATCCGACGCTCGGATCTGCCGGTACAATTGTTCGAAGTTACGATATCAAAGTACTAACTGCAACGTCGTTATTCGATTTATTTTAATTATATATATATAAATATAATCGATTCTAGCGCTGTTTTTCTTCAGATTTGAATTTAACATTCAGGACAATCCAACCGTTGGATCTTTACAAAGTTGATGTCGTTGGAAAGATATTTCCAAAGCGAACCCAACGGTTTCAGTTTTGGGAAAATCCGATGGTCAGATCTCCCTCAATAATCGTTTGAAATCACGGTTTCAAAATATGAACTACAGCATCGTTATTCGATTTATTTTAATTATACTTATATATATATATACATATATATAAATATAATTCATTCTTCGATTTCAAAACCATATTCATTTCATATATTTGATAAAAACGATATTTTTATCCAATAGATATTTATTTCAACACATCACTATTTTTAACAATTTATATATATCATAAATTGTGATTTTTATTGTAGAACAATTTATTTCAAAACACGATTATTTTACATAGTTCATACATAAGGTAAAAATATTATTTTTGGTGTTAAAACAATTTATTTAAAACACTAATATTTTATATAGTCTACATATATGATAAAAATGTTATTTTTATCTTTCAAAGAATTTATTCAATACATGAACGTCATTCAACACATGAATTTTATTTAATACATGAATTTCTATTCAACATATGAATATAGTTTCAATACATGAATATAATTCAAACACAGGAATATTTCAGAAAATTTCGGCAGCATAACGGCAGGTTAGTTACAACCGGCACCGTCCCGAGTACGGCTCCTCGCTCTACCTTAAAGCCTCCCAGCATTTGACAATGGGGATTTCAATACATAGTTCGTACGCAGACGAATTTTCCCATATACTAATCCTATTTGGATTACAACAACAATCAATCATTTCCAATCAACCATTCATGATATTCACTAAATTTCACATCAACCAATAATCCAAACAATATCACAACCAATATATATCGTCCATGGTCTGTGGACGAGGTGAGTATATATATATATATAACACTATATTTCGATTTCATTTCAATGTCATTTCAATTCTTTTCAATGCATATATCATTTTTACAACGCATATATAACTTATACATTGAACATACAACTTATACAATGCTTATACATGAGGTGTACAACGCTTATATAACTCATACATCGACTATATAATTTATACATCATCGTTTCCATATCGTTTATAAATTAGAAATCTCACATTGGGTTCCACTCCTTCGAAAATTGTAGAAGGCTCAAAAAAATATCCAGCCCCTTCTAAAATTTAGAAGACGTCCACATGAGTCCACTGTCTCTTGTTTCACTGGATTTTGACCAGATAGCAAAAAGATATGATTTTTAGAAGTTTGCAACACTTAAAAGTGTAAAAATCAGTTCAGGATTTTCAAAGCCGTTACCTCTCTAAATGGTTCAAAACTAGGTCAGCAGATTGTGTGCAAACGGTGGAGCTTGAAGATGATCGGCCAACGCCACGTTGTCGGGGGGTGGCAAGGTGCTTCTGGGGCTACCCACGAGGTCGAGCTCGGTGGCTCCCTGAGGCAGCAGTTCCCCTTCGAACGGCGAGAGTTAGTGGCCATGGATCTCGAGAAACGCACCACGATGGAGGGCGTGTCTGCTATGGATTTGTAGAGGAGGGTGGGATCTAGAAAAATGTCAACAGGGGGAAGGGCTAGCGATGAACGAATTCGCCAGAAAATGGAAGGGAAGGGAAGAACACGCCTTCCGTCGAAGTCGAGATGGGTTACGGGGGTGTTTTGAGGGATTTAAAAAAATTAAATTATTAAAGAAAATTTCTATTGGCCGGTGTATATATAATTCAGAAAATTAGGATTTTCATAAACGCACCTTACTGAAGTAATCATTTGTTTTATTTCCTAATCCCAACCTATTCATCCCATGGAGCAAAACTGGTAATACTCCATATCTAACACCACAGTGTTATCGGTAAAATTTAATTATCATTTCAAATTTAAATCTAATTATAGATTTAACTATCGATTGGAGCAAAACGGTTAATACTCCGTTCTCAATCATTTCACAAATTTGGTAATTTAAATTATCATATTCACATTCCAATCTAATTAAAGATTCATTAAAATTCCACTTGGTTTTAATTAATCTTCCAACAATCATTATTTAATGATTATTTAACTTTGGAAACACAAACATGCTACATCGACAATCTACACTGTACCACTGATTTCTGCCAATATATAACCTCTAAGCTTGTACATCTAAGAGAAGGGTGCTAAGCAAGAGAATAAATTCTCCGCCACCAAACAGATATATATTTAGCAGAGTTCAACAATATAGTTCGAAATACAACGTTAGACATGTAACCTGTCTTTAACTGGGTTAAAGAACCAATGTCATTTAAAACGCAGCTCACGATAAACCCAAAATCATAATCCATTATGTGGCGGCAAGGAATTTCGCTCGATCTGAATCAGTCGTTAAACCGATCTAGACCGTTCGAAACCCCTGATCGTTTTGAGAACACGACAAATCAGAACGCAGACGGAAGAACGTTTCATTGTTATTACAACAATTCCATCAGACACAAGAATATACAGAGTATAAATGAATAGATTACATTCGATAAATATCAGAGATTACAATAAATTACATAGCAGCGGAAAATAATACAAAGCACAGCTGAAGGTGATATACGGATACAGAGCTTTTCGGATATCATTCCAGCTGTAAACCAGGATCCTGTGAATATAAATCTGCAAAACCAAAACTACTAGCTGCCCGTGCGGAAATAGGGGCACCCAGAGTTTAGGTTAAAACAATAAACTCCAGGTCAGTCATGTGACTGGTGTGAGAACTAAAACAGTTATTTAAAATTTGACTTTAAAAGAGAGTAATTCAAGGGACCACGCCGTATAACACGGAACGGGTTTCCTCCCAAGAATACCAGTGCATAGAAAAGACAACGCAATGCTTTTTCGAAAAATGAAGCTATTATAAGACCCAGATCCCATCACACAATGCAACACAAGCCGGAGGATAGGGTTTTCCCTTATAATAGCCAAACATGCTTGGTACGTTTAAAACAAATCATTTGATACTATAATAAGTGTATAGTGTCAAAACAATTTCAATCGTAAATATAGATCATAGACGGCATGGGTACCATATATCATGTCGCCATACTAGTTCTACAATTAAAACCGAAATACACGTATTGGAAATTGGATATCCGTCATGAGTCGAGGAAAGGGGCAAGCTCCTCTCCGCGCTCGAGACACTCTAGCAAATGCCTCAGGACTACACACTCTGGGCAATCCTTGGATCGGTTGGGCCGGTCCTTACTTACGTTAGAGGATTATTTATGCCTGAACACACGTTTCCCGGTCCTCACAGACCTACAATCGAGGCGCCTCATTCCAACAACCACAAGGTGAAATGTATATAAATGTCAGGGCTGGTAAGTCACTGACACCACCATAGCTAGAAAGAAACATCGTGCTCTCCCAACGGCCCGTATCCTGTTTTTAACTCATATCGAGGTGTGAGGCTCACGAATTCACGTTATACACAAAGCTGTCGCGTAGGCGTGCTTTGATCATCAACCACAAGACTTTGCTTTTCAACAAAAGCCTTGATCATTGCATCTTAGCGTGCCACACAGACAATTCATGCCATGCGACTGATGTCCATCGATATACAACCTCTGAGCTCGTACGTCTCAGAGAAGGGCGTTAAGAAAAAGAATAAATTCTCCGCCGCCAAACAGATGTATATTTAATAGAAATCAATCAACACAGAATAAAATCCAATGTCAGACACACAATCCATTTACAAGTCCGTTCTGGGTCTGAACGAAACCGGAGGCACTTTCCTCGCATATCCATCCATCTCCAAGTACGTCTGGACGACCACCAACTATTTCAATCCTCTTGGGTGTACAGCCCAATCAGGATCGTCAGTAATTATCCAAACGATGTGAAGACTTCCGGTCTTCAACCACTGTCTTCATCTTCGACTTATCGTCGAATCGGTTATTCGGAATGGGTATAAACCCGGTCTTTCCGAACAACCCGCGTATATTAAAAAAAACAATGTTACACAAACACAACATATGCCTCATTCCAATGCAGAATATCCTTTTATTCACGAAATCACATTCTTAGGGAAAGGTTCCCATTAATTTTATCCAAGATAAATTCTTTAAAATTTATCCTTTAATCTTCCTTTGGATGTCATTTCAAACCAAATTATGGTTTTCTAAACTAGTCGAGATTAGCGAACCACACCGAAGTAATTATTTATTTTATTTCCCAATCCCAACCTATTCATCCCATGAAGCAAAACTGGTAATACTCCATATCTAATACTATGGTGTTATCGGTAAAATTAATTACCATTTCACGTTCAAATCTAATTAATGATTTAACTACCGCTTTGGAGCAAAACTGGCGATACTCCATTCTCGCTCATTTCTAAATTTGATAATTTAGATTATAGATTCACATTTCAACCTAATTGCAGATTCATTAAAACTCCTTTTACTGGGTTAAAGAACTAGGTGTTATTTAAAACACAGTCGTACGTCTCAGAGAAGGGCGTTAAGCAAGAGAATAAATTCTCCGCCGCCAAACAGATATATATTTAATAGAAAACAAACCCAAATCACATTCTATTTGTTATCGGGTTAAAGAACTAGTGTTATTTAAAACACCGTTCACGATAAACCCATTTCAAATCCAATCAAATATATTAGAAATTCCGATTATTTAAAACCCCCTTTTAAATCTAATTTATTTATTTAAAAATAATTGGGTTTTAAATTTAGTTCAAAACTAGTTCATTTTGATAAAAATCCTTTTTTATCTTTTCAAATATGGAGTTTTACATCCCAATTTCTCCCAAATCATTTCTTATGATTTTACACAAATTATTGATATTTTTAATAATTTTATCAAGGCCCGTACAGTCGATTTCCATCAACGGCCATCGAACTGCACTTACAACGACCTTTTTCAAATTTGTTTTGGACGTATCTCCAAATCCAACCGATAGATTTTAAATTTCAAATATTCGTTAGAAAGCTCTTTTCGATAAGAACCCAATGGTTCCGGTTTTAGGAGAATCCGACGGTCGGATCTCCCGTAATGTACGTTTGAAATAAATGGTCGAAATTTGCGAACTGCCGAAACGCGGCGCGTTCTATTCAGGCCATTATATTATATATATAATATATATTTCGTCGATTACTATTTAAAACGAATTATATAAATAGTTTTAAATTCGTTTCAAAAAAAATTTCTACTTCCATTTCAATTCAAATCAAAATTCATTTTCTATTCAAATCAAATTCATTTTCTATTCAAATCAAATTCATTTCGTTTTCTATTTGAATCAAATTCATTATATATTCAGTAGAAATCAAATTCGTTTTATATTCAATAGAAATCAAATTCGTTTTATATTCAATAGAAATCAAATTCGTTTTATATTCAATAGAAATCAAATTCGTTTTATATTCAATTCGAATTCAATTCGTTATATATTCAATTCGAATTCGTTTTCTATTCAATTTAATTCAAATTTCATTTCAAAATATTCTATTCCGAAATCACTTTTCAATATTCATTTTAAAATGAATAAAATCGATATAAATATCGTTCACGTCAAAATGGCGTCAATCTAATCAACACGGCTTCATATATTTCTATTTTCAAATATTCTATTTCAAATATTTCTTATTATCAAAATATTTCTTATTTCCAATATTTCTATTTCAAATATTTCTTATTATCGAAATATTTCGTTCAACACATGACTAATCTCAACGGATGAGTATTGTCAACACATGAACCTTTATTTTATAATATTCTTTATTTTCTAAATTGGAATGAGGCCCAATCAATCACCATATAATGTTAATCATATGGATTTTCATACATCACACGTATATAATAGCATTGAAAAATAATCAACCATCAACCAAAGTGCACTACACTGTATAAGCATCAAATATGGATATCTGATGCTTATAACAGCCTGTCAATCAATCGATCGACATATTTAATCAATCAGGATGAGTGAACTTCAAATTTCATCCCAACACCCGTGTGGGGTTTCAAACAATCAAACACAGATTTTATTTGTGCAGTTGGGCGATGTGTTAAATTTATCGACCCAATCAATATCAGTCAAATCAGTGTATATAAACAAATCGGCCGATTTGTTTATAGATATTTATTTATTCACTTTCACTTATATTCATATTCACGTTAAAAATTATATTTTTAACGATAAAACATTTTATTTTAACATATGAATTTCTATTCAGTTCATTCTTTAGATAAAATGATATTTTTATTTTTCTAACTTATTTTAGAAAATTTCAGCGGCATAATGGCACGATACTAGAAACGGGACAAGGCCTAGCCTTATCCCCGGTCTAGTGAAGGCCCACGCCATTCACACATCAATCAAATCCATTCATTTCACCAAACAATTCAATTTCAATCAAATAACCTAACTAATTTTTGCAATCAAACAAACAAGTCCATGGTCTGTGGACGATTGTGTCGGGTGCTACTAAACACCATCTGAATCCTAGTATATATATATATATATATCTAGAAAAGAAATTGAAAGGTGAGAAATTCTCTCCAATAGCTATCCAAACATCTTGACTCTTCATTTATAGAAATCTTCATCTTTCACGCCTTTTTATCACCTTCGTTGCCCGTAGTCACTACATATGTAAAAATCGGATTTTTACTTAGCTATTCAATATATAAAAATCGATTTTTTTTTTTGCTATTCAATATATAAAAATCAAATTTTTACTTCGCTATTCAATATATAAAAATCGAATTTTTATCACGCTATTTTTCATATAAAGATTTTGCCTTTTTACATATAAAGATCTCGCCTTTTTAAACTTAACATTATAAAAATCACATTTTTATTTTGCTATTCATATAAAGGTGATATTTCGCTTTTTTTTCCAAAAATAAATATGACATTGCTAATATTCCTATCATGTAAAGATTATATTTTTAATTCTCTTCATAAACAAAAATCATGTTTTTACATCTTCTATATAGTAAAGTTTATATTTTTAATACTTTAAAAATATAAAAATCATATTTTTATTACTTTAAAAATATAAAAATCATATTTTTAACCCACTACATATGTTAAAATCACACCTTTCTCCATTTAAAAATATCGTCTTTCTTCCTTTAAAAATCTAAGTTTACTCCTCGCTATTTATATATTTTATAAATTTCCTAAACAATACCCATTTTATTTATAAAACAACATGCTTATTTTATTTATATTTATATTTAAAACAATATGATTTTCCTATATAAAAACTATGATTTTCACAAACAAAACTGATTTGAACTCTGATTTAATATCATGATTTATATGTTAATAAAAACGAATTCATAAAAACTCACTGCTCCTCGTCGATTTCCATTCTGGAGTGCTGCGGTCGGGGTCAGGTGATCAGGGAGGCTCGGCTCGGTGGCTTGAGGTGCTCCGGTGGGTGGCGATCTTCGCAGGAGAGGGTGGCAGCGCTGGGGGGGTGTGGCTCTCGCGGTCTCGAGGAGGGGCTGAGGTCGATGGGGCGTGGCTGGCGATGTGCGGTGGCGGATCCGGTGGCTACGGGGGTGGCGAAGGCGAGGGGGCGACGGGGTTCAGGAGCGATCGACGATGGGGTTTTATATTTTTTCTTTTTTTTTCTGTTAAAAATCGATTTTGAAGAAGAGAGGGGCCAACGGGTTTAAAGGGGGTTAGGAGAGAGAGAAGTTTTTAATTTATTATTTAATTATTTTATTTTGCAAAAAGTTGACTTTTACATACGACCTCTAAACGAGGCCCACCGCATCTCGTCCATAGCGTTTTACCCCTATTCCGAACCCCATGGGATATGTATCGCTAGCTGATTTGATCGTTTCGATCAGTTTCCGTTAAAATCAACATATAACTCTATATATTGAATTTGAACGCGTATTTGAATTTACCGGGGTCACATACTAACCAGAAAAATTCCAGAAAAATATTTTCTAGCTTTGTATTGACGATACGGTCCTAACAAAATTAATTTCGTCGAATTCTGAGAACGTTTGAAAAATGGCCAATTTCCAGTCGATTAAAATCAACTGAAACTGGTCAAACGCGTTTTCCTTTGCCACGCTCACATATTGACTCAAAAAATTATGAAATTTGGAATCTAGCAATAATTTGACATCACGGTCCCAACAAAAGTGGTTTCGTCGAAATCCGAGGTCATTTGCTAAATTCCCATTTTTAAGGGCCTGAATTCCATAGCGACTATTCAAAATTTTCAACTGGACATATCTTTTTATTCCCGCTATGAAATTTCGATTTTTCGTATTCGTTGGAAAGATATCATCAAATAGATCCTAATGTTTTTGGTTTCACTAAAATCCGGATTGTTTTGCACCCGGTACATTCAATTGAAGTTTGAAATCGAATTATCGAACTACCACGCCATTTTCAATTCTATTTATAATTATATATAAATATTTATATTCTAACGACGACGCGTATAATATATACGTTCGAAATATATTCAAAATAAATTTCTCGTCGATATTATTTAAAATAATTCATTTTAAATCTTCAAAATTCGCTAAAATTGCCAAAATAAAATTTTTAAACTAGCCCAGATTTTGCGGGTTATTACAATCTCCCCCACTTAAAACTTTTCGTCCCCGAAAAGGAACAAAGTCGAAAGCGGTTTGATTAATCAACTCTACGTTCGATCTGGCTTCCGTTCTCTAACTTTTCAGTTTTTGAGAATTTTCAAATTTTCAAAAATTTGGCTAACACCCTAAATTTTCGAAAAATTTCGCCATAACCTCCCCTGCACCGGGAGCCACGGGAAAATCCCAAAATTGCCATACAGGCCTTCTGATCTCAAAAAGAAAAAGAAAAAGCCAATAGGCTCATAAAATCATCATCACCCAAACCAAACAGTAAATTATGTAGTAAACATGTACCTATTTGTCGGGCAAACAAATTTTATTTTTCGGCTCTAGCCTCCTTGCTATGACCTGTTCAATGTAAGTATACGTATATGCAAGCAAATGCAACCAATTTTCAATATAATTCAATATTTGGTTCAATTAGGCTAAATGGTTCGATATCATCAAACAAATAAACAAACAACACAAACATCAATCAATTAGTGAATTAGAGTCTCAAATTCATAAAATTTGGTATATATACAAAAATCATGTTTTTGATGCCAATTCACAACAATGTGTTCTAACTATATAAGTTTTGGTTCTCACACCAGTCTAATGGAAATATATAGAAAATCACACCTTCGTCACTCGAAAATAAATACTGGCGATGGTATACTTCATCATCAGGACCATGTCCGGGCGACTAGAGTGTGACTCTATATCTATCTAATATATTAAAACTTCGAATATACGTTCATGACGCGTATATGCAAAACCTTTATATACTAGATTGTCTATATTCAAAATAAATAAATATCTAAATACGTATACAACGATTTAAATTTTCAAACAAAATAGTTTTCATTTGAAAAATATACTCTTCACACTCGTTCTAGGATACAACTGATCCTATCTCTAACGAATCATTCTAATTGGATATTACTAATCCAATATCTGATGAATTCTTTCGTATGGTCCTAATGTGTCTTGTTCTCGAGCTCTGTAAACCAAAGCTCTGATACCAAATGTGACGACAAGGAATTTCGCTCGATCCGAATTAGTCATTAAACCGATCTAGACCGTTCGAAACCCCTGATCGTTTTGAGAACACGACAAATCACAACGTAGACGGAAGAACGTTTCATTGTTATTACAATAATTCCATCAGATACAAGAATATACAGAGTATAAATGAATAGATTACATTCGATAAATATCAGAGATTACAATAAATTACATAGCAGCGGAAAATAATACAAAGCACAACTGAAGGTGATATACGGATACAGAGCTTTCCGGATATCATTCCAGCTGTAAACCAGGATCCTGTGAATATAAATCTCCAAAACCAAAACTACTAGCTGCCCATGCGGAAATAGTGGCACCCAGAGTTTAGGTTAAAACAATAAACTCCAGGTCAGTCATGTGACTGGTGTGAGAACTAAAACAGTTATTTAAAATTTGACTTTAAAATAGAGTAATTCAAGGGACCACGCCGTATAACACGGAACGGGTTTCCTCCCAAGAATACCAGTGCATAGAAAAGACAACGCAATGCTTTTTCGAAAAATGAAGCTATTATAAGACCCAGGTCCCATCACACAATGCAACGCAAGCCGGAGGATAGGGTTTTCCCTTATAACAGCCAAACATGCTTGGTACGTTTAAAACAAATCATTTGATACTATAATAAGTGTATAGTGTCAAAACAATTTCAATCGTAAATATAGATCATAGACGGCATGGGTACCATATATCATGTCGCCATACTAGTTCTACAATTAAAACCGAAATACACGTATTGGAAATTGGATTTCCGTCATGAGTCGAGGCAAGGGGCAAGCTCCTCTCCGCGCTTGAGACACTCTAGCAAATGCCTCAGGACTACACACTCTGGGCAATCCTTGGATCAGTTGGGCCGGTCCTCACTTACGTTAGAGGATTATTTATGCCTGAACACACGTTTCCTGGTCCTCACAGACCTTTAATCGAGGTGCCTCATTCCAACAACCACAAGGTGAAAAGTATATAAATGTCAGGGCTCGTAAGTCACTGACACCACCATAGCTAGAAAGAAACATCGTGCTCTCCCAACGGCCCGCATCCGGTTTTTAACTCATACCGAGGTGTGAGGCTCACGAATTCACGTTATACACAAAGCTGCCACGTAGGCTGCTTTGATCATCAACCACAAGACTTTGCTTTTCAACAAAAGCCTTGATCATTGCATCTTAGCGTGCCTCACAGACAATTCATGCCATGCGACTGATGTCCATCGATATACATCCTCTGAGCTCGTACGTCTCAGAGAAGGCCGTTAAGCAAAAGAATAAATTCTCCGCCGCCAAACAGATGTATATTTAATAGAAATCAATCAACACAGAATAAAATCCAATGTCAGACACACAATCCATTTACAAGTCCGTTCTGGGTCTGAACGAAACCGGAGGCACTTTCCTCGCATATCCATCCATCTCCAAGTACGTCTGGACGACCACCAACTATTTCCATCCTCTTGGGTGTACAGCCCAATCAGGATCGTCAGTAATTATCCAAACGATGTGAAGACTTCCGGTCTTCAACCACCGTCTTCATCTTCGACTTATCGTCGAATCGGTTATTCGGAATGGGTATAAACCCGGTCTTTCCGAACAACCCGCGTATATTAAAAAACAATGTTACACAAACACAATATACGCCTCATTCCAATGCAGAATATCCTTTTATTCACGAAATCACATTCTTAGGGAAAGGTTCCCATTAATTTTATCCAAGATAAATTCTTTAAAATTTATCCTTTAATCTTCCTTTGGATGTCATTTCAAACCAAATTATGGTTTTTTAACTAGTCGAGATTAGCGAACCACACCGAAGTAATTATTTATTTTATTTCCCAATCCCAACCTGTTCATCCCATGAAGCAAAACTGGTAATACTCCATATCTAATACTATGGTGTTATCGGTAAAATTAATTACCATTTCACGTTCAAATCTAATTAAAGGTTTAACTACCGCTTTGGAGCAAAACTGGCGATACTCCATTCTCGCTCATTTCTAAATTTGATAATTTCGATTATAGATTCACATTTCAACCTAATTGCAGATTCGTTAAAACTCCTTTTACTGGGTTAAAAAACTAGGTTTACTGGGTTAAAGAACTAGGTGTTATTTAAAACACAGTCCATGACAAACCCAAATCACATTCTATTTGTTATCGGGTTAAAGAACTAGTGTTATTTAAAACACCGTTCACGATAAACCCATTTCAAATCCAATCAAAAATATTAGAAATTCCGATTATTTAAAACCCCTTTTTAAATCTAATTTATTTATTTAAAAATAATTGGGTTTTAAATTTAGTTCAAAATTAGTTCATTTCGATAAAAATCCTTTTTTATCTTTTCAAATATGGAGTTTTACATCCCAATTTCTCCCAAATCATTTCTTATGATTTTACACAAATTATTGATATTTTTAATAATTTTATCAAGGCCCGTACAGTCGATTTCCATCAACGGCCATCGAACTGCACTTACAGCGACCTTTTTCAAATTTGATTTGGACGTATCTCCAAATCCAACCGTTAGATTTTAAATTTCAAATATTCGTTAGAAAGCACTTTTCGATACGAACCCAACGGTTCTGGTTTTAGGGGAATCCGACGGTCGGATCTCCCGTAATGTCGGTTTGAAATAAATGGTCGAAATTCGCGAACTGCCGCGGCGTGGCGCGTTCTATTCAGGCCATTATATTATATATATAATATATATTTCGTCGATTACTATTTAAAACGAATTATATAAATAGTTTTAAATTCGTTTCAAAAACAATTTCTACTTCCATTTCAACTCAAATCAAAATTCATTTTCTATTCAAATCAAATTCATTTTCTATTCAAATCAAATTCATTTCGTTTTCTATTTGAATCAAATTCATTATATATTCAATAGAAATCAAATTCGTTTTATATTCAATAGAAATCAAATTCGTTTTATATTCAATAGAAATCAAATTCGTTTTATATTCAATTCGAATTCAATTCGTTATATATTCAATTCGAATTCGTTTTCTATTTAATTTAATTCAAATTTAATTTCAAAATATTCTATTTCGAAATCACTTTTCAATATTCATTTTAAAATGAATAAAATCGATATAAATATCGTTCACGTCAAAATGGCGTCAATCTAATCAACACGGCTTCATATATTTCTATTTTCAAATATTCTATTTCAAATATTTCTTATTATCAAAATATTTCTTATTTCAAATATTTCTATTTCAAATATTTCTTATTATCGAAATATTTCGTTCAACACATGACTAATCTCAACGGATGAGTATTGTCAACACATGAACCTTTATTTTATAATATTCTTTATTTTCTAAATTGGAATGAGGCCCAATCAATCACCATATAATGTTAATCATATGGATTTTCACACATCACACGTATATAATAGCATTGAAAAATAATCAACCATCAACCAAAGTGCACTACACTGTATAAGCATCAAATATAGATATCTGACGCTTATAACAGCCTGTCAATCGATCGATCGACATATTTAATCAATCAGGATGAGTGAACTTCAAATTTCATCCCAACACCCGTGTGGGGTTTCAAACAATCAAACACAGATTTTATTTGTGCAGTTGGGCGATGTGTTAAATTTATCGACCCAATCAATATCAGTCAAATCAGTGTATATAAACAAATCGGCCGATTTGTTTATAGATATTTATTTATTCACTTTCACGTATATTCATATTCACGTTAAAAATTATATTTTTAACGATAAAACATTTTATTTTAACATATGAATTTCTATTCAGTTCATTCTTTAGATAAAATGATATTTTTATTTTTCTAACTTATTTTAGAAAATTTCGGTGGCATAACGGCACGATACTAGAAACGGGACAAGGCCTAGCCTTATCCACGGTCTAGTGAAGGTCCACGCCATTCACACATCAATCAATCCATTCATTTCACCAAACAATTCAATTTCAATCAAATAACCTAACTAATTTTTGCAATCAAACAAACAAGTCCATGGTCTGTGGACGATTGTGTCGGGTGCTACTAAACACTGTCTGCATCCTAGTATATATATATATATATCTAGAAAAGAAATTGAAAGGTGAGAAATTCTCACCAATAGCTATCCAATCATCTTGACTCTTCATTTATAGAAATCTTCATCTTTCACGCCTTTTTATCACCTTCGTTGCCCGTAGTCACTACATATGTAAAAATCGGATTTTTACTTCGCTGTTCAATATATAAAAATCGAATTTTTTCTTTGCTATTCAATATATTAAAATCAAATTTTTACTTCGCTATTCAATTTATAAAAATCGAATTTTTATCACGCTATTTTTCATATAAAGATTTTGCCTTTTTACATATAAAGATCTCGCCTTTTTAAACTTAACATTATAAAAATCACATTTTTATTTTGCTATACATATAAAGGTGATATTTCGCTTTTTTTCCAAATATTAATATGACATTGCTAATATTCCTATCATGTAAAGATTATATTTTTAATTCTCTTCATAAACAAAAATCATGTTTTTACATCTACTATATAGTAAAGTTTATATTTTTAATACTTTAAAAATATAAAAATCATATTTTAATTACTTTAAAAATATAAAAATCATATTTTTAACCCACTACATATGTAAAAATCACACCTTTCTCCATTTAAAAATATCGTCTTTCTTCCTTTAAAAATCTAAGTTTACTCCTCGCTATTTATATATTTTATAAATTTCCTAAACAATACCCATTTTATTTATAAAACAACATGCTTATTTTATTTATATTTATATTTAAAACAATATGATTTTCCTATATAAAAACTATGATTTTCACAAACAAAACTGATTTGAACTCTGATTTAATATCATGATTTATATGTTAATAAAATCGAATTCATAAAAACTCACTACTCCTCGTCGATTTCCATTCTAGAGTGCTGCAGTCGGGGTCAGGTGATCAGGGTGGCTCAGCTCGGCAGCTTGAGGTGCTCCGGTGGGTGGCGATCTTCGCAGGAGAGGGTGGCAGCGCTGGGGAGGGGTGTGGCTCTCGCGGTCTCGAGGAGGGGCTGAGGTCGATGGGGCATGGCTGGCGATGTGCGGTGGCGGATCCGGTGGCTACGGGGGTGGCGTAGGCAAGCGGGCGACGGGGTTCAGGAGCGATCGACGATGGGGTTTTATATTTTTTTTTTGTTAAAAATCGATTTTGAAGAAGAGAGGGGCCAACGGGTTTAAAAGGGGTTAGGAGAGAGAGAAGTTTTTAATTTATTATTTAATTATTTTATTTTGCAAAAAGTTGACTTTTACATACGACCTCTAAACGAGGCCCACCGCCTGTCGTCCATAGCGTTTTACCCCTATTCCGAACCCAATGGGATATGCATCGCAAGCTGATTTGATTGTTTCGATCAGTTTCCGTTAAAATCAACATATAACTCTATATATTGAATTTGAACGCGTATTTCAATTTACCGGGGTCACATACTAACCAGAAAAATTCCAGAAAAATATTTTCTAGCTTCGTATTGACGATACGGTCCTAACAAAACTAATTTCGTCAAATTCTGAGACCGTTTGAAAAATGGCCAATTTCCAGTCGATTAAAATCAACTGAAACTGGTCAAACGCGTTTTCCTTTGCCACGCTCACATATTGAATCGAAAATTTTTGAAATTTGGAATCTAGCAATAATTTGACATCACGGACCCAACAAAAGTGGTTTCGTCGAAATCCGAGGTCGTTTGCAAAATTCCCATTTTTAAGGGCCTGAATTCCATAGCGACTATTCAGAATTTTCAACTGCAAATATCTTTTTATTCCCGCTATGAAATTTCGATTTTTCGGATTCGTTGGAAAGATATCATCAAATAGATCCTAATGTTTTTGGTTTCACTAAAATCCGGATTGTTTTGCACCCGGTACATTCAATTGAAGTTTGAAATCGAATTATCGAACTACCGCGCCATTTTCAATTCTATTTATAATTATATATAAATATTTATATTCTAACGATGACGCATATAATATATACGTTCGAAATATATTCAAAATAAATTTCTCGTCGATATTATTTAAAATAATTCACTTTAAATCTTCAAAATTCACTAAAATTGCCAAAATAAAAATTTTAAACTGGCCCAGATTTTGCGGGTTGTTACACATTAACTATGGAATCCTCATGGAAAACAAATCAATATATAATCGATATCAATTTTCGTATTCGAGTAATAAGACAAATGGAATAATGCCAAAGCCTTTTATATTCCATATATAACAGTCTTCCTCCATAGAAGCTAACTTCGATTATTAACAAATCGAATTCCATTCAATTCCAATTTAATATAATATATTGGAAAACTTTACTTTGGAAAATTTCCATGAATCTTAATTAAAAGATTTATAAATTCCAAATCACATGTAATAACCTAGAAAATTAGAACCAATTTAAAATTTTATTTTAGAAATTTTAATGGGAATTTAATATTAAAAATGATTTATTTTAAATAATAACGATTAAAAATTTATTTGAATCGAAGTTAGAATGAATTTTTTTAATTTAATTATAAATGGTGTTAGAAATAGCACGGTAGTTTGAAAATTTGAATTTGAACTTTGACTGACTGTACAGGATTCAAAATAAATCGGATTTTAGTGAAACAAAAAATATTAGTATCTATTTAAAAATATCTTTCCAACGAATCTGAAAAATCGAAATTTCATAGTGGAATCAAAAGTTATGCCCAATTTAAAATTCAAAATAGTCACTGTAGAATATATATATATATATATATATATACATACATACATACATACATATATTAATATTAAAAATAACCATTTTGCAAACGACCTCCGTCTTCAACGAAACCACTATTATTGGAACCAGAATGTCAAATTATTGCTAGGTTTAAATTTTCATAATTTTTGAAATTAATATGTGAGCGTGGAAAAAGAAAATGTGTTTTGCCAATTTCAATTAAATTTAATTGACTTGATAATGGCCATTTTTCAAACGGTCTCGAAATTCGACGAAATTAGGTTTGTTAGGACGGTATCATCAAAACAATGCTAGATATAATTTTTCTGTAATTTTTAGAGTCCGTATGTGGCCCCAGTAAATTTAAATATACAATCAAATTAAATAAATAAATGAATTATATTTTAAATTAAAGAAAACAGGTTGAAAATGATCGATTGGGCGAGCGGGACCTAGCCCATAGAGTCCGAAACGGGGATATTTGCCTAGGGACAACTATCGTTGGGCTGAAATTGGAGTTATTGAGAATTTATGGATTTTCTGCAAAACTAGAGAATATAATATTATTTTACTATAAACACTATCCTAGAAACAAAAACCCTAGCCCAAATTCAACCTACAGCCGCCTCCATCTCATATGAATGGCCAAGAACAACCGATTTTCAAGCTTCAAAATCGTTCAATCTAAATCAAATTAAATCAGGAAATCAAAGAAAAATTTGTATAGATTTTTGTTCTCTACAATTCCATATAGGGATCATCAAATCTAGTTGAGTATTCTGCACGTATTTCTTACTCAACCTCACTGCATTTACACACAATTCGAGGGTGCTTCAGGCCTCCGAGTTAGAGGCTGTCACCAGCGAAGGAAGGCGGTGCAAAGGGCTTTGATGTGGCAAACTCTGATCGGATGCGGGTAGTCGGAAATCGAGGCGCGATGAAGGTTTATGTTTTGAGCGTTGGGTTCGGTTATAGCCTGAAGGGAAAACGATGAAGATAAAATTAATTGAGGCTTAAGTGGTTTTAACTAAATTAATTATTTGTTTAATTAGCTATTAAATTGTTCGATGTAAAATATAAGATACCTTGTTCAAACAGGATCGGAATCGAACGATTTCGATTGCGTTGGAATCATGAAATCCATATCTACGCCATGAGGCTGACTAGAGCTGAAACCGAGCATGTTGAAATTTCAAACAGAAATCACTGTGAGATTGCTATTTTAAAATTTAAAATTATTCATTTATTGCAATGTGAAATTCATATTTATTCTATATAAAATTCATGTTGATGTTGCATATATTTATTGAAATGTTGATTTGTTTTGTGATTGCGATGAACCACTGAATTGAATTGTGTGTATTCATGTTTGTCAAAATAACAAATTTGTTATTGTTGTCAAAATAAATCCGTTGAAACAAAATTCACATTTTTTGTAACAACCCGTATTTTCCATAACCTATTATAACATAAATCGAGGCAGAATTTAATTTATAAATCTGAATCAAGGGAAATGGGCTATGCCATTGCGTTCGTCTCGGAAAAATACGCGAAATAGAGTTCGAGTTTTCGAAAATCGGAGTCCGTATGACCCGATTAAGGCCCAACGAAGTTTTCAGAAAATTTCGAAGTAAAAACAGATTTCAAATTCAAACTTGAATTTGGGAAATTGGGCCATATTGGGCCAGGCGGGAGAATTCCCGCCAGAGTACCCAAGTCGACAGCCCTGTCGACTTGGGAGTCGACTTGGTTAGACCAAGTCGACAGCCCTGTCGACTGGGCTGTCGACTTGGCTCAGACGGGCTGTTTAGCCTGGTGCACCATTTTGGGTTTGTGTTGAGCTTGGGGGCCAGATTCGGTTTTAAGGGCTGAGATTGGAACTAGGGTTTAATCCTATGGCCTAAAACACTTGCCTAATCTATAAATAAGACCCTAACCTACCCTAAATCATCATTATTCATTCTAGCAACTAAACTATGGCAAAATCAATCCTCTCATGGCCTCCACTCTCTTCATAAAATTCCTAAACAAATTTTTATGAGATTTTCCATGCATACAAGTGTTTTTAGACTTGTATGATCATCATTAGCTTGCATTCAAGTCAAGTTTCTAGCTTTGCATCATAAAGAGAGAGTTTTGATCAATTTTTCTTGCATTTTTGGGGTTTAATTGGTTGCATAAGGGTTTTCTTACATTTGCTATACTCATTTGAGTCCGCATAAGCATTGTAAGCCCTATTCTATTTTCATACTTAAACTTTAAAGTTAAATGTATGATATGCAAGTTTAATACGATGTGTTATGCAAGTTTGATATGCGAGTTGTCACATGATATGCAAGTTATGTTATGCAAGTTTGATATGCAAGTTTAATATGATGTGTTATGCAAGTTTGATATGCAAGTTGTCATATGATATGCAAGTTATGCTATGCAAGTTATGTTATGCAAGTTTGATATGCAAGTTGTCATATGATATGCAAGTTATGCTATGCAAGTTATGTTATGCAAGTTTGATATGCAAGTTGTTATATGATATGCAAGTTATGCTATGCAAGTTTGATATGCAAGTTGTCATATGATATGCAAGTTATGCTATGCAAGTTTGATATGCAAGTTGTCATATGATATGCAAGTTATGTTATGCAAGTTTAATATGCAAGTTGTCATATGATATGCAAGTTATGCTATGCAAGTTTGATATGCGAGTTGTCACATGATATGCAAGTTATGCTATGCAAGTTTGATATGCAAGTTGTCATATGATATGCAATTTATGCATGCTTTTTGAGGCCTAATGCAAGTATATGAACATCT
This sequence comes from Allium sativum, assembly GCA_030737875.1. Lineage (NCBI taxonomy): Eukaryota > Viridiplantae > Streptophyta > Magnoliopsida > Asparagales > Amaryllidaceae > Allium > Allium sativum. The sequence continues at coordinate 715,493,836 of CM060922.1, forward strand.
GTATATTTCATATGCCACCATGTGGAACTTGTGGCTTCAACACTTTTATGTCATGATTATGCCAAGTTCCCTCTTTCTATCCTTTATGCGCAATTGCGATATGTAAGCGATGGGATTGCGTTTGGGGTTGGGTAAACTTAAAAGACATAAAAACATAAGCTTGGGAATTTACCTATTAAGTTAGGTCTACCCATTGGGAATTTACCTATTAAGTTAGGTCTACCCACTTGCTTGAAAACTTGTAATGTGTTTTGGAAACATGATGGACATAACACTTAGAAAATATAAGTGTGGCCAACTCGAGGTTGGGCTGAGTTTGTAGCGTAAACCTACCCGGAACCGACCGGCCTAACTAGTTGCTACAAACAATAGGACCCAATGTGAGAAGTTGGTCATGTTGTACCTTGGACTCGAGGTTAGACCAAGTTGTGGTGTAAAGCTACCCGGACCCGCCCGGCTTAACTATTAACCACAATAAAGTCTAATGTGAGAGGTTAAGGCGCATTAATTAATTAATGCCTCATGATTAGGGTTAAGTCATGGTCCATTTAATACTTAACCAATTTGGGCTTGGTAGATTAATCGGGGTTAAGTCGTGAACTCATCGTTACACTTAACCAAGTTAATCCATGATTAGTAAAGGGGTTAAACCGTACTTAACCCACTAGAAAAATCCTAGCAATGGGGGGTCCACTCCTGCAAGTAATCCCTAGTTCGTATCATCATGACCCTAGGGACTAGGCTAGGGTGGGGGCACGATTACTGGGCTGGAGGTAAGCGACCAATAAACGACGGCAGGGTGGTACGCCGGTGTAGTTCCGGGCGGACTCTGGTCGTGCATATAGTCCGTAGCCGGAGAAAACATGCACGGGTACCAGTAGATCAGGACTGTGCACTCATGTTTATGGTGTCCAGGGGTTGACACCCTAGGGCTTGATACACCCGAAGGGTGGACCCGGCACAGTTCGACTACAATCATGTTTGGGCCGTATTGACACCAACACGTGACGAGTTAGGCTTAGGGAGCCGATCGACTAGACCGTTTGGGTTGGACCTCGTGTTAGGGTCACTTCATGTTCTTGGACCGTGTATTAGGGTCATTTCATGTTATTGGGCCAAAGCTTGGGCCAAGGGATCAATACTTGTTTATTCAAGTCATGTTAGTTTGCTAGTACACCTATGGTGCAAAACCATAATCCTGATTATGCGATGACACCTTTATCTACCTTGTTAGTTAATCATCATGCTAGTATGTTGTTATCCTTATGATCATCCCTGCTGCTCATACTAGTTAACTTTATCAGTTTACATTGATTGTAGTAGGGCTTACTCATTCTTTTTGACTGACCTGTTTTCTTTCGCCTCTTTTCTTCCGTTTCCCCCCCCCCCCCAGGTTCTCGGGGAGGGAATACAGGAGCCTAGCTTGGATTTTGGATTGCTTGCTTGTGGGATTTCAGCTCATGTATGCTTTCGACATGAAGCTATCAATGGTTCTCTTTTATTTTGGGGATAGCACTTATGTATTTCAGTTTTCAGATGATGTTGTTTTATCTAGACTTGTTTATTTGGGAAATTGACATTATGTTGTACCAGACTTATTTTGAAATGGTTTGAATCTTCCGCTGTTTTATCTATGTTATTTACTCTGTTTACATATACACATATGTTCTTGTTCTGCCTTGATATATCATTATGCATGTTTACCTGATTCAAACGCCCCTCCAAAGTCAGTGCCCTTGCAAGAGTGGTACTGGCGGAGGTGGGGTGTTACAATTTGGTATCAGAGCATATGGTTTACGAGAAGGAACAAAAAGGTTTTTAGAAAACTTTTGGAAAACTATTTTCAAAACCAAGTATAAAGTATTTTCCAAAGAAAAGTCTACTTTATTTTAAAGGCTATTCCCCAAAAAGCCATTAGCAAAATCCCTTCGTTTTTCTCCATTCTGAATCTGTCTTTTTCTTTTTCAGTATGGCCGATAACTTTGCTATTCCGGAGGGAGTACACGTACCTGTTTGGTATAGGAGACTTTTGGAGGCTAGGGTGACCGAAGCCGGCCCCGCAGATGTTCCTCCTCCTCCTCCAGTAGTCAATATCCCTCCTCCTCCTGTCGTTAATGTTCCTCCTCCTCCTGTCGCTGAGGTTCCTCTTCCTCCTCCCCCTCAGCATCCTCAAGCTGACTTCGCAAAGACTTGCAAAGATTTCAAAGCAATGGGTGGCAAGAACTTTCAAGGCACTGAGACTTTTGTAGAGGCCAGAAATTGGTTGAAAGAGACCGAGGATTTATTTGCTATCTTTGGGTTAGACGATCAGAGGAAGATCTTGTTGGCGGTTTGGCTTATGAAGGATGAAGCCGCTTATTGGTGGGAAGTCACCAATGGTACTAGACCTGTTGAGACTTGGGCCGATTTCAGGGCAAGGTTCATGCTTAAGTTTCTGTCTTCTGCTGAGGAGAATCTGCAAATGGAAAGGTTCATAACTTTGAAGCAAGGAGATATGTCTGTCAAAGAATATGTGAACAAGTTTAATCAGTTAGCTCGTTTTGGCTTGGATATGGTGAATACTCCTCAGAAGAAGGATTTTCGTTTTGCTAGAGGATTAAATGAGCCGTTGCAGGGATTGGCTATGTCACATATTCCCCATGGGGCCACGTTTGAGAGCTTGGTTGGTATGGCGTTACTTCAGGGAGATGTCAAGAAGAATGATACTCAAGCCAAGAAGACTGATTCCCAGGGAAAAGTAAATCAGGGTAATCCAAGTGGTCAAAGCAGTCAAGGCAATCAGAACAAGAATAAGAGTCAAGGCAACAAGGGGAACAACAACAAAGGCAAGAACAACAAGGAGAAGTGCCATTACTGCGGTTCAGTTGGGCATCTTATTAAGGATTGCAAGAAGAGGAAAAGGAAGAATGGTGAATGCTTTTTCTGCGGGAAGACTGGACATTTCAGTAAGGATTGCCCGAAGAAGCAAGGGCAAGGCCAGGGTCAGACTCAGCGTGCTGGACCTTCAGGAGGGCAAGTTCATGCTCTCAATACCGCTCCAGTTCCCGATCGAGGTAGTATTTCTGTTGAGAGCCTTGTATATATTTCTGATTTTCCAGTTCGTACCTTGTTTGATTCTGGTGCATCGCATAGCTTTATCTCATCTGATCTTGTTGATAGTTTGCACCTTAGTACTAGCTTGGTAGAGGATCCCATCTGTGTCTCAAATCCTATTGGGGGTTCCGCCCATTTGTCTATGATATGTGGGGATTTGACGATCTCTATACTGAGTGTAGAGTTCTTGTGCAGTGCTTATGTTCTTGGTTTCAGGGGATACGGATTGATATTGGGCATGGATTTGCTGTCCAGATATGGAGCCATTCTTGATTGTGAGCATAGGGTTGTGAGGCTCGTGACTCGCCTTGGGAACACCCTAGAGATTTCTTGTGATCTGAGAGGTCCCGTCATGTTGTGCTATCTTGAATCACTCGACTCGTCAATGGAGACTCTTCAGTCTGTGAGAGTGGTTCGAGAGTATCCGGATGTTTTTGATGAAGTTAGGGGGTTGCCCCCTAAGCGAGTGATTGATTTCCGCATTTATCTGGTGGATAATGCAAAGCCGGTTTCTTTGCCCGTTCGGCACATGGCTCCGCGTGAAAGGCGGGAGCTAAGTAAGCAAGTGAAGGAATTGCTCGAGAAGAACTTCATTAGACAAAGTATATCTGAATGGGGAGCGCTTGTGGTATTTGCTAACAAGGCAGATGGTTCTCTCCGACTTTGTGTTGACTATCGAGAGTTGAATAAGCTGACTAAGAAGAACAGACACCCGTTACCGAGGATTGATGATCTCTTTGACCAGCTTGTCGGTGCTTCTGTTTTCTCTCAGCTTGATCTTGCTACTGGATTCCATCAGCTTAGGGTAGTTGAGGATAGTATAGACAAGACTGCGTTCAGAACTCCAGATGGATTCTTCGAATGGCTTGTCATGCCGTTCGGCTTGACTAATGCACCCGCATATTTCGTGGACTTGATGAGTAGGGTGTTCAGGGAGTTCTTGAACAAGTTTGTCGTGGTCTTCGTAGATGATATTCTGATCTTCTCTAAGGATGAGGAAGAGCACGCAAGGCATCTCGTGGAGGTGATGGATACGCTTAGAGCGCATCAGTTGAAAGCCAAGTTCTCCAAGTGTCACTTTTGGAGAAGGGAAGTTAGATTCCTTGGGCATATAGTGTCTAAGAAAGGCTTAGCAGTGGATCCTGCTAAGGTAGTTGCGGTTCAGGATTGGAAGACTCCAAGGAATGCAACCGAAGTGAGAAGTTTTCTAGGTCTTGCGGGTTTTTACCGGAAGTTCATCAAGGACTTCGCGAAGATATCCGCTCCTCTCACTAAATTGACGAAGAAGAATTCAGTTTTTTCTTGGAGCATAGAATGCGAGCTTGCTTTTCAGAAGCTCAAGAGAGCTCTCACATCAGCACCTGTTCTAGCTTTGCCCGATGGACGAAAATTATTTACAGTATACACCGATGCATGTGGCACAGGGTTAGGAGCTGTTCTGATGCAAGAAAGAAGAGTGATATGCTTTGGCGGTAGGCAACTCAAAGTGCATGAGAAGAATTATCCCACTCATGACTTAGAGTTGGCAGCAATAGTATATGCACTCAAGGCTTGGCGCCATTATCTTCTGGGCGAAAGATTTGAGCTTTATACCGATCACAAGTCATTGAAGTATCTCTTTTCCCAGAAGGATCTGAATCTAAGGCAACAAAGATGGATGGAATTCTTGGCGTCCTACGATTTTGAGATAGCTTATACCCCTGGCAAGGGGAATGTGGTGGCTGATGCATTGAGTAGAAGAAGGTTGACCCTAAGTCCTCTATTCGTTGAGATGAAGAATTTAGAGTATGTGGCAACCTTTGATTTCTCTTTGGCGATTGAGTCGATGACCGGTTCTTTAGCATCTCTGGATCTCAGACCTACCCTTCTTGATCAAGTTGGGGCTTCTCAGAGAGAGGACCCTCAGATAGTTGAGACTATGGATAAGCTGATTCGAGGAGAGGCGTCCAGTCATCTCGCTCGATATTCTATTGATGACAAGGGTTGGCTGAGGAGAGATGGAAGGTTATGTGTTCCAATGGTAGAAGATTTAGTAAGAAAAGTTCTTGAGGAAGCACATCGCTCTAAGTTGACTATACATCCAGGCGGAGATAAGATGTATAAAGATATGAAGCGCATTTTCTTTTGGCCTGGGATGAAAAAGGATGTGGCGGAGTTTGTCTCTAGATGCATCATTTGCCAGCAAGTTAAGGCCGAGTCGAAGAAGCCCGGTGGGCTATTGCATCCTCTAGACGTTCCACTTTGGAAGTGGGAGAGTATTTCCATGGATTTTATCGATGGGCTACCAAGGTCAAGGAAAGGGAATACGACCATTTGAGTTATTGTCGATAGACTTACAAAGAGTGCTCATTTCATCCCGGTGAAGAACAAGAGGACCGCATCTTGGTTAGCGTCTGTATATCTTCGTGAGATTGTGAGACTTCATGGAGTCCCTTCTAGTATTGTCAGTGACCCTGACCCAATCTTTACAAGTCAATTCTGGAATAGCTTGCAAGAAGCTATGGGCACGAGGTTGAATCTAAGTACTGCTTATCACCCACAGACGGACGGTCAAACCGAAAGGGTGAATAGGGTACTCGAGGATCTGTTGAGGCTTTGTATTCTGGATTTTGGTGGTACTTGGGAAGACCACCTTCCTCTTGCTGAATTTGCATATAATAACAGTTATCAGGCAAGCATAGGGATGGCACCATTTGAAGCTTTATATGGGAGGTCGTGCAAGTCGCCTACATGTTGGTGGGAGACTACAGATAAGCTTATACTTGGGCCTGATATGATCAGAGATACATCCGAGAAGGTCGAGTTGATTCGGAGACGGATGAAAGCGGCCCAAGACCGACAGAAATCCTATGCTGATAAGCGAAGAACTGATTTGGAGTTTAATGTTGGCGATATGGTTTTCGTGAAGGTTTCTCCTTTGCGGAATGTGGTCCGATTTGGAGCCGTTGGGAAGTTGGCACCGAGGTTTGTTGGACCATTCCCTATTATAGAGAGGATCGGGCAGATGGCTTATAGAGTGGAGTTGCCCGAGAAGCTTGCTGGAGTACACGATGTTTTTCATGTCTCGCATCTCCGGAAGTGTTTACATGAATCGACAGAGGTTGTTGAGCCAAGTGTTCTGGAAGATGTGGAAGTAGAGAAAGAAGCTACCTTGAGGAGAGCGCTGATTCGTATCTTGGGGACGGAGACCAAGAAGCTAAGGAATCGAGAGGTTAAGTTGGTGAAGGTTCAATGGGGTGAAGCCGAAGAAGACGCAACTTGGGAAACCGAGCAGAAGATGCGTGGGCTTTATCCATTCCTTTTTGAGGGTACACTCTCAATCTCTTTTCTTTGTTAACATATCTTTCTCTTTGCTATCCATGTTTATCTAGTTTATCGTGTTAATCTTGTCGTGAGAACCTTAGGTAGAAACCCTTTGGATGAAACATGTGTTTGAAACATGTTATGCTTGATGGTTGCAAGTGGTTGCAAGTGTTTGCAAGTGGTTGCTCGTGGATGCATTATACACGATTAGGCACTAGATCGGCTCACACACTCCTCATATTGCATATGCATGAGTGTTTATGCTTATTCATGGATGAAATTTTTTGTGTTATCACATGGATGTTGCATATGGATGTATGTTATGTGCACACATATAGATGTTATACATTATGTTAGGAATTGCATACATATGGATTCATTTCACTAACATAATTTGCATTGAGGATATTTGCATTAGATAAGGACATATACACACACCTTTGCATATGTTCATACAACATTTAGAATCTTGTAAGGACAACGATTGCTCGTGGATGATGTTTTGAGTAGATGAATGATTGGATGGTAGGATACGTTCTACCTAACTTGAAGATTTCGGGGACGAAATCCTTTAAGGAGGGGAGAATGTAACAACCCGTATTTTCCATAACCTGTTATAACATAAATCGAGGCAGAATTTAATTTATAATTCTGAATCAAGGGAAACGGGCTATGCCATTGCGTTTGTCTCGGAAAAATACGCGAAATAGAGTCCGAGTTTTCGAAAATCGGAGTCCGTATGACCCGATTAAGGCCCAACGAAGTTTTCAGAAAATTTCGAAGTAAAAACAGATTTCAAATTCAAACTTGAATTTGGGAAATTGGGCCATATTGGGCCAGGCGGGAGAATTCCCGCCAGAGTACCCAAGTCGACAGCCCTGTCGACTTGGGAGTCGACTTGGTTAGACCAAGTCGACAGCCCTGTCGACTGGGCTGTCGACTTGGCTCAGACGGGCTGTTTAGCCTGGTGCACCATTTTGGGTTTGTGTTGAGCTTGGGGGCCAGATTCGGTTTTAAGGGCTGAGATTGGAACTAGGGTTTAATCCTATGGCCTAAAACACTTGCCTAATCTATAAATAAGACCCTAACCTACCCTAAATCATCATTATTCATTCTAGCAACTAAACTATGGCAAAATCAATTCTCTCATGGCCTCCACTCTCTTCATAAAATTCCTAAACAAATTTTTATGAGATTTTCCATGCATACAAGTGTTTTTAGACTTGTATGATCATCATTAGCTTGCATTCAAGTCAAGTTTCTAGCTTTGCATCATAAAGAGAGAGTTTTGATCAATTTTGCTTGCATTTTTGGGGTTTAATTGGTTGCATAAGGGTTTTCTTACATTTGCTATACTCATTTGAGTCCGCATAAGCATTGTAAGCCCTATTCTATTTTCATACTTAAACTTTAAAGTTAAATGTATGATATGCAAGTTTAATATGATGTGTTATGCAAGTTTGATATGCGAGTTGTCACATGATATGCAAGTTATGTTATGCAAGTTTGATATGCAAGTTTAATATGATGTGTTATGCAAGTTTGATATGCAAGTTGTCATATGATATGCAAGTTATGCTATGCAAGTTATGTTATGCAAGTTTGATATGCAAGTTGTCATATGATATGCAAGTTATGCTATGCAAGTTATGTTATGCAAGTTTGACATGCAAGTTGTTATATGATATGCAAGTTATGCTATGCAAGTTATGTTATGCAAGTTTGATATGCAAGTTGTTATATGATATGAAAGTTATGCTATGCAAGTTTGATATGCAAGTTGTCATATGATATGCAAGTTATGCTATGCAAGTTTGATATGCAAGTTGTCATATGATATGCAAGTTATGCTATGCAAGTTTGATATGCAAGTTGTCATATGATATGCAAGTTATGCTATGCAAGTTTGATATGCGAGTTGTCACATGATATGCAAGTTATGCTATGCAAGTTTGATATGCAAGTTGTCATATGATATGCAAGTTATGCATGCTTTTTGAGGCCTAATGCAAGTATATGAACATATGTATATTTCATATGCCACCATGTTGAACTTGTGGCTTCAACACTTTTATGTCATGATTATGCCAAGTTCCCTCTTTCTATCCTTTATGCGCTATTGCGATATGTAAGCGATGGGATTGCGTTTGGGGTTGGGTAAACTTAAAAGACATAAAAACATAAGCTTGGGAATTTACCTATTAAGTTAGGTCTACCCATTGGGAATTTACCTATTAAGTTAGGTCTACCCAATTGCTTGAAAACTTGTAATGTGCTTTGGAAACACGATGGACATGACACTTAGAAAATATAAGTGTGGCCAACTCGAGGTTGGGCTGAGTTTGTAGCGTAAACCTACCCGGAACCGACCGGCCTAACTAGTTGCTACAAACAATAGGACCCAATGTGAGAAGTTGGTCATGTTGTACCTTGGACCCAAGGTTTGACCAAGTTGTGGTGTAAAGCTACCCGGACCCACCCGGCTTAACTAGTAACCACATCAAAGTCTAATGTGAGAGGTTAAGCCGGATTAATTAATTAATGCCTCATGATTAGGGTTAAGTCATGGTCCATTTAATACTTAACCAATTTGGGCTTGGTAGATTAATCGGGGTTAAGTCGTGAACTCATCGTTACACTTAACCAAGTTAATCCATGATTAGTAAAGGGGTTAAACCGTACTTAACCCACTGGAAAATCCTATCAATGGGGGGTCCACTCCAGCAGTAATCCCTAGTTCGTATCATCATGACCCTAGGGACTAGGCTAGGGTGGGGGCACGATTACTGGACTGGAGGTAAGCGACCAATAAACGACGGCAGGGTGGTACGCAGGTGTAGTTCCGGGCGGACTCTGGTCGTGCACATAGTCCATAGCTGGAGAAAACATGCACGGGTACCAGTAGATCGGGACTGTGCACTCATGTTTATGGTGTCCAGGGGTTGACACCCTAGGGCTTGATACGCCCGAAGGGTGGACCCGACACAGTTCGACTACAATCATGTTTGGGCCGTATTGACACCAGCACGTGACGAGTTAGGCTTAGGGAGCCGATCGACTAGACCGTTTGGGTTGGACCTCGTGTTAGGGTCACTTCATGTTCTTGGACCGTGTATTAGGGTCATTTCATGTTATTGGGCCAAAGCTTGGGCCAAGGGATCAATACTTGTTTATTCAAGTCATGTTAGTTTGCTAGTACACCTGTGGTGCAAAACCTTAATCCTGATTATGCGATGACACCTTTATCTACCTTGTTAGTTAATCATCATGCTAGTATGTTGTTATCCTTATGATCATCCCTGCTGCTCATACCAGTTAACTTTATCAGTTTATATTGATTGTAGTAGGGATTACTCAGTCTTTTTGACTGACCTGTTTTCTTTCGCCTCTTTTCTTCCGTTTCCCCCCCCCTCCAGGTTCTCAGGGAGGGAATACAGGAGCCTAGCTTGAATTTTGGATTGCTTGCTTGTGAGATTTCAGCTCATGTATGCTTTCGACATGAAGCTAGCTATGGTTCTCTTTTATTTTGGGGATAGCACTTATGTATTTCAGTTTTCAGATGATGTTGTTTTATCTAGACTTGTTTATTTGGGAAATTGACATTATGTTGTACCGGACTTATTTTGAAATGGTTTGAAATCTTCCGCTGTTTTATCTATGTTATTTACTCTGTTTACATATACACATATGTTCTTGTTCTGCCTTGATATATCATTATGCATGTTTACCTGATTCAAATGCCCCTCCAAAGTCAGTGCCCTTGCAAGAGTGGTCCTGGCGGAGGTGGGGTGTTACAATTTTGTCAAAGTAAAACTTGTCCAACAGGAATATCATTTTTGGTTAAGTACAAATTGTTAACAAATAAAATCATCATTTTTATTTGCTAAATTAAATAAATAAAAGAAAATTTCAAACAAATAAAGTATTCTTTTATTTGTTATTAGAACACCTAGAAAAGTGTAAACAAATAAAGTATTCTTTTATTTGTTATTAGAACACCTAAAAAATTGTAAATAAATAAAGTATTCTTTTATTTGTTATCAGAACACATAGAAAAGTGTAAACAAATAAAATATTCTTTATTTGTCATTGGAATACATAGGAAAATGTATGTGAATAAATATGTCATGTTAAATTAGAATTGACAAAATAAATATGTCATGTTTATTAAATCCGAATTGACAAAATAAGACTATCATTTTCATTGTATTTGAATTGACAATATAAAACTATCATTTTGTTGAAATTAGAATTGACAATATAAAATTGTCACTTTTTTATTGAAATTAGAATTGACCAAAAATGTCATTTTTATATAAACATTAAAAATTTACATTTGTAATGTAAGAATGAATTATGTAAAATATTCAACATATGGGTAGAAAGGTTGAAACATTAAAAATCACTTTTTTTAATGTAAAGTATGATTTAGTGCAAATATACATTGTACAGATAATAATGTTGAAACATTAAAAAGTCACATTTTTAATGTAAGAATGAGACATGAAAAAAAAATCATTTTTGTCAATATAGAGTAGTTAAACAAAAATATTCATTTTTGTCAATATAGTTTAGTTGAATAAAAACATTCATTATCGTCAAATTAGAATTGTTGAACAAAATATACACTTTTATCAAGTTATAAAAGTTGAAACCAAATTTGTCACTTTCATCGAATTATAATAGTTGAAACTAAATTTGCCACTTTTGTCAAATGTAATAGTTGAAACAAAATTTTCCTTTTTCTCAAAATCTAATTGTTGAAACAAAAATGAACATTTTTGACAAATTAAAATAGTTGAATTAGAAATATACATTTTTATCAAAATATGCATTTTTGTCAAAAAGATTGGTTGAAACAAATACATCATATTTGTTGAAACCAAATAGCTGAGATGAAAGAACATTTTTGTCAAATTATATTAGTTGAAACAAAAATGTATATATTGTCGAAATAAGATGGTTAAAAACAAAAATTACATTTTTGGTTAAATAAAAGAGTTAAACACAAATAGCATTTTTGTTAAATAGGTTTGTGTTACAACAAAAATATTCATTTGTTAAAATAAAATTTTCAACATATTTGATATATCACTTTTTATACATTTTGTTGAAATATAATTTGTATGTTAAACAGAGAATCATTTTTATTGTTAAAACATACATTTGAATTTATATGCAAATATAAGAATCATTTTTATTTGCGTAACATACATTTGAATTTGTATGTAGATATAATAATCATTTTTATTTGCATAACATACATCTGAATTTGTATGCAAATATAAGAATCATTTTTATTTGTATAACATACATTTGAATTTATATGCAAATATAGGAATCATTTTTATTTGCATAACATACATTTGAATTTATATGCAAATATAGAATCATTTTTATTTGCATAACATACATTAGAATTTGTATGCAAATATAAGAATTATATGCAAATATAAGAATCATTTTTATATTCATTACATACGTTAGAATGTGTAGCAAATATAAGAATCATTTTTATTTGCATAATATACATTAGAATTTGTATGCAAATATAAGAATCATTTTTATTTGCATAACATACATTAGAATTTGTATGCAAATATAAGAATCATTTTTATTTGCATAACATACATTAGAATTTATATGCAAATATAAGAATCTTATTATTGGTCAAAACATACACTAGAATTGTATGTAAATTAAAGTGACATTTCATTGTTAAATTATACAATAGAATTTGTATGCAAATCCAAGTGACATTTATATTGTCAAACTTTACATTAGAACTTGTGTACAGAATAAAGAGGCAATTCATATGTTATGATTTGAAACTATACATACAAATAAAACACTTCTTTTTATTTGTTAAAGTTTAAAATAGAAATTTGCATACAAATAAAGGAAAATGAAAATTATCTTTTCATGTGTCATCACCAATAATGAAATGTAAATAAATTACATTTCATTAGACATCAGAAATATGTAGAAAAATTATGCGAGTAAAATACATCTTTATTCGGCATAAGGAATATAATAACATGTTTGCTCATTATCGTCAACATGTTAGCAGAATTAAAGTTAGTTAAATTGATTAACCAACTATTTATTTAGATGAACTATTATTGTTTGAAAACCCCACACGGGTATTGGGATGATATTTGACATACACTAGTCCCAATATTTAGTTGTACGTCAATCGATGGATTGACAGGCTGCGATGAGCGTTATTTATTCATTTTAATGCTCACACAGTTATAAAATTTCACTCCGGATGTGAATGGATGGTTTTAATGATTATTTATTATTATTTTCATATAAGTACGATGTATGAAATCCATATAACCGAAATTATATGGTAAATGATTGAGTCGCATTCCAATTCAGAATATCTTTTAAAGAAAGAATATTTTAAAATAAAGTTTATCCTTTAATAAAGAATATTTTAAAATAAAGAACATTGTCATAAAAAGAATATTTTTTTATAAAGAATCTTTTATATAATGAATATTTTTAAACAACGAATATTTTAAAATAATATTCAACGAAGAATAAAATGATGATTTCTATGTCCATTTTGGATGGACACAAAAGATAAAAATATATTTTTATAGAAATGAGCTAGTTATTAACTAGAATAAATCTTTTAAATTAAGATTTAATGAAGCCTTCTAATTAATTAATATTAATTAGAATTAAATAAAAGAATTAGATTTTGGGTTGTCGTGGATGGTGTCTTAATTAACACTTTTCTTAAACCCCGTATGAAAGAATAAATCTTTTAATTAAGATTATTATAGTTTCCAATTATATTTAGAAATTGGAATAAAATGATAAGTGAATTGGGTTTATTGTAAAATGTGTTTTAAACGACATTTGTTCTTTAACCCAAATTAACAGTGAAAATATAATTTCGGAATTTATAAATATTTTTATTAAGATTTAAAAAGAAAATTTCCAAAGTCAAGTTTTCCAATTTAATATATTAAATTGGAATTGAGTGAAAATTTGATTTGATAATAATCGAGATAGGCTTCTATAAAAGAAGACTGTTACTATATATGGAATTTAAAAGGGTTTGTCGTTATTCCATTTATATTATCAATCCGATACAGAAATTTATATCGATTATATATTGATTTGATTTCTGTGAAAATTCCATATTTAATGGAAGATGATTTTGGCTTTATCATGAACAATGTTTTTAAATGACATTGGTTCTTTAACCTAGTTAAAGAAAAGATTAATTTCTTAAAAGTTGAAGAATCATAAATTAATGATTTTTGATATTAAAATCAAAGTGGAGTTTTGATGAATCTTTAAAAAGAAGATTAAAGAATAAGATTCGAAATAATTTATCTTTGATAAAATTGATGGAAATCTTTCCCAAATAATTTGAAGAATATTCTAAATTGGAATGAGGCGTATGATGTGTATTTATAACACTTGATTTTTTGACTATAAAATACGCAAGTTATTCAGAAAGACCGGGTTTAACCCATTCTGAATAATTACTACCATGATTAAAATCAAAGGCATTGAAGACGGTTATTGAAGTCCGGCGATCTTCACATCGAATGGACAACTACTGATGCCCTGAACAGGGTCGCTCCTATGAAAGGGTTAAAGCGGTAGTTGTCCGGACGTACTTGTTGATTGTCCGGATATGCGAGCACCTCTCTTCCGTATTGGACGTACGGGACGAGGAATAAGGTGTCTCCGATTTCGTTCAGTCCCATAACGGACTTGTAAATGGATGTGTGTCTGACATTGGATTTCTTTCCATGTAAATTAAATTGATTTCTATTTAACATATATCTATGGTGGCAGAGAATATATCCTCTTGCTTAACATCGTTCTCTGAGATGCACGAGCTCAAAGGTTATATATTGGAAGCTATCAAACGCATGGCGTGAATTGTCAATGTGGCATGCCAAGATGCAAATGATCGAGGCTTTTGTTGAAAAGCATAGCCTCGTGGTTAATGGTCAAAGAATAGCCAATTTTGGCATAGCTTTGTGTATAGCGCTACCTCGCAAGCCTCAAACCCCGGTGTGAGTCAGAAACAGGACAGGGGAACGCAGGGAGTGCACACGTTTCTTTCTAGCTAGAAGTGATATCATGGTTTTGCAATCCCTGACATTTTACTTATGTGGATGATGGATTTCGAGGCCTTGGATTTATTGGTCGATTGTGACCATTTTATAGGTTCAATATGACCGGGAAACGTGTGTTCAGAAATTGCCAATCCACTAAAGTATTTGTGGACCAGCCTTGCAGGATCCAAGAGTTCGCCAACGTCCCAATCCTAAGATATTGCTAGAGTGTCTCGAATCGGTAAGGAGATCGTTCCTAGCCCTGACTCATGATGGAAATCCCACTTCCAATACGACCCCATGTGGTTTTGTTTGTAGAACTAGTATGGCGACATAGTATATGGTAGCTATGCCATCTATGATTGATACATTATGATTGAAATGTTTTTGAAACATATATACACTAATAATTGTAACACCCCGTATTTTTAATGTAATTAAAAATGTATATATATCCATAGATAGGATTAATATGGTGATGTATAATGAAAATTAATTAATATATGAGAAAAAAAGATTGGTTGCATGCGATGTAAATATGTTGCATGCACTGATTTGCAAACATAATGCATTAACATTAAAAGAAAAAGATTCATGCATTGGTTTAATTTAAGTATTGTAACTAACATGAAAAAGAGAAGTAAGGAAAGAACAATAATTATCATTGTTCTAAGACTTATTAACAAAAGACTTTGTAGCTCAGTTGGTTAAAGCATTGGATTTGTAACATGGAGGTCGGGGGTTCGAACCCCGGCGGCAGCATAATTTTTATCTCTGTTTTAAAGAGGGCCAACTGAACATGTAAATATATGTACATATACAAATTCAAAATTTGTAAGGATAAGAACGTACATATAAGGAAATAAAGAAAATATATGTACATACATGAGAATATATATATATATATATGTATATGCAGAAATATATGTATACGAAAGATAAAATTTAAGATAAGGCTATAGTAAATGAAATATGGCAAGAATTAAATAACGGTGCAACATCGTTTGAATTTTGAAAATAAAATGAAAGTTGTGCGTATATATATATATATATATATATATATATATATATATATATATACGTGTAAAATGGTAGTTAAAGGAATTGTATACATATAAGAATATTTCATGTGAATAAAACAGTTAAATAAATTCCAAAAATTAAAACATTCAAAATTTAAATTTCTGCGCCAAAACAGCTTGTGGGACCCAATGCTGACTTAGCACTGCATGTACGATAAGATTTGGCTAGATTCATCTGCGAACCTGGACTATTTTCTTAACTAGGTTCAATGCTGACTCAGCGCTGCGTGTACGATAAGGTCATGAGCAACTATATAAACAACCCTAGTCTCCTCCTCTATTCACAATTCTTCTCTTCCCTTATGCTGCAAAGATTCTGAGTGAACATGGCTTCTTCTCCTCCTCTAAAATATATAAATAAATAAATAATATATATAAAATAAAACAAGACGAGGAGATGCTTCTCAAAAGACTTTCAAGGAGAAGAGATTCATGCTAGGATTCAAAAGGAGGTTCAAACGACTTCAACGAATGATTTTCTACGAATCATAGCAACGCCATCTTTCTTTTCTAATCTAAATCTCTGTAAGTCAGTTATTTCTAGATTTGAACGTTTTTCTTTGTTCATGACATGAAATTAAAGGGATAAAAGAATATGCCAATTCTCTTTCTTTCTATTCGAATCTGTGCCTATCTCTTTGGACCTAATTAAGAACTGTCATGATTCAAAGACAAATAAGACCGTGACTATGAAACTATGGACCTAAAAACCATATGCCTATGACTATGAACATTTGCCTATGACTATGGACATTGCCTATGACTATGGACACTGCCTATGACTATGAACCTTGCCTATGATTGTGACTATGACTATGAGGATTACTTCCTTGACAAAACCTATGACTTTGATTTACATAAACTATTGCCTATGACATAACAAGGACATCTGTGATTAAACCTCCATGATTCATGACTAGGAAGGTGTTGCTTAAGTTCTGTGATTTTGAGATTGGGGCTAAACTCGATTATTTATTCTGCTTGTCCTTGGTTTTCTTTGGTTTTAGACTATGGAAATTTACCTAGTAAGTTAGGTCTACCCATGTTCTTGAACCTACTCTGTCTATTCTTGGTTTTAGACCTTGGGAATTTACCTATTAAGTTAGGTCTACCCATGTTCTTGAACCAACGTCGTTGTTCAAAATCATTTTATGCGAGTTGTTATATCTATCCTTTTCCTAGCAATCTTTGGTAAATTCCCTATTTGCTACGAATCTAGATTTATCTATAATCTAGATTGAAACACGATTTTACAAACGGTGGGAATGCGATTTGGGGCAAAATATGAAATTTCCTAAAACGTAGTTTAACTTGGAAATTGGCATAAATTGGGAACATGTATTATGGCATGTTCATAGAAATGCAAATTGGATAAATTTGACATGAATTATAAGATGTGTAATTTGAATCTTGTATTGACATGTAAATCTAGCATTTACATGAATAGTGAACTAGAGTAATAAGTCTAGTTTGACGTGAATCAGAATGTAAATCAGAATTGGATTAGCTAATTTGGCTCGATAAGTATATTGGCATAAACTTGAAATTGGCCATAATTGGGGGTAATTGTCAGGATTAGCAGAATCATGGTTAGTGACACTACATTTGGTATGGTTTACATACCAAAAAGCATAAACATGATATAGAGGGGAAAATGGGCCATAAGAATAAATGTTGACAATTTACATTAAAAGAGAAATTCGGAAATAAGTAAATTAGGATTAATTTACTTATAGAATTTGCCCTAAATGAGGCAATATTGATCTAGACAAATTAAAGATTTATTAACGACATCTCTTTTAATGAAACACCAGAAAGTTCTAGGGTGACAGAGAGGATAGTGTCTAGGCTTGAGTTTGGAAAATACAAGTTTCCTGCTCTCCCTAACTGATCCGACGGACGGGATGGTTACTTTCAAAACCTGATTTGAAAACTAATCAAAACCCCTTTTGAACTTAGAAAACACGAATATGCCCAACCTGAGGTTAGATTGAGTTGCGATGTAAACCTGCCCGGAACCAACCGGCACATCCAGTAGTCGCAACAATACCTGTCTAATGTGAGTGGTAGCAGCTTTAATTCATTTAATTAAAGCTAGAACAAGAATGGTAGGGTTAAATTCACTAAGATACTTAACCAATTCAACATGACAACCAGACTGGTGAGTGGGGTTAGGGCCATACAGTTAAGCTAGAATGGGAGGGTTAAGTCCATAGGAACACTTAACCAATTTAAACACAGTTAAGCTAGAATGGGAGGGCTAAGTCCATAGAGACACTTAACCAAACTCAAGGTAGCAAAACGAGACTTGTAGGGGTTAAGTAAAGTTAATACACTTAGCCAAATTAATATGTTAAATAGACTAGAGGTTGGGGTTAAGTAAAATCTAATACACTTAGCCAATTTGATATGTTAGCTAGGCTAAACCGTAGGGTTAAGTAAACTTGAACACTTAACCATCAGGTTGTGATAAAGGAATGGGGTTAAGTCTAGAACATGAAGGGATATTACTTGACCATTAATAATAACATGTTAGTTAAAACAGACGGGCAAGGTTAAGTTAAAAAGGAACACTTGACCAACACAGGGTGAACGAGTAGGGTTAAGTAATAAATACTTAACCAATACAACTTGGTTTGTGGTAGGGTTAAGTCAACATGAGTTATTGACAACACTTAACCAGTTTAACAAGATAAATAAGGAGGGTTAAGTTAGCTTGAATTGACTATGACACTTAACCAATCTAAACTAACGGGAAAGAGAACTAAGTAAACCTTAGTTAAGGAAACAACGATTTTGGAAACTAAGTGGTAAATCTTAGTTAGTAAAACTAAGTAGTAATTCTTAGTATAGCACGAGGAGGTGCGAACGTCCGTCTGAGTAAAAAGGAGGCTCCAACGAATTGGGTTACGAAGCCCGAGGCTTCGAGGGGACATGAGGGTACTGTGACGGCAAGGAATTTCGCTCGGTCCGAACCGGTCGCTAAACCGACCCAGGCCGCTCGAAACGCCCTATCGTTTGAGAACACGACAAATCAGAACGCATACAAAAGAACATTTCATTGTATATTACAACAATGCATCAGATTACAAGAATATACAGAGTATAAATGAATATTACACAGAAATATCAGAGATTTAAATTACATTTAAATACATAGCAGCGGAAAATAATACAATACACAACTAGAAGAGATATACGGATACAAAGCTTTCCGGATATCATTCCAGCTGTAAACCAGGATCCTGTGAATATAATCTGCAAAACCAAAACTACTAGCTGCCCGTGTCAAAATAGGGGCACCCAGAGTTTAGGTTAAAACAATAAACTCCAGGTCAGTCATGTGACTGGTGTGAGAACTAAAACAGTTATTAATCTTTATTTTCAAAGTTAGGTAAATCAAGGGACCACGCCGTATAACACGGAACGGGTTTCCTCCCAAGAATACCAGTGCATAAAACCAACAGCGCAATGCTAAATAAAGAAAAATGAAGCTGTTATAAGACCCAAGTCCCATCACACAATGCAACGCAGTCGAGGATAGGGTTTTCCCTTATAACAGCCAAAGGATGCTTGATACGTTTTAAAACAAATCATTTATATTATTATAAGTGCATAGTATATAAAACACTTCAAATCATAAATATCAATCATAGGCGGCATAAGTGCCCCATCCCACTATGTCGCCATACTAGGCTCTACAAATAAAACCGCAAATGTCACGTATTTGGAAATTGGATTTCCGTCTATGAACCGAGGCAAAAGATAGTCCTCAACCGATTCGTGACTCTCTAGCCCGAGCCACAGGGTCAGAGCGCATCGACCCTTGGAGCGACAGGGCCGGTCCACCGATGTGGATTAAACTTAAACCCTGAACACTACGTCTCCCCACCCTATGGGGTGTAAGTCTGGTCCGTCGGCCGATGCATTCTGGTCGGCAGACGGACCAGACTTACACCCCATAGGGTGGGGAGACGTAGTGTTCAGGGTTTAAGTTTAATCCACATCGGTGGACCGGCCCTGTCGCTCCAAGGGTCGATGCGCTCTGACCCTGTGGCTCGGGCTAGAGAGTCACGAATCGGTTGAGGACTATCTTTTGCCTCGGTTCATAGACGGAAATCCAATTTCCAAATACGTGACATTTGCGGTTTTATTTGTAGAGCCTAGTATGGCGACATAGTGGGATGGGGCACTTATGCCGCCTATGATTGATATTTATGATTTGAAGTGTTTTATATACTATGCACTTATAATAATATCAAATGATTTGTTTTAAAACGTATCAAGCATCCTTTGGCTGTTATAAGGGAAAACCCTATCCTCGACTGCGTTGCATTGTGTGATGGGACCTGGGTCTTATAACAACTTCATTTTTCTTTATTTAGCATTGCGCTGTTGGTTTTATGCACTGGTATTCTTGGGAGGAAACCCGTTCCGTGTTATACGGCGTGGTCCCTTGATTTACCTAACTTTGAAAATAAAGATTAATAACTGTTTTAGTTCTCACACCAGTCACATGACTGACCTGGAGTTTATTGTTTTAACCTAAACTCTGGGTGCCCCTATTTTGACACGGGCAGCTAGTAGTTTTGGTTTTGCAGATTATATTCACAGGATCCTGGTTTACAGCTGGAATGATATCCGGAAAGCTTTGTATCCGTATATCTCTTCTAGTTGTGTATTGTATTATTTTCCGCTGCTATGTATTTAAATGTAATTTAAATCTCTGATATTTCTGTGTAATATTCATTTATACTCTGTATATTCTTGTAATCTGATGCATTGTTGTAATATACAATGAAATGTTCTTTTGTATGCGTTCTGATTTGTCGTGTTCTCAAACGATAGGGCGTTTCGAGCGGCCTGGGTCGGTTTAGCGACCGGTTCGGACCGAGCGAAATTCCTTGCCGTCACAGGTACTCTTGGTATCCCTCTATGACGCTGCAGATGATCCGCCTGGGCCCACAGAGGTTAAGGTCTGCGTAGAAGAACCAAGGGTATGCCTTGGTTGCAATACATGGCAACCTAAAGACTAGGATGGACCGGCGTGATTTGGCGAGAGAATGGTAGCCCTGTGATAGCAACTCGTCGTCTACCATCCATCTTCAGTCAATCGAGATACGTGAAGCGGAAAGGCGGAGAACTCCAAAAGACCATATACTTGCTATCTAGTTATGGGTGAGGATGGCCATAGGATAGTAGGGCACCAGGGGCCGGCGTATAGTTCTCATTTTACAAGGTGTGCCTTTCATTAGTTGAGGGAGGGGTCAAGTGGGACCATAGCCACTGAAATAAAAACAGACCTTAGCATCTGCATCGGCAGATATCTGAAAGCTCCCGACCGAGTTCTGTATTCCTTGATTTGCCCTGACACAGGACTCGGACCGCACATTACAGGACATGTGCATCTAGACAAGCGATAACGATTCGCGATACATGCGTGGGGAAGTATAGGAACATATACCACTCTAAGTAGTGTGTCCTATACTTGGGGGCATCGTTCGACAGGTAGCATAATCCCTAGTTGGACTAGGTGGCATAAATCCTGAATCCGAGAAGCATTCAGCAGATAGCGTAAACTCTAGTTGAATCTAGAAAGCACTGGATAGAAAACCCTAGATTAGATCTAGGTAATAAATAATAAATGGATGCTCGAAGGCAATGGAAAATACTGGGATTGGGATCACATTATCGTTACTAATTGGGACACTAGTTAGGTGGTGTAGAGATATAGAAACCAGTATAACAAGGAAATAGCGAAGCGGCGATAGTATTAAAGTGTATCCAGTTTTTCTTATCTTAGCATATCTTTTGATTACCTTGTCTAATCTTGTTGACCCTATCGTCATGGTGTAATCTTGTATTCAGTCAATTCATGTTGTTTTGTTTTCCATGTTCACATGCTAGAAGTTACTGAACTTACTCAGGCTTTATATCTGACTCTGTTTTTCTTTCGTCTTCTTTTCTTCCGTTCCCCCCCCCCCGAAGGTAGTAAAGGAGGGAATAGTTTAGCTCAGGTTAAGTTGGACTGCCACTCTTTCCCAGCTTGAAGATTTGTCTAAGTTTGCTTGGATTCTCTTTTCTGATGCTATGGCTGGCTCTTGCTAAAATCGAGGAATATAAATGTTGTTTTTATGCTTCTTTATTTTGTAAGACAAATGATACTCTGATATTGTAAAGAAACCATTGTACAAACTATTTTATCAATAAAGCAAAGTTTTATTTTCCGCTGTTTAATTTCTGTCTATCTTGTAATTTATCTGCATCTTTTACCCTAAATGCTCCATAGAACTTAGTGCATTCCCTTTGCGAGTGACACTAACGGATGTGGGGTGTTACACGTGGTATCAGAGCTGAAGGTTTCCCGATCAGATAAAGGATTTGAAAAATTATTTTCAAAACGGTTTTTAAAGAAGCATTTTTCAAGAGAAAAGATTTATTTTAAACACATATTCCCCAAAGCCATACGCACCATCTTCTCTTCCTATGTTTAAATTCTTATCTCCTTCTTTCTTGAGTCTTTGGAGCTCCTGGCTTTCTGGGAGGTAACCTCATCGAAGGGCAAAGTAGTGCCCGACTTCCATCCATAGCCGTAGTTGTTTCATCTACGGGCAGTTTTCTTTCGAAGCTTATAGGGTTTTGCGGACGATGGAGGCAGTTTTCGAGAGATTTGTCAACATGACTACACACGGATGGGGATGAGGATTTTGGCTAAGGAGCATAACCCTAGGATGAGGAATTCATGGATGTAAACTTAGCACATGAAGGAGGAAGAAATTATAAAACCTAAGACAACAGGAAGTATCTTTACTAGGGTATGTTAGCGCATATACTTAAGGACAAGGGCAAGAACGAGGAATAAGATTTTCAGAAGGACAAGTACATGCTTTCGCCACCAAGCGTACCTAGGAGAAAGGTAGTTCGGTTGGAAGAGTCTAGTTTTCTGTTCGTACTATTTCCTTAGGTTCTAGCGCTTCTCATTTGTTCGTATTCACTTCCATAGTTGGGTCTCTGCACCATAGTACCTGTATAGTAGAAAGATCCCACTAGAGTCTCAAATCCAATTGGTGGTCCGACCAGTTTATTTTTGGTTAGTAGGGATTTGAGAATAGCTTTCGAGTTTGCTTATATCATCTCACATAGATCGTCTAAATTCGGAGGAGATATTCCTTGGGTTCTTGTCTGATATTGGTTTAGGCCTTTAGGGCTTGTACTTGAGGAATGTCGAGTTTGGTTTGGATGGTTTGCGTGAGAGATGAATAGTTGTGGCAGGCACTTCAAAGAGCACGTAGTGACCTTTCGACTCTTATAGTTATGGCATGGCAGATAAGAGGGAAACCTCTAATCATCTTAGTACGTATACCTGGTACCGTGATTGAAATCTGTTTATTTTGGAAATGGAGATCCGGAACTTCACAATCGTGAAGTTAAATTAGTAAAGATATAGTGGAATAAAGCTCAAGAAGGCTAGATACTAGCATCATACCCTTTTCCTTGAGGGTGCATCCTTGATTTCTTTGTTTTAGGAGCTTTACGCATAATTGTTTCTCCCTTTCCAAAGTATATCACCTAGGTCGTATCTTCGATCGTTAAGTATAAGCCAATGGATGTAAACATGTATTTGAAACATGTTATGGTTGATGGTTGCAAGTGGTTGCTAATGGTTGCTTGTGAATGCATATGCATACGTATTAGGCACTAGATCAGTTAAGACGCTTTCATATTGCATTTACAGATATGTATTTGTTTGTAAATTGAACTTGATATGTTATCATATGGGTGTTGCATATGGATGAATGGCCGTGCATGCATATAGTATTTACATAACTAGGGATGCTTGCATACATGGTTGGACGCATGGCACTGACATGATTCGCATTAAGGAGGTCGACTGAATCAGTAGACCGGCTGATTTTATAGTAGATAAAGACATATACACACACTATGCATATGAACATGAAAGCATTAGAAATCTTTTAAGGAAAATTGATGCCTGTGATTGTATGGTTGAGTAGATGGGTGATTGGATGGTAGGACACACTCTTCCTAACTTGGAGATTTCGGGGACGAAATCCTTTTAAGTGGGAGAGAATGTAACACCCCGTATTTTTAATGTAATTAAAAATGTATATATATCCACAGATAGGATTAATATGGTGATGTATAATGAAAATAAATTAATATATGAAAAAAATAGATTGGTTGCATGAGATGTAAATATGTTGCATGCACTGATTTGCAAACATAATGCATTAACATTAAAAGAAAAAGATTCATGCATTGGTTTAATTTAAGTATTGTAACTAACATGAAAAAGAGAAGTAAGGAAAGAACAATAATTATCATTGTTCTAAGACTTATTAACAAAAGACTTTGTAGCTCAGTTGGTTAAGGCATTGGATTTGTAACATGGAGGTCGGGGGTTCGAACCCCGGCGGCAGCATAATTTTTATCTCTGTTTTAAAGAGGGCCAACTGAACATGCAGATATATGTACATATACAAATTCAAAATTTGTAAGGATAAGAACATACATATAAGGAAATAAAGAAAATATATGTATATACATGAGAATATATATATATATATATGCAGAAATATATGTATACGAAAGATAAAATTTAAGATAAGGCTATAGTAAATAAAATATGGCAAGAAGTAAATAACGGTGCAACATCGTTTGAATTTTGAAAATAAAATGAAAGTTGTGCGTATATATATATATATATATATATATACGCGTAAAATGGTCGTTAAAGGAATTGTATACATATAAGAATATTTCATGTGAATAAAACAGTTAAATAAATTCCAGAAATTCAAACATTCAAAATTCAAATTTCTGCGCCAAAACAGCTTGTGGGACCCAATGCTGACTTAGCACTGCATGTACGATAAGATTTGGCTAGATTCATCTGCGAACCTGGACTATTTTTTTAACTAGGTTCAATGCTGACTCAGCGTTGCGTGTACGATAAGGTCTTGAGCAATTATATAAACAACCCTAGTCTCCTCCTCTATTCACAATTCTTCTCTACCCTTATGCTGCAAAGATTCTGAGTGAACATGGCTTCTTCTCCTCCTCTAAAATATATAAATAAATAAATAATATATATAAAATAAAACAAGACGAGGAGATGCTGCTCAAAAGACTTTCAAGAAGAAGAGATTCAAGCTAGGATTCAAAAGGAGGTTCAAACGACTTCAACGAATGATTTTCTACGAATCGTAGCAACGCCATCTTTCTTTTCTAATCTAAATCTCTGTAAGTCAGTTATTTCTAGATTTGAACGTTTTTCTTTGTTCATGACATGAAATTAAAGGGATAAAAGAATATGCCAATTCTCTTTCTTTCTATTCGAATCTGTGCCGATCTCTTTGGACCTAATTAAGAACTGTCATGATTCAAAGACAAATAAGACCGTGACTATGAAACTATGGACCTAAAAACCATATGCCTATGACTATGAACATTTGCCTATGACTATGGACATTGCCTATGACTATGGACACTGCCTATGACTATGAACCTTGCCTATGATTGTGACTATGACTATGAGGATTACTTCCTTGACAAAACCTACGCCTTTGATTAACATAAACTATTGCCCATGACATAAAAAGGACATCTGTGATTAAACCTCCATGATTCATGACTAGGAAGGTGTTGCTTAATTTCTGTGATTTTGAGATTGGGGCTAAACCCGATTATTTATTCTGGTTGTCCTTGGTTTTCTTTGGTTTTGGACTATGGGAATTTACCTATTAAGTTAGGTCTACCCATGTTCTTGAACCTACTCTGTCTATTCTTGGTTTTAGACCTTGGGAATTTACCTATTAAGTTAGGTCTACCCATGTTCTTGAACCTACGTCGTTGTTCAAAACCATTTTATGCTAGTTGTTATATCTATCCTTTTCCCAGCAATCTTTGGTTCATTCGCTATTTGCTACGAATCTAGATTTATCTATAATCTAGATTGAAACACGATTTTACGAATGGTGGGAATGCGATTTGGGGCAAAATATGAAATTTACTAAAACGTAGTTTAACTTGGAAATTGGCATAAATTGGGAACATGTATTATGGCATGTTCATAGAAATGCAAATTGGATAAATTTGACATGAATTATAAGATGTGTAAATTGAATCTTGTATTGACATGTAAATCTAGCATTTACATGAATAGTGAACTAGAGTAATAATTCTAGTTTGACGTGAATCAAAATGTAAATCAGAATTGGATTAGCTAATTTGGCTCGATAAGTATATTGGCATAAACTTGAAATTGGACATAATTAGGGGTAATTGTCAGGATTAGCAGAATCATGGTTAGTGACACTTCATTTGGTATGGTTTACATACCAAAAAGCATAAACATGATATAGAGGGGAAAATGGGCCGTAAGAATAAATGTTGACAATTTACATTAAAAGAGAAATTGGGAAATAAGTAAATTAGGATTAATTTACTTATAGAATTTGCCCTAAATGAGGAAATATTGATCTAGACAAATTAAAGATTTATTAACGACATCTCTTTTAATGAAACACCAGAAAGTTCTAGGGTGACAGAGAGGATAGTGTCTAGGCTTGAATTTGGAAAATACAAGTTTCCTGCTCTCCCTGGCTATCCCTAACTGATCCGACGGACGGGATGGTTACTTTCAAAACCTGATTTGAAAACTAATCAAAACCCCTTTTGAACTTAGAAAACACGAATATGCGCAACCCGAGGTTAGACTGAGTTGCGATGTAAACCTGCCCGGAACCAACCGGCACATCCAGTAGTCGCAACAATACCTGTCTAATGTGAGTGGTTGCGGCTTTAATTCATTTAATTAAAGCTAGAACAAGAATGGTAGGGTTAAATTCACTAAGACACTTAACCAATTCAACATGACAACCAGACTGGTGAGTGGGTTTAGGGCCATACAGTTAAGCTAGAATGGGGGGGTAAGTCCATAGGAACACTTAACCAATTTAAACACAATTAAGCTAGAATGGGAGGGCTAAGTCCATAGAGACACTTAACCAAACTCAAGGTAGCAAAACGAGACTTGTAGGGGTTAAGTAAAGTTAATACACTTAGCCAAATTAATATGTTAACTAGACTAGAGGTTGGGGTTAAGTAAAATCTAATACACTTAGCCAATTTGATATGTTAGCTGGGCTAGACCGTAGGGTTAAGTAAACATGAACACTTAACCATCAGGTTGTGATAAAGGAATGGGGTTAATCTAGAACATGAAGGGATAATACTTGACCATTAATAATAACATGTTAGTTAAAACAAACGGGCAAGGTTAAGTTAAAAAGGAACACTTGACCAACACAGGGTGAATGGGTAGGGTTAAGTAATAAATAATTAACCAATACAACTTGGTTTGCGGTAGGGTTAAGTAAACATGAGTTATTGACAACACTTAACCAGTTTAAAAGGATAAATAAGGAGGGTTAAGTTAGCTTGAATTGACTATGACACTTAACCAATCTAAACTAACGGGAAAGAGAACTAAGTAAACCTTAGTTAAGGAAACAACGATTCTGGAAACTATGTGGTAAATCTAAGTTAGTAAAACTAAGTAGTAATTCTTAGTATAGCACAAGGAGGTGCCCGAAACTAAGAATACAAATGTCCCAAAACTTTAAAGAACATGGAATTTCACAATTAAATTAGCATATTATGTTACTTTTTGTTAAGGCATTGTTCTTCCAGAAGTTTTAGTATGTAATCAAGTAATGAAATCGTAATGCAAACAAAACAAAGCTCCACTAGTTGATTGTGTCAAAATGCAAATTTGTTCAGATATTCCAATTAGGATATTGCTAAGGTATTAATTGAATTAAAATGGTGGATTGGAGAATGTTTGCTGTTAACTTAATTCTTTTATTAAATAAGTTCGCAAGTGTGCTTTTCTTAAACTATGTTGTACTTTGTGATTGCAGTTTTCGTGCTTTTTGGTTAGAAATGGATGAAAAAACAAAAGAGCAAATGTCGAGAGAGAAAACCGACAATATACTGAAAGTAGTAGTTAAAAGATTTTCTATAGAGAAAGAGGTGACATGTAACACCCCACGCCCGCTATGGTCACTCTCTAAGGGAATGCCATAACATCGGTGGAGTATTTTGAGTGAATATAGAACAGAGTAATTACAGCAAGACAGATATAAGTAATACTTTGAAAATTTAAAACATCATTTCAATTGCAGCGGAAAATAAAACATGTCTGGTTACATCACAAAACCATAATAGAAGTCAAGTACAAATATCCATCCTGCTAAATAAAAATACATAATCCCAATTCATGAACTGATAGCCATAAAAGAAAAGGGTAAACTGAGCTCTACATCTAGGGTCCAAGCTCCAAGAGAGAAATAAAAGCAGCCTGATCAAAGCCCACTCGTGCTGGGCCCACTCTGAGAACCTGAGGGTTAGGAAAAAGATAAAAACAACGGGGTCAGACATAAGCCTGAGTGAACCCTATAACCTTAACAATACAATTATTAAAGTAATTAGGGCATGATATGAACTCGGTACGGTACCTTTGGGGATAATGACTACACTAAGTAGCCAACAAACATAGGGTGAACTAAGATAACCGTAAAGACGCATCTACCCACCCAAGGGTAATTACTAACTGCACCACACCAGTCATTCCTACTCAAAGATTGAGCCCACCCAAGGACTTAAAAGAAAGATATAACTAGTAGTTTCATGTACCCCTAGCTGACCACATAGGTGCCGTCTGCCCCTATCTCCACTAGGTGTACCCCACTACTCCCCAAGCGATCGGCTCCCTAACGTAGATACCCGTGCTGGTCCCACAGTGGGGTGTATCACTCCCCTAAAGTGGCAACCCAATACTATCAACGGTGCACGGCTTATACCTACACGATGCAACAACGGCTTATCTACCAGCCCGGGCCCACACACGCATATGAAACCCGTTGGACTTGCGTTGCCACCGCTAACCCGTTTTGGCCTCTTATAATCAAGCCCAGTACGCGTGTCCCGTCCTCGACATGGGTCGAGCCCACAAAGATACAAATGGGTTACTGGTTGAAATGGGCCCCCACAAGCTACCCACCTAAGCTTGTCACTTATCTAGTGTATCCCACTTAACCCTTTAATCATGTTTAATTACATGTTTCCACTTGGTTAAGTATTCTAATCGTATTTTCTATTGCCACCCAAGGCAACCCACTAGATTTCCACATGCCACCCAAGGCACCCACTTAACCCCTCATGTCCCTCTACATGCTAATATGGTTAAGTGTTTCTTAATTAATTAATTAAGATCATGACCTCATAAAGACATCTCACATTAGACCGTCTTTTATGACTGCTGGATATGCCGGTTGGTTCCGGGCAGACTTCTGTCATCAAAAGGGTCTAACCTCGTGTCTTTACTTTAATCACGTATTTAATTTATGACTAAGACCTCTCACATTGGGCCAATCATTTGTAGCCGCTGGATGGCCGGTCGGTTCCGGGCAGACTTCCGCTACAAAAGGGTCCAACCTCGTGTCTTAGTTGATTAATTACACCTAATTAATCACGCCCATAATTAATTATCCCTAATTAATTATTCATTCTTAAGAATATGGGTAGACCTAACTCAATAGGTAAATTCCCAATTCCATAGCATGGGTAGACCTAACTCAATAGGTAAATTCCCATGGGGTAGACCTAACTCAATAGGTAAATTCCCACTTATGTTCATTCATTTTATTTTGTTAATAAGCATTTTTAACCCCATCGTTCCCCACGTAAATCGTTCTCATTTCATGACATAATAAAGGGAAGATTCATCACAAATATCATGGGTGTAACCACATCTTAGCATATAACTTTGTCATGGGTTAAGAGGATGTCAACTTGCATATATGAGCATATATTAACCTAACTACATCTAACCCAAACTTGCATATAAGCATACACATAACTTGCATAACATGTTAAACTTGCATATAAGCATACACATAACTTGCATAACATGTTAAACTTGCATATAAGCATACACATAACTTGCATAACATGTTAAACTTGCGTATAAGCATACACATAACTTGCAT
Source organism: Allium sativum (assembly GCA_030737875.1). Classification (NCBI taxonomy): domain Eukaryota; kingdom Viridiplantae; phylum Streptophyta; class Magnoliopsida; order Asparagales; family Amaryllidaceae; genus Allium; species Allium sativum. The sequence goes on from CM060922.1 coordinate 715,523,482, forward strand.
AACATGTTAAACTTGCATATAAGCATACACATAACTTGCATAACATGTTAAACTTGCATATAAGCATACACATAACTTGCATAACATGTTAAACTTGCATATAAGCATACACATAACTTGCATAAGCATGCATAACTTGCATAACATGTTGAACTTGCATATAAGCACATACATAACTTGCATAAGTATTCACATAACTTGCATAAGCATGCATACTTGCATAACATGTTAAACTTGCATTTAAGCATATACATAACTTGCATAAGCATTCACATAACTTGCATAAGCATGCATACTTGCATAACATGTTAAACTTGCATTTAAGCATATACATAACTTGCATAAGCATTCACATAACTTGCATAAGCATGCATACTTGCATAACAAGTTAAACTTGCATTTAAGCATATACATAACTTGCATAAGCATTCACATAACTTGCATAAGCATGCATACTTGCATAACATGTTAAACTTGCATTTAAGCATATACATAACTTGCTTAACATGTTAAACTTGCATATAAACATTCACATAATTTGCATAAGCATGTTGCATAATAGATCAATGTTCAACTTAGTGTTTTGCATCATAAGCATCATGAAACATAGCACCAAACTTGCATAAAGATGTCATGAACACATACACTAAACTTGCATGACATATAGCATCTAACTTGCAAAACACATAACATACACTGTACTAAGCTTGCATTAACACATTAATCCACAAACATAACCATACATCCTCATATCCTATCTTAATCAATTTAACAATTGATTATTAAGGGGATAGAAGCTCACCCAAAATCAAGATTAACAAACTAATGAAGAAGATTAAGAGGCTAGAAGTTGATTTGGAATGCTATCCCTTCTCTAATTTTGATGGAGGCTCCTTCAAGTTTCAAAGTGGTGGCATAATGGCCTTAGATCTATTTTTAGTAAGGATAAGGGGGGGTATTAGGGTGTATATATAGATTAGTTAGGTGTTTTAGGACCATAGGATTAGCCCTAAATTAGATTAGGACCATCAGATTTCGGAAATCTCTAGAACACAGCCCAAGACTCAACCAAAAACCAGATCTGGTGCACCCAGATCAACAGGGCCGACACCCTGTGTCGACACCCCTGTCGACAGGGCTGTCGACACCACTGTCGACATGCCTGTCGACACGGGGCTAGACGGGAGCTTTCCCACCCTTTCCACTTTTGGCTCCAAACTTGTTTTAGAACTGAATTTTAAATCTGTTTTTAACTTTGAATTTTCTGAAAACTTCTTTGGGCCATAACCGGGCCATACGGACTCCGATTCTCGAAAACTCGGACTCTATTTCGCGTATTTTTCCGAGACGAACGCAATGACGCAGCCCGTTACCCCCAATTCTCACATCTGAGATTATTTATTCTGCAATTAGTGAATTTTAGCATTAACTGAAATACGGGGTGTTACATTCCTCCCTCCTTAAAGGATTTCGTCCCCGAAATCTCTTAAGCTAAGGAGAATGCATATCCTACCATCCAAACAACCATCTACTCAATCCATCAATCACGGGCATCCATTGTCCTTAAAACAATTTCTAATGATGTATGAGCATATGCAAAAAGTGTGTGTATATGTTCCCTACCTAATGTATGAGCATATGCAAACCATGATAGTGCCATGCATCCATTATGTATGCGAGAGAACCCTATCGACACATACAATATCTACATGAGTGCACAATCATTCACCAAAATGCATCATCCATATGATAACACAATCATTATACATCCATAAATATAGTTTCCTACACACAATTTTATGCAATATGCAATATGAAGTGACTGAGCCGATCTAGTGCCTAGAGTGTGTGTATATGCATCCACGAGCAACCGCTAACAAACACTTGCATCCACTTGCATCCATCAACCATAACATGTCTCAAACACATGTTTCAACCATAGGTTTACCCTATCTAAAGGTCAAACAGTACTAACGAGAGGACATACTAAAGATAAGATAAGTACTGGACAACAATAGAAGAGAAATTAAAGACATACCCTCAAAAAGGAACGGGTACAATGAACGCATTTTCGCTTCCGTTTCCCAAGTTGCGTTGCTCTCGTCTTCCCCCCATTGTACTTTGACTAGTTGAACCTCTCGATTCCTCAATTTCCTAGTCTCCGACCCAAGGATGCGGGTAGGAGCTCGTCGAATAGTCGCATCACGCTCTACTTCCACTTCTTTAAGCAAGCTCGGCTCTACCACCTCTGCCGTCTTATGTAAGCACTTCCTCAAATGCGACACATGGAATACATCATGTACACCACTAAGTCTGTCGGGCAACTCTACTCTATATGCCATCCGTCCAATCCTTTCCTTAATAGGAAATGGCCCTACGAACCTAGGTGCTAACTTCCCAACAGATCCAAAGCGAGCCACATTTCGTAACGGAGACACTTTGACAAAGACCATGTCCCCTACTTCAAATTCAAGATCCGTCCTTCTCTTGTCCGCATAAGATTTTTGCCTAACCTGCGCTGCTTTCATTCTCCTTCGAATCAAGTCAATCTTCTCAGAAGTCTCCCTAACCATATCAGGCCCAAGCAAGATCTTATCCGTAGATTCCCACCAACATGCAGGTGATCGACAAGGCCTTCCATAAAGAGCTTCGAAAGGAGCCATACCAATACTGGACTGAAAGCTATTATTATATGCGAACTCCACCAACGGAAGATGCTCTTCCCATGTACCTCCAAAATCTAAGATACAAAGCCTCAAAAGGTCTTCTAGGACACGATTCACCCTCTCGGTCTGGCCGTCCGTCTGAGGATGATATGCGGTGCTCAGACATAATTGAGTCCCCACTGCTTCTTGCAAGCTTCTCCAGAACTCGCCAGTGAAGATAGGATCTCGATCACTCACTATGCTAGAGGCTACCCCATGCAATCGAACTATCTCTCGAAGATATACTGAGGCTAGCCATGGAGCGGTCCTCTTGCTCTTCACAGGTATGAAATGGGCGCTTTTAGTAAGTCTGTCTACCACAACCCAAATTCCCGTATTACCCTTTCTCGATCTGGGTAACCCGTCAATAAAATCCATCGAGACGCTATCCCACTTCCATTGCGGAACTTCCAATGGGTGAAGCAACCCACCAGGTTTCTTTTGCTCCGCTTTTACCTGTTGGCATACCAAGCACCGAGCAACATATTCAGCCACATCTTTCTTCATTCCGGCCCAGAAGAAAACCCGCCTCATGTCTTGGTACATCTTGTCCCCACCGGGATGAATGGTCATCCTAGAATGGTGTGCATCATCAAGAATAACCTTCCTCAAACCCTCGTCTTGCGGTACACAAAGTCTACCGTCTCTACACAAGCACCCCCTATCGTCTAGGGCGTACCTACTCAAATGGCTGGACGACTCCCCCCTTATGAGCTTCTCCACCAACTCAACCAACTGTGGGTCGTCCCTCTGTGCTTCTCCAATCCGCCCCAAAAGAGTAGGTCTGACCTCCAAGGATGCTAGCAAACCGGGTACATAGTCCATGGAAGGTCTGAAATCAAACATCGAGATAAATTCCAAGCTTTGTCGTACCACGAACAATGGACTCAAGGACAACCTCTTTCTGCTCAAGGCGTCCGCCACCACGTTACCCTTGCCAGGGGTATACGCTATCTCGAAATCATAAGATGCTAAGAACTCCATCCATCTTTGTTGTCTCAAATTCAAATCCTTCTAAGAAAACAAGTACTTCAATGATTTGTGGTCAGTGAACAATTCGAATCTCTCACCAAGAAGATAATGGCGCCAAATCTTAAGCGCAAAAACAATAGCGGCCAACTCTAAATCATAGGTAGGGTAATTTTTCTCATGCACTCTCAACTGCCTTCCACCATAGGCTATTACCCTTCCCTTTTGCATTAAGACTGCGCCTAGTCCTGTCCCACAAGCATCGGTATAGACAACAAATGGCTTGCTCCCATCTAGCAACACTAAAACTGGAGCGGTGGTTAAAGCTCTCTTTAACCGTCGGAACGCATCATCACAATCTACGTCCCATGTGAAAACAAGATTCTTCTTTGTTAAGCGGGTTAATGGGGCTGATATCTTTGCGAAGTCTTTGATAAACTTCCTATAGTAACCCGCCAACCCCAAGAAACTTCTTACTTCGGTAGCATTCTTCGGAACCTTCCAATCCTGAATTGATACTACCTTCGCGGGATCCACAGCTATCCCTTCCTTGGAGACCACGTGCCCCAAGAACCGCACTTCCTTCCTCCAGAAGTGACATTTAGAGAATTTAGCCTTAAGGCTATGTGCTCGAAGAGTCTTCAACACCTCCCCAAGATGTAGGGCATGCTCTTCTTCACTCTTAGAAAATACTAAGATATCATCCACAAAGACCACCACGAACTTATTAAGGAACTCCCTGAACACCCTACTCATCAAATCAACAAAGTATGCAGGGGCGTTCGTCAACCCAAATGGCATCACCAGCCACTCATAGAAACCATCCGGAGTTCTAAAGGCAGTCTTGTCTATGCTATCCTCAGCCACCCTCAACTGATGAAACCCCGTGGCTAAGTCCAATTGAGAAAATACTGAAGCGCCAACCAATTGATCGAAAAGATCATCAATCCTCGGCAATGGGTGTCTATTCTTCTTTGTGAGCTTGTTGAGTTCTCTATAGTCTACACAAAGCCTGAGGGACCCATCCGCCTTTGTAGCAAAAACTACTGGAGTACCCCACTCCGATATACTTCATCTTATGAACCCCTTCTCAAGCAACTCCCCTACTTGCTTATGGAGTTCCCTCCTCTCGCGAGGAGCCATGTGGCGCACTGGTAAAGATACAGGTTTAGCATTATCCACCAGATATATTCGGAAGTCAATCTCCCGCTTCGGAGGTAAGCCCTTCACCTCCTCAAACACATCCGAATATTCCCGGACCACTCTAACAGATTGCAAACTCTCGACTGAAGCGTCAAGCGATTCAAGATAACTTAGCATAACAGAATCCATGGGATTACAAGAAATCTCGAGAGTGTTACCCAAGCGGGTCATGAGTCTAACAACTCTCCTTTCGCAATCAAGAACGGCACCATTACTGGATAACCAGTCCATGCCCAAAATCAAACCATAGCCCGTGAAGCCCAACACAAAAGCATCACATCTAAACTCAATGCTAAGTATAGAAATCTTCAAACCCAAACATATCATGGACAAATAAGTGGAGCCCCCAATTGGGTTTGAAACAACCAAGGGATCATCTACCAGACTGGTGTCTAAGTGCAGTGACTCAACTAATGATGATGAGATAAACGAATGCGATGCGCCTGAATCAAACAATGTACGGACAGGATGATCAAATAGAAAAACCAGACTTTCAACGGAAATAGTTCTACCTCTTTCCTAAATCGGTGGGACCGCGAGAGCCTGTACTTGCCCCCTAGCCTGACCTGGTGCCATAAGAGCTTGCACCTGTCCTCCTGAGGTAGATCACGTCCTTTGCCCCTTCTTAGGGCAATCCTTCACTAGATGTCCTGCTTCGCCACAATGAAAGCAACCAGTCTTCTTCTTCTTGCGGCAATCCTTGCTTAGGTGGCCAGGTGTCCCACAATTGAAACACTTCTTCTTCTTGCCCTTGCCACCGTTGCCTTTCCCACCTTTGTTTTGCTGTTGTTGCTGAGGTCTCTTTTGATCTCCCTTCTTCTCAGGTGCCTTATTAGCATTGGGACCCTTCTCTTCTTCATGCATGAGTGCCATGTCAACTAGCTTCTCAAAGGTGGCCCCCATAGGGATATGAGTCATAGCCAACCCATGCATTGGTTCATTCAAGCCTTTCACGAACCTCAAAGCCTTCTTCTCCGGTGTGTTCACCATGTCTAGGCCAAACCTTGCCAATTGATTAAACTTGTTGACATATTCCTTCACTGAGAGATTTCCTTGCTTTAGAGTCAAGAATCTTCCCATATATAAGTTTTCCTCCGCCCTTGAGAGAAACTTTGCCACAAATCTTTGCCTAAAATCCGCCCAAGAGTCAACGGGGCGTTCTCCATTAGTGACCTCCCACCAGAATGAGGCCTCTCCCTTCATTAACCAAGCAGCTAACTTGACTTTCTTTCCTTCTTCCATCTCAAAGATATCTATCAACTCATCCACCTCCTTAAGCCAATCTCTAGCCTCCACAAATGTAACAACCCGTATTTTCAATAACCTGTAATAACATAAATCGAGGCAGAATTTAATTCTAAAATGGGAATCAAGGGAAACGGGCTATGCCATTGCGTTCGTCTCGGAAAAATACGCGAAATAGAGTCCGAGTTTTCGAAAATCGGAGTCCGTATGACCAAGATATGGCCTCGCGAAGTTTCACGAAAATTCCCAAATTAAAGTATACTTAATTAAGTGAAATGGGTTGTGTAGATATATATATATATATATATATTGATATATATATATATATATATAATTGAAAATTTAATAAATAAATATGCAAAAATGCTCAAAACAGCGAATTGGGAGAGGGGAATAACCGAACCGGCCGATTTTTGAAGTCGACCCGAGCCCGCTGGGTCGACTAGGGGTTAATCCAGGGTGTTTGGCTGTCAACCCGTGGGCCGATTCGCTCAAGTGCAGATTTTGCATTTGAATGGTTCTCATGGTCCATCTTTAATCTAAAGGCCCTAGATGGTTCCTACACTTGACTTCTTCCCCAAGACATGCTTTGATGGCTTGGATTGAATCTAGGGTTAATCCTATGGCCTAAAACACTTGCCTAATCTATAAATAAGACCCTAACCTACCCTAATTCATTCATAATTAAACCTAGTAACTAAACTATGGCAAAATGCTAGCTCTCATGGCCTCCACTAATTTTATGAAGAGGGTTGCATACTAATCACTCTCTAATCAACTTCTAATCCCTTCTTAGCATCTTAATCTTCTTCATTTGGTGTTCAAAGTTGCTAGTTGTGAGTTTCTATCACTTTGATGATCTTTTGGTAAACTAATTAGATGAGATGTGATGAGATTTATGGTTTTGTATGTGGGTTAATGAGCTTTGAATCATATGATATGATGTTAGCATTAATCTTATGTTTATGCATGTTGAGTATGTAAGCTTATGCAAGTTTAATATGATGTATGTTATGTTTGCATGATGCTAAATATGCAAGTTGTGGGCTATGTAATCATATGCATGTTATGCAAGTTCATGGTAATGTGCTATGCAAGTTACATGTATGTAAATATGCAAGTTACATGTTTGTTAATATGCAAGTTACATGTATGTAAATATGCAAGTTACATGTTTGTTAATATGCAAGTTACATGTATGTAAATATGCAAGTTACATGTTTGTTAATATGCAAGTTACATGTTTGTTAATATGCAAGTTACATGTATGTAAATATGCAAGTTACATGTTTCTCTATATGCAAGTTACATGTTTGTTAATATGCAAGTTACATGTATGTAAATATGCAAGTTACATGTTTATTAATATGCAAGTTCATGATGACACATTATGCAAGTCTATAAGCTAATATGCAAGTTTGTTATGCAAAATGAATATGTAAGTTATGTGACATATTATATGCAAGTTATGTGACATGTTATGCAAGTTCATATGCAAGTTATGTGTTTGTTAATATGCAAGATGGCACCTTTGAAACATGTTCATTCATATGCAAGTTGACACCTTTTATATGTGTTATATCATGAACGAAATTACATGGGAACGATGGGGTAATTAAATGCATAAGTTAATAAGATTGTGTGAAATTAATATAATTATGCATAACACAAAATAAATAAACATAGTATGGGAATTTGCCTATTTGGTTAGGTGTACCCATACTATGTGTTGGGAATTTACCTATTGAGTTAGGTCTACCCCATGGGAATTTACCTATTAAGTTAGGTCTACCCATGTTAAGAAAACTTGATTAATTAGGGATAATTAATATAAAATTATGAGGGTGATTAATTAGGTGTAATTAATTGACTAAGACACGAGGTTGGACTCAGTTGTAGCGTAAAACTGCCCGGACCCAACCGGCTTAACCAGTTGCTACAAATGTTAGCCCAATGTGAGAGGTCTTAGGCACAAACTAAATACGTAATTAATGTAAAGACACGAGGTTAGACTCTGTTATGACATAAGGCTGCCCGGACCCAACCGGCTTAACCAGCGGTCATAAAAGACAGTCTAATGTGAGAGGTCTTTACAAAGGTTACGTTCTTAATTAATTAATTAAGAAACACTTAACCACATTAGCATGTAGAGGGACATGAGGGGTTAAGTGGGTGCCTCGGGTGGCATGAGAAAATCTAGTGGTTGCCTTGGGTGGCAATAGAAAATACGATTAGAATACTTAACCAAAATGGAACATGTAATTAAAACATGATTAAAGGGTTAAGTGGGATATACTAGAAAAAGGGACAAGCTTAGGTGGGTAGCTTGTGGAGGCCCATTTCAACCAGTAACCCATACGTATCTTTGTGGGCTCGACCCATGTCGAGGACGGGACACGCATACTGGGCTTGACTGTAAGAGGCAAACGGGTTAGCGGTGGCAACGCAAGTCCAACGGGCTTCATATGCGTGAGTGGGCCCGGGCTGGTAGGTAAGCCGTTGTTGCATCGAGTAGATATAAGCCGTGCACCTTTAGTTTCATCAGGTTGCCACATTGGGGAATGATACATCCCACGGTGGGGCCAGCACGGGTATCTACGTTAGGGAGCCGATCGAATGGGAAGTAGTGTGTACACCTAGTGGATTGTAGGGCCCCGTGGCGCCTACGTGGTCACCTAGGGGTACGCAAGTACTAATTAGTAAATTTTATAAGTCCTTGGGTGGGATCAACCTTTAAGTTAGGAACGACTGGTGTGGTGCAGTTTAGTAATTTACCTTAGGGAGGGTAGATGCGTCTTTATCCTTTATCTTCGTTTAGTTGACTGCTTAGGGTAGCCATTCATCCCTATATGTTACCGTATATCAGTTTATGTCTTCTCTGGTTACTTTAACGATTGTATTGTTAAAGTTATAGGACTCGCTCAGACTTATGTCTGACCCCGTTGTTTTTATCTTTTTCCCAACCCTCAGGTCCTACGGTGGATCCTAGCAGTAGTGGAGCTTGATCGGATTGCTGTTCCAGTCTTTAGGAGCTTGGATAGATGTAAAGCTCCAGTTATCCAGTTATCTTTTCTTTTGTTTGGCTATTGTATGAGAGTGGGATTATGTACTTCTTTATTTTGATGGATATTGTACTTGACCTTTATTGTGGTTTTATGATGTAACCAGACATGTTTTACTTCCGCTGTTATGAGATGATGTTTTAAAATTTCAAGTACTATTTATATCTGTCTTGTTGTAATTTTTCTGTTCTATATTCACTAAAATACTCCACCGATGCTATGGCATTCCCTTAGTGAGTGATCATAGCGGGAGTGGGGTGTTACACGTGGTATCAGAGCTTAAGGTTACCAGAACAGATAAAATTTTTGAGAAAAACTATTTTCTAAGAGTATTTTCGAAGAAAGTATTTTAAAAAGCATGTCTTCTAAGAGAAAAAGTTTTTGAAAAAGAAAAGCATAATCCCCAATAGCCATATCTTTATCTTTCGGAATCTCCTTTTTGAATCTTTCCTCTTTCGTTTCAGCATGGCTGAAGATCTCAACATCCCGGAGGGTTTAGTTATACCACTATGGTATAGGAGGTTGCAAGAAGCTAGGGCCGCGGCTGCGGGTCCGGCCAATGCTACTACACCAGAGACAACCGCTCCTCCTCCTCAGCCTAGAGTGGATAATTTTGCTAAGGTTTGCAAGGAGTTCAAGGCTATAGGAGGAAAACCTTTTCTTGGTTCAGAGACTTTCGTAGAGGCTAGAGATTGGCTTAAGGAAGTGGAAGAGTTGCTAGATATCTTTGAAGTGGAAGAGGGAAAGAAAGTCAAGTTGGCGGCTTGGTTAATGAAGGGAGAGGCCTCATTCTGGTGGGAGGTCACTAATGGAGAACGCCCTGTTGACTCTTGGGCAGATTTTAAGCAAAGGTTTGGGGCTAAGTTTCTCTCAAGGGCGGAAGAGAATCTGTTTATGGAGAAGTTCTTGAATTTGAAGCAAGGGAATCTCACGGTGAAAGAATATGTCAACAAATTCAATCAATTAGCAAGGTTTGGCATAGAGTTGGTGAATACACCGGAGAAGAAGGCTTTGAGGTTCGTTAGAGGCTTGAACGAACCATTGCAAGGAATAGCTATGACTCACATTCCTATGGGGGCCACTTTTGAGAAGCTTGTCTACATGGCACTTATGCATGAGGATGATAAGAATTCTAAGGCACCAGAGAAAAAGGGGGATCAGAAGAAACCGCAACAACAACAACAAGGCAAGGGCGGAAAAGGCAATGGTGACAAAAAGAAGACGAAGAAGAAGTGCTTCAATTGTGGAACACCAGGACACCTTAGTAAGGATTGTCGCAAAAAGAAGAAGACCGGTTGCTTTCATTGTGGTGAAGCAGGGCATCTTGTGAAAAACTGCCCAAAGAAGGGGCAGAAGACGGGGTCTACCTCAGGAGGCCAGGTGCAAGCTCTTATAGCACCACCTCAGTCAGGGGGGCAAGTTCAGGTTCTCTCAGTTCCACCGATTCAGCAGAGAGGTAGAACTATTTCCGTTGAAAGTCTGGTTTTTCTGTTTGATCATCCAGTTCGTACTTTGTTTGACTCTGGCGCATCGCATTCTTTTATCTCATCATCGTTAGTTGAGTCACTGCACTTAGACACCAGTCTAGTTGATGATCCCTTGGTTGTCTCAAACCCAATTGGGGGCTCCATATATCTGTCTATGATATGTTTGGGTTTGAAGATTTCTATACTTAGCGTTGAGTTTAGATGTGATGCTTTTGTATTGGGCTTCACGGGCTATGGGTTGATCTTGGGCATGGACTGGTTATCCAGTAATGGTGCCGTTCTTGATTGCGAAAGGAGAGTTGTCAGGCTCATGACCCGCTTGGGTAATACTCTCGAGATCTCTTGCAATCCCATGGAATCTGTTTTGCTAAGTTATCTTGAATCGCTCGATGCTTCGGTCGAGAGTTTGCATTCTGTCAGAGTAGTCCGGGAATATCCGGATGTGTTTGAAGAAGTAAAGGGTTTGCCTCCGAAGCGGGAGATAGATTTCCGAATTTATTTGGTGGATAATGCCAAACCAGTGTCTTTGCCAGTACGCCACATGGCTCCTCGTGAGAGAAGAGAACTTCATAAGCAAGTAGGGGAGTTGCTTGAGAAGGGGTTCATAAGGCGAAGTATATCGGAGTGGGGAGCTCCAGTAGTGTTTGCCACGAAGGCGGATGGGTCCCTCAGACTTTGTGTGGATTATAGAGAACTTAATAAGCTCACAAAGAAGAATAGACACCCATTACCGAGGATAGATGATCTCTTTGATCAGTTGGTTGGCGCCTCAGTGTTTTCGCAAATGGATTTAGCTACAGGGTTTCATCAGTTGAGAGTGGCGGAGGACAGTATAGAGAAGACTGCTTTCCGGACTCCGGATGGTTTTTATGAGTGGCTAGTGATGCCATTTGGGTTGACAAACGCCCCCGCATACTTTGTTGATCTCATGAGTAGAGTGTTCAGAGAGTATCTGAATAAGTTTGTAGTAGTTTTTGTGGATGACATCTTGGTCTTTTCCAAGAATGAAGAAGAGCATGCCTTACATCTCAGGGAAGTGTTGGAGACTCTTCGAGCGCATAGTCTTAAAGCTAAATTCTCTAAATGCCATTTTTGGAGAAGAGAAGTGCGATTCTTAGGGCATGTGGTCTCTAAGGAAGGGATAGCTGTGGATCCCGCAAAGATAGTATCTATCCAGGATTGGAAAGTTCCTAGAAATGCTACCGAGGTAAGAAGTTTCTTGGGGTTGGCAGGATATTATAGGAAGTTCATCAAAGACTTCGCGAAGATATCAGCCCCATTAACCCGCTTGACGAAAAAGAATCTGGTTTTCTCGTGGGATGTAGATTGTGATGATGCTTTCCGACGGTTAAAGAGAGCTTTGACCACCGCTCCAGTTTTAGTGCTCCCGGATGGGAGTAAGCCGTTTGTTGTTTATACCGATGCTTGTGGAACAGGATTAGGCGCAGTCTTGATGCAGGAGGGAAGGGTAATAGCCTATGGAGGGAGACAATTGAGAGTGCATGAGAAGAATTACCCTACCCATGATCTAGAGTTGGCCGCGATTGTTTTCGCACTTAAGTCTTGGCGCCATTATCTTCTTGGTGAGAGATTCGAGTTGTTCACCGACCATAAATCATTGAAGTACTTATTCTCTCAGAAGGATTTAAACTTAAGACAGCAAAGGTGGATGGAGTTCTTAGCATCCTATGATTTCGAGATAGCGTATACCCCTGGTAAGGGTAACGTGGTGGCAGACGCCTTAAGTAGAAAAAGGCTATCTTTGAGTCCATTGTTCGTGGAACGACGAAGCTTGGAGTTTCTTTCTTTGTTTGACTTCAGACCTTCTGTTGATTTTGTACCTGGTTTGTTGGCATCCTTGGAGGTTAGACCTACTCTTTTGAGACGGATTGGCGAGGCTCAGCGAGACGACCCACAGTTGGTTGTGTTGGTAGAGAAGCTTATAAGAGGGGAGTCGTCCAGCCATTTGGGTAGATACACCATAGATGATAAGGGATGGTTGCATAGAGACGGTAGACTTTGTGTACCGCAAGATGAGGGTTTGAAGAAGGCTATTTTGGATGATGCACATCGTTCAAGAATGACTATTCATCCCGGTGGAGACAAAATGTACCAAGACATGAAGAGAGTTTTCTTCTGGGCCGGTATGAAGAAAGATGTGGCCGAGTATGTGGCTAGATGCTTAGTGTGCCAACAAGTTAAAGTGGAGCAAAGGAAACCCGGTGGGTTGCTACACCCATTGGAAGTTCCACAGTGGAAGTGGGATAGTGTCTCGATGGATTTCATCGACGGGTTACCGAGATCGAGGAAGGGCAATACGGGAATTTGGGTTGTGGTAGACAGACTTACCAAGAGTGCCCATTTTATACCCGTAAAAAGTAAGAGGACCGCTCCATGGCTTGCTTCAGTCTATGTTAGAGAGATTGTTAGATTGCATGGCGTACCATCCAGCATTGTGAGTGATCGAGATCCTATTTTCACTAGTGAGTTTTGGAGAAGTTTGCAAGAGGCGGTAGGGACTCAGTTGTGTTTGAGCACCGCATATCATCCTCAGACGGACGGTCAGACTGAGAGGGTGAACCGTATCTTAGAAGATCTTTTGAGGCTTTGTATCTTGGATTTTGGAGGTACATGGGAAGAACATCTTCCTTTGGTGGAGTTCGCATATAATAACAGCTTTCAGTCCAGTATTGGTATGGCTCCTTTCGAAGCTCTTTATGGAAGGCCTTGTCGATCTCCTACATGTTGGTGGGAATCTACGGATAAGATCTTGCTTGGGCCGGATATGGTTAGAGAGACTTCAGAGAAGATTGATTTAATTCGAAAAAGGATGAAAGCAGCGCAAGATAGACAGAAATCTTATGCGGATCGGAGAAGGACGGATCTTGAGTTTGAGGTTGGGGACATGGTTTTTGTCAAAGTATCTCCATTGAGAAATGTGGTTCGCTTTGGGTCCGTTGGGAAGTTAGCACCGAGATTTGTTGGGCCGTTTCCTATTAAGGAAAGGATTGGACGGATGGCATATAGGGTGGAGTTGCCCGACAGACTTAGTGGTGTTCATGATGTATTCCATGTATCACATTTGAGGAAGTGCTTACATGAGACCGCGGAGGTCGTAGAGCCGAGCTTGCTTAGAGATGTAGAGGTAGAGCGTGATGCGACGATTCGACGAGCTCCTACTCGCATCCTTGGGTCAGAAACTAGGAAGTTGAGGAACAGAGAAGTTCAGCTAGTTAAAGTGCAATGGGGAGATGACGAAAGCAATGCTACTTGGGAGACGGAAGCAAAGATGCGTTCTTTGTATCCATTTCTTTTTGAGAGTATGTCTTTTAACTTCTCCTTTATTGCTTGTCTAGTACTTATCTTATCTTTAGTATATCCTCTCGCTAATACCTATGACCTTTAGATAGGGTAAAACCTATGGTTGAAACATGTGTTTGAAACATGTTATGGTTGATGGATGCATATGGATGCAATTGTTTGCTAGTGGTTGCTCGTGGATGCATATACACACACATTAGGCACTAGATCGGCTCAGTCACTTCATGTTGCATATTGCATAAATGGATGTGGTAGTTAGATTGATGGATGTATCATGGCTGTGTTATCATATGGATGATGCATTTTTGTGTATGGTTGTGCACGCATGTAGAAATTTGTATGTGTCAATAGGGTTTCGCATACATATTGGATGCATGGCACTATCATTGTTTGCATTAAGGAGGTTTACTGTATCAGTAACCGCCTGATTTTCGCATTAGGTAAGTACATATACACACACTTTTGCATATATCCATCCAGCATTTAGAATCTTGTAAGGACAATGATTGCTCGTGGATGATGCTTTGAGTAGATGGATGATTGGATGGTAGGATACGTTCTTCCTAACTTGAAGATTTCGGGGACGAAATCCTTTAAGGAGGGGAGAATGTAACAACCCGTATTTTCAATAACCTGTAATAACATAAATCGAGGCAGAATTTAATTCTAAAATGGGAATCAAGGGAAACGGGCTATGCCATTGCGTTCGTCTCGGAAAAATACGCGAAATAGAGTCCGAGTTTTCGAAAATCGGAGTCCGTATGACCAAGATATGGCCTCGCGAAGTTTCACGAAAATTCCCAAATTAAAGTATACTTAATTAAGTGAAATGGGTTGTGTAGATATATATATATATATATATTGATATATATATATATATATATATAATTGAAAATTTAATAAATAAATATGCAAAAATGCTCAAAACAGCGAATTGGGAGAGGGGAATAACCGAACCGGCCGATTTTTGAAGTCGACCCGAGCCCGCTGGGTCGACTAGGGGTTAATCCAGGGTGTTTGGCTGTCAACCCGTGGGCCGATTCGCTCAAGTGCAGATTTTGCATTTGAATGGTTCTCATGGTCCATCTTTAATCTAAAGGCCCTAGATGGTTCCTACACTTGACTTCTTCCCCAAGACATGCTTTGATGGCTTGGATTGAATCTAGGGTTAATCCTATGGCCTAAAACACTTGCCTAATCTATAAATAAGACCCTAACCTACCCTAATTCATTCATAATTAAACCTAGTAACTAAACTATGGCAAAATGCTAGCTCTCATGGCCTCCACTAATTTTATGAAGAGGGTTGCATACTAATCACTCTCTAATCAACTTCTAATCCCTTCTTAGCATCTTAATCTTCTTCATTTGGTGTTCAAAGTTGCTAGTTGTGAGTTTCTATCACTTTGATGATCTTTTGGTAAACTAATTAGATGAGATGTGATGAGATTTATGGTTTTGTATGTGGGTTAATGAGCTTTGAATCATATGATATGATGTTAGCATTAATCTTATGTTTATGCATGTTGAGTATGTAAGCTTATGCAAGTTTAATATGATGTATGTTATGTTTGCATGATGCTAAATATGCAAGTTGTGGGCTATGTAATCATATGCATGTTATGCAAGTTCATGGTAATGTGCTATGCAAGTTACATGTATGTAAATATGCAAGTTACATGTTTGTTAATATGCAAGTTACATGTATGTAAATATGCAAGTTACATGTTTGTTAATATGCAAGTTACATGTATGTAAATATGCAAGTTACATGTTTGTTAATATGCAAGTTACATGTTTGTTAATATGCAAGTTACATGTATGTAAATATGCAAGTTACATGTTTCTCTATATGCAAGTTACATGTTTGTTAATATGCAAGTTACATGTATGTAAATATGCAAGTTACATGTTTATTAATATGCAAGTTCATGATGACACATTATGCAAGTCTATAAGCTAATATGCAAGTTTGTTATGCAAAATGAATATGTAAGTTATGTGACATATTATATGCAAGTTATGTGACATGTTATGCAAGTTCATATGCAAGTTATGTGTTTGTTAATATGCAAGATGGCACCTTTGAAACATGTTCATTCATATGCAAGTTGACACCTTTTATATGTGTTATATCATGAACGAAATTACATGGGAACGATGGGGTAATTAAATGCATAAGTTAATAAGATTGTGTGAAATTAATATAATTATGCATAACACAAAATAAATAAACATAGTATGGGAATTTGCCTATTTGGTTAGGTGTACCCATACTATGTGTTGGGAATTTACCTATTGAGTTAGGTCTACCCCATGGGAATTTACCTATTAAGTTAGGTCTACCCATGTTAAGAAAACTTGATTAATTAGGGATAATTAATATAAAATTATGAGGGTGATTAATTAGGTGTAATTAATTGACTAAGACACGAGGTTGGACTCAGTTGTAGCGTAAAACTGCCCGGACCCAACCGGCTTAACCAGTTGCTACAAATGTTAGCCCAATGTGAGAGGTCTTAGGCACAAACTAAATACGTAATTAATGTAAAGACACGAGGTTAGACTCTGTTATGACATAAGGCTGCCCGGACCCAACCGGCTTAACCAGCGGTCATAAAAGACAGTCTAATGTGAGAGGTCTTTACAAAGGTTACGTTCTTAATTAATTAATTAAGAAACACTTAACCACATTAGCATGTAGAGGGACATGAGGGGTTAAGTGGGTGCCTCGGGTGGCATGAGAAAATCTAGTGGTTGCCTTGGGTGGCAATAGAAAATACGATTAGAATACTTAACCAAAATGGAACATGTAATTAAAACATGATTAAAGGGTTAAGTGGGATATACTAGAAAAAGGGACAAGCTTAGGTGGGTAGCTTGTGGAGGCCCATTTCAACCAGTAACCCATACGTATCTTTGTGGGCTCGACCCATGTCGAGGACGGGACACGCATACTGGGCTTGACTGTAAGAGGCAAACGGGTTAGCGGTGGCAACGCAAGTCCAACGGGCTTCATATGCGTGAGTGGGCCCGGGCTGGTAGGTAAGCCGTTGTTGCATCGAGTAGATATAAGCCGTGCACCTTTAGTTTCATCAGGTTGCCACATTGGGGAATGATACATCCCACGGTGGGGCCAGCACGGGTATCTACGTTAGGGAGCCGATCGAATGGGAAGTAGTGTGTACACCTAGTGGATTGTAGGGCCCCGTGGCGCCTACGTGGTCACCTAGGGGTACGCAAGTACTAATTAGTAAATTTTATAAGTCCTTGGGTGGGATCAACCTTTAAGTTAGGAACGACTGGTGTGGTGCAGTTTAGTAATTTACCTTAGGGAGGGTAGATGCGTCTTTATCCTTTATCTTCGTTTAGTTGACTGCTTAGGGTAGCCATTCATCCCTATATGTTACCGTATATCAGTTTATGTCTTCTCTGGTTACTTTAACGATTGTATTGTTAAAGTTATAGGACTCGCTCAGACTTATGTCTGACCCCGTTGTTTTTATCTTTTTCCCAACCCTCAGGTCCTACGGTGGATCCTAGCAGTAGTGGAGCTTGATCGGATTGCTGTTCCAGTCTTTAGGAGCTTGGATAGATGTAAAGCTCCAGTTATCCAGTTATCTTTTCTTTTGTTTGGCTATTGTATGAGAGTGGGATTATGTACTTCTTTATTTTGATGGATATTGTACTTGACCTTTATTGTGGTTTTATGATGTAACCAGACATGTTTTACTTCCGCTGTTATGAGATGATGTTTTAAAATTTCAAGTACTATTTATATCTGTCTTGTTGTAATTTTTCTGTTCTATATTCACTAAAATACTCCACCGATGCTATGGCATTCCCTTAGTGAGTGATCATAGCGGGAGTGGGGTGTTACAACAAAAGTTTCAGATCCTTGAAAAGGTTTCCCTCCCATAGCTTTAAATTCCTTGCAAGTCTTAGCAAAAGTATCCGTGCGAGGTGGAGGGGGAGGAGGAAGATCGGGTGCTACGGTTGGTGGAGGACCATTTGCTGGACCCGCAGCGGTGGCCCTAGCCTCCATCAATCTCCTATACCATACTGGTATCGTCACACCCTCCGGAAAGTTAAGATCCTTAGCCATGCTGAAACGAAAAAGGAAAGATTCAAAACGGAGAATTCGAAAGATAAAGATATGGCTATTGGGGATTATGCTTTTCTTTCAAAAACTTTTCTCTTTAAAGACATGTTTTTGAAAATATCTCTTCCAAAAATGTTTTTAGAAAAATAGTTTTCTAAAAATTTTATCTGTTCCGGTAACCTTTGCTCTGATACCACGTGTAACACCCCACGCCCGCTATGGTCACTCTCTAAGGGAATGCCATAACATCGGTGGAGTATTTTGAGTGAATATAGAACAGAGTAATTACATCAAGACAGATATAAGTAATACTTTGAAAATTTAAAACATCATTTCAATTGCAGCGGAAAATAAAACATGTCTGGTTACATCACAAAACCATAATAGAAGTCAAGTACAAATATCCATCCTGCTAAATAAAAATACATAATCCCAATTCATGAACTGATAGCCATAAAAGAAAAGGGTAAACTGAGCTCTACATCTAGGGTCCAAGCTCCAAGAGAGAAATAAAAGCAGCCTGATCAAAGCCCACTCGTGCTGGGCCCACTCTGAGAACCTGAGGGTTGGGAAAAAGATAAAAACAACGGGGTCAGACATAAGCCTGAGTGAACCCTATAACCTTAACAATACAATTATTAAAGTAATTAGGGTATGATATGAACTCGGTACGGTACCTTTGGGGATAATGACTACACTAAGTAGCCAACAAACATAGGGTGAACTAAGATAACCGTAAAGACGCATCTACCCACCCAAGGGTAATTACTAACTGCACCACACCAGTCATTCCTACTCAAAGATTGATCCCACCCAAGGACTTAAAAGAAAGATATAACTAGTAGTTTCATGTACCCCTAGCTGACCACATAGGTGCCGTCTGCCCCTATCTCCACTAGGTGTACCCCACTACTCCCCAAGCGATCGGCTCCCTAACGTAGATACCCGTGTTGGTCCCACAGTGGGGTGTATCACTCCCCTAAAGTGGCAACCCAATACTATCAACGGTGCACGGCTTATACCTACACGATGCAACAACGGCTTATCTACCAGCCCGGGCCCACACACGCATATGAAACCCGTTGGACTTGCGTTGCCACCGCTAACCCGTTTTGGCCTCTTATAATCAAGCCCAGTACGTGTGTCCCGTCCTCGACATGGGTCGAGCCCACAAAGATACAAATGGGTTACTGGTTGAAATGGGCCCCCACAAGCTACCCACCTAAGCTTGTCACTTATCTAGTGTATCCCACTTAACCCTTTAATCATGTTTAATTACATGTTTCCACTTGGTTAAGTATTCTAATCGTATTTTCTATTGCCACCCACGGCAACCCACTAGATTTCCACATGCCACCCAAGGCACCCACTTAACCCCTCATGTCCCTCTACATGCTAATATGGTTAAGTGTTTCTTAATTAATTAATTAAGATCATGACCTCATAAAGAAATCTCACATTAGACCGTCTTTTATGACTGCTGGATATGCCGGTTGGTTCCGGGCAGACTTCTGTCATCAAAAGGGTCTAACCTCGTGTCTTTACTTTAATCACGTATTTAATTTATGACTAAGACCTCTCACATTGGGCCAATCATTTGTAGCCGCTGGATGGCCGGTCGGTTCCGGGCAGACTTCCGCTACAAAAGGGTCCAACCTCGTGTCTTAGTTGATTAATTACACCTAATTAGTCACCCCCATAATTAATTATCCCTAATTAATTATTCATTCTTAAGAATATGGGTAGACCTAACTCAATAGGTAAATTCCCAATTCCATAGCATGGGTAGACCTAACTCAATAGGTAAATTCCCATGGGGTAGACCTAACTCAATAGGTAAATTCCCACTTATGTTCATTCATTTTATTTTGTTAATAAGCATTTTTAACCCCATCGTTCCCCACGTAAATCGTTCTCATTTCATGACATAATAAAGGGAAGATTCATCACAAATATCATGGGTGTAACCACATCTTAGCATATAACTTTGTCATGGGTTAAGAGGATGTCAACTTGCATATATGAGCATATATTAACCCAACTACATCTAACCCAAACTTGCATATTATCATACACATGACTTGCATAACATGTTGCATATGAACTTGCATATTATCATACACATATCTTGCATAACATGTTGAACTTGCATATAAGCATTCACATAACTTGCATAACATGTTAAACTTGCGTATAAGCATACACATAACTTGCATAACATGTTAAACTTGCATATAAGCATACACATAACTTGCATAACATGTTAAACTTGCATATAAGCATACACATAACTTGCATAACATGTTAAACTTGCATATAAGCATACACATAACTTGCATAACATGTTAAACTTGCGTATAAGCATACACATAACTTGCATAACATGTTAAACTTGCATATAAGCATACACATAACTTGCATAACATGTTAAACTTGCATATAAGTATACACATAACTTGCATAACATGTTAAACTTGCATATAAGCATACACATAACTTGCATAAGCATGCATAACTTGCATAACATGTTGAACTTGCATATAAGCACATACATAACTTGCATAAGTATTCACATAACTTGCATAAGCATGCATACTTGCATAACATGTTAAACTTGCATTTAAGCATATACATAACTTGCATAAGCATTCACATAACTTGCATAAGCATGCATACTTGCATAACATGTTAAACTTGCATTTAAGCATATACATAACTTGCATAAGCATTCACATAACTTGCATAAGCATGCATACTTGCATAACATGTTAAACTTGCATTTAAGCATATACATAACTTGCTTAACATGTTAAACTTGCATATAAACATTCACATAATTTGCATAAGCATGTTGCATAATAGATCAATGTTCAACTTAGTGTTTTGCATCATAAGCATCATGAAACATAGCACCAAACTTGCATAAAGATGTCATGAACACATACACTAAACTTGCATGACATATAGCATCTAACTTGCAAAACACATAACATACACTATACTAAGCTTGCATAAACACATTAATCCACAAACATAACCATACATCCTCATATCCTATCTTAATCAATTTAACAATTGATTATTAAGGGGATAGAAGCTCACCCAAAATCAAGATTAACATACTAATGAAGAAGATTAAGAGGCTAGAAGTTGATTTGGAATGCTATCCCTTCTCTAATTTTGATGGAGGCTCCTTCAAGTTTCAAAGTGGTGGCATAATGGCCTTAGATCTATTTTTAGTAAGGATTAGGGGGGTATTAGGGTGTATATATAGATTAGTTAGGTGTTTTAGGACCATAGGATTAGCCCTAAATTAGATTAGGACCATCAGATTTCGGAAATCTCTAGAATACAGCCCAAGACTCAACCAAAAACCAGATCTGGTGCACCCAGATCAACAGGGCCGACACCCTGTGTAGACACCCATGTCGACAGGGCTGTCGACACCCCTGTCGACATGCCTGTCGACACGGGGCTAGGCGGGAGCTTTCCCACCCTTTCCACTTTTGGCTCCAAACTTGTTTTAGAACTGAATTTTAAATCTGTTTTTAACTTTGAATTTTCTGAAAACTTCTTTGGGCCATAACCGGGCCATACGGACTCCGATTCTCGAAAACTCGGACTCTATTTCGCGTATTTTTCCGAGACGAACGCAATGACGCAGCCCGTTACCCCCAATTCTCACATCTGAGATTATTTATTCTGCAATTAGTGAATTTTAGCATTAACTGAAATATGGGGTGTTGCATTCCTCCCTCCTTAAAGGATTTCGTCCCCGAAATCTCTTAAGCTAAGGAGAATGCATATCCTACCATCCAAACAACCATCTACTCAATCCATCAATCACGGGCATCCATTGTCCTTAAAACAATTTCTAATGATGTATGAGCATATGCAAAAAGTGTGTGTATATGTTCCCTACCTAATGTATGAGCATATGCAAACCATGATAGTGCCATGCATCCATTATGTATGCGAGAGAACCCTATCGACACATACAATATCTACATGAGTGCACAATCATTCACCAAAATGCATCATCCATATGATAACACAATCATTATACATCCATAAATATAGTTTCCTACACACAATTTTATGCAATATGCAATATGAAGTGACTGAGCCGATCTAGTGCCTAGAGTGTGTGTATATGCATCCACGAGCAACCGCTAACAAACACTTGCATCCACTTGCATCCATCAACCATAACATGTCTCAAACACATGTTTCAACCATAGGTTTACCCTATCTAAAGGTCAAACAGTACTAACGAGAGGACATACTAAAGATAAGATAAGTACTGGACAACAATAGAAGAACCAAGGGTATGCCTTGGTTGCAATACATGGCAACCTAAAGACTAGGATGGACCGGCGTGATTTGGCGAGAGAACGGTAGCCCTGTGATAGCAACTCGTCGTCTACCATCCATCTTCAGTCAATCGAGATACGTGAAGCGGAAAGGCGGAGAACTCCAAAAGACCATATACTTGCTATCTAGTTATGGGTGAGGATGGCCATAGGATAGTGGGGCACTAGGGGGCGGCGTATAGTTCTCATTTTACAAGGTGTACCTTTCATTAGTTGAGGGAGGGGTCAAGTGGGACCATAGCCACTGAAATAAAAACAGACCTTAGCATCTGCATCGGCAGATATCTGAAAGCTCCCGACCGAGTTCTGTATTCCTTGATTTGCCCTGACACAGGACTCGGACTGCACATTACAGGACATGTGCATCTAGACAAGCGATAACGATTCGCGATACATGCGTGGGGAAGTATAGGAACATATACCACTCTAGGTAGTGTGTCCTAGACTTGGGGGCATCGTTCGACAGGTAGCATAATCCCTAGTTGGACTAGGTGGCATAAATCCTGAATCCGAGAAGCGTTCAACAGATAGCGTAAACTCTAGTTGAATCTAGAAAGCACTGGATAGAAAACCCTAGATTAGATCTAGGTAATAAATAATAAATGGATGCTCGAAGGCAATGGAAAATACTGGGATTGGGATCACGTTATCGTTACTAGTTGGGACACTAGTTAGGTGGTGCGGAGATTTAGAAACCAGTATAACAAGGAAATAGTGAAGCGGCGACAGTATTAAAGCGTATCCAGTTTATCTTATCTTAGCATATCTTGTGATTACCTTGTCTAATCTTGTTGGCCCTATCGTCATGGTGTAATCTTGTATTTAGTTAATTCATGTTGTTTTGTTTTCCATGTTCACATGCTAGAAGTTACTGAACTTACTCAGGCTTTATATCTGACTCTGTTTTTCTTTCATCTTCTTTTCTTCCATTCCCCCCAGGTAGTAAAGGAGGGAATAGTTTAGCTTAGGTTAAGTTGGACTGCCACTCTTTCCCAGCTTGAAGATTTGTCTAAGTTTGCTTGGATTCTCTTTTCAGATGCTATGGCTGGATCTTGCTAAAATCGGGGAATATAAATGTTGTTTTTATGCTTCTTTATTTTGTAAGACAGATGATACTCTGATATTGTAAAGAAACCATTGTACAAACTATTTTATCAATAAAGCAAAGTTTTATTTTCCGCTGTTTAATTTATGTCTGTCTTGTAATTTATCTGCATCTTTTACCTTAAATGCTCCACAGAACTTAGTGCATTCCCTTTGTGAGTGACACTAACGGATATGGGGTGTTACGATAATAATATCAAATTGTAATAACCCGGAAATCCGAGTCGGTTTAAAAATTTTATTTTGGCAATTTTAGCGAATTTTGAATATTTAAAATGAATGTTTTTAAATAAAAACGACGAGAAATTTATTTTGAATAGAATTCGAATGTATATATTTATATGGATCGTCGTTAGAATATAAATATTTATTTATAATTATAAAGGGAATTGAAAATGGGGCGGTAGTTCGATAATTCGATTTCAAATTTCAAATGAATGTACAGGATTCAAAATAAACCGGATTTTAGTGAAACAAAAAATATTTGAATCTAATTGAGAATATCTTCCCAACGAATCCGAAAAATTGAAATTTCATAGCGGGAATCAAAAGTTATGTCCAGTTGAATTTTCAGAATAGTCACTATGGAATTTGGGCCCTTAAAAATGGAAATTTTGCAAACGACCTCGGTTTTCGATGAAACCACTTTTGTTGGATCCGCGATGTCCAGTTATTGCTAGGTTTCAAATTTCATAATTTTCTAAATCAATATGTGAGTGTGGCAAAGGAAAACGCGTTTGATCAGTTTAAGTTGATTTTAATTGACTGAAAAATGGCCATTTTTCAAACGGTCTCACAATTCGACGAAGTTAGTTTTGTTAGGACCGTATCGTCAATACGAAGCTAGAAAATATTTTTTGGGAATTTTTAGAGTCCGTATGTGGCCCCGGTAAATTGAAATGCACATTCAAATTCAATATATAGATTTAAATTTTGATTTGAGCGAAAACTGACCGAAACGATCGAATGGGGCTAAGCGACATATCCCATTGTGTTCAGAATGGGAGTAATTAGCTAGGGACGACAGTTGTCGGGTCTCGTTTGGAGTTAGAGTGAAAAGTCAACACTTTGGAAAATTAAATATATATATATATATATATATATATTCCCTTTTGCACTAAACCCCCCCTCCCCCAAGGCAAATCATTTCCATCGTTCACGAAGGAAATCCCCTTTCCCCAAACCGATCGGAAGATCGATCCTCCGCCCAACCTACGGCGCCGTCGCCTCCCCCTACTCCTGCTCCCTCCTCCGCTTCTATCTCCTCCCCACGTCGATCCCCTCCTCTCTTGATTCTCCACCCCCTTCTGCTTTGAAACCTCGTCGCTCCCCCAATCCATCGCGACGCCTCCACCATCGAGTCACCCTACACCTTCGACGATGAAAACCGCGATCCTCCCCTCCTCTGCCAGAAACAACAAGCCCCCCTCGTGATGCGCGCCTCGCTCCACCAACCCACCAACGTCCGACCTCCACAGCGGTCACGCACCCTCAGCCCCTCCACCTTCTAGCACAGCACCCACCCGCGAGCACACCTCCCCTCCAGTGGACGCCCTAACCAACGTGGCTACGGACAGTGGAATGGACGAACGACGAGAACGGCGAAGATTTCTGTATAAGAAGAGTCGTGGCGTTTGGATTAGCTAGTCGTTGAGAACTTCTCACTTTTAATTTAATTTTCTAGTTAAAGTATATACTAGGATGCAGACGGTGTTTAGTAGCACCTGACACCCGTCGTCCACAGACCATGGACGACTTGTATGCTTGTTTGTTTGATTTTGATGTGTAGTTGATTGCGTGATGTGATGTGAAAGGAAATAAAATATTTATATTGTTAAGAATATTTTATAATTAAAAATATAATTTTTAACGTGTATATGAAATGAAATAAACTAATATAAACAAATCGGTCAATTTGTTTATATACACACATTTGACTAATATTGATTGGGACGACAAATTTTACACATCGCCCAACTGCACAAATAAAATCTGTGTTTGATTGTTTGAAACCCCCACACGGGTATTGGGATGATATATGACATACACTAATCCCAATAATTAGTTGTATGTCAATCGATTTATTGACAAACTGTTATAAGCGTTAAATATTTATATTTGATGCTTCTACAGTGTAGAATGCACTTTGGATGATGGTTGATTATTTGTCATTGTTGATATATACATGTATTGTAGAAAACCCATATAATCAACATTATATGGTAATTGATTGGGCCTCATTCCAGTTTCGAAAAGGAAATATTTGAATAGAAATATTTGAATAGAAATATTTGAAAAAGAAATATTTGAATAGAAACATTTGAAATAGAATATTTGAAAATAGAAATATATGAAGCCGTGTTGATTAGATTGACGCCATTTTGACGTGAACGATATTTATATCGATTTAATTCATTTTATAATGAATATCGAAAGTGATTTCAAAATCTGATATTTTAAAAGGGAATGAATTCGAATTGAAATTAAATAGAAATGAATTCGAATTGAAATTGAATATAAATGAATTCGAGTTGAAATTGAATTGAGTTGAAAACGAACTGAAATTCAATTAGAAATTAGTTTGAATTGAAATCAATTTGAAAGGAATTTATAAGGGAAAAAATTCAATTTTGATTTGAATTCGAAAAATTAAGTTGAAATCGTTTTGAAAACGAATTTAAAACGATGTATAAAATTTGTTTCAAAGGGAAATCGACGAAGTATATATTATATATATTATATATATAACATACTGGCCTGAATAGAACGCGCCGCGCTGCGGCAGTTCGCGAATTTCAACCATTGACTTCAAATGTTTATTGCGGGAGATCCGACCGTCGGATTCTCCTAAAACCGGAACCATTGGGTTCGTATCGAAAAGAACTTTCTAACGAATATTAGAGATTTGAAATCTAACGGTTGGATTTGGAATTATGTCCAAATAAAATTTGGAAAAGGTCGCTGTAAGTGCAGTTCGATGGCCGTTGATGGAAATCGACTGTACGGGCCTTGATAAAATTATTAAAAATAGTAATAATTTGTGTAAAATTATAAGAAATGATTTGTGAAGAATTGAGATGAAAAACTCCATATTTAAAAAGATAAAAATAGATTTTTATTGAAATGAACTAGTTTTGAACTAGAATTATAATTCTATTTATTTTTAAATAAATAAATTGAATTTGAAATGGTTTTGAAATATAACCAGAATTTCCAATAATTGAATTGGAAAGGATTTGAATCGAAGTTGTCTTCGGAATATTTCGATGTTAGATTTCGTGATGATACAGGTATTGTTATGGGAATTTGAAATATATGTTAATATCGTTATTTCCAATACAATATTTGTTGGTCATAGAATTTGATATTGAATATAAGTCGATATATTTTCTATTCAGAGCCTTGAATTTAATATCAAATGTGATTTGGGTTTGTCGTGAATGGTGTCTTCATTAACACTGTTCTTAAGCCCAGTTGAGAAAAAGATTAAATCTTTTTATTTAGATTTAATGAAGTGTACCAATTAAATAATATTTAATTGAAGTTGAATTGGTATTGATTTTTGGGTTTATCGTGAACCGTGTTTTAAATGACACTGATTCTTTAACCCAGTTAAAGATTAAAACTAAGTGGAGTTTTAGTGAATCTTTAATTAGATTGAAAAGGTCGAGAATGGAATATCACCAGTTTTACTCCATGCGATAGTTAAATCTTTAATTAGATTTGAATGTGAAATGGTAATTGAATTTACCGATAACACCGTGGTGTTAGATATGAAGTATTACCAGTTTTACTTCATGGGGTGAATAGGTTGGGATTGGGAAATAAAATAAATGATTACTTCTGCGTGGTTCGCAAATCCCGACTAGTCGGAATTGATATTGAAAGGAGTTAAAGAATAAATTTATATAATTTATCTTTGATAAAATTAATGGGAACCTTTACCAATGTGTATGAATATCTGAATAAAAGAATATTCTAAATTGGAATGAGGCGTATGTTGTGTTTTTGTAACACTTGTTTATTATAGACGCGGGTTATTCGGAAAGACCGGGTTTATCCCATTCTGAATAACTGATTCGACGTGGTGTCGAAGATGAAGTTGATGGTCGAAGACCAGAGGTCTTCACGTCATTCGGATAATTACTGATGAACTTGATTGGGCCTTACACCCAAGAGGAGGGAATCAGTTTGTGATCGTCCATACGTAATTGGAGATCGATGGATATGTGGGGTACTAGGTGCCTCCGGTTTCGTTCAGACCCAGAACGAATTTATAAATGGACTGTGTGCCTGACATTGGATTTTATTCTGTGTGATTGATTTCTATTAAATATATATCTATTTGGCGGCGGAGAATTTATTCTCTTGCTTAAGGCCCTTCTCTGAGACGTACGAGCTTAGGGGTTATATATTGATGGATATCAAACGCATGGAGTGAATTGCTTGTGTGGCATGCCTAAGTGGCAAATGATCAAGGCTGCTGTTGAAAAGCAAAGTCTAGTGGTGGATGATCAAAGCACGGCCTGTGTGGCATAGCTTTGTGTAACGTTGATACGCGAGCCTCACACCCCGGTAGTGGACCAAAAACCGGAGAAGGATCCAGGGAGGGCATGCGTTTCCTTCTAGCTAGAAGAGACATCAGTGGTTTTACACGCCCTGATGAGTTTGACTTATGTGGTTGTTGCTGTTGCGAGGCGCCTCGGATATATCGGTCGATCCGGGTTCGATGGAGTCATTAGACTCATTGACACCCCAAAGGGTGGGGAAACGCAGTGTTCAGGCATTTTAACCCACATCGGTGGACCGGCCCTGTGGCTACTAAGGGTCACTCAAGCTCGGATCCTGAGACACGTGCTAGAGCATCTTGAATCGGTAGACGACTATCTTTTGCCTCGGTTCACAGATGGAAATCCAACTTCCAAATAAGTGACATTTGCGGTTTTGATTGTAGAGCCTAGTATGGCGACATGATATATGGTACCCATGCCTTCTAGGATTGATACTTATGATTTGAAGTTGTTTTAAACACTATACACTTATTATAGTATCAAATGATTTGTTTTATACTTATCAAGCATGTTTTGGCTATTATAAGGGAAAACCCTATCTTCGGGTTTGTGTTGCATTATGTGATGGGACCTGGGTCTTATAATAGCTTCATTGTTCTTTATTTAGCATTGCGATGTTTGTTTTATGCACTGGTGTTCTTGGGAGGAAACCCGTTCCGTGTTATACGGCGTGGTCCCTTGATTTACCTAATTTTAAAATAAAGATAAATAACTGTTTTAGTTCTCACACCAGTCCCATGACTGACATGGATTTTATTGTTTTAACCTAAACTCTGGGTGCCCTTATTTTGACACGGGCAGCTAGTAGTTTTGGTTT
Source organism: Allium sativum (assembly GCA_030737875.1). Taxonomy (NCBI): domain Eukaryota; kingdom Viridiplantae; phylum Streptophyta; class Magnoliopsida; order Asparagales; family Amaryllidaceae; genus Allium; species Allium sativum. Next base: position 715,552,441 of record CM060922.1, read on the forward strand.
TGCAGATTTATATTCACAAGATACTGATTTACAGCTGGAACGATACTCGGAAAGCTTTGTATCCGCGTATTACTTCTAGTTGTGTATTGTATTATTTTTCGTTGCTATGTAATGTATTTTAATCTCTGATATTTATCGGTTGTATTTTATTTATTCATACTCGTTATATTCTTGTATTCTGATGGAATTGTTGTAATTAACAATGAAATGTTCTTCTGTCTACGTTCTATTTTGTCTTGTTCTCGAAACAATCAGGCGTTTCAAACGGTCTGGGTGGGTTTAGCGACTGATTCGGATCGAGCGGAATTCCTGGTAGTTACAGTGGGTATCAGAGCTTTGGTTTACAAAGCTCAAAGAACAAGACACATTAGAACCATACGAAAGAATTCATCAGATATTGGATTAGTAATATCCAATGAGAATGACTCGTTAGAGATGGGATCAGTAGTATCCTAGAACGAGTGTGAAGAGTATATTTTTAAAATGAAAACAATTTTGTTTTGAAAATTTAAATCAAATTATTCGTATTTGAATATTCATTTATATTGATTTGGACTATCCAGTAAATAAAGATTTTGCGTATACGTCTGATCCGCGTGTATTCGAAGTTTTAATATATTGGTAAGATATAGAATTACACTCTAGTCGCCCGGGGGTGATTCTGATGATTGATATATCATCATCAGAATTTATATTCGAGTGACGAAGGTGTGATATCTATATATTTCCTATTGACTGGTGTGAGAACCAAAATTAGATAGGGCTTATTGTTGTGATTTGGCACCAAAAATGTGATTTTTGACTATGTATCAAAGTTACGAATTTGAAAATCTAATCAACTAATTGACCGTTGATTGTGTTGTTTGATTATTGGTTGATTAATTAGAATTTGAACCATTTAGCCAAATTGAACCATATTGTGAATTGTATTGAAAATTAGTGGCATTTGCTTGCATATACATGTACTTACACTGAACAGGTCATAGCAAGGAGGCTAGAGAAGAGGAATAAAATTGTTTGCCCGACAAATAGGTACATGTTTATTGTATTTCTTGAGTTTTGGGTGATTTTGTGAGCCGATTGGCTAGGCCCTTGGCTTTTTCTTTTTCTTTTGGGTTGAAGAAGGCCATGTGAGGCTATATGAAATATCCCGAAGTCCCCGGTGCAAGGGAGGTTATGGCGAAATTTTTCGAAAATTTTGGGTGTTAGCCAAATTTTTGAAAAATTTGAAAAGTTCTTAGAAACTGAAAAGTTGAAGAACTTAAGCCGTAGTGAAAATACTGGAAGTTGAGTTGATTAGTGAAACAACTTTCGGCTTCGTTCCTTTTCGAGGACGAAAAGTTTTAAGTGGGGGAGATTGTAATAACCCGGAAATCCGAGCTAGTTTAAAATTTTTATTTTGGCAATTTTAGCGAATTTTGAATATTTAAAATGAATGATTTTAAATAAAAACGATGAGAAATTTATTTTGAATAGAATTCGAACGTATATATTTATATAGATCGTCGTTAGAATATAAATATTTATTTATAATTATAAAGGGAATTGAAAATAGCGCAGTAGTTCGATAATTCGATTTCAAATTTCAAATGAATGTACATGATTCAAAATAAACCAGATTTTAGTGAAACCAAAAATATTTGAATCTAATTGAGAATATCTTCCCAACGAATCCGAAAAATTGAAATTTCATAGCGGGAATCAAAAGTTATGTCCAGTTGAATTTTCAGAACAGTTGATATGGAATTTGGGCCCTTAAAATGGAAATTTTGCAAACGACCTCGTTTTTCGACGAAACCACTTTTGTTGGATCCGCGATGTCCGGTTATTGCTAGGTTTCAAATTTCGTAATTTTTCAAATCAATATGTGATTGTGGCAAAGGAAAATGCGTTTGTTCAGTTTCAGTTGTTTTCAATCGACTGGAAAATGGCCATTTTTCAAACGGTCTCAGAATTCGACGAAGTTAGTTTTGTTAGGACCGTATCGTCAATAGGAAGCTAGAAAATATTTTTCGGGTATTTTTATAGTCCGTATGTGGCCCCGGTAAATTGAAATGCGCGTTCAAATTCAATATACAGATTTAAATTTTGATTTGAGCGAAAACTGACCGAAACGATCGAATGGGCCTACGCAACATATCCCATTATGTTCGGAATGGGGGTAATTAGCTGGAGACGACAGTTGTCGGGTCAAGTTTGGAGTTAGAGTGAAAAGTCAACACTTTGGAAAATTAAATTAAATATATATATATATATATATATATATATATATTCCCTTTTGCACTACCACCCCAGGCAAATCATTTCCTTCGTTCACGAAGGAACTCCCCTTTCCCCAAACCGATCGGAAGATCAATCCTCCACCCACCCTAAGGCGCCGTCGCCTCCCACTACTCCTGCTCCCTCCTCCACTTCTATCTCCTCCCCACGTCGATCCCCTCCTCTCTCGATTCTCCACCCCCCTTCTGTTGTGAAACCTCGTCGCTCCCCCAATCCATCGCGACGCCTCCACCCTCGAGTCACCCTATGCCTTCGACGATGAAAACCGCGCTCCTCCCCTCCTCTGTCAGAAACCGCAAGCCCCCCTTGTGATGCGCGCCTCGCTCCACCAACCCACCACCGTCCGACCTCCACAGCGGTCGCGCCCCCTCAGCCCCTCCACCTTCTAGCACAGCACCCACCCGCGAGCACACCTCCCCTCCAGTCGACGCCCTAAGCAACGTGGCTACGGACAGTGGGTTGGACGAATGGCGATAACGGCGAAGATTTCTGCATAAGAAGAGTCGTGGCGTTTGGATTAGCTAGTCGGTGAGAACTTCTCACTTTTAATTTAATTTTCTAGTTAAAATATATACTAGGATGCAGACGGTGTTTAGAAGAACCTGACCCCCGTCGTCCACAGACCATGGACGGCTTGTATGCTTGTTTGTTTGATTTTGATGTGTAGTTGATTGTGTGATGTGATGTGAAAGGAAATAAAATATTTATATAGTTAAAAATATTTTATAGTTAAAAATATAATTTTTAACGTGTATATGAAATGAAATAATCTAATATAAACAAATCGGACAATTTTTTTATATACACACATTTGACTGATATTGATTGGGACGACAAATTTTACGCATCGCCTAACTGCACAAATAAAATCTGTGTTTGATTGTTTGAAACGCCACACGGGTACTGGGATGATATATGACATACACTAATCCCAATAATTAGTTGTATGTCGATCGATTGATTGACAAACTGTTATAAGCGTTAAATATTTATATTTGATGCTTATATAGTGTAGAATGCGCTTTGGATGATGGTTGATTATTTGTCATTGTTGATGTATACATGTGTTGTAGAAAACCCATATAATCAACATTATATGGTAATTGATTGGGCCTTATTCCAGTTTTGAAAAAGAAATATTTGAATAGAAATATTTGAATAGAAATATTTGAAAAAAAAATTTGAATAGAAGCATTTGAAATATAATATTTGAAAATAGAAATATATGAAGCCGTGTTGATTAGATTGACAACATTTTGATGTGAACGATATTTATATCGATTTTATTCATTTTATAATGAATATCGAAAGTGATTTCAAAATCTGATATTTTGAAAAGGAATGAATTCGAATTGAAATTAAATAGAAATGAATTCGAATTGAAATTGAATATAAATGAATTCGAATTGAAATTGAGTTGAATTGAAAATGAACTGAAATTGAATTAGAAATCAATTTGAATTGAAATCAATTTGAATTGAAATCAATTTGAATTGAAATCAATTTGAAAGGAATTTATAAGGAAAAAAAATTCAATTTTGATTTGAATTTGAAAGTTGAAGTTGAAATCGTTTTGAAAACGAATTTAAAACGATTTATAAAATTTGTTTCGAAAGGAAATCGACGAAGTATATATTATATATATATTATATAATGGCCTGAATAGAACACGCCGCGCCGTGGCAGTTCGGGAATTTCGACCATTGACTTCGAATGGATATTGCGGGAGATCCGTCCGTTGGATTCTCCTAAAACCGGAACCGTTGGGTTCATATCGAAAAGAGTTTTCTAACGAATATTAGAGATTTTAAATCTAACTGTTAGATTTGGAATTATGTTCAAATCAAATTTGGAAAAGGTCGCTGTAAGTGCAGTTCGATAGCCGTTGATGGAAATCGACTGTACGGGCCTTGATAAAATTATTAAAAATAGTAACAATTTGTGTAAAATCATAAGAAATGATTTGTGAAGAATTAGGATGAAAAACTCCAAATCTGAAAAGATAAAAATAGAGTTTTATCGAAATGAACTAGTTTTGAACTAGAATTATAATTCTATTTATTTTTAAATAAATAAATTGAATTTGAAATGGTTTTGAAATATAACCAGAATTTTCAATAATTGAATTGGATGGGATTTGAATCGAAGTTGTCTTCGGAATATTTCGATGTTAGAATTCGTTATGATACATGTATTGTTATGGGAATTTGAAAGATATGTTAATATCGTTATTTCCGATACGATATTTGTTCGTCGTAGAATTTGATATTGAATATAAGCCGATATATTTTCTATTCAGAGCCTTGTATTTAATATCAAATGTGATTTGGGTTTTTCGTGAATGGTGTCTTCATTAACACTGTTCTTAAGCCCAGTTGAGAAAAAGATTAAATCTTTTTATTTAGATTTAATGAAGTGTACCAATTAAATAACATTTAATTGAAGTTGAATTGGTATTGATTTTTGGGTTTATCGTGAACCGTGTTTTAAATGACACTGATTCTTTAACCCAGTTAAAGATTAAAACTAAGTGGAGTTTTAATGAATCTTTAATTAGATTGAAAAGGTCGAGAATGTAGTATCACCAGTTTTACTCCATGCGATAGTTAAATCTTTAATTAGATTTAAACGTGAAATGGTAATTGAATTTACCGATAACACCATGGTGTTAGATATGAAGTATTACCAATTTTACTTCATGGGGTGAATAGGTTGGGATTGGGAAATAAAATAAATGATTACTTCGGTGTGGTTCGCAAATCCCGACTAGTTTGAATTGATATTGAAAGGAGATTAAAGAGTAAATTTATAGAATTTATCTTTGATAAAATTAATGGGATTTCCCAAAGTGTATGAATATCCGAATAAAAGAATGTTCTAAATTGGAATGAGGCATATGTTGTGTTTGTGTAACACTTGTTTATTATATACGCGAGTTATTCGGAAAGACCGGGTTTTTCCCATTCTTGAACAACTGATTCGACGTAGTGTCGAAGATGAAGACGGTGGTCGAAGACCGGAGGTCTTCACGTCGTTCGGATAATTACTAATGATTTTGATTGGGGCATACACCCAAGAGGAGGGAATCAGTTAGTGATCGTCCAGACGTACTTGGAGATTGATGGATATGCGGGGTACTAGGTGCCTCCGGTTTCGTTCAGACCTAGAACGAACTTGTAAATGGACTGTGTGTCTGACATTGGATTTTATTCTGTGTGATTTATTTCTATTAAATATATATCTGTTTGGCAGCGGAGAATTTATTCTCTTGCTTAACGCCCTTCTCTGAGACGTACGAGCTCAGGGGTTATATATTGATGGATATCAAACGCATGGAGTGAATTGCCTGTGTGGCATGCCTAAGTGGCAAATGATCAAGGCTTCTGTTGAAAAGCAAAGTCTTGTGGTGGATGATCAAAGCACGGCCTGTGTGGCATAGCTTTGTGTAACATTTATTCGCGAGCCTCACACCCCGGTAGTGGAACAAAAACGGGAGAAGGATCCAGGGAGGGAATGCGTTTCCTTCTAGCTAGAAGTGGCGTCAATGGTTTTACATGCCCTGATGAGTTTGACTTATGTGTTTGTTGCTGTTGCGAGGCGCCTCGGATATATCAGTCGATCCGGGACCGATGGAGTCATTGGACTCATTGACACCCCAAAGGGTGGCGAAACACAGTGTTCAGGCATTTTAATCCACATCGGTGGACTGGCCTTGTGGCTCCTAAGGGTCACTCGAGCTCTGATCCTGAGACACGGGCTAGAGCGTCTTGAATCGGTAGAGGACTATGTTTTGTGTAACACCCCACGTCCGTTAGTGTCACTCGCAAAGGGAATGCACTAAGTTCTGTGGAGCATTATGGGTAAAAGATGCAGATAAATTACAAGACAGACAAACAATTAACAGCGGAAAATAAAACTTTGCTTTATTGATAAAATAGATTGTACAAGATTGCTTTACAATATCAGAGTATCATCTGTATTTACTAGATAAAGAAGCATAAAAATACATTTATATTCGCCAATGTAGCATAAGCCAGCCATAGCATCTGAAAGAGAATCCAAGGACAACTTCGTCAAATGTTCAAGCTGGGAAAGAGCAACGGTCCAATTTAATCCTGAGTTATACTATTCCATCCTCAACTACCTGGGGGGGGGGGAACGGAAGAAAAGAAGCGAAAGAAAAACAGAGTCAGACATAAAGCCTGAGTAAGTCAGTAACTTCTAGCATGTGAACAGGGAAAACAGAACGACATGAATTAACTGAATACAAGATAATACCATGATGATAAGGCTAACAAGATAAGATTCACACAAGACATGCTAAGACAAGATAAACTGGATATACTACAACACTTTCTCCGCTTCGCTTTTACCGCGATATACTCGTTTCTATATCTCTGCACCACCTAACTAGTGTTCCAACTAGTAACAATAACGTGATCCCAATCCCTGTAGTATCCGTCGCCTTCAGGCGTACCTTGATTATTTATTACCTAGATCTAGTCTAGGTTTTATATCAAGTGCTTTCTAGATTCAATTTGAGTTTACGCTATCTGTTGAACGCTTCATGTATTCAGGATTTATGCCACCTAGTTCCAAACTAGGGATTATGCTACCTGTCGAACGATGCCCTTTAGTCTAGGATACACTACCTAGAGTGGTATATGTTCCTAGACTTTCCCCACGCATGTATCGCGAATCGTTATCGCTTGTCTAAACGCACATGTCCTGTAATGTGCTACCCGAGTCCCGTGTCAGGGCTACTCTAGAAATACGGAACTCGGTCGGGAGCTTTCAATATCTACCGATGCAGATGTTAAGGTCTGTTTTTCCAATGGCTATGGTCCCACTCGACCCCTCCCTCAACTAATGGAAGGCCACCCTTGTAAAATGAGAACTGTACGAAGGCCCCTATCTGCCCCACTAATTCTATGGCCAACAACACCCAGCAACCACAACTAGATAGCATGTTTGTGGTCCGTATGAGTCCTCCAGCCTTCCCGCTTCATGTGTCTCGCTTGACTGAAGATGGTAGGTAGACAACGAGTTGCTATCACAGGGCTTCCGTCTTCTCGACGAATCACGCTGGTCCATCCTAGTCTTTTGGTTGCCATATATTGCAATCAAGGCATACCCTTGGCTCTTCTACCACAGACCTTAACCTCCCAGGCGGATCATCTGCAGCCTCACAGAGGGATACCAAGAGTACCCTCACGTCCCCTCGAAGCCTCGGGCTTCGTATCCCAATTCGTTGGAGTCTTCTTTAAAATCAGATGGACGTCCGCTCCTTCGTGTTATACTAAGAATTACTACTTAGTTTTACTAACTAATTTTTACCACTTAGTTTCCAGGATCATTGTCTTCTTAACTAAGTTTTACTACTTAGTTCTCTTTCCCGTTAAGTTGGATTGGTTAAGTGTCTTTAGTCGATTCAAGCTAACTTAACCCTCTTCCCTTATCCTGTTAAACTGGTTAAGTGTTGTCAGTATTCATGTTGAGTTAATCCCACCACAAACCAAGTCATATTGGTTAAGTATTTCTTAACCCTACCCATTCATCCTATATTGGTTAAGTGTTCCCTTTTTAACTTAACCTTTCCCACCGGTTTTAACTAAACCTGTTATTAATGGTTAAGTATCATCTCTTCGTGTCTTAGACTTAACTCTATTCATTTATCATATTCTGATGGTTAAGTGTTCAAGTTTACTTAACCCTACGGTCTAGTCCAGCTAACATATTAAATTGGCTAAGTGTATTACTTAACCCCAACCTCTAGTCTAATTAACATGTTAAATTGGCTAAGTGTATTAACTTTACTTAACCCCACCTTCTAGTCTAGTCAACATGTTAATTTGGCTAAGTATTCCCATGGACTTAACCCTCCCATTCTAGCTTTAACTGTGTGAAGTTGTTTAAGTGTTTCTATGGACTTAACCCACCCATTCTTGCTTAAATGTGTTAAATTGGTTAAGTGTTTCTATGGACCTAACCCACCCATTCTTGCTTAACTGTGTTAAATTGGTTAAGTGTTTCTATGGACTTAACTCTCCCATTCTTGTTCTAGCTTTAATTAATAAATTAAAGCCGCAACCTCTCACATTAGACAGATATTGCTGCGGTTACTGGATGTGCCGGTCGGTTCCGGGCAGGTTTACACCGCAACTCAGTCTAACCTCGGGTTAGGCATATTCATGTTTTCTAAGTTCAAAGGGTTTTCTGATTAATTTCCAAACCTAGTTTTGAAAGCAACCATCCCGTTCGTCGGATCAGTTAGGGATAGCCAGGGAGGGCAGGAAACTTGTATTTTCCAAACCCAAGCCTAGACACTATCCTCTCTGTCACCCTAGAACTTTCTGGTACGAGTTATAAAAAGGGGTGTTATCAAAATATCTTTCTTTTATTTATAAATTGTTAACAATTTATCTTACAGCCCATTTCCCCCTTTTTAAACAAATTTGGCCTATATTCATTTGTCGCTAACATACTTATATTCTAGGCCCAAATCTTGATTTGCCTAACCTACAGTTCATAGCAATTTAGATCTATCATCTTTATTTTCAGTTTATGCCAAACTAGATTTTATATGCCAAACTAGATTTTCTATTCTAGTTCACCGTTTATGCCCAAAAACTAGATTTATTCTTCTAGTTTACAGTCTACATACAAACTAGATTTATTATTCTATTTTTTCAGTTTACAGGCCAATACTAGATCTAAATTTCATAAACTATAATCCATGTCAAATCTACCCAATTCACATGTCTTAACACATGTTCTAAAATTGTATAAATTAGAATCATGTTCGCTTCCAAACTATGCCAATTTCAAGCTTACAACTATATTCATGTTTATTTTTGTGTTTTTCCCAAATCGCATTCCCACCGTTCGTATAATCATGATTCAACCTAGATTGTAAATAAATCTAGATTCGTAGAAAATAGGGAATGAACCAAAGATGCTATGAAAAAGGGGGGACATAATAATTGGCATAAAAAGATTTTGAATAACGACGTAGGTTCAAGAATATGGGTATACCTAACTTAATAGGTAAATTCCCATGGTCTAAAACCAAGAATAGACAGAATAGGTTCGAGAACATGGGTAGACCTAACTTAATAGGTAAATTCCCATAGTCTAAAACCAAAGAAAATCAAGAACAGACAGAATAGATAAATCGGGTTTTAGACCCAATTTCATAGTCACAAAACCTAAGCAACAATTTTCCTAGTCATGAATCATATGTGTTTAAATCACCGTTGTTATGTCATAGGTAATACTTTATGTCCAAATCAAAGGCTTGTGTTCATAGTCATAGGCAAATGTCCATAGTCATAGGCAATATTCATAGTCAAAAGGGAAAATAATTCCTACAGTCATAAGTCACCGTCATAGGCAATGTTTTATGTCCCAAAATCAAAGGCTTATGTTCATAGTCCAAAGGCACATGATCTCAGAATCCATAGTCATAGACAACGGTCTTAGGCAAAGTCTTATTTGTCCTTGAATCATAACAGTTCTTAATTTAGTCCAAGAGTATAAACACAGATTCGAATAGATAGAGAGAGATTTGGCATATTCTTTTATTCCTTTAATTTCATGTCACAAAATAAAGCAAAAACGTTCAAATCTAGAAACAACTGACTTACATAAATTAGATCTAAAATAGAAGAACGGCGATGCTAAGATTCGTATATCGTTGCTCGAGGTTTGTTGATTTAGCCTTTGAATTCTTCACTTTGATTTGAATCTTCTCTTGAACAGATTTGAGCAGCATCTCCATGTCTTGAATTTATATTTTATTTTTAATATTTAAGAAAATTTAGAGGAGGGGAAGAAGCCATGAATCTTAGCAGCATAAGGATAGAAGAGAATTGGTGCAAAGAGAATGAAGACTAGGGCTGTTTATATAGCTGCTCAAGACCTTATCGTACACGCAGCGCTGAGTCAGCATTGAACCCAGTTAAGAAAATAGTCCAGGTACGTAGATGAATCTAGCCAAACCTTATCATACACGCAGCGCTGAGTCAGCATTGGGTCCCACAAGCTATTTTGGCGTAGAAATTTGAATTTCGAATGAATTGTTTTGGCGTAGAAGTTTGATTTTTGAACTTTTGAATTTCTGGAATTTATTTAACTGTTTTATTCACATGAAATATTCTTATATGTATACAATTCCTCTAACGACCATTTTACGCGTATATATATACACACAACTTTCATTTTATTTTCAAAATTCAAATGATGTTGCCATATTTCATTGACTGTAGCCTTATCTTGAATTTTATCTTTCGTATACATATATTTTTGCATATATATATATATATATATTTATATTCTCATATGTATATATATTTTTTTCTTTATTTCCTTATATGCACGTTCTTATCCTTTTTAAATTTTGAATTTGTATACGTACATATATTTGCATGTTCAGTTGGCCCTCTCTAAAACAAAGATAAAAAGATTATGCCGCCGCCGGGGTTCGAACCCCCGACCTCCATGCTACAAATCCAATGCCTTAACCAACTGAGCTATAGAGGCTTTTGTTAATAAGTTTTAGAACAATAATAATTATTGTTCTCTCCTTACTTCTCTTTTTCATGTTAGTTACGATACTTAAATTAAACAACTGCATGGATCTTTTTCTTTTAATTTTTCTTTTAAAAATTAATTATACTTTAATTTGTGAATCTTAATGTCATAGAATTACGGGGTGTTACATTCTCCCCCACTTAAAAGGATTTCGTCCCCGAAATCTTCAAGTTAGGAAGAATGTGTCCTACCATCCAATCACCCATCTACTCAACCATTCAATCACAGGCATTCATTGTCCTTAAAAGATTTCTAAAGCTTTCATGTTCATATGCATAGTGTGTGTATATGTCTCTATCTAATGCAAAATCAGGCGGTTTACTGATTCAGTTGACCTCCTTCATGCAAATCATGTCTGTGCCATGCGTCCAATCATGCATGCAAGCATCCCTAGTCATGTAAATACTACATGCGTGCACAGCCATTCATCCATATGCAACGTCCACATGATATCATATCAAGTTCAACTTGCAACAAATACATATATGTAAATGCAATATGAAAGCGTCCGAACTTGATCTAGTGCCTAATACGTATGCATATGCATCCACGAGCAACCATTTGCAACCACTTGCAACCATTCAACCGTAACATGTTCCAAATACATGTTTACATCCATTGGCTTCTACCTAAGGATCGCAGATGCGACCTAGAGGATATACTTTGGAAAGAGAGAGAAACAACTACGCGTAAAGCTCCTAAACAGAGAAATCAAGGATGCACCCTTAAGAAAAAGGGTATGTTGCTAGTATCTAGCCTTCTTGAGCTTTACTCCACTGTATCTTAACCTTTTTTTTTTTTTTTACTCCACGATTGTGATGTTTCTAAGCTCTATCTCCAAAATGAACAGATGTCAACCAAGTGTATATACTAGGATGATCAGAGATCTCTCCTCCTATCTTATCCATCATGCCATAATTATAAGGGTCAAAAGGTCACTACGCGCTTTTTAGAGCGCCTGCCACAACTATCCATCTCTCACGCAAACCATCCTAGTCGAACTCGACATTCCTCAAGTACAAGCCCCAAAGGCCTAAACCAATATCAGACAAGCAACCAGGGAATATCTCCTTTAGACAATCTACGTGATATGATATTAGCAAACTCGATAGCTATTCAAACCCCTACTAACCAAAAATAAACGGGTCGAACCACCCACTGGGTTTGAGACTGATTGGGATCTTCTTACTATACAAGTACTAAGGTGCAGAGACTCTACTATGGAAGCAAATATGAACAAATGCGAAGTGCTAAATCCGAACAGAAAAACTAGATTCTTCCAATAGAAACTTTTACCACCTATCTTCTAGGTACGCTCAGCATGTACTTTCCCTTTTGAAAATCTTGTCCTTTGTCCTTAATTATATGCCCTATCATACCATAGTAAAGATACTTCCTCTTTTATAATTTTCTTCCTCCTTCGTGAGCCAAACCTACATCCATGATTTCCTCATCCTGGGGTTGTGCTCCCTTTTGCCAAACTCCTCACCTTTTTCTGTGTATAACCATGTTGGCAAATCCCTCGAAAGCTGCTTCCATCATACCGAAGACCCTACTAAGCTTGAAAGAAGACGTAAGTGAAACAACTACGGCTATAGATGGAAGTCGGCACTACTTCGCCCTTCGATGAGGTTATCTCCCAGAGAGCCAGGAGCCCCAGAGAGTCAAGAAAGAAGGAGACAAGAATTCAAACAGAGGAAGAAGAGACAATGCGTATGGCTTTGGGGAATATGCCTTTAAAACAAATCCTTTCTTTTAAAAATGCTTCTTTAAAAACTGTTTGAAAATAATTTTTCAAATCTTTTATCTGATCCGGTAACCTTCAGCTCTGATACCACGTGTAACACCCCACATCCGTTAGTGTCACTCGCAAAGGGAATGCACTAAGTTCTGTGGAGCATTATGGGTAAAAGATGCAGATAAATTACAAGACAGACAAACAATTAACAGCTGAAAATAAAACTTTGCTTTATTGATAAAATAGATTGTACAAGATTGCTTTACAATATCAGAGTATCATTTGTCTTTACTAGATAAAGAAGCATAAAAATACATTTATATTCCCCAATGTAGCATAAGCCAGCCATAGCATCTGAAAGAGAATCCAAGGACAACTTCATCAAATCTTCAAGCTGGGAAAGAGCAACGGTCCAATTTAATCCTGAGTTATACTATTCCATCCTCAACTACCTAGGGGGGGGGGGAACGGAAGAAAAGAAGCGAAAGAAAAACAGAGTCAGACATAAAGCCTGAGTAAGTCAGTAACTTCTAGCATGTGAACAGGGAAAACAGAACGACATGAATTAACTGAATACAAGATAATACCATGATGATAAGTCTAACAAGATAAGATTCACACAAGACATGCTAAGACAAGATAAACTGGATATACTACAACACTTTCTCCACTTCGCTTTTACCGCGATATACTCGTTTCTATATCTCTGCACCACCTAACTAGTGTTCCAACTAGTAACGATAACGTGATCCCAATCCCTGTAGTATTCGTCGCCTTCAGGCGTACCTAGATTATTTATTACCTAGATCTAGTCTAGGTTTTATATCAAGTGCTTTCTAGATTCAATTAGAGTTTACGCTATCTGTTGAACGCTTCTTGTATTCAGGATTTATGCCACCTAGTTCCAAACTAGGGATTATGCTACTTGTCGAACGATGCCCTTTAGTCTAGGATACACTACCTAGAGTGGTATATGTTCCTAGACTTTCCCCACGCATGTATCGCGAATCGTTATCGCTTGTCTAGATGCACATGTCCTGTAATGTGCTACCCGAGTCCCGTGTCAGGGCTACTCTAGAAATACGGAACTCGGTCGGGAGCTTTCAATATCTGCCGATGCAGATGTTAAGGTATGTTTTTCCAATGGCTATGGTCCCACTCGACCCCTCCCTCAACTAATGGAAGGCCACCCTTGTAAAATGAGAACTGTACGAAGGCCCCTATCTGCCCCACTAATTCTATGGCCAACAACACCCCGCAACCACAACTAGATAGCAAGTTTGTGGTCCGTATGAGTCCTCCAGCCTTCCCGCTTCATGTGTCTCGCTTGACTGAAGATGGTAGGTAGACGACGAGTTGCTATCACAGGGCTTCCGTCTTCTCGACGAATCACGCTGGTCCATCCTAGTCTTTTGGTTGCCATATATTGCAATCAAGGCATACCCTTGGCTCTTCTACCGCAGACCTTAACCTCTATGCGCCCAGGCGGATCATCTGCAGCCTCACAGAGGGATACCAAGAGTACCCTCACGTCCCCTCGAAGCCTCGGGCTTCGTATCCCAATTCGTTGGAGTCTTCTTTAAAATCAGATGGACGTCCGCTCCTTCGTGTTATACTAAGAATTACTACTTAGTTCTACTAACTAAGTTTTACCACTTAGTTTCCAGGATCATTGTCTTCTTAACTAAGTTTTACTACTTAGTTCTCTTTCCCGTTAAGTTGGATTGGTTAAGTGTCTTTAGTCGATTCAAGCTAACTTAACCCTCTTCCCTTATCCTGTTAAACTGGTTAAGTGTTGTCAGTATTCATGTTGACTTAATCCCACCACAAACCAAGTCATATTGGTTAAGTATTTCTTAACCCTACCCATTCATCCTATATTGGTTAAGTGTTCCCTTTTTAACTTAACCTTTCCCACCGGTTTTACCTAACCTGTTATTAATGGTTAAGTATCATCTCTTCGTGTCTTAGACTTAACTCTATTCATTTATCATATTCTGATGGTTAAGTGTTCAAGTTTACTTAACCCTACGGTCTAGTCCAACTAACATATTAAATTGGCTAAGTGTATTACTTAACACCAACCTCTAGTCTAATTAACATGTTAAATTGGCTAAGTGTATTAACTTTACTTAACCCCACCTTCTAGTCTAGTCAACATGTTAATTTGGCTAAGTATTCCCATGGACTTAACCCTCCCATTCTAGCTTTAACTATGTGAAGTTGTTTAAGTGTTTCTATGGACTTAACCCACCCATTCTTGCTTAACTATGTTAAATTGGTTAAGTGTTTCTATGGACTTAACCCACCCATTCTTGCTTAACTGTGTTAAATTGGTTAAGTGTTTCTATGGACTTAACTCTCCCATTCTTGTTCTAGCTTTAATTAATAAATTAAAGCCGCAACCTCTCACATTAGACAGATATTGCTGCGGTTACTGGATGTGTCGGTCGGTTCCGGGCAGGTTTACACCGCAACTCAGTCTAACCTCGGGTTAGGCATATACATGTTTTCTAAGTTCAAAGGGTTTTCTGATTAATTTCCAAACCTAGTTTTGAAAGCAACCATCCCGTTTGTCGGATCAGTTAGGGATAGCCAGGGAGGGCAGGAAACTTGTATTTTCCAAACCCAAGCCTAGACACTATCCTCTCTGTCACCCTAGAACTTTCTGGTACGAGTTATAAAAAGGGGTGTTATCAAAATATCTTTCTTTTATTTATAAATTGTTAGCAATTTATCTTACAGCCCATTTCCCCCTTTTTAAACAAATTTGGCCTATATTCATTTGTCGCTAACATACTTATATTCTAGGCCTAAATCTTGATTTGCCTAACCTACAGTTCATAGCAATTTAGATCTATCATCTTTATTTTCAGTTTATGCTAAACTAGATTTTATATGCCAAACTAGATTTTCTATTCTAGTTCACCGTTTATGCCCAAAAACTAGATTTATTCTTCTAGTTTACAGTCTACATACAAACTAGATTTATTATTCTAGTTTTTCAGTTTACAGGCCAATACTAGATCTAAATTTCATAACCTATAATCCATGTCAAATCGACCCAATTCACATGCCTTAACACATGTTCTAAAATTGTATAAATTAGAATCATGTTCGCTTCCAAACTATGCCAATTTCAAGCTTACAACTATATTCATGTTTATTTTTGTGTTTTTCCCAAATCGCATTCCCACCGTTTGTATAATCATGATTCAACCTAGATTGTAAATAAATCTAGATTCGTAGAAAATAGGGAATGAACCAAAGATGCTATGAAAAAGGGTGGACATAATAATTGGCATAAAAAGATTTTGAATAACGACGCAGGTTCAAGAATATGGGTAGACCTAACTTAATAGGTAAATTCCCATGGTCTAAAACCAAGAATAGACAGAATAGGTTCGAGAACATGGGTAGACCTAACTTAATAGGTAAATTCCCATAGTCTAAAACCAAAGAAAATCAAGAACAGACAGAATAGATAAATCGGGTTTTAGACCCAATTTCATAGTCACAAAACCTAAGCAACAATTTTCCTAGTCATGAATCATAGGTGTTTAAATCACCGTTATTATGTCATAGGTAATACTTTATGTCCAAATCAAAGGCTTGTGTTCATAGTCATAGGCAAATGTCCATAGTCATAGGCAATATTCATAGTCAAAAGGGAAAATAATTCCCACAGTCATAAGTCACCGTCATAGGCAATGTTTTATGTCCCAAAATCAAAGGCTTATGTTCATAGTCCAAAGGCACATGATCTCAGAATCCATAGTCATAGGCAACGGTCTTAGGCAAAGTCTTATTTGTCCTTGAATCATAATAGTTCTTAATTTAGTCCAAGAGTATAAACACAGATTCGAATAGAGAGAGAGAGAGATTTGGCATATTCTTTTATTCCTTTAATTTCATGTCACAAAATAAAGCAAAAACGTTCAAATCTAGAAACAAATGACTTACATAAATTAGATCTAGAATAGAAGAACGGCGATGCTAAGATTCGTATGTCGTTGCTCGAGGTTTGTTGATTTAGCCTTTGAATTCTTCACTTTGATTTGAATCTTCTATTGAACAGATTTGAGCAGCATCTCCATGTCTTGAATTTATATTTTATTTTAATTATTTAAGAAAATTTAGAGGAGGGGAAGAAGCCATGAATCTTAGCAGCATAAGGATAGAAGAGAATTGGTGCAAAGAGAATGAAGACTAGGGCTGTTTATATAGCTGCTCAAGACCTTATCGTACACGCAGCGCTGAGTCAGCATTGAACCCAGTTAAGAAAATAGTCCAGGTACGTAGATGAATCTAGCCAAACCTTATCATACACGCAGCGCTGAGTCAGCATTGGGTCCCACAAGCTATTTTGGCGTAGAAATTTGAATTTCGAATGAATTGTTTTGGCGTAGAAGTTTGATTTTCGAACTTTTGAATTTCTGGAATTTATTTAACTGTTTTATTCACATGAAATATTCTTATATGTATACAATTCCTCTAACGACCATTTTACGTGTATATATATACGCACAACTTTCATTGTATTTTCAAAATTCAAATGATGTTGCCATATTTCATTGACTGTAGCCTTATCTTGAATTTTATCTTTCGTATACATATATTTTTGCATATATATATTTATATTCTCATATGTATATTTTTTTTTCTTTATTTCTTTATATGCACGTTCTTATCCTTTTTAAATTTTGAATTTGTATACGTACATATATTTGCATGTTCAGTTGGCCCTCTCTAAAACAAAGATAAAAAATTATGCCGCCGCCGGGGTTCGAACCCCCGACCTCCATGCTACAAATCCAATGCCTTAACCAACTGAGCTACAGAGGCTTTTGTTAATAAGTCTTAGAACAATAATAATTATTGTTCTCTCCTTACTTCTCTTTTTCATGTTAGTTACAATACTTAAATTAAACAACTGCATGGATCTTTTTCTTTTAAAAATTAATTATACTTTAATTTGTGAATCTTAATGTCACAGAATTACGGGGTGTTACATTTTGCCTCGGTTCACAGATGGAAATGCAACTTCCAAATATGTGACATTTGCTGTTTTGATTGTTGAGCCTAGTATGGCGACATGATATATGGTACCCATGCCATCTAGGATTGATACTTATGATTTGAAGTTGTTTTAAACACTATACACTTATTATAGTATCAAATGATTTGTTTTAAACGTATCAAGCATGTTTTGGCTATTATAAGGGAAAACCCTATCCTCTTGTTTGTGTTGCATTGTGTGATGGGACCTGGGTCTTATAATAGCTTCATTGTTCTTTATTTAGCATTGCGCTGTTTGTTTTATGCACTGGTGTTCTTGGGAGGAAACCCATTCCGTGTTATACGGCGTGGTCCCTTGATTTACCTAACTTTAAAATGAAGATAAATAACTGTTTTAGTTCTCACACCAGTCCCATGACTGACCTGGAGTTTATTGTTTTAACCTAAACTCTGTGTGCCCTTATTTTTACACGGGCAGCTAGTAGTTTTTGTTTTGCAGATTTATATTCACAGGATCCTGATTTACAGCTGGAACGATACTCGGAAAACTATGTATCCGCGTATTACTTCTAGTTGTGTATTGTATTATTTTCCGCTGCTATGTAATGTATTATAATCTCTGATATTTATTGAATGTATTTTATTAATTCATACTCGGTATATTATTGTATTCTGATGGAATTGTTGTAATTAACAATGAAATGTTCTTCTGTCTGCGTTCTATTTTGTCTTGTTCTCGAAACAATCACGCGTTTCGAACGGTCAGGGTCGGTTTAGCGACTGATTCGGATCGAGCGAAATTCCCGGTAGTTACACAAATCCATTTTATCATATTAAGCATTTTTGACCATTATAAGGTAAAACCCTATACTCCGATTTGCGTTGCATTGTGTGATGGGACTTGAGTCTTATAATGGTTTCATTTTTGTAAAAAGCATTACGTTGTTTAACGATTTACTTTATTTATGCACTGGCAATCCAATGGAGTAAACCCGTTCCGCGTTAGCGGCGTGGTCCTAGATTAGCCATATTGTTAGATAAGATAGGAAAGATTTCTCATACCAGTCCCATAACTGACCCGTAGTTTGTTTCACTTTGCAAACTCGAGTGCCCTCTTTTCTACATGGGCAGTCGAGTAGCTTATTTTGCAAATATATTGAGCAGGATTCTGGATCGAAGCTTAAAGCTGCATCCAAAGCGACTTCCGCTGTATCAGATTATTGTTCGCGCGGCAATGTATTAAATTCATTGTAAATTATCTTACGCTGTATTATATTTGTCGATGTACTCTGATATATTTTGTACTCTGATGTAACATTATCATGATGTAATAAAAGTCTTAGGTTATTTATTCTGATGTGTTGTATGCCCAGAGTTAGCGTATTTGGGTGTTGAACGGTCTTAGTCGATTTAGCAATCGATTAGGTTCGGGTTAAATCCGAGTCGTTACATCACATTTCACTATTAATCGGATTAAAGAACAAATGTCGTTAAAAACACGGTTCATAATAAACCCGATTCACATTCCATTTTATCCCAATTACTAAATATAACTGGAAACTCTAATAATCTTAAATAAAAGATTTATTCTTTTCACATGGGATTTAAGAACAGTGTTACTGAAGACACCATTCACGGAAAACCCAGAATCCAATTTAATATTGAATATAAAGCTCTAAATAGAAATTATATCGGCTTATATTCAATATCAAATTCTGAAACCAACACATATCGTATGGGAAATAATGATACATATCTATCTTCCAAATTCCTCTACAATATCTTTATAGTCACTGAATCCAATATCGAAATATTCCGGAGATGATTTCTATTCAAATCCGTTCCAATTCATATATTGGAAAATTCGGGTTAGATCAAAACCATTCTCAGACCCAATTTATTAATTTAAAAACGTTGGATTATTTTCTAGCTAACAATTAGTTCATTTTGATAAAAAAAAACTATCTTTAAAAATTGGAATTTTTCATCCTAATCTTCGACTTTGGTACTGTGGAGTTTGGCCAGAACTGCACGGTGTGGGAGTTATTGGCTAAACATGGTCAGGGGTGTTTTTGCAAATACGGGATATTGTAAAAATTTGATTTTTAGGGGAAGTGGGGCCCATGGCCGGCGCTGGTGGCCTAAGGGCCGGCGTCATGGGTGGTAAGGTCAGTGGGGGTGCTGGTGGTGCGGCGATTGGGCCCGTAGTGGCGGTGGTGGGTTGATTTAGGCCCTAGGTTTTGTAAAAAAAGGAGAGAGAGGAGAGCGGAGGAGGAGGTGGTGTAGGGATGCGGCGACTGCTATGGTGGGTGAAGGAGGTGTGGTGTGCAACAGGAGGAGGCGATGCCTTTATTCTTCTTTTTTCTGATTTGAAATGAGAGAGAGGAAGAGAAAGGGGGTTTGACCAAGTATATATATATATGTATATATATATATAATTTAATTCCAAAAAGTTACTTTTTCATTTGAACTCCAAATCGAACCAAACGACTGTCATCCCCATCCAAATACCCTCATTCCGGACACAATGGGATATGTCCCTTAAGCCAATTCGACTGTTTTGATAAATTTTTCTTTAAAATAAAGTATAAATTAATATAACGTTCAAAATTGAATTCAACGTACATTTTAATTTACCGGGGCCACACACTAACTCCAAAAATTCCAGTAAATAAATCTAGTTATGTTTTGACGATATGGTCCTAAAAAAATTTGGAGACCATGTGAAAAATGGTCATTTTCCAGTTGATTAAATTCAAACTGAATTTACCAAACGCGTTTAAATCTACCACGCTCACATGATAATTCCAAAAATTATGAATATTGGAATATAACAATAATTTGACATTCCATATTCAACAAAAGTGGTTTCATCAAAAACAGAGGTTGCTTGCAAAATGGCTATTTTTAAGGGCTATATATCATATTTAAATATATATAAATTCCATAGCGACTATTCAGAATTTTAAACCGGACATAACTTTCAATTTGTATTATGAAATCTGAATTTTTCACATTCGTTGGAAAGATATAATTAAATAGATTCCAATGTTTCTGGTTTTACTAAAATTAGATTTATTTCGAATTCTGTACATTCATTTGAAATTTAAAATCAAATTTTCAAATTATCGCGCCATTTCAGGCTCGTTTTATAATTAAAATAAATTTATTCATTCTAACTTCAATTTAAATTTTAAATCGTTATTATTTAAAATAAATCATTTTAAATATTCAAAATCCATTAAAATAGCTCAAATAAATTTTTTAAATTGGTCCAGAATTTTCGGGTTGTTACAATTCCGACCTACTTGATGCATAGAAATCCATCTCAACCGTCCATGTTGAAGAGCAGAGAGAAACGAACGTTTTTACTATTGAGAACTCTACAAATCTTGAAAGGATTGAGAGATAATCGGAGAGGAAGGCTGGCGGTTGTCGTTTGGTCACTCGTTGTTGTTTGTGGTTGTAACGACCCGCATTCTACGCATCGAAGGATCGTAGAATATTAATTTCTTTCACATATGAAGTCGTATAGTCATGTAACTTTAGGAGATGACTATTAGGGTCATTTCCCATGTTCATGATTTTTGCCGATTTTTAAATGACCGTTTTGCCCCTAGCTGATCTTGTTTCGACGATAACTTTTGATTGGAAAGGAGTTCCGGATGATTGTTTACCTTTCAGTAGAGTGGTCATATGTGAAAAACGGACTTACCGTCTGGGAGATATGGCTGAAATAAGGTCTAGAAAGTGAAAAACTGCTTAATCGGGCCAAAGGAGGTGATTAGTGAATGGGCCCATAACCCATTTCGGGATTAGGATTATGGGGAAGATGAAATGAGTTAGGTTTTCATTCTATTTCAGTTTTGTAGCTGCCATTTACCTCTAGAAACCGTAATAATGGCCTCCACCTTCTAATTTCATCCCAAATCGCTCTCTAATTAAGGATTAAGCTTAGCAACATCAAATCAAGGAGAAATAACACTATTTCAGAGATAGAGTTGCTGTTAGACGCTGGAGATCGCCCCAAGTCAGCGGAGTTTCAGTTTTGATATTTTATTTGTGGCTAAGGTGAGTGATTAGCCTGGTTTTTACACTAATTAAGGTTAATTAAGGGTAATTAGTGATAATTAGTGAATTTATACATGATTAAATTCTGGAAAAATATTTATAAATTTCGAAATATTGTTTTAGGACCCTATGTTGATGTTCTTTTGGAAGGAACAGGATGTGTTTGTTGATCATGGAAGATGCAGTGAAGGTTAGGATGACTCAAGTTAGACTTGAACTCGTAAAAGAAAATAGGTGTTCGATGATCCTGGAGATGCAACTAATAGGGAGACGACTCACACTGGATTAGAGCTTGTCGGTAATGGATACTCAAGACTGGGTCTAAGTTTATGGGTAATAGATTGACTCGAGTTGGACTCGAGAAGGCTGCAAAGAAATGGATTGGCTCGAGTTGGACTCGAGAGGGCAACAAGATAATGGATAGACTTGCGTGGGACTCGAGTGTTTTAGGCGGACTAGAAGCAGGGGTATCGGGGACGCCCGTTACCTTGTATTCATTGGATGTGATCTGGTTATCCTTGGAAGTTAAACGTACATTGGACGTACGGTAGTTCGTATGGAGGCGGGGCTTCCACTAGCCTTGGGAATGGTTGGACTAGTCAAGTAGGTATCGACGTATGTATGGAGGTGGGACTTCCATTAGCCTTGGGATTGGTTGGACCTGTCAAGTAGGAATTGACGTGTGTATGGCTTTAGCAGGTGATAGATAGGACATGTTTGATGGATGTTATGGTTGCTATGTTTGTTCCTATTCTTGTTCCCTTGAGTAGACTATCACCTGTAGGATTCTGGTAATAAAGAATGAAGAGATGACGGCATTCACGGATGCCTATGCTACCGGACTAGGTGCGATAGCTGATGCATTGAATAGGATACATGACCGTTTAGATGCTATGTTTCTTGAATGGAAGCAGCCGGAGTATATCATGGGATATGATCTCAGACGTAAGTATGGATTGGATCAAGAAATGTTAGCAAGTTAGACGATCAGACCGACTTTGATTGAGCGGATTGGTTCTAGTCAGAGGAACGATCCTAACCTATTGGAAATCATCTCCAAGGTAGAAATGGATATCGATAGCATGGAGATGAGCAAGTGCGGACCAGATAGAGAAGGATGGCTTCGAAAGGATGATAAACTGGTTATACCCAATGTCAATGGATGGAGAGATGAAGTTCTTAGAGAATGTCATCACTCAAGACAAACTATATATCCCGGTAGTAACAAAATGTATCGAGACATGAAGTACACCTACTACTGGGAAGGGATGAAGAGAGACGTTGGTAAGTTTATCTCCAAGAGTATAAATTGCCAGTTAGTTAAAGCTGAGCAAAGGAAGCCTAGTGGTTTGTTACAACCGTTGAAAATTCCCGAATGGAATTGGGAATAAGTCTCGATGGATTTCATAGATGGTTTACCGAGGATTAGATTGGGCCATGATAGTATTTGGGTAATTGTGGATCGATTAACCAAGAGTGTAAGGTTTATACCTATCAAATTGAATAGAGCGACAACTAAGTTTGTAAAACTGTATATGAAGTGGGTAGAGAGATTTCATGGAGTACCCAAAGGCATTGTGAGTGACCGAGATCCATTATTTACTAGTGGATTTTGGAAGAGCTTACAAAAGGCTTTAGGATCAAAATTACATCTCAATACCGCGTATCATCCTTGAACCGATGGTCAAATAGAGAGGGTGAATCGAGTATTAGAAGTTCTCTTGAGAGCTTGCATATTGGATTTTGGTGTATCATGGGATGACCATTTGCATCTAGTAGAGTCTGCATATAATAATAGTTATCAATCCAGTATTGGTATGGCTCCATTTGAAGCTTTGTATAGAAGACCGTGCAACTCACCATCATGTCGGTTAGAAAACAGTGGGAAATTTGTGCTTAGACTAGAAGTAATTAGAAAAACTTCAAATAAGATCATGGTTATCCGACAATGAATGAAGGATGCCCAAGATAAGCAGAAGAGCTATGATGATAAGAGGAGGAGAGATTTCAAATTCTCCATTGGTGACTGGGTGTTTGTCAAGATTTCTCCATTAAAGAGCGTGATACGATTTGGTAGTAGAGGCAAGTTAACAACAAGATTTGTTGGTCCATTCCCAATCCTCGAGCAAGTTAGGAATTTGGCATATAAAGTTGAATTACCAGAGAAGATGGCAGGAGTTCATAACATATTTCATGTTTCCCAATTAAGGAAATTCGTGCACGACCCCGATATGACCATTTCACCTGATCAGTTGGATGATATCGAAGTAGAACCCGAGGCAGTTGGGAACCGCAAGCCGATTCATATTGTCGAGCACGATACGGAGCAACTTCGAAGGAAAGCGGTGGATCTGGTCAAAGTTCAGTGGGGCGAGAATGAGAAAGACTGTACTAGGGAAACAGAGGAGAATATGAGGAAGATGTATCTAGAACTCTTTGCCTGGTAAGATTTTTATTTCAACTTAGTTTTCCACATGCTAGGATAGACTTGTTTGTTTGTATTTGTAAGTTTTATTGTTGTGAATTGTTAGTAGGCATGCGGGATCCTTTGCTTGTTTCTTAGTAAAGGAATTTCGGGGCGAAATATCTTAAGGGGGGAGAATGTAACGACCCGCATTCTACGCATCGAAGGATCATAAAATATTTATTTCTTTCACATACGAAGTCGTATGGTCATGTAACTTTGGGAGACGACTATTGGGGTCATTACCCATGTTCATGATTTTTGCCGATTTTTAAATGACTGTTTCGCCCCTAGCTGATCTTGTTTTGGCCATAACTTTTGATTGGAAAGGAGTTTTGACCTGAAACCACTTCCATTTGATTCGGATGATGGTTTACCTTTCCGTAGAGTGGTAAAATGTGAAAAACGGCCTTACCGTTTGGGAGATATGGCTGAAATAACGTTTAGAAGGTGAAAAACTGCTTAACCGGGCCAAATGAGGTGATTAGTGAATGGGCCCATAACCCATTTCGGGATTATGGTTATGGGGAAACTGAAATGAGTTAGGTTTTCATTCTATTTCAGTTTTCTAGCTGCCATTTACCTCTTAGAAACCCTAACAATGGCCTCCACCTTCTAATTTCATCCCAAATCTCTCTCTAATTAAGGATTAAGCTTAGCAACATCAAATCAAGGAGAAATAGCACTATTTCAGAGTTAGAGCTGCTGTTAGACGCTGGAGATCATCCCAAGTCAGTGGAGTTTCAGTTTTGATATTTTATTTGTGGCTAAGGTGAGTGATTTGCCTTGTTATTACACTAATTAAGGTTAATTAAGGGTAATTAGTGATAATTAGTGAATTTATACATGATTAAATTCTGGAAAAATATTTATAAATTTCAAAATAATGTTTTAGGCCTCTGTTAAAAATTTGGGTTAAATTTTTTATGATTTGCTAATCCTAACATTAGATTTTCTTAAACATGCTTAAGGGAAAAATTTTGGTTTTGGGTATGTTTGATCCATTTTAACATATCAAATGGTGGTTTTGGTGTTTGTGTCAATTCTGCATGTTGTTATGACTGTATTGTATGCTTTATGATTGATTAGAACCGTTAGAATGGTCGAAAACGCCGTCGTATGGCATAAAAACAGTCGTTGGAAAAGTTGCAGGAAAGGACCCAGAACCGGACCGGATCGGATCGCCCCTACCAGACCCGACCCAACCGTCGAGGGCCATCACGACCCGAGCCCTACATTCGTGGGATAGCCTCACGATCCAAGCATGTCACCACGAGCTGACCACCACGAGCTGCGAGCAGAGCCACGAGCTGCGAGCAGAGCCACGACCTGGAGTCATGATCTTGAGCGATGAAGGGGCCCGACCCAAACCCAATAGGTGTCCACGACCCGATCTAGTGGAAGGAGAACGAACCCCGATGCCTAGAGGAGGTATCACGAACTGAACCCTGTGAAGCACCACGACCTGAACCGCTTGGTGGCCACGAACTGGAGCTACTCTTGGACTGATAGAGCAATCTGATCCGAACCAGAATGGTGACTGCGAACCAAACCAGGGAGTTTGGATGTGAGGTATCAGCTATGAACCAAATGAAGATCGATCTGGAGAAGACCAAACCCGAGATGCAAAGGTTGTCCGAATGGGAAGTTGTAACTCAAGATCCAGATTTGAACTAATGAGTGAACTTCATGATTGGGCTTTGCTGCAGGACGTGTGTAACACCCCACCTCCGCCAGGGTCACTCACAAGAGAATGCACTAGCTTTGGAGGGATGTTGTCTAGGTAAACATGCACAGGGATATCACAAGACAGAACATAGATAAATAATAAGTAAACCAGCGGTAGAAATTTAAAAATAACCATTTCAAAACCAAATAGTCAACTTACATCAAAGTACTTAGTCATTATTTTCCAACTACCACAAGTCTTGAAAACATAAACTGAAAATAACATAAAGTAAACTGTCCCCAAGATAGATGTGGTGAAGCCATAGCAAGCTCAAATCTAAACCGTACATGAGCTGTCTAGAAAGCAAGCCAAATGTCCAAGCTAAGCACTTGTGTTCCCTCCCTGAGAACCTGGGGGGGGGGGGAACGGAAGAAAAGAGGCGAAAAAAAAGGGTCAGTTATAAAGACTGGTAAGTCCTACTTACTATTAGTATAAAAACTAATGAAGTTAACTAAACATGATAAACTGAGATGAAACATAAAGATGGTAACTAAATGGCATGATAAATAGATAACAAGGTAGATCAAGTGTGGCATCGCATATACAAGGTTTAGTTTTGCACCAATAGTACTAGTATTCCAACCCATGTCAAGTATAAACAAGAAATTATCCCTTGGCCCAATATCATGAGTTGACCCAAGTCAAGGTCCAACTATACTATCTAGTCGATCGGCTCCCTATATGCCTAACTCGTCGAGTGTCGGTGTCATACGGCCCAATCACGGAATGTAGTCGAACTGTGCTAGGTCCACCCTAGGGTGTATCAAGCCCTAGGGTGCCAACCACTGACACAAATCAAGAACGCACAGTCTAAACCTACCGGTGCCTATGTCTGTTATTTTTCAACTCCGGACTATGTGCACGACCATAGCCCGCCTGAACCTACACTGGCGCACCTACTCAGCCGTCTTTCTGGTCCCTTACAATCAGCCCAGTAATCGTGCCCCACCCTAGCCTAGTCCCTAGGGTATCGTGATACATCCAAGAGGGTTACTACTGAAAAGGACCACGTAACTAGGGTTTCCAACGGGTTAAGTGTGGTTAACCCTATCCAATCATGTATCAAGTTGGTTAAGTGTATCCAAGTGGTTCATGACTTAACCCAAACATGTGGCATTAACTGATTTAATGCACCCAACCTCTCACATTAGACTTTGTGTGGTTACTGGATATGCCGGGCGGGTCCGGGCAGCTTTACACCACAACCTAGTCTAACCTCGGGTTTCAAGCGCGATATGACCAACTTCTCACATTGGGTCCTATTGTTTGTAGCCACTGGATTTACCGGCCGGGCCTGGGCAGATTTACACTACAAACTCAACCGAACCTCGAGTTGGTCAATTTATGGTTTTCTACATGTCATGACCACATTCACGTTTTCAAGCATAATCAAATTTCATGTCACATTTCAAGCCATGTTTTTCATGTCATTTCAAGTTTGCCTAACTACCCATAACGTATTCCCATTCGCACGTAAATTCGCATCAACACAAGTAGATCAAGAAGGGGAACATAACAACATGACAAAGATGGGCAGAAGATGATAAAGTTGGTCATAAGTTAAACATGATGATATTTGAGGCAAATGTGTTCATCACAACTAGCATATAGGATTTATTGGCCTCAAAACATATATGACATCAAACTTAGCAAATAGACTTGTGGGTAGAATGTAGTTCAACATCATAGGCAAAGGTGATAACATGATAATAGTTGACATAGAGTGATAAACTTGTGGGTAGCATGTAGTTCAACATCATAGGCAAGTTAACATCAAGGTTATGAGGGGTTCTATGTTGCATTATGCATAATCCCCAAATAAAGCTCATAGCTTTCTACCCGAAAATCAAGATGAACGGTACTAGGTTCATGATAGTTCCATAATCATAGATCAAAAGAGTCATAAATGGATCTATGCATACAAATATAGCCCCAAGACAAGTATTACACCAAAAATCCCATTTAAATTGCTATATGTTCATATTAATTTCATAGTTTAAATCCAAGAGTAGAGTAGGGCTTACAAATCGTGGCTATGAGAACTAGAACAAAATAGAACAAGATAGAGACATTGTAGAAGCTCTAGGAATGATGTAGCAACACTAGAAGCCTTGAGAAATAAGTAGCTCCTTTGATTTGATGGAGAAAGAATGCTCCTTTTTGCCTTAGAAGCTCTCAAGATGAAGATGGAGGCCATGATTAGGGAGCATTTTGGCAGAATTTAGTTGTTAGGATGATTTGTGATGGTTTAGGTTAGGTCTTAGGGTGTTTTTATAGGTGTAGAGACTAGTTTAGGCCATAGGATTAACCCTAGTTTAGATCTGAACCATCATATCCCGTCATAGGCTAGCTGAGCAGACCCAAAGGAGCAAACAGGTGCACCAGGAAAACATGGCCTACCAGGGAGGTCGACCCCCAGGTCGACACCCAAGTCGACTGGGCAGTCGACCTGGGCTAGGGCAGATCGACTCCACAGTCGACCTGGGGTTGGGCGGGAAATTTTCCCGCCCAATCTGTTTGTAGCTGATTTTGAATTTCGGGCTGAATTTTGATTTTTCTGGAATCTTCTATGTGCCATATCTTGGTCATACGGACTCCGATTCACGAAATTTCGGACTCGTTTTCAAGCAGAATTTAGAGACGAACGCAATGGCATAACCCGTTCCCATTAATTATTAACTTATGATTTAATTCTGCCCTGATTTCTTGTTTTAAAATGTTATAAAAATTCGGGTTCTTACATTCTCCCCACCTTAAAGGATTTCGTCCCCGAAATCTCGAAGTTAGGAAGAACGTATCCTACCATCCATCGTCCATCTACTCAAAACATCATCCACAAGTAATCATTGTCCTTTGAAGATTTCTAATGCTGTATGAATATATGCAAAAGTGTATGTATGTGCACCTATCTAATGCGAAAATCAGGCGGTTACTAACTCAATAACCTCCTTAATGCAGAATATGTTAGAGCAATGAGTCCAAATGTATGCAAATTCCTAATATAATTTATAATCTCTACATGAGTCACATAACATTCATCCATATGCAACATCCACGTGATAACATAACAAGTTTCATCCATGAATAAGCATAAACACTCATGCATATGCAATATGAAAGTGTGTAAGCCGATCTTAGTGCCTAACGTGTATCATGCATCCACGAGTAACCACTTGCAAACACTGGCAACCATTTGCAACCATCAAGCATAACATGTTTCAAATACATGTTTCATCCAAAGGGTTTCTACGTAAGGTTCTCATGACAAGATTAACGAAATAACGAGATAAACATGGATAGCAAAAGAAAGATATGCTAACTAGGAAAAGAGATCGAGAATGTACCCTAAAAAAGAAATGGATAAAGCCCACGCATCTTCTCCTTGGTTTCCCAAGTTGCATCTTCATCGGCTTCACTCCACTGAACCTTTACAAACTTGACTTCTCGATTCCTCAGCTTCTCGATCTCCGTTCCCAAGATACGAATCGGAGCTTGCCTCAGGGTTGCCTCTTTCTCTACCTCTACGTCTTTAAGAATGCTAGGCTCAACTACTTCGGCTGATTCATGTAGGCATTTTCGGAGATGCGAGACATGAAAAACATTGTGCACTCCAGCCAGCTTCTCGAGCAATTCCACCCTATAAGCCATTTGCCCAATCTTCTCGATGATAGGGAAGGGTCCTACGAACCTTGGTGCTAGCTTTCCAACTGCTCCAAAACGAATCGCATTTCGCAAGGGAGAAACCTTCACAACGACCATATATCCAACTTCAATCTCTAAGTCCGTCCTTCGCTTGTCAGCATAGGATTTATGTCTGTCTTGGGCCGTTTTCATCCGCCTTCGAATTAACTCAACTTTCTCGGATGTGTCCCTTATCATGTCGGGCCCAAGTATAAGCTCATCCGTCGTCTCCCACCAACATGTTGGTGATTTGCACGACCTCCCATACAAAGTTTTGAATGGTGCCATCCCTATGCTTGCTTGGTAGCTGTTATTATAAGCAAACTCTACGAGAGGAAGGTGGTCTTCCCAAGTGCCACCAAAGTCAAGAATGCATAGCCTCAACAGATCTTCTAGTATCCTATTCACCCTTTCGGTCTGACCATCCGTTTGTGGGTGATAGGTTGTACTTAGATTCAATGGCGTACCCATCGCTTCTTGCAAACTACTCCAAAATTGGCTAGTGAAGATTGGGTCACGATCGCTCACTATGCTAGAAGTAACTACATGCAATCGCACTATCTCCCAAAGATAAACAGATGCTAGCCATGATGCGGTCCTCTTGCTCTTTACTAGAATGAAATGAGCGCTCTTCGTGAGTCTATCCACTATGGCCCATCTGATAGTATTCCCCTTCCTTGATCTCGGCAATCCATCCACAAAATCCATAGAGATACTTTCCCACTTCCATTGCGAGACCTCCAATGGATGCAGTAACCCACCGGGCTTCCTCAACTCGGCCTTTACGTGTTGACAAACAATGCATCTAGAAACGAACTCTGCAACATCTTTTTTCATCCCATCCCAAAAGAAAATGCGCTTCATATCTCGGTACATCTTATCTCCTCCGGGATGTATGGTCATCCTCGAGTGATGCGCCTCCTCAAGAACTTTATTTACTAAGTCTACCACTTGTGGGACACATAGTCTTCCATCACGCCTTAGCCACCCCTTGTCATCAATAGTATATCTAGCGAGGTGACTTGACGTATCACCACGAATCAACTTGTCCATGATCTCAACTATTTGCGGGTCTTCCCTCTGTGAAGTCCCAACTTGATCAAGAAGTGTGGGTCTAAGCTCAAGGGATGCTAATGAACCAGCCATCGACTCAACAGCAGGTGTAAAATCA
Organism: Allium sativum; assembly: GCA_030737875.1. Classification (NCBI taxonomy): domain Eukaryota; kingdom Viridiplantae; phylum Streptophyta; class Magnoliopsida; order Asparagales; family Amaryllidaceae; genus Allium; species Allium sativum. The sequence goes on from CM060922.1 coordinate 715,583,186, forward strand.
AAGGTTGCCAAGAACTCTAGGCTCTTCATCTCAACAAACAAGGGACTCAAAGTCAACCTTTTTCTACTTAGCGCATCCGCCACAACATTACCCTTGCTAGGGGTATAAGCTACATCGAAGTCATATGATGCCAAGAATTCCATCCACCTCTGCTGACTTAGATTCAAATCTTTCTACGAGAAGAGGTACTTGAGCGACTTGTGATCAGTATATAACTCAAACCTTTCACCTAGAAGATAATGGCGCCATGATTTGAGTGCAAAGACGATCGCCGCCCACTCCAGATCATGAGTGGGATAGTTCTTCTCATGAACTTTGAGTTGCCTTCCCCCAATGCATATCACTCTCCATTCTTGCATCAGGACAGCGCCTAATCCCGTGCCACATGGATCGGTGTACACGGTAAACAACTTCCCTCCATTGGGTAATGATAGAACTAGAGCTGTGCTGAGGGCTTTTTTGAGCCTTTGAAAAGCAAGCTCACACTCTAAGTCCCATGTAAAGACTAAGTTCTTCTTCGTTAACTTAGTGAGAGGGGTTGAAATCTTAGCGAAGTCCTTAATGAACTTCCTATAAAATCCTGCTAGACCGAGAAAGCTTCTCACTTCAGTTGCATTCTTCGGAACTTTCCAGTCTTGTACCGCCACTACTTTAGCGGGATCCACAGCTATGCCCTGCTTAGAAACAATATGCCCAAGGAACCGAACTTCCCTTCTCCAAAAATGGCATTTGGAGAACTTGGCTTTTAACTGATGAGCTCTAAGCGTATCCATAACCTCCTTGAGATGTGTAGCATGCTCTTCCTCGTCCTTAGAGAAGATCAGAATATCATCCACGAAGACAACCACAAACTTGTTAAGGAACTCCCTAAACACCCTACTCATCAAATCAACGAAGTATGCGGGTGCATTAGTCAAACCGAACGACATGATGAGCCATTCAAAGAATCCATCTGGAGTCCTAAACGCTGTCTTGTCAATACTATCCTCAGCCCCTCTAAGCTGATGGAATCCGGTGGCTAGATCGAGTTGAAAGAAAACAGAAGCACCTACAAGCTGGTCAAAGAGATCATCGATCCTCGGTAACGGGTGCCTATTCTTCTTTGTCAGCTTGTTTAACTCACGATAGTCAACACATAGACGAAGCGAACCATCCGCCTTAGTAGCGAATACCACAGGAGCACCCCATTCAGAAATGCTTCGCCTAATGAAATTTTTCTCAAGAAACTCCTTGATTTGCTAGCTAAGCTCTCTTCTTTCTCGCGGGGCCATGTGCCTAACAGGCAATGAAACTGGCTTGGCATTATCAACAAGATAAATATGGAAGTCTATCTCGCGTTTAGGGGGTAACCCCTTCACCTCATCAAAAACATCAGGATATTCTCGGTCCACCCTTACAGATTGAAGATTGTCGATAGACGAGTCGAAGGATTCAAAGATAACATAACATGACGGGATCCAGAGGGTTACAAGAAATCTCTAGGGTATTGGCAAGGCGAGTCATAAGCCTCAATACCCTATGCTCACAATCGAGAATGGCTCCGTAACTGGACAACCAATCCATGCCCAAAATCAACCCGTATCCCATGAACCCGAGAACATAAGCATTACATGTGAATTCTACGGTCAAGATAGAAATCCTCAAATCCATACAAATCATAGATAGATGGGCGGAACCCCCAATTGGATTTGAAACACTAACGGGGTCCTCAACTAGACTAGTACTTAGGTGCAAACTTTCAACAATGTCAAAAGAAATAAAGGTATGTGATGCGCCATAATCAAATAAAGTTCGAACAGGAAAACCAGAAATGTAAACAAGGCTTTCAACAGAGATAGTACCTTGGTCCGGAGCTGGAGTAGTGTTGAGAGCATGCATCTGCCCTCCAGAAGGTCCTGCCCGCTGAGTCTGTCCTTGCCCCTGTCCTTGCTTCTTTGGGCAATCCTTACGGTAGTGTCCAGACTCTCCGCAATGAAAGCATTCTCCCAACTTCCTCTTCTTCTTCCTACAATCTCTGGCTATGTGTCCAGTGATCCCACAGAAGTTGCACTTCCTTGTCTCCCTTGCCTTGTTGTTGTTGGCCTTGTTACCCTTGTTGTTCTTGTTGTTCTTATTGTTCTGGTTGTACGGGTTGCCTCCCCACTTGGAGTGCACCTTCTTGGTTTGAGTCTCATTAAGCTTAACTTCTTTCTTGCCATTCTTATCATCCCCTTGAAGCAAGGCCATATCCACTAAGCTCTCAAAAGTGGCCCCCATGGGTATATGAGACATGGCCAATCCTTGCAATTGCTCATTCAATCCTCGAGCAAAGCATAGAGCCTTCTTCTATGGTGTGTTAACCATGTCTAAACCGAATCGAGCAAGCTGGTTAAACTTATTCACATACTCCCTTACGGTCATGTCCCCTTGCTTCAAAGATATAAACCTCTCCATTTGCAGATTCTCTTCAGCAGATGATAGAAACTTAAGCCCAAACCTCATCCTAAAGTCGTCCTAAGACTCTATAGGCCTAGTAGCGTTGGTGACTTCCCACCAATAAGCAGCTTCCTATTTCAATAACTATACTGCCAACAGAACTTTCCTACGATCTTCTGCATCAAAGATAGCAAAAAGGTCTTCAGTTTCCCTTAACCAGTTTCTTGCCTCAACATAAGTCTCTGTCCCAACAAAATTCTTGCCACCCATTGCCTTAATGTCTTTGCAAATCTTCGGGAAATCCGCTTGTGGACGCCGAGGAGGAGGAGGAGGAACCTCAGGTACGGGAGGAGGAGTGGGAGTGTTTGCTGGGCCCGCATCGTTGGCCTTAGCTTCCAAGTACCTTCGGAACCATCCGGGTATGGGTACTCCCTCGGGAAGGTTAAGATCGTCCATGCTGAAAAAGGAAAAGATAGATTCAGAACGAGGAAACAAAGGATAGTGCTAATGGCTTTTTGGGGAATAGCCTTTTAAAATAAACTAGACTTTCCTTGGAAAAATACTTAATTGGTTTTGAAAATAGTTTTTCAAAAGGGTTTTAAAAACTTTTTGTCCGGTCTAGTAAACCTCAGGCTCTGATACCAAATGTAACACCCCACCTCCGCCAGGGTCACTCACAAGAGAATGAACTAGCTTTGGAGGGGTGTTGTCTAGGTAAACATGCACAGAGATATCACAAGATAGAACATAGATAAATAAATAAGTAAAGCAGCGGTAGAAATTTAAAAACCATAGTGAACCATTTCAAAACCCAATAGTCAACTTACATCAAAGTACTTAGTCATTACTTTCCAACTACCACAAGTCTAGAAAACATAAACTGAAAATAACATAATGTAAACTATCCCCAAGATAGATGTGGTGAAGCCATAGCAAGCTCAAGTCCAAACCGTACATGATATGTCAATAATGCAAGCTAAATGTCCAAGCTAAGCACTAGTGTTCCCTCCCTGAGAACCTTGGGGGGGAACGGAAGAAAATAGGCGAAAGAAAAAGGGTCAGTCATAAAGACTGGTAAGTCCTACCTACTATTAGTATAAAAACTAATGAAGTTAACTAAACATGAGAAACTGAGATGAAACATAAAGATGGTAACTAACTGGCATGATAAATAGATAACAAGGTAGATCAAGTGTGGCATCACATATACAAGGTTTAGTTTTGCACCAATAGTACTAGTATTCCAACCCATGTCAAGTATAAACAAGAAATGATCCCTTGGCCCAATATTATGAGTTGACCCAAGTCAAGGTCCAACTATACAATCTAGTCGATCAGCTCCCTATAAGCCTAACTCGTCGAGTGTTGGTGTCATACGGCCCAATCACGGAATGTATTCGAACTTTGCTAGGTCCACCCTAGGGTGTATCAAGCCCTAGGGTGCAAACCACTGACACAAATCAAGCACGCACAGTCTAAACCTACTGGTGCCCATGTCTGTTATTTTTCAACTCCGGACTATGTGCATGACCATAGCCCGCCTGAACCTACACTGGCGCACCTACTCAGCCGTCTTTCTGGTCGCTTACAATCAACCCAATAATCGTGCCCCACCCTAGCTGAGTCCCTAGGGTATCATGATACATCCAAGAGGGTTACTGCTGAAAAGGACCACGTAACTAGGGTTTCCAACAGGTTAAGTGTGGTTAACCCTATCCAATCATGTATCAAGTTGGTTAAGTGTATCCAAGTGGTTCATGACTTAATCCTAACATGTGGCATAATTGATTTAATGCACCCAACCTCTCACATTAGACTTTGTTGTGGTTACAGGATATGCCGGGCGGGACCGGGCAGCTTTACACCACAACCTAGTCTAACCTCGGGTTTCAAGCGCGATATGACCAACTTCTCACATTGGGTCCTATTGTTTGTAGTCACTGGATTTGTCGGGCGGTTCCGGGTAGATTTACACTACAAACTCAACCCAAACTTGAGTTGGCCACTTTATGGTTTTCTACATGTCATGACCACATTCACGTTTTCAAGCATAATCAAGTTTCATGTCACATTTCAAGCCATGTTTTTCATGTCATTTCAAGTTTGCCTAACTACCCATAACGTATTCCCTTTCGCACGTAAATTCGCATCAACACAAGTAGATCAATAAGGGGAACATAACAACATGACAAAGATGGGCATAAGGAGATAAAGTTGGTCACAAGTTAAACATGATGATATTTGAGGCAAAGGTGTTCATCACAACTAGCATATAGGATTTATTGGCCTCAAAACATGTATGACATCAAACTTAGCAAATAGACTTGTGGGTAGCATGTAGTTCAACATCATAGGCAAAGGTGATAACATGATAATAGTTGACATAGAGTGATAAACTTGTGGGTAGCATGTAGTTCAACATCATAGGCAAGTTAACATCAAGCTTATGAGGGGTTCTACGTTGCATTATGCATAATCCCCAAATAAAGCTCATAGCTTTCTACCTAAAAATCAAGATGAACGGTACTAGGTTCATGATAGTTCCGCAATCATAGATCAAAAGAATCATAAATGGATCTATGCATACAAATATAGCCCCTAGACGAGTATTACACCAAAAATCCCATTTCAACTTGCTACATGTTCATATTAATTTCATAGTTTAAATCTAAGAGTAGAGTGGGGCTTACAAATCGTGGCTATGAGAACTAGAACAAAATAGAACAAGATAGAGACATTGTAGAAGCTCTAGGAATGATGTAGCAACACTAGAAGCCTTGAGAAATAAGTAGCTCCTTTGATTTGATGGAGAAAGATTGCTCCTTTTTGCCTTAGAAGCTCTCAAGATGAAGATGGAGGCCATGATTAGGGAGCATTTTGGCGGAATTTAGTTGTTAGGATGATTTGTGATGGTTTAGGCTAGGTCTTATGGTGTTTTTATAGGTGTAGAGACTAGTTTAGGCCATAGGATTAACCCTAGTTTAGAACTGAACCATCAAATCCTATCACAGGCTAGCTGAGCAGACCCAAAGGAGCAAACAGGTGCCCCCGGAAAACATGGCCGACGAGGGAGGTCGACCCCCAGGTCGACACCCAAGTCGACTGGGCAGTCGACCTGGGTTGGGGGAGGTCGACTCCCCAGTCAACTCCCCAGTCGACCTGGGGTTGGGCGGGAAATTTTCCTGCCCAATCTGTTTGTAGCTGATTTTGAATTTCGGGCTGAATTTTGAATTTTCTGAAATCTTCTATGGGCCATATCTTGGTCATACGGACTCCGATTCGCGAAATTTCGGACTCGTTTTCAAGCAGAATTTCGAGACGAACGCAATGTCGTAACCCGTTCCCATTGTTTCTTAACTTATGATTTAATTCTGCCCGGATTTCTTGTTTTAACATGTTATAAAAATTCGGGTTGTTACAACGTGTGCTAAGGGGTTATCGATACCTACAGCTTTGACTCACCACCGAGAGACGAATTAATGGCTATGGATCAGTGCCATGGGGCCGTTGTGACTCCATGGTGTATAGTGATCATAGCAAAGAATTGGGTGATCAAAGTGGTAGAAATCGTATTCTTTACGCACTGAGTGAGAGATGTGAGGATGATTGCTATGGTTGATGTTTGCTACCACCATGACCCCACCCCCATTTACACTTTATGTTAGTGTTACCTTAGTACTGTATATCTTGTTGTGCTAACTCTTTGGTTGTAGGTCCAGGTTCAGGTATGATTGGATTATACCTGTTATTGTTCTTTTTTGTTGCTTATCGCTCATACCAGACTTTTGTCTGACCCAAAGTTTTATGTCTCTTATTATTACTCTGGGTGCTCTTAAACAGGTAGACTAGAGACAGGTTATGTGGTATGCACGAGTAGTTGTACCAGAGACGAGCAAGAGGCTTCCACGCATGATATATATAAATATTCTCCCTGTGTTGTTGTTGGTCACTACTTTGGGCATTAGTAGTGCACCTTTTTCTTATTTTGCTTTAGAGATAGTTTTTAAAAGTTGTAATAATGATGATGTGGAACATAAGCTGTATTTTGGATTTTCCGCTGCTATGATGGTTTAGTTTCAGCTTATGCACTGTCTCCCTGTTTTATGTCAAATATGTTATTATTTTATTTTATTCCATGCGCTGCGAGACATTCTACAGGTTTCTTGTTAGTTCAAATTCCCTTCTTTCCTTTCTTTTGCGACCATCCTGTGATGGTTGGACATTGGCACAACGCACTTTCATTGGAAATGTCGGCTGGTGCGAGGCGGGCCGTCATAGTGGTGGCTCCAGAAATGTTGACCGCGTAATGAGTTTTGACCCAAAAATAAGGGTTTCATGGATCCTATATATAAAGTTTGGATAGAATAATATTAATATTTAATTTAACTAAACTTTGCTTTGGATTAACCAATAAAAACAGCTACAAACAATCTCCGATCGAGGCGAAACTCCTAATCCTATCATGAAAAAATATTCCAGACTCGTCGGGACAGATTTCGTCAAATTCCGAGGTCGTTTGTGAAAAGTTCTTTATAAATCACATGCTAAAAATTATGCGTTTAAATTTCCCATGATCACAAAATAAATCTAATCAACTTGAAACCTTTTCCTTACGGATCCAATGAAAATTGTTTCATCAAAATCGGAGTTGGTTTGGCTAGCCGTTTATTCCTCCAAAGTAACTCCTGTCTAAATTGGCCAAAATAATATAATTGATTAAGGCGTTTATCGTTGCCACGATCAAACGGTAAGTCCGATTGACACGAAAATTGAAATCTTATAATAATTAATTAATATGAATCCAATTACACAAATTTCATCACATTCCGAGAGTGTTTCCCGATACGCTATTTTTGTACACCAAACAATGTTAATTTGTACACCAAAATACCCTATGTCCAAAAATAACGAACTATCTGCCTATTCCAAATCTAAACATCGATACAAACTCAGCGGAATTGGTTTCGTGGCTTATTTTGATCGTCTGCTCATGTTACACTCAAATATCCCTTTATTAATTTAATTTAATTTAATTACGCGCTATAGAAAATGACTAGGCATTTACGGCTACCGTTGTCACATGCGACATCGGTTTTCCATGAAATTTAATATCATACAATAATTTAATGTTACGGTTCCAATGAAACTAATTTCATCGAAAACTGAGCCCGTTTGCAAAATCACTATTTTAAAGGCCTATTTATAATATTGATTAAAATATTATAAAAATCCAAAATTGTCTAATTAAATTATTATTATTATTATCATAAATATCCAAACATATATCTATAGCTTCAAATATAAAATATACAACTCAGCATTATCATTTTCGAGTTAAACGGTATCCAAATTATATTAAAAATCCTTAATTGTTTTTAAATAAACGTATATTTTAATAACGATTTCCATAGCGACTATTTTAAAATTTGATTTAGCCATAACTAACAATCCGTAACACGAAATCTGGATTTTTCTATTACATTAGAAAATAATCGTCAACAAGATTCCAACACTTCTTGTTTCATAGAATTCTAACATAAAACGGATTCTGTATATTCAGTTGAAGTTCAAAACTCAATATTACGAATTGCCGCAGTGTTTCAAGCTTGATTTTTAATTATATATAAATTTAACGTTCAAACTTCATTTTAATAAACAAATTCAATATTAAAATCCATTAATATTCAAATAAAATATTTTAAACAATAAATAAATAAATTATTAGGAAGCCAAAAATACGGGACATTACATTGCTAAATAATTTATAACTTCGGGATATGAATTGAAGTAATTTGTTACTAAGATTCGAGTAACCTGTGACTAAAGAAAGGTATGACATGGGTGTAAACCCTTGACTGATGATTTTCACTAGGATCCGGAGAGACATCATTTATTTATCTCGATACACGTAGGTCATGCCTAATGGCCTTGTCATTGGGAGAAACCTCTCGACTTGGGATATAAATATTGTTATGTCATTTATCGTGAAATATTTGAAATGATTTTTGGTTTTAAATCTCGAAGCAAGTATGATTCGATATGAAAAGAAAATATAGTATTTCAAATGGTTTGAAAATAGAACCAGGATTTAAGTCTAAGAAATTATTCCGTGCTTTATTTTTTAAATTTTAAATTCTATAGTTATTTTGTTTTGAATTAAATCTAATATTAGCAAATATCTTGTTTTGTATATGTATGGTTTTAACAATCTGTAATGACCCGGATTTATGGTCAGATTATTTTAAATATTTAATATGGGTTTAAATATTGAATTGATGATATAAATGAATTTTTATATATTGACTTATCGATTTAATAATCGATAATACGATTTAATTCGAAAATATATAATTATCGTAATATGAGAATCTAGAATAATTTATTCTGAAATTTAAATCCAAGTCAAAATGGTTTAGATAATTAATCGAAATTATATTTGAATAGAATCGAGGAAATAATAATTTATTAGCAAGGAATAAATTGGTTTGAATTTAATTCATATTGATTTAAATTTATATCAATTATAGACAATCAAATGAGACATCGGAACCTATCCCAGTGGGTTCAGAATAGTGGTTTAACCCTAAGAATGTCAGTTGTTGGGTACATAAGGGAGTTCAGAATCATAGGATATTTTAATTAAAGGACACTAGTTCAAAATGAATGAAAATAAAATAACTCATGGCCTTCTTCATTCCACCATTCACAACTAAGTGTTCCTTTTCTCACCTCTAATTAAAACAAGTCGTGGCCTTTTATATTCCATCTTTGTTTATCTATAAATCTCATTCACTTTCTCCTGGCCATTTCATTCTTCGCAGACAGAATAATGGAAGCTTCATAAGTTAAATTTGCCACTGCCATAATTTAATTACTTTAAGTCCGACCTCCCCTTTCCTCATTTCCTTATTTCACTTCCCTTACTGGAATAAAAAAAATACCGTATGCATCAAATAAAAGAAGAAAGGTTGATCGAACTCAGTTTTAAACCGCGAGATTCCAGTTGTTCGATTAGAAGGATTTCAATGCGAGTTCAAGTTCAGGTGAAGGTCGCGATTCGAGATAGAGTGAAGACAAGTCGCGATGGAGTCTGGCAAACTCGGAGGGAGTTCTGAAGTTCAATTCGAACTGATGTTGAGGAGCTAGAAGTAGCGATGTCTGGTAAACTGATGCATCGAGATCGATGTTGGGTGGAGTGCGAATGGTGGAGGATGTGAACGGGTGGTTGTCGATGAATGTGGAAACGTCGGTCTGGGTTGGTGCGATGTCATATTGGGAGGAAAACGGAATGTCGCGGGTGCCAGGATGTTGCGAGTCCGATGAAGCAAGGTTCAAATGGATGAAGGGTGAGGGGTTCGATTGTGTTTGGTTTTTGTGCAGCAACTGCTATGATGAGGCGGAGGAATGTAGTGCCATTAGGGGCTTCAAGTGTGTGGTGCTGACAGTGGATGAAAAGGAGAGGTTAGAGGTGATTATCAAATGGCGGAGGTTGTTTCTGGATGAGAAGTTAGATCAGTGGACTGCTGTTGGTAATGAGGAGTAGTCGACAACAGTGGATGACGACAGTTGCGGTGATGAGCATTTTGTTTGCAATATGTTACGATCGATCATTGCAGTAATGGGACATAAAAATAAATTGATGTTTGGCCAAGAAGGAAGCAGGTTTTGAGTTGTGTGATGATGAATATGGCTGTCCTCATTCCATACTGCGAATGATAAACTGTTTAATTTGGTTATTACGGTAATTGGCCCTTAACAAATTACGTTAGGTTATAGTTTAAGCATTATAAATCTCATATTCACTTATAAAAAAAAATATTTTGTTCATCTACGCTCAGACCGAGACAAAACCGGTTACGTTGAATTCTTACGAGTGTAGGCTACAATCGGGAAGTCAATTTGGAATTTTTGGAATCTACTGGAAGTGGCTTTGGAATTTTAACTTAAATCGAATATCGTTCGATTTACAGTTAAAATGGTATGGAATTGAAAACAAAAACCACGGTAAGTAAATCTCACTCACATTTTTATTTTGAATTATTTTTGTTAGTTAAAAATAATTGTTTGATTGATTGCTTGTATGCGTTTAAATATATATATATAGTTATTTAGGCTTGACTATTATATATATATATATATTGGTTTGTTGGTTGGATTGTTCCTGCAGTCTCATTAGGGGATGCCCGCGGTACCATTAGCGGATGGTTTCCCTATGCTCCCAACAAATATATAATAGTGGATGACCTTCTATACCGCAATATCCTACCTCGAAGAAGGATGGTATTTTTTGTGTGCTGACGTCTGTGGATGTAGGAAAACAAATTGGAGGAATCCGACTGGATTCCTCAAAAATATATTATCTATTTGTTTGTGTGTTTTCACATATATATAAATTCATATGTGATGTGTTAGAAACCTAAAATTGATAATTGGGTGTTTTGTGTGTTTAAATACCACTGGGCTTAAATGCTGATATTTTAAAAATATCGTGTAAAGGGAATTTTGAAATTTAAAAGGAAAATTCTATTTTTCTAAAATAGAATTTGAGTTTTTGAATGGATTAGAAATATTAACTTGTTTTGAATAATTTAAACAAGCAGTTCATTTATAAACGAAGTTTATAAATTAAGTGAAATGAATTATCATTGGAAAATTCGGAAAATGAAAATAAATACAAGTGTGAATTTGAAAATGGAAATTTATTTTACCAAAGTAGAAATATTTATTTCAAATGAATTTGAAAGCAAGACTTGTTTAATATATAAACAAGTAATATAAATGGTGTTTGTAAATAAAAAGGAAAAATCATCAATTTGGATAATTTAAATATTTAAATTTCAATGTAAATTTGAATTGAGAACTTAGAATCATTTAAAAAAAATAAACGATTAACTTTATTCCGGAATTCGGAAAATAATAGGAAGTGAGTTTCAAATAGATTTGAAATGAAAGCTTGGGTTTAGAAAATATATTAAACAAGTTAATGTATAAACGATGTTTATAAATTAAGTGAAAATAAATTATCGTTAGATAATTTAGCGATTTAAATCCAAGTATGAATGTAAAAGTGAATTGGAAAACATGTTGAAAATAGAACGATTGATTATATGTCGGGAATTCAGAATATAAACTGAATTGAAATAATTTTAAAGGATTTATAATTGAAATTCGATTTACATCAAATTTATAAACAAATTTGTTACAAAGGAAATTCGAATTCAGTATAGGAGATTGAAGTAAATGAAATTATAACCAAGTAGTGAAAAAAATCAACAATTAGAGATAAGTTGAAACATAGGTTGGAATAAATTGAAATAAGATAAGTAAATATTAGACAGGTTTGGAATGAAGTGTAAGAGAAATATAAATAGAACGCTCGACAAAAAGTTATGTATTTAAATTGAATATGAGATTTTATGCGCCGTATCGGCTAGCCACTTGGCTTTTCCTTTTTCTTTTTGATTGGAGAGGGCCTGTGTGGCAAGGTTTGAATTTTTCCGGTAACCCCGTAAAAAGGAGGTTATGGAGAATTTTTCTGGAAATTTAAGGAGTTAGAATATTTTTAAGAAGTTTTGATAAACTAGAAATTGATATATCGATATATATAGAATTCGATAATGAAACGAACTTAAAATAGAATATTATAAGCGAAAAGGAATTTTATATATAAAATCCTGGGAGATATATATTTTAAAGTGAACGATGATTTAAAAGCAAATGATTTGCAGATTTAAAATGATCGTGTTGATAAGAAGTTAATCAAATGGAGTTAAAGAAATAGAGTTAAGCAGAATTAGAAACTGACTGGAAATTAGTTGAGTTGAACGACTTTTTGAGTATCAATCTGATGTTGGTTTCGGCCTTTGGGGTTTATACTTAGGAAGTTTTTTCTCTTACTAGTTTACAGTTAGAGTCTGATAGATGTGGAAGAATAGTGATATGTAAATATGCAATGGGGATGTTTTCCAGAGTTAATAACATATATTTTCTTAATATACAAAATAAGGAAATATGAATATATATATATATATATGTTTGATGATTTGATCGATAATTCCATTTGGAAATAAGATCGTTGTGTGTACACGGACGTTTTTCATTTGATAGTTAAATCATGGACTATCAAAGTTTTGACCATTTTAACGTTGTTAATATGGAGAGACCGGTTGGATTATTATCCGAAGAACCACTCCGTATTGGCAGTAGCGTTGCGAATTGTATTATATGAAGATAATCGAAGACGGAGTATACTGCAAGGGATTTTTATATTAAAGGAAATTGTGCCTTCAGTTTCGTTCAATCCCAGAACGAACGTATGTGGACGAATGTCTGACAGAGTATTTCCAATGATCGCATAGGTTGGTCTGTATATATGGTGGCAACGGATTTACTCCCTTCGCACAATATCCAGAATATTTATGCAAATCAATTAGTGATTAACGGATCTGACAATGTGATATTCAAAGTAATGGTGCTATCAATGAAAGATATATATATAAGCGTAGCTTCTAGCCTCACAACCGGAAAAATGACGAAAATTGGGCAGGCAGCATGGCTATGTGGTTAGCTCCCATTAGGGTGTATTATACCTATATAGAGATTCATTTAATTCCTTATTCTATTTGATGTTGTCCCATTCGGGAAACGGTTGCTGATCCCAACCGTTGGTGAAATACATTCGATACACACAAGCGAAATGAGTGGTCGGTCGTGTGTGGCCGGGTTGCAAGATGTTCTTATTGAGCCCAGTGTATTCTCCTCTAGAGATATACTATCGGAAGGTGGTTCCATACCTTGTCATAGATGGAAATCAAATCCCCAATAAGTGCTCACGGTTTTGATTGTATATTATATATGTGGAACGTGAGATGCAAGCGTTCCACTAGATTTCTATTTATTTGATTTAGACACTATTATAATATCAAAAGAGTTTTGATATGATGATTATTTTGGGTTCTCATAAGGGAAAAACCCGTTCCGTGTTATACGGCGTGTTCTTATGAGATATCATTTAGTTCCTCAAGCTGTTTTAAATTGTTTACTCATACAAGTCCCATGACTGACCCGGAGTTTATTTTGTTTTGTTTTCCCTAAACTCTTGGGTGCCCAATTTTGTACGGGCAGTCAAGTAGTTCAGGTATTCTCAGATATTTGGAGGAGCTTGGAGCAGGAGGCTTCAACGTTAGTTATCTAGTGTTACTTCCGCTATATTGTAAGTTTTGTACTCTAATGATAATGTTATGTATATACAGTCAAATTTTGTATTTCAAAAGCTGTTATATATTATATTTTATTCTTCTGCGATGTGAGATTCTGTTTTGTGTTTCTGTTCTTCTTCTTCTATTCTAAGTTTCTATCTTATCTATTCTCACCATCTAATTTCTTTTTATTAGTTTTATGGTTTCAAGTGCAATATGGGTTGGACTTGTATTATTTGATCATCTCAAATTGTACCATAATTTCGGGACACTACAGTTGGTATCAGAGCTTAGGTTGAGCGAAAACTTTGGCTTTGTGGAGTTGTGCTCATTAGAGATAGGGTCAGTAGTACCCTAGAATGAGTTGAGTGTATATATATACGAGAGAGCGTATTTCTTAATTGATATAAAATTTGATTTATATTATGTTGGCATGTAGGTTGAGTGGTTTATGAATTCTGATCGAATCATGTGATGCCATGAAGTCGATAGGAATTTCTAAACACTTGAATAGAAAATTCGACATGATATTGTTTTAAAGTGGGTAAATGAAATAATTTTACCCAAAAATTCTATTTTTGATAGAAAAAGAATAATTTTCTGAAATTATTATAATATATGGATGTGTTGAATGTTAATATTATAATCAAATTAGATTACAAAATTGGAATGGTTATATTTAACCAAATAAAATTTGTATATAAAAAAATATACAAGTGAAACAAATTAAAATTTGATTCAGAACTAGAATTTGGAATTTAATCCTGGGAAGTTGGAAAATATTTTATGAAGTAAATATGTTAATTGTTCAAATAAAAAGAATGTAAACCAAAAGTTTTGGTCGGGGTGAAATTGTAGAATTATGAAATGTTGAGTTTCACTATAAGTGAGTTTTTGAAAAGAAAATAGGTTTGAAGCATTTTTCCTACCTTTGTAATTTCGGGGACAAAATTCTTTTAAGAAGGGAAGAATGTAACGACCCGGATTTATGGTCAGTTTATTTTAAATATTTAATATGGGTTTAAATATTGAATTGATGATTTTAACGAATTTTTATATATTGAGTTATCGATTTAATAGTCGATAATACGATTTAATTTGAATATATATAATTATCGTAATATGAGAATCTAGAATAATTTAATTCGAAATTTAAATCCAAGTCAAAATGGTTTAGATAATTAATCAAAATTATATTTGAATAGAATCGAAGATAATAATAATTTATTACCAAGGAATAAATTGGTTTGAATTTAACTCATATTGATTTAAATTTATATCAACTACAGACGATCAAATGAGACATCGGAACCCATCCCAGTGGGTTTAGAATAGTGGTTTAACCCTTAGAATGTCAGTTATTGGGTTCAGAAAGGAGTTCAGAATCATAGGGTATTTTAATTAAAGGACACTGGTTCAAAATGTAACAACCCGAAAATCTGGGCCAGTTTAAAATTTTTATTTTGGCAATTTTAGCGAATTTTGATTATTTGAAATGAATTATTTTAAATAATATCGACGAGAAATTTATTTTGAATATAATTCGAATGAATATATTTATATAGATCGTCGTTAGAATATAAATATTTATTTATATTTATAAAAGGAATGGAATACTGCGCGGTAGTTCGATAATTCGATTTCAAACTTCAAATGAATGAACCGGGTGCAAAATAAACCGAATTTTAGTGAAACCAAAAATAATGGGATCTAATCGAGAATATCTTTCCAACGAATCCGAAAAATCTAAATTTCATAGCGGGAATAAAAAGATATGTCCAGTTGAATATTCTGAATAGTCGCTATGGAATTCAGGCCCTTAAAAATGGAAATTTTACAAAAGACCTCGGATTTCGATGAAACCACTTTTGTTGGGTCCGTGATGTCAAATTGTTGCTAGGTTTAAAATTTCATAATTTTTCGAATCAATATGTGAGCATGACAAAGGAAAACGCATTTGACCAGTTTAAGTTGATTTTAATCTACTGGAAAATGGCCTATTTTCAAACGATCTCAGAATTCAAGGAAATTAGTTTTGTTAGGACCCTATCGTCAATACGAAGCTAGAAATAATTTTTTTGGAATTTTTAGAGTTAGTATGTGGCCCCAGTAAATTGAAACGTACGTTAAAATCAATTTTGAACGTTATATTAATTTATATTGTAATTTTAATGGAAACTGATCGTAACAGCCAAATTGGCTTACGAAACACATTCCATTGTGTTCGGAATGGGGGTAATTAGCTAGGGACGACTGGCTGTGGGTTCGATTTCGAATTCGAAATAAAAAGTTACTTTTGAAGAAAAATTAAAATTAATTAATATATATATATATATATTTTATTATATAAACACTCCCTCGCACCCTCTCTCTTCAGACTTGGTCAAACATTGATTTACAAAAAAAAACGACGATGACGGAAAGGGACGCGACGCCCAGGCCTGCGGCCATCGCACGCCTCGACCAGGCCCTACCCCTCCGACCTCGTCAGCGCCACCCCCCTACCATCGACGACGCCCAAACCCTCTTCCTCCGTCGTTTTCTGAAACACTAGGCCCACAAAAACCCTACCGCCGAGACCCGTGAACCACCAGCACCCCCATCTCCGGCGCGAGCATCCCCTCAGCCCCACGCACCAATCCCGCAGCCCCTCCTACCTCCCGTCCATCGCAGAAAACGCTGCGAGCCCCCTCTCCTTTTAAAATCCAATTTAAACAAAGAAGAAAAAGGTGAGTTTTCTATTTTATTTATTATTCAATTTTCTTTTCAGTTTTTATAATTTTGTAAATAAACAGTTAGTATTTTTATAAAAAAAAGTTAGTTTTTTTAAACGATAAAGTTATGATTTTAGTTTATATAAATAAAAAGATTAGATTTTTAAAATAGAAAAGATTAGATTTTTAAAATAGAAAAGATTGGATTTTTATAATAGAAAAGATTAGATTTTTAAAATAGAAAAGATTAGATTTTTATATATTGAATAACGAAGTAAAAAATTCGATTTTTATATACTGAATAACGAAGTAAAAAATTCGATATTTATATATATTGAATAGCATAGTAAAAATTCGATTTTTATATATTGAATAGCATAGTAAAAATTCGATTTTTATATATTCAATAGAAAAATAAAAATTCGATTTTTATATATCGAATAGCGAAGTAAAAATGTGATTTTTACATATGTAGAGAATACGGGCAGAGAAAGTGACAAGAGGCAAGAGCGGCAAAGATTTCTACATAAGAAGAGTCGTGGCGTTGGATTTAGCTTTCAGTGAGAATTTCTCTCTTTAATTTAAATTTCTAGTTATATATATATACTAGGATGCAGACGGTGTTTAGTAGCACCCGACACCCGTCGTCCACAGACCATGGACGGCTTGTATGCTTGTTTGTTTGATTTTGATGTGTAGTTGATTGTGTGATGTGATGTGAAATGAAATAAAATATTTTTACAGTTAGAAATATTTTATAGTTAAAAATAGAACTTTTAACATGTATATGAAATGAAATAAAATAAACAATTCGGACGATTTGTTTATATACACACATTTGACTGATATTGATTGGGACGATAATTTTACGCATCGCCCGACTGCACAAATAAAATCTGTGTTTGATTGTTTGAAACCCCACACGGGTATTGGGATGATATTTGATGTACACTAATCCCAATAATTAGTTATATGTCGATCGATTGATTGACAGACTGTTATAAGCGTTAAATATTTATATTTGATACTTATACAGTGTAGAATGCACTTTGGATGATGGTTGATTATTCATCGTTGTTATTGTATACATGTGTTGTAGAAAATCCATATAATTAACATTATATGGTAATTGATTGGGCCTCATTCCAGTTTTGAATAAGAAAGTTTTGAAATAGAAATATTTGAAATAGAATATTTGAAAATAAATATATATGAAGCCGTGTTGATTAGATTGACGCCATTTGACGTGAACGATATTTATATCGATTTTATTCATTTTATAATGAATATCGAAAGTGATTTCAAAATCTGATATTTTGAAAAGGATTGAAACTCGAATTAAATTGAATATAAATGAATTCGAATTAAATTGAATATAAATGAATTCGAATTGAAATTGAATTTAAAACGAACTGAAATTGAATTAGAAATCAATTTGAATTGAAATCGATTTGAAATGAGTTTAAAACGAATTTATATTGGAATATTAAATTTTGATTTGAAATTGAATATGAAGTTGAAACCGTTTTGAAAACGAATTAAAAACGATTTATAAAGCACGTTTTGAATTGAAATCGACGAAGTATATATTATATATATAATATAATGTCTTATATAGAACGCGCCGCGCGCGGCAGTTCGCGAATTTCGACCATTGACTTCGAATGGATATTATGGGAGTTTCGACCGTCGGATTCTCCTAAGACTGGAACCGTTGGGTTCGTATCGAAAAGAGCTTTCTAACGAATATTAGAAATCTAACGGTTGGATTTGGAATTATGTCCAAATCAAATTTGAAAAAGGTCGCTGTAAGTGCAATTCGATGGCCGTTGATGGAAATCGACTGTACGGGCCTTGATAAAATTAATAAAAATAGTAATAATGTGTGTAAAATCATAAGAAATGATTTATGAAGATTTGGGATGAAAAACTCCATATTTGAAAAGATAAAAATAGATTTTTATCGAACTGAACTAGTTTTGAACTAGAATTAAAATTCTATTTATTTTTAAAATAAATAAATTGAATTTGAAATGGTTTTGAAAATAACCAGAATTTCAAATGATTGCATTGGGATGGATTTGAATCGAAATTGTCTTCGGAATATTTCGATGTTGGATTCGTGATTATACAGATGTTGTTATGGAAATTTGAAAGATATAGAGATATATATCGCTATTTCCAATATGATATTTGTTGGTCGTAGAATTTGATATTGAATATAAGCCGATATATTTTCTATTCAGAGCCTTGTATTTAATATCAAATGTGATTTGGGTTTGTCGTGAATGGTGTCTTGACTAACACTATTCTTGAACCCAGTTGAGAAAAGATTAAATCTTTTTATTTAGATTCAATGAAGTGTACCAATTAAATAATATTTAATTGGAATTGAATTGATATTGATTTTTGGGTTTATCGTGGACAGTGTTTTAAATAACACTCGTTCTTTAATACAATAATTAATGGAATGTGATTTTGGGTTGTCATGAACGGTATCTTCGATAATACTGTTCTTAGACCTAAAGGAGTTGAGAAAATCAGAAACTAACTGGAGATTACTTAAGTTGAATGGTTTCAGAGGTATTGATCTGATGTTGGTTTCTGCCTTCGGGGTTAATACTTAGGGAACTGCTCACTTGCTAATTTACAGTAAGGGACTGATTGAAATGTAATGTGATTTTGGGTTTATCGTGAACCGTGTTTTAAATGACACTGATTCTTTAACCCAGTCATAGATTAAAACTAAGTGGAGTTTTAATGAATCTTTAATTAGATTGAAAGGACCGAGGATGGAGTATCACCAATTTTGCTCCAGGCGTTAGTTAAATCTTTAATTAGATTTGAACGTGAAATGGTAATTGAATTTACCGATAACACCGTTGTGTTAGATATGAAGTATAACCAGTTTTACTTCATGGGATGAATAGGTTGGGATTGGGAAATTAAAACAAATGATTACTACGGTAAGGTTCGTTAATCCCGACTAGTTGAATCGAAATTCAAAAGTAGATTAAAGAATAAATTTTAATGATTTATCTTTGATAAAGTTAATGGGAACCTTTCCCTATGAATGTGAAATTTAGAAACTAACTGTCGGTTAGCTAAGCAGAACGGTATTCATGATATTGATCTGATGTTGGTTTCGGTCTTCGGGGTTAATATTTGGGGAATTATTCTCTTGTTAATTTACGGTTAGTGACTGATGAATTGGAATGAGGCGTATGTTGTGTTTGTGTAACACTTATTTAAAATATACGCGAGTTATTCAGAAAGACCGGGTTTATGCCATTCTGAATAACTGATACGACGATAAGGCGAAGATGAAGACGGTGGTCGAAGACCGGAGGTCTTCACATCGTTTGGGTGATTACTGATGATCCTGATTGGGAAGAACACCCAAGAAGATGGAAACAGTTGGTGATCGTCCAGACGTATTTGGAGATCGATGGATATGTGGGGTACCAGGTGCCTCCGGTTTCGTTCAGACCCAGAATGGACTTGTAAATGGACTGTGTGTCTGACATTGGATTTTAGTCTGTGTGATTGATTTCTATTAAATATATATCTGTTTGGCGGCGGAGAATTTATTCTCTTGCTTAACGCCCTTCTCTGAGACATACGAGCTTAGGAGTTATATAGTGATGGATATCAAACGCATAGAGTGAATTGCCTATGTGGCATGCCTAAGATGCAAATGATCAAGGATTCTGTTGAAAAGAAAAGTCTTATGGTTGATGATCAAAGCACCTCCTGTGTGGCATAGCTTTGTGTAACGTGAATTCGCGAGCCTCGCACCTCGGTTGTGAACCAAAAATGGGAGAGGACCTCAGGGAGGGCATGAGTTTCTTTCTTGCTAGGGTGGTGTAAGTGACCTACCAGCCCTGACATTTATATACTTTTCACCTATGTGGTTGTTGCTGTTGCGAGGCGCCTCGGTTAGATCGGACGATCCGGGTCCGATGGAGCCATTCGTTGGCTCATTTACGCCCCAAAGGGCGGGGAAACGTAGTGTTCAGGCATAATAATCCACATCGGTGGACCGGCCCTGTCGCTCCAAGGCTTGCCTGCGCGCTTGCCTGAGGCTCGGGCTAGAGAGTCTCGAATCGGTAGAGGACGATCCCTGGCCTCGGTTCATAGATGGAAATCCAACTTCCAAATACGTGACATTTGCGGTTTTATTTGTAGAGCCTGGTATGGCGACATAGTGGGATGGGGCCCGTATGTCGTCTATGATTGATACTTATGATTTGAAATTGGTTTATACACTATGCACTTATAATAGTATCAAATCACCTGTTTGAAACGTATCAAGCATTCTTTGGCTATTATAAGGTAAAAACCCTATCCTCCGGCTTGCGTTGCATTGTGTGATGAGACCTGGGTCTTATAATAGCTTCATTTTTCCTTATTTAGCATTGCGCTGTTGTTTTATGCACTGGTATTCTTGGGAGGAAAACCGTTCCGTGTTATACGGCGTGGTCCCTTGAATTACCTAATTTTAAAAACAAAGATTAATAACTGTTTAAGTTCTCACACCAGGCACATGACTGACCTGGAGTTTATTGTTTTAACCTAAACTCTGGGTGCCCCTATTTTGACACGGGCAGCTAGTAGTTTTGGTTTTGCAGATTTATATTCATAGGATCCTGGTTTACAGCTGGAATGATATCCGGAAAGCTTTGTATCCGTATATCTCTTCTAGTTGTGTATTGTATTATTTTCCGCTGCTATGTATTTAAATGTAATTTAAATCTCTGATATTTCTGTGTTATATTTTTTCACTTATACTCTGTATATTCTTGTATTCTGATGGAATTGTTGTGATATACAATGAAATGTTCTCCCGTCTGCGTTCTATTTTGTCGTGTTCTCAAAACAATTCGTTCTTTCTCTTTCTCTTCGGAGACCGGGGAAGTTCGGGTCGTTTCATCGTGGTATCAGAGCTTTGGTTTACAAAGCAGAGAACAAGACACATTAGAACCATACGAAAGAATTCATCAGGTATTGGATTAGTAATATCCAATGGGGATGACTCGTTAGAGATGGGATTAGTAGTATCCTAGAACGAGTGTGAAGAGTGTATTTTTGAAAATGAAAACAAATTTTGTTTTGAAAATTTAAATCACTTATTCGTATTTGATTATTTATTATATATTGAATTGGGACAATCCAATATATAAAGATTTTGTATATATGTCTTGCAAACGTGTATTCGAAGTTTTAATATACTGGATAGTTATATAATCGTACTCTAGTTGCCCGGGGATGATTCTAGTGACGGGGCACCATCGCCAGTATTTATTTTCGAGCGACAAAAGTGAGATTTCAATATATTTCCTATTGACTGGTGTGAGAACCGAAATTAGATAGGGCTTATTGTTGTGATTTGGCATCAAAAATTTGATTTTTGACTATATATCAAAGTTATGCATTTGAAAAGCTAATCAACTAATTGATTGATGTTTGTGTTGTTTGTTTATTTGTTTGATAATTTTGAACCATTACGCCTAATTGTATCAAATATTGAATTGTATTGAAATTTAGTCGCATTTGCTTGCATGTACTTGTACTTTCATTGAACAGGTCATAGAAAGGAGGCTAGAGCAGAGAATAAAATTTGTTTGCCCGACAAATAGGTACTTGTTTAATATGATTTACTGTTTTGTTTGGGTGATGTTGATTTTATGAGCCTATTGGCTAGCTGCTTGGCTTTTTCTTTTTCTTTTTGAGATCAGAAGGCCTGTATGGCAATTTCGGGATTTTCCCGTGGCTCACGATGCAGGGGAGGTTATGGCGAAATTTTTCGAAAATTTAGGGTGTTAGCCAAATTTTTGAAGAATTTAAAAATTCTCAGAAACTGAAAAGTTGGAGAATGGAAGCCAGATCGAACGTAGAGTTGATTGATCAAACCACTTTCGACTTCATTCCTTTTCGGGGACGAAAAATTTTAAGTGGGGGAGATTGTAACAACCCGAAAATCTGGGCCAGTTTAAAATTTTTCTTTTGGCAATTTTAGCGAATTTTGATTATTTAAAATGAATCATTTTAAATAATATCGACGAGAAATTTATTTTGAATATAATTCGAACGAATATATTTATATAGATCATCGTTAGAATATAAATATTTATTTATATTTATAAAAGGAATGGAATATGGCGCGGTAGTTCGATAATTCGATTTCAAACTTCAAATGAATGTACTGGGTGCAAAATAAACCGGATTTTAGTGAAACCAAAAATAATCGGATCTAATCGAGAATTTCTTTCCAACGAATCCGAAAAATCTAAATTTCATAGCGGGAATAAAAAGATATGTCCAGTTGAAAATTCTAAATAGTCGCTATGGAATTCAGGCCCTTAAAAATGGAAATTTTGCAAAAGACCTCGGATTTTGACGAAACCACTTTTGTTGGGTTCGTGATGTCAAATTGTTGCTAGGTTTCAAATTTCATAATTTTTCGAATCGATATGTGAGCGTGACAAAGGAAAACGCGTTTGACCAGTTTCAGTTGATTTTAGTCTACTGGAAAATGGCCAATTTTCAAACGATCTCAGAATTCAACGAAATTAGTTTTGTTAGGACCGCATCGTCAATACGAAGCTAGAAATAATTTTTTTGGAATTTTTAGAGTCAGTATGTGGCCCCAGTAAATTGAAACGTACGTTAAAATCAATTTTGAACGTTATATTAATTTATATTGTAATTTTAACGGAAAATGATCGTAACGGCCAAATTAACGTACGAAACACATCCCATTGTGTTCGGAATGGGGGTAATTAGCTAGGGACGACAGGCGGTGGGTTCGATTTCGACTTCGAAATAAAAAGTTACTTTTGAAGAAAAATTATAATTAATTAATATATATATATATATATTATTATATGAACACTCCCTCACACCCTCTCTCTTCAGACTTGGTCAAATATTTATTTACAAAAAAAAAACGACGATGACGGAAAGGGACGCGACGCCCAGGCCTCCGGCCATCGCACGCCTCGACCGCGCCCTCCCCCTCCGACCTCGTCAGCGCCACCCCCCTGCCATCGACGACGCCCAAGCCCTCTTCCTCCGTCGTTTTCTAAAACCCTAGGCCCACAAAACCCCTACCGCCGAGACTCGTGAACCACCAGCACCCCCATCTCCGGCGCGAGCATCCCCTCAGCCCCACGCACCAATCCCGCAGCCCTCCTACCTCCCGTCCATCGTAGAAAACGCAGCGAGCCCCCTCTCCTTTTAAAATCCAATTTAAACAAAGAAGAAAAAGGGGAGTTTTATATTTTATTTATTATTCAATTTTCTTTTCAGTTTTTATAATTTTGTAAATAAACAGTTATTATTTTTATAAATAAAAGGTTAGTTTTTTCAAACGATAAAGTTATGATTTTAGTTTATATAAATAAAAAGATTAGATTTTTAAAATAGAAAAGATTAGATTTTTAAAATAGAAAAGATTAGATTTTTATAATAGAAAAGATTAGATTTTTAAAATAGAAAAGATTAGATTTTTATATATTGAATAACGAAGTAAAAAATTCGATTTTTATATATTGAATAACGAAGTAAAAAATTCGATATTTATATATATTGAATAGAATAGTAAAAATTCAATTTTTATATATTGAATAGCGTAGTAAAAATTCGATTTTTATATATTGAATAGCAAAATAAAAATTCGATTTTTATATATCGAATAGCGAAGTAAAAATGTGATTTTTACATATGTAGAGAATACGGGCAGAGAAAGTGACAAGAGGCAAGAGCGGCAAAGATTTATACATAAGAAGAGTCGTGGCGTTGGATTTAGCTTTCAGTGAGAATTTCTCACTCTTTAATTTAATTTTCTAGTTATATATATATACTAGGACGCAGACGGTGTTTAGTAGCACCCGACACCCGTCGTCCACAGACCATGGACGGCTTGTATGCTTGTTTGTTTGATTTTGATGTGTAGTTGATTGTGTGATGTGATGTGAAATGAAATAAAATATTTTACAGTTAGAAATATTTTATAGTTAAAAATAGAACTTTTAACATGTATATTAAATGAAATAAAAATAAACAAATCGGACGATTTGTTTATATACACACATTTGACTGATATTGATTGAGACGATAAATTTTACACATTGCCCAACTGCACAAATAAAATCTGTGTTTGATTGTTTGAAACCCTGCACGGGTATTGTGATGATATTTGACGTACACTAATCCCAATAATTAGTTGTATGTCGATCGATTGATTGACAGACTGTTATAAGCATTAAATATTTATATTTGATGCTTATACAATGTAGAATGCAGTTTGGATGATGGTTGATTATTTATCGTTGTTATTGTATACATGTGTTGTAGAAAATCCATATAATTAACATTATATGGTAATTGATTGGGCCTCATTCCAGTTTTGAAAAAGAAAGTTTTGAAATAGAAATATTTGAAATAGAATATTTGAAAATAAAAATATATGAAGCCGTGTTGATTAGATTGACGCCATTTTGATGTGAAAGATATTTTTATCGATTTTATTCATTTTATAATGAATATCGAAAGTGATTTCAAAATCTGATATTTTGAAAAGAATTGAAATTCGAATTAAATTGAATATAAATGAATTCGATTTAAATTGAATATAAATGAATTCGAATTGAAATTGAATTGAAAACGAACTGAAATTGAATTAGAAATCAATTTGAATTGAAATCGATTTGAAATGAATTTAAAACGAATTTATATTTGAATATTAAATTTTGATTTGAAATTGAATATGAAGTTGAAACCGTTTTGAAAACGAATTTAACACGATTTATAAAGCACGTTTTGAATTGAAATCGACGAAGTATATGTATTATATATATTATATATATAATATAATGGCCTGAATAGAACGCGCCGCGCCGCGGCAGTTCGCGAATTTCGACCATTGACTTCGAACGGATGTTACGGGAGATCCGACCGTCGGATTCTCCTAAAACCGGAACCATTGGGTTCGTATCGAAAAGGGCTTTCTGACGAATATTAGAAATTAGAAATCTAACGGTTGGATTTGGAATTATGTCCAAATCAAATTTGAAAAAGGTCGCTGTAAGTGCAGTTCGATGGCCGTTGATGGAAATCGACTGTACAGGCCTTGATAAAATTATTAAAAATAGTAATAATTTGTGTAAAATCATAAGAAATCATTTGTGAAGATTTGGGATGAAAAACTCCATATTTGAAAAGATAAAAATAGATTTTTATCTAATTGAACTAGTTTTGAACTAGAATTAAAATTCTATTTATTTTTAAAATAAATAAATTGAATTTGAAATGGTTTTGAAAATAACCAAAATTTACAATGATTGCATTGGGATGGTTTTGAATCGAAATTGTCTGCGGAATATTTCGATGTTGGATTCGTGATTATACAGACGTTGTTATGGAAATTTGAAAGATATAGATATATATATATATCGCTATTTCCAATACGATATCTGTTGGTCGTAGAATTTGATGTTGAATATAAGCTGATATATTTTCTATTCAGAGCCTTGTATTTAATATCAAATGTGATTTGGGTTTGTCGTGAATGGTGTCTTGACTAACACTGTTCTTGAACCCAGTTGAGAAAAGATTAAATCTTTTTATTTAGATTTAATGAAGTGTACCAATTAAATAATATTTAATTGGAATTGAATTGATATTGATTTTTAGGTTTATCGTGGACGGTGTTTTAAATAACACTCGTTCTTTAACGCAATAATTAATGGAATGTGATTTTGGGTTGTCGTGAACGGTATCTTCAATAATACTGTTCTTAGACCTAAAGGAGTTAAGAAAATCAGAAACTAACTGGAGATTAGTTAAGTTGAATGGTTTCAGAGGTATTGATCTGATGTTGGTTTCGGCCTTCGGGGTTAATACTTAGGGAACTGCTCACTTGCTAAATTACAGTTAGGGACTGATTGAAATGTGATGTGATTTTGGGTTTATCATGAACCGTGTTTTAAATGACACTGATTCTTTAACCCAGTCACAGATTAAAACTAAGTGGAGTTTTAATGAATCTTTAATTAGATTGAAAGGATCGAGGATGGAGTATCACCAATTTTGCTCCAGGCATTAGTTAAATCTTTAATTAGATTTGCACGTGAAATGGTAATTGAATTTACGGATGACACCGTCGTGTTAGATATGAAGTATAACTAGTTTTACTTCATGGGATGAATAGGTTGGGATTGGGAAATTAAAACAAATGATTACTTCGGTAAAGTTCGTTAATCCCGACTATTTGAATCGAAATTCAAAAGTAGATTAAAGAATAAATTTTAATGATTTATCTTTGATAAAATTAATGGGAACCTTTCCCTATGATGTGAAATTAAGAAACTAACTGTCGGTTAGCTAAGCAGAACGGTTTTCTGGATATTGATCTGATGTTGGTTTCGGCCTTCGGGGTTAATATTTGGGTAATTATTCTATTGTTAATTTACGGTTAGTGACTGATGAATTGGAACGAGGCGTATGTTGTGTTTGTGTAACACTTATTTAAAATATACGCGAGTTATTCGGAAAGACTGGGTTTATCCCATTCTGAATAAATGATACGACGATAAGGCGAAGATGAAGACGGTGGTCGAAGACCGGAGGTCTTTACGTCGTTTGGGTGATTACTGATGATCTTGATTGGGATGTACACCCAAGAAGATGGAAACAGTTGGTGATCGTCCAGACGTATTTGGAGATAGATGGATATGCGGGGTACTAGGTGCCTCCGGTTTCGTTCAGACCCAGAACGGGCTTGTAAATGGACTGTGTGTCTGACATTGGATTTTAGTCTGTGTGATTGATTTGCATTAAATATATATTTGTTTGGCGGCGGAGAATTTATTCTCTTGCTTAACGCCCTTCTCTGAGACGTACGAGCTCAGGGGTTATATTATGATGGATATCAAACTCATAGAGTGAAATGCCTGTGTGGCATGCCTAAGATGCAGATGATCAAGGCTTCTGTTGAAAAGCAAAGTCTTGTGGTTGATGATCAAAGCACCGCCTGTGTGGCATAGCTTTGTGTAACGTGAATTCGCGAGCCTCGCACCCCGGTTGTGAACCAAAAACGGGAGAGGACCTCAGGGAAGGCATGCGTTTCTTTCTAGCTAGGGTGTTGTCAGTGATCCACAAGCCCTGACATTTATATACTTTTCACCTGCGTGGTTGTTGCTGATGCGAGGCACCTCGGTTAGATCGGACGATCCGGGTCCGATGGAACCATTCGTTGGCTCATTTACGCCCCAAAGGGCGGGGAAACGTAGTGTTCAGGCATAATAATCCACATCGGTGGACCGGCCCTGTCGCTCCAAGGCTTGCCTGCGCGCTTGCCTGAGGCTCGGGCTAGAGAGTCTCGAATCGGTAGAGGACGATCCCTGGCCTCGGTTCATAGATGGAAATCCAACTTCCAAATACGTGACATTTGCGGTTTTATTTGTAGAGCCTGGTATGGCGACATAGTGGGATGGGGCGCTTATGCCGTCTATGATTGATACTTATGATTTGAAATTGGTTTATACACTATGCACTTATAATAGTATCAAATCACCTGTTTGAGATGTATCAAGCATTCTTTGGCTATTATAAGTTAAAATCCCTATCCTCCGGCTTGCGTTGCATTGTGTGATGGGACCTGGGTCTTATAATAGCTTCATTTTTCCTTAATTAGCATTGCGCTGTTGCTTTATGCACTGGTATTCTTGGGAGGAAACCCGTTCCGTGTTATACGGCGTAGTCCCTTGATTTACATAATTTTAAAAACAAAGATTAATAACTGTTTTATTTCTCACACCAGTCACATGACTGACCTAGAGTTTATTGTTTTAACCTAAACTCTAGGTGCTCCTATTTTGATTCGAGCAGCTAGTAGTTTTGGTTTGCAGATTTATATTCACAGGATCCTGGTTTACAGCTGGAATGATATCCGGAAAGCTTTGTATCCGTATATCTCTTCTAGTTGTGTATTGTATTATTTTCCGTTGCTATGTATTTAAATGTAATTTAAATCTCTGATATTTCTGTGTAATATTTTTTCACTTATACTCTGTATATTCTTGTTTTCTGATGGAATTGTTGTGACATACAATGAAATGTTCTCCCGTCTGCGTTCTATTTTGTCGTGTTCTCAAAACAATTCGTTCTTTCTCTTTCTCTTCGGAGACCGGGGAAGTTCGAGTCGTTTCACAAAATGAATAAAATAAAATAACTCATGCCCTTCTTCATTCCACCGTTAACAGCTATGTGTTCCTTTTCTCACCTCTAGTTAAAACAAGTCATGGCCTTTTATATTCCATCTTTGTTTATCTATAAATCGCGTTCACTTTCTCCTGGCCATTTCATTCTTCACAGACAGAATAATGGAAGCTTCATAAGTTAAATTTGCCACTGCCATAATTTAATTACTTCAAGTCCGACCTCCCCTCTTCCTTATTTCCTTATTTCACTTCCCTTACCAGAATAAAAAAATACTGTATGCATCAAAAAAAGAAGAAAGGTAGATCGAACTCAGTTATAAACCACGAGACTCCAATTGTTCGATTAGAAGGATTTCAATGCGAGTTCAAGCTCAGGTGAAGGTCACGATTCGAGATGGAGTGAAGACAAGTCATGATGGAGTTTGGCAAACTAAGAGGGAGTTCTGAAGTTCGATTCGAACTGATGCTGAGGAGCTAGCAATCGCGATGTCTGGTAAACCGATGCATCGAGATCGATGTTGGGTGGAGTGTGAACGGTGGAGGATGTGAACGGGTGGTTGTCGATGAATGTGGAAACGTCGATCTGGGTTGGTGCGATGTCGGATTGGGAGGAAAAGGGAATGTCGCGTGTGCCAGGATGTTGCGAGTCTGATGAAGCAAGGTTCAAATGGATGAAGGGTTAGGGGTTCGACTGTGTTTGGTTTTTGTGTAGCAACTGCTGTGATGAGGCGGCGGAACGCAGTGCCATTGGGGGCTGCAAGTGTGTGGTGCTGACAGTGGATGAAAGGGACAGGTTAGAGGTGATTATCATATGGCGGAGGCTATTCCTATGGCGACCCGAACTTCCTTGGTCTCTGAAGAGAAGAGAAAGAACGAATTACTTTGAGGATAAAACGAATCAGAACACAAACAGAAGAACATTTCATTGCTTATTACAACAATTCCATCAGAATACATGAATACAATAGAGTATGGATAAATATTACATAGAAAATATCAGAGATTTAAATTACGTTTAAATATGTAGCAGCGGAAAAATAATACAAAACATAACTGAAAGAAATACGCGGATACAGAGCTTTCCGAATAACACTTTATCTATAAACCAGGATCCTGTGAATATAAATCTGCAAAACCAAAACTACTAGTTGCGCGTGTGGAAAATAGGGGCACCAGAGTTTAGGTTAAAACAATAAACTCCAGGTCAGTCATGTGACTGGTGTGAGAACTAAAAACAGGTATTAATCTTTATTTTTAAAGTTAGGTAAATCAAGGGACCACGCCGTATAACATGGAACGGGTTTCCTCCCAAGAATCCCAGTGCATAAAACAAACAGCGCAATGCTAAATAAAGAGAAATGAAGCTATTATAAGACCCAGGTGCCATCACACAATGCAACGCAAGCCGGAGGATAGTGTTTTACCTTATAATAGCCAAAGAATGCTTGATACGCTAAATTTAATCTTTTATTATTACTATAAGTGTATAGTGTCAAAACAATTTCAATCATAAGTATCAATCATTGACGGCATAAGTGCCCCATACCACTATGTCGCCATACTAGTTCTACAATTAAAACCGTAAAGGTCGTAATGGAAATTGGATTTCCGTCATGAGTCGAGGCAAGGGGCAAGCTCCTCTCCATTTGAGACACTCTAGAAAATTTCTCAGGACCACACATAGCGATTGTAACGACCCAGTTTTTGCTGACTTTGGTTATCGCCATAAACTCAATGATGACTAACCAAACATCGAAAAATACCGGAAAGTTAATAGAAAGAAGTTATAGGGTGTGTATAGATAAGATAGAAACTTAGAATAGAAGAAGAAGAAGAAGAAGAGCACATCATCAGAGTAACACGAACCTCACAACAGAACGAATAACATATAATATATATCATAACTTTGAAATATAAATTTGTACTTGAATTTACATATCATTTCCAAAGTACAACACTTACAACACAATGGAAATAAATAATAGCTATATGATCCTGAAGCCTCCTACTCCAAGCTCTCCAAGTATATCTATAAAATCCTGACTACTTGACTGCCCGTATAAAATTGGGCACCCAAGAGTTTATGGATAACAAACAAAATAAACTCCGGGTCAGTCTTGGGACTGGTATGAGTAAAACAGTTTAAAACAGTTTGAGCCATTAATCGATATCTCATAAGACCATGCCGTATAACGGAACAGGTTTTTCCCTTATGAGAATCCAAAATAATCTTTATATCAAAACTTATTGATATTATAATAGTGTCTATCAACCACAATATAATAATCATTTAGTAGAAACGCTTTCATCTCACGTTCTACATATATAGTATACAATCAAAATCACAAGCACGTATTGGGTAATGGATTTCCAACTATGACAAGGTATGGAACCACCTTTCGCTAGTGTACCTCTAGAGAGGAATACGCTGGGTTCAACAAGAACATCTTGCAACCCGACCACACATGACGGACCACTCATTTCGCTTGATTGTATCGAATGTATGTCACCAACGGTTGGGATCAGCAACAATTTCCCGAATGGGATAGCATCGACAATATATTTTTAGAAGTAAATGAAACTCTAGATTATGTGATTATAAACCATAATAGTTGCGACCTACATAGCCATGTTGCCTGCCCGATTTTTGTCATTTCCCGATTGTGAGGCTAGAGGCTACGCTTATCTCTGACAGATCACACATTTATTCACTTTGAATGTCACATCATCATACCCGCCAAATCACAAATTGATTTCCCCAAAAATACCACGGGTATACAGCTAAGAGAAACGAAGTCCTCCGCCACCAAACGTAAATACGTTTGAAGAGATCAACCTACGCGATCTATTAAATATACTCTGTCAGACATTCTTCCATACAGGTCATCCTGGGATTGGACAAACCGAAGGCACTATTCAGTACAACCATCTTAGGCAATCTTTACCTAAGATTTATACAACAGCCCTTGCACTTTATTCCGTCTTCAATTATCTTTGTCATATATGATTCACAACGCTTATGCCAATACGGAGTGGTTCTTCGGATAATAATCCAACCGGTCTCTCCATATTAACAATGTTAAAATGGTCAAAAACTTCGATAGTCGGTGAGTTAACTATCAAAGAAAAACATGTGTGCAAACAACGATATCATTTCCAGATGGAAATCATATTGATCAATCATCATTTAACATTTAACATCTATTCTCTTTAGTTCATTAATTTATTTATTTTCCATTTCCTATTTCCATATATTCAATGTTTCTTATTTTCTATACTTAGAAAATATACTTTATTAACATGGGAAAACATTTCCCTTTCTTGTTTTCTGTATTAGAAAACATTTCTGATTCTTATATGGAAAACATTTCCAAATCTCCTTCATTTGGTTTTAAACAGATGTTTAAATAAACATCGCTATGCCAACACAAACCATTACGCTCATTAACTAAATTCACTTAACCATCTTTCACTATCAAACTTTACCATTCCTTAGTTAAGAAGGAAGTTAATCAAGTTGGGGTATAGTTACCTCTCAGAACTTAACTAAACAACGTTTTAACTTCGAAATAGTCAAAGTTTATCTTTCTAAATCTTTAACAAACTTCCTTACGTAACTCTCAGATTCTATTTACGTATTCACTTCTTTATTGAAAACATTGATTATAACTATAATGTTATAATCCCTACTTTTGAAATATCAAACTTTAATTATATCTTTTATTCTTTAATTTGAATAAATAAATAAAAACCTGATTTATAAATAAATAAATCTTGATTTAAACACCAGAATGTATAAATACTTTCCCGAATTCTATATAATCTATTTCGCCGATTAACTCTCTTCGAGTAATCTCTATTTAATTAACTCTTCTTCGAATAACCTATATTCGATTATCTCTCTTCGAATAACTTATATTCGATTAACTCACTCTTTCGAATAAACTATATTCGATCTCTTTCATTCGAATAAGCTATATTCAATTTAACTCCTTTCGAATAAACTATATTCGATAATCTCACTTTCGAATAACTAAATTCGATTAACTCTCTTCGATTAACTAATAATCAATAACTTCTTTCGATTAACTAATAATCGATAACTCCTTTCGATTAACTAACAATCGATTAACTAACAATCGGTAACTCCTTTCGATTAACTAACAATCGATAACTCCTTTCGATTAACTAACAATCGATAACTCCTTTCGATTAACTAATAATCGATAACTCCCTTCGATTAACTAATAATCGATAACTCCCTTCGATTAACTAATAATCGATAACTTCCTTCGATTATCTAATAATCGATAACTCCTTTCGATTAACTAATAATCGATAACTCCTTTCGGTTAACTAATAATCGATAACTTCCTTTGATTAACTAATAATTGATAACTCCCTTCGATTAACTAATAATCGATAACTCGACTCGATTAACTCGACTCGACTAACTCGGTTTGACTAACCATATTCGACTAACTCTACTAACTTAGTTCGACCAACTTGGTTCGACTAACTTGGTTTGACTAACTATACTCGATTAACTCAACTTGACTAACTTAACTTATTTAACTCAACTTGATTAACTCGACTCATTTAACTCAACTTGATTAACTCGACCCATTTAACTCAGCTTGATTAACTCCTATCGAATAACTAATATTCGATTAACTCTACTCTAATCAATTAACTCTAATTCAAATCAATTAACTCTAACTCTAAACGATTAACTCTGACTGGTTAACTCTAACTGGGTAACTCTTCGTCTATATTCAGTTTCAAATATCGATGTTGAAATTGATTCTTACTTCTCTATATAAGTCCTGACTTATATATTCCATTTATCCAATGATAAATATTTTACTTGATTTATAAATTATTCTTTCCAGTTCATCTATTAAAACAGATTTCTATTTAATCTCACTTTCGAATAACTCTTTTCTATTTCCTTGATATCCTGCCGGTTTTCCCTTTTATAACTCTATTTATTTTCTAAATAAATATTTCTTAATACTCCTTTATTTATTAAATAATTCCATTTTTATCTTTATTTATTTTCTAAATAAATAAATTCTTTTTCAATTCTATTAGTAATTGTTTTACAAATATTTCTCTTTCTATTCTTATTTGTAAACGTTTTATAAATATTTCCTTTCTTGAATTTTATTTATTTTCCAAATAAATATTTTCCCTTCAATTCTATTTGTAAGTGTTTTACAAATATTCTCTTTTCGATTCTGTTTGATTTTATAATTAATTTCTTTTATAAAATCCTTTTTCCTTTTATATATAAAATCCATTGATTTTATATAAATAATTTATTTTCAAAATATACTTTGAAAATTCCCTTTTTACATCCTAGTATTTTTCACGGTATCTAAAATACCAAATCACAATGATCGATATCATTTAAACACACATAATCATCAAAAGATTATATATCACATCATATATTACAATATATGAAAACAGTAAAATAAATGTTGAGGAATCCAGTTGGATTCCTCCAACCTGTTTCCTTGCATCGCAGATGTTAAACAATATAATTAACATCGATTTCATTTCGATATGAAGTATTCTGCTAAACAGAATCAATATTTGATTAACGATTTATATATATATCGTTATCTATAATTTCAACCAATACATAAGCAATTCAACCAAACAGTTAACACACAGCAACCAACAGATAAATATCAGCTCTAAGAATACGTTATAAAAATATAACTGTTCAGAGTTGGTGAGTTTTACTCACATTGGACAATCATCGTTAATAACAATAACCATTGCTTGAATCAGACGGACAATTTATTTCGCCATAAATTGTAACGAGCTTTGATTCGCTCCCCGTCAGTTCCATGTTGTAGGCAACGGCCATACGATCCCAACGGATCTTGTTTCGCTGAATTTCGATACCGTATGGATAAGTTATGATCTAAACAAGTTTATGCTATATTAAAGAAAATAAAATAAATTAAACTTCCTTCAATGCATAATTGGGCTTCATCTTTCTCCCTTCTAAGGCCCATACCGTTTAATTAAAATCCGCACCTGCTTTTGAGACCTTCTTCCCCAAACGAAAACTGTCGTGCTCCAGCAACACACACTCCACCATTACCGAACTTTCCATCTCCCTTTCCCCACCAAATACTTCACTAAAAAAATCAACTAAAATCACTACAATTCCCAGCGTCTACTCCTCTTCCAACCAATACCCTTCGGTTTAAACTCGGTCCTCCACTTCATTTTCCATCGCCGGTCCCAGTTCGGGTATCACCGAACTCCACTTGCACTTAAACCTCCACAAACACCACAATCTCTTCGATTCTCCACACTGAATCAAAATCCGAACCCAAAAGTATTTAAAACTTCATGAATTTCCCCAAAGATTGAACCCTAGGCCTGTCGCTGTAAAACAATAGCGAACAAACATGGTTCGAGCTAAGAAAAACCAACATGGAATTGACAAACAAACCTTCCTGAATTCGAATACACTTGTCTCGGATTTTATAAAGTTTTATTGGAATTCTTTGGATTTTTGGATCTCACGATTTTTACTATGTTGAGAAAATTTGGTGGTGCCCCTTTTATTTCATTTGCTGTTTGGTTTATGGTCCTAAGAGTAGAGACGTTGGTTAATTCTAACCACATAGGTTTTAGATATTTAGGTTAGATATTTTATTTTATTTTATTATTTTATTCATTTTGCCTTCTAAAAATCCATACGATCACATATGGTACCTAAAAATCACGAAAATGGACATACAGCTACAGTTCGACATTAAGGTCCCAACGAAACTCGTTTCTTTGAATTCCGACTCTGTTTGCTCACAAAACGTATTTTTAAAGGTCACAATATATAACAAGGTGAAATCCCCCTCACGGGAAATCACGGATTGTACCGAGGACAAGACGAATCAGAACACAAATAGAAGAACATTTCATTGCTTTTTACAATAATTCCATCAGAATATAAGAATATACAGAGTGTGAATCAATATTATACATCAGAAAAATATCTGAGATTACAATACATTACTGCAGCATAAAATAATACAAAACACAACTGAAAGTAATACACGGAATAGAGCTTTCCGTATATCGCTTCAGCTGTAAATCAGGATCCTGTGAATATAAATCTACAAAACCAAAACTACTAGCTGCTCGTGTGGAAAATAGGGTCACCCAGAGTTTAGGCTAAAACAATAAACGCCAGGTCAGTCATGTGACTGGTGTGAGAACTAAAACAATTATTAATCTTTTGATTTTAAAGTTAGGTAAATCAAGGGACCACGCCGTATAACACGGAACGGGTTTCCCCCCAAGAATACAAGTGCATAAAACAACAGCGCAATGCTAAATAAAGAACAATGAAGCTATTTTAAGACCCAGGCCCCATCACACAATGCAACACAAGCCGGAGGATCGGGTTTAACCTTATAATAGCCAAAGAATGCTTAATACGCTAAATTTCATCTTCTATTATTACTATAAGTGTTGTGTCAAAATAATTTCAATCATAGAAGGCATAAGTGCCCCATATCACTATGTCGCCATATATAGGTTTTACAATCAAAACCGCAAAGTCACGTATTGGAAGTTGGGTTTCTATCTGTGAACCGAGGCAAGGGATTATCCTCACCGATTCGAAACTGCCTAGCCCGAGCCTCAGGAACAGCAGCAACTGCCCCATGGATCGTCAGGGCCAGTCCACCGATGTGGACTATAATGCCTGAACACTGCGTTTCCCCGCCCTTTGGGGCGTAAATGAGCCAAATGACTCCATCGGCTCCACATAGTCATCGATATATCTGAGGCGCCTCGCAATCCAACAACCACACAGGTGAAAATAATATAAATGTCAGGGCTGGTAGGTCACTAACACCACCCTAGCTAGAAAAAAAGCATGTCCTCCCTGAGGTCCTTCTCGTATTTCCGGTTCACAGCCTGGGTTTGAGGCTCGTGAATTAACGCTACACAAAGCTGTTCCACACTAGCTGTGCTTTGATTACCAACCACAAGACTCTGCTTTTCAATAGAAGCCCTGATTATTTGCATCTTAGCATGCAACACAGGAAAACCACTCCATGCAACCGATATCCATCAATCACACAGAATGATATCCAATGTCAGACACACAGTCCATTTACAAGTCCGTTCTGGGTCTGAACGAAACCGGAGGCACCATGTACCTCGCACATCCATCGATCTTCAAGTACGTCTAGAAGATCACCATCTGATTCCCTCCTCCTGGGTGTACAGCCCAATCAAGATCATTAGTAATTATCCAAATGATGTGAAGACCTCCTGTCTTCGACCACCGTCTTCATCCTCGACACATCGTCGAATCAGTTATTCAGAATGGGATAAACTCGGTCTTTCTGAATAACTCGCGTATATAATAAACAAGTGTTACACAAACACAACATACGCCTCATTCCAATTCAGAATATTATTTTATTCAAATATTCTTATACTTTGGGAACGGTTCCCATTAATTTTATCAAAGATAAATTCTTTAAATTTATTCTTTGATCTTCCTTTGAATATCAATTCAAACCAAATTATGGTTTATCCAAACTAGTCGGGATTAGCGAACCTTGCCGAAGTAATCACTTGTTAAATTTCCCAACCCCAACCTATTCATCCCATGAAGTAAAACTGGCCAAACTTCATATCTAACACCACGGTGTTATCGGTAAATTCAATTACCATTTCGCATTCAAATCTAATTAAAGATTTAACTATCGCCTGGAGCCAAACTGGTGATACTCCATTCTCGGTCATTTCAATCTAATTAAATATTCATTAAAACTCCACTTGGTTTTAATCTTCCCAAAAATCAATTTTAATGATTGTTTAACTTGGGAAATCATATCCTATCTTTAACTGGGTTAAAGAACCAATGTCATTTAAAACACGGTTCACGACAAACCCAAAATCACATTCTATTCCATCAGGCTTTAACCGTAAATTAGCAAGTGAACAATTCCCTAAGTAATAACCCCAAAGGCCGAAACCAACATCGGATCAATACCCAAGAAACCTTTCAACTTAACTAATCTCCAGTTAGTTTCTGATTTTCTTAACTCCGTTGGGTCTAAGAACAGTATTATTAAAGATACCATTCACAAAAACCCAAAATCACATTCCATTTACAATGGAATCTTCATGGAAAACAAATCGATATATATATAATCGATATAAACTTCCATATCCGACTAATAATGTTAATGGAATAATGGCAAAGCCTTTTAAATTCTAGATATATTAGTTGTCTTCCTCCACAGAAATTAACTTCGATTATTACCAAATCAAATTCCGTTCCATTCCAATTTATTTTATTAAATTGGAAAACTTTACTTTGGAAAATCTCCTTTAAATCTTATCAAAAAGATTTATAAATTCCAAAAGCCATTTTACTGTAAATCAGGTTAAAGAACGAGTGTTATTTAAAACACCGTTCACGATAAACCCAAAAATCAATTCAAATTCAATTATTGGAAATTCTAATTACTTTTAAAACCCTTTCAAATCCAATTTATTTATTTCAAAAATAAATGGATTATAATTCTAGTTCAAAACTAGTTCTTTACGATAAAAATCTATTTTTATCTTTTCAAATATGGAGTTTTCTCCCAACTCTTTCCAAATCATTTCTTATGATTTTACACAAATTATTGCTATTTTTAATAATTTTATCTAGACCCGTACAGTCAATTTCCATTAACGGCCATCGAACTGCACTTACAGCGACCTTTTCCGAATTTGATTTGGACATAATTCAAAATCCATCCGTTAGATTTCAAATTTCTAATATTCTATAGAAATATTTTTTCGATATGAACCCAACGGTTCCGGTTTTAGGAGAATCCGACGGTCGGATCTCCTGTAATGTCCATTCGACGTCAATGGTCGAAATTCGCGAACTGTCGCATCGCCGCGTGTTCTATTCAGGCCATTATATTATATATATAATATATATTTCGTCGATTTCCTTTTAAAACGTATTTTATAAATCGTTTTAAATTCATTTTCAAAATGATTTCAACTTCCTATTCAATTTCTAATCAAAATTGAATATTCCATATCATCGATATATATATAAATGATAATATTTTCAAAACGACATATTTTGAAATTACTTCTTTTTCTATATTCATTATAAAAACGAATAAAATCGATATAAATATCGTTCTTGTAAAATGGCGCAAATCTAATCGACACGGCTTTATATCTTTCAATAACTTCGTTATTCTATTCAACAAATGAATATTTTCTTCAACACACGAATATATATTTTATTCAACACATGAATTTTCTTTCATTCCACACATGAATATATATTTTATTCAACACATGAATTATCTTTTATTCAATACTTGAATATATATTTTATTCAACACATGAATTTCCTTTTATTCAACACATGAATTTATTCTTTATTTTCCAAATTTGAAAGAGGCCCAATCAATTACCATATAATGTTAATTATATGGATTCCCTACAACACATGTATATAAAAGCAACGATAAATAATTAACCATCATCCAGAGTGCATTCTACACTGCATAAGCATCAAATATAAATATTTAACGCTTATAACATCATGTCAATCAATCGATCGACATACAACTAATTATTGGGACTAGTGTATGGCCAATTTCATCCCAACACCCGTATGGGGTTTTCAAACAATCAAACACATGTTTTATTTGTGCAGTTGGGTGATGTGTAAAATTTATTGTCCCAATCAATATCAGTCAAATGGGTGTACATAAACAAACCGTCCGATTTGTTTATAAATATTTAATTTATATACTCATAAAAAAATTATATTTTTTACTATAAAATATTTATTCCATTCCACTTCACACAATAAACTT
This sequence comes from Allium sativum, assembly GCA_030737875.1. Taxonomy (NCBI): domain Eukaryota; kingdom Viridiplantae; phylum Streptophyta; class Magnoliopsida; order Asparagales; family Amaryllidaceae; genus Allium; species Allium sativum. The sequence goes on from CM060922.1 coordinate 715,622,626, forward strand.
TCACAACACATCAACTAAACAATCAGGTCATCCATGGTCTGTGGACGACGGGTGTCAGGTGCTGCTAAGCACCGTCTGCATCCTAGTATATATTTCAAACCAGAAATTAAAATAAAAGTGAGGGGTTCTCACCTTTGGGATCCACTCCGCCATTTTATTTCTGAATTTCTAAACCATTTGAATTCTTTTTTATTTCAATCCGTTCCACCACCCTCTGTTTCACGCAATTCATAATAAAAACCACATTTTTATTTCAATTCTAAAAATTATATTTTTACTTCCCTAAAGATTATATCTTTCTTTCGATGTAAACAATATAAAAATCCAATTTTTATTTCGCTACAACATATATAAAAATCGTAGTTTTATATTCTCTATCTTATAAAAATCATATTTTTATTATCTCTACTATATAAAAATCATATTTTTATTATCTCTACTATATAAAAATCATATTTTTATTTTTCCATTCAAGCAATAAAAATCATATTTTTATCGCAAATCTATTTAAATAGAAATCACATTTTTATTTAATGTTATTTAAAAATTAAAAATCTCTTCTTTCATATTAAAAAAACATCATGTTATTCTCATTTTAAAACCATATATGAAAACAATTCTCATTTTTTTAAAACCATACATGAAAAATTACATTTTGTTCGTATCATCATATATATAAACAATGGTATGTATAAATTAATTAATGCCTAATTGCGAATTAATTAAACAAATTTACATTAAATAAAATAAATAAAAACTCATCGTTGATTCACGCTGGAGGGGGCTTGCGCGTTGGAGTTAGAGGTGGTGCTGAGGGGCGTCGGTCAGGCGGTGCTCGGAGGCGGTGGAATATTGGGCGGCGGCAGGGGTTTTCCGTGGCTAGAGGGGGTGGATTTCTCGAATTGGTTTGGGGAATTAGTCGTTCGATTGAGGAAGGGAAGAGGAGGAGGGCGGAGGTGGAGAACGGGGCTTAGGTGGGGTGCGACGCCAGTCGGGGGAGGCGCAATGGGGTGATTCGATCGAGGTTTTATATTTTTTTTCTTTCTGAAATTCAACGGGGAGGAAGGAGTGACGGGGAGAGATAAAGTGCGGGAGGGGTGTGTGTGTTATTATATATAATTATATTATTTTATTTTTATATTTAATTCTAAAAGTAACTTCTCCATATGAATCCCAAATCCAACCCACCGACTGTCGTCCCCAGCGTAATACCCCCATTCCGAACACAATGGGATATGTATCGTAAGATGATTCGATTGTTTCGATCAGTTTCCATCAAAATCAATATACATCTATATATTGATTTTGAACGCACATTTCAATTTACCGGGGTCAAATACGGACTCTATAAATTACAGAAAAATTATTTCTAGCTTTGTATTGACGATACGATCCCAAAAAAACTAATTTCGTCAAATTCTGAGACCTTTTGAAAAATGGCTATTTTCTGGTCGGTCGAAATTGACTGAAACTGTTAGAACACATTTTACTTCGCCACGCTCACATATTGATTCAGAAAATTACGAATTTTGAAATCTAGCAATAACTTGACCCCGCGGATCCAACAAAAGTGGTTTCGTCGAAAATAGAAGTCATTTGCAAAATTGCTAATTTTAAGGGCCAAAATTCCATAGCAACTATTCTGAAATTTCAACAGGGCATAACTTTTTATCCCCGCTATGAAATTTTGAATTTTAGGATTCATTGGAAAGATATTTTCAAATAGATTCAAATATTTTTGGTTTTGCCAAAATCCGGTTTATCTTGAATCCTGTACATTCATTCGACCTTTGAAATTGAATTTTCGAACTACCGCGCCATTTTCAATTCCTTTTATAATTTAAAATAAATATTTATATTCTAACGATGATTCAAATAAATATATACGTCCTAACTCTATTCAAAACAAATTTCTCGTTATTATTATTTAAAATAAATCATTTTAAATATTCAAAATTCACTAAAATTGCCAAAATAAAAAATTTAAATTGGCTCGGATTTCCGGGTTATTACAATCTCCCCCAACTAAAACTTTTCTTCCCCGAAAAGGAACGAAGCTGAAAGTTATTTTGCAAACCAACTCAACTTTCATTCTTTTAATTATGGCTTAAGTTCTTCAACTTTTCAATTTCTAAGAACTTTTCAAATTTTTCAAAAATTTGGCTAACACCGTAAATTTTCGAAAAGTTTCGCCATAACTTCCCATGCACCTAGAGCTTCGGGATATTTCAAATATCCTCCCATGGCCCTCACCAATCCAAAAAGAAAAAGAAACAGCCAAGCGGCTTGCCAATCGGCTCATAAAATCACCAAAAACCCAAGAAATACAATAAACATGTACCTATCTGTCGGGCATACAATTTTATTCCTCTTTTCTAGTCTCCTTGCTATGACCTGTTCAATGTAAGTACATGTATTTGCATGCAAATGCGACTAATTTTCAATTCAGTTCAATATGTGGTACAATTTGGCTAAATGGTTCAAATTCTAATTAATCAGGCAATAATCAAACAACACAACCATCAATCAATAAGTGAATTAACGTTTCAAATTCATAATTTTGATACATATACAGAAAATCATGTTTTTGATGCCAAATCACCACAATAAGCCCTATATAATTTTGGTTCTCACACCAGCCAATTGAAATTATATAGAAATCCCACTTTCGTCACTCAAAATTGAACGCTAATGACGACTAGTCAATCATCAGAATCATCTCCAGGCGACTAGAGTGTGATACTATATCTATCCAGTATATTGAAACTTCAAATACACGCGGATCAGACGTATATGCAAAATCTTTATATACTTGATTGTCCAAATCAGTATAAAAATAATATTCAAATACGAATAATTGGTTTAAATTTTCAAAACCAAAAATTGTTTTCAATTTAAAAATATACTCTTCACACTCGTTCTAGGATACTACTGATCCCATCTCTAACGAGTCATTCTTACTGGATATTAGTAATCCAATCTCTGATGAATTCTTTTGTATGGTTCTAACGTGTCTTGTTCTCAAGCTCTATAACCCAAAGCTGTGATACCAAGCTATAACGACCTAAAATCCCCCTTACGGGAAATCACGGATTGTACTGAGGACAAGACGAATCAGAACACAAACAGAAGAACATTTCATTGCTTATTACAACAATTCCATCAGAATACAAGAATATACAGAGTATGAATCAATATTATACATCAGAAAAATATCTGAGATTACAATACATTACTGCAGCGGAAAATAATACAAAACACAACTGAAAGTAATACACGGATAAAGATCTTTCCGAATATCGCTTTAGTTGTAAATCAGGATCCTGTGAATATAAATCCGCAAAACCAAAACTACTAGCTCCCCGTGTGGAAAATAGGGGCACCTAGAGTTTTGGTTAAAACAATAAACTCCAGGTCAGTCATGTGACTGGCGTGAGAACAAAAACAGTTATTAATCTTTTGATTTTAAAGTTAGGTAAATCAAGGGACCACGCCGTATAACACGGAACGGGTTCCCTTCCAAGAATACTAGTGCATAAAACAACAGCTCAATGCTAAATAAAGAACAATGAAGCTATTATAAGACCCAGGTCCCATCACACAATGCAACACAAGCCGGAGGATAGGGTTTTACCTTATAATAGCCAAAGAATGCTTGATACGCTAAATTTCATCTTTTATTATTACTATAAGTGTATAGTGTCAAAACAATTTCAATCATAAGTATCAATCATAGACGGCATAAGTGCCCCATACCACTATGTCGCCATACATAGGTTTTACAATCAAAACCGTAAAGTCACGTGTTGGAAGTTGGGTTTCCATCTGTGAACCGAGGCAAGGGATCATCCTCACTGATTCGAGACTATATAGCCAGAGCCTTAGGAGCAGCCACAACTGCCCCACGGATCGTAAAGGCTGATCCACCGATGTGGATTATAATGCCTGAACAGTGCGTTTCCCCGCCCTTTGGGGCGTAAATGAGCCAAATGACTCCATCGGCTCCACATAGTCACCGATATAACTGAGGCGCCTCGCAATCCAACAACCACACCGGTGAAAATAATATAAATGTCAGGGCTGGTAAGTCACTGACACCACCCTAGCTAGAAAGAAACGCATGTCCTCCCTGAGGTCCTTCTCCCGTTTCTGGTTCACAACCTGGGTGTGAGGCTCGCGAATTAATGCTACACAAAGCTGTGCCACACAGGCTGTGCTTTGACCATCAACCAAAAGACTCTACTTTTCAACAGAAGCCATGATAATTTGCATCTTAGCATGCCACACAGGCAAACCACTCCATGCAACTGGTATCCATCAATCACACAAAATGATATCCAATGTCAGACACACAGTCCATTTACAAGTCCGTTCTGGGCCTGAATGAAACTGGAGGCACCTTGTATCTCGCATATCCATCGATCTCCAAGTAAGTCTAGACGATCACCAACTGATTCCCTACTCTTGGGTGTACAGTACAATCAAGATCATCAGTAATTATCCAAATGATGTCAAGATCTCCGGTCTTCGACCACCGTCTTCATCCTCGACACATCGTCGAATCAGTTATTCAGAATGGGATAAACCCGGTCTTTCTGAATAACTCGCGTATATAATAAACAAATGTTACACAATCACAACATACGCCTCATTCCAATTCAAAATATTCTTTTATTCAAATATTCTTATACTTTGGGAAAGGTCCCCCTTAATTTTATCAAAGATAATTTCTTTAAATTTATTCTTTAATCTTCTTTTGAATATCAATTCAAACCAAAATATGGTTTATCCAAACTAGTCAGGATTAGCGAACCTTACCGAAGTAATCACTTGTTAAATTTCCCAACCCCGACCTATTTATCCCATGAAGTAAAACTGGTCATACTTCATATCTAATACCACAGTGTTATCGGTAAATTCAGTTACCATTTCACATTCAAATCTAATTAAAGATATAACTATCGCCTGGAGCAAAACTAGTGATACTCCATTCTTGATCATTTCAATCTAATTAAAGATTCATTAAAACTCCACTTGGTTTTAATCTTCCCAAAAATCAATATTAATGATTGTTTAACTTGGGAAATCATATCCTATTTTTAACTAGGCTAAAGAACCAATGTCATTTAAAATACGGTTCACGATAAACCCAAAATCGCATTCTATTCCATCAGCCTTTAACCATAAATTAGCAAGCGAACAATTCCATAAGTAATAACCCCGAAGGCCGAAACCAACATCAGATCAATACCCAAGAAACCATTCAACTTAACTAATCTCAAGTTAGTTTCTGATTTTCTTAACTCCGTTGGGTCTAAGAACAGTATTATTAAAGATACCTTTCACGATAACCCAAAATCACATTCCATTTACAATGGAATCTTCATGGGAAAAAAATCAATATATATATATATAATCGATATAAACTTCCATATCCGACTAATAATATAAATGGAATAACAACAAGGCCTTTTAAATTCTAGATATATTAGTTGTCTTCCCCCACAGAAATTCACTTCGATTATTACCAAATCGAATTCCATTCCATTCCAATTTATTTTATTAAATTGGAAAACTTTACTTTGGAAAATCTCCTTTAAATCTTATCAAAAATGTTTATAAATTCCTAATCCCATTTCACTGTAAATCGGGTTAAAGAACGAGTGTTATTTAAAAACCCCGTTCACAATAAACCCAAAAATCAATTCAAATTCAATTATTGGAAATTCTGGTTACTTTTAGAACCCTTTCAAATCCAATTTATTTATTTCAAAAATAGATGGATTATAGTTTTTGTTCAAAACTAGTTCATTTCGATAAAAATCTATTTTTATCTTTTCAAATATGGATTTTTTCATCCCAATTCTTCCCAAATCATTTATTATGATTATACACAAATTATTGCTATTTTTGATAATTTTATCAAGGCCCGTACAGTCGATTTCCATCAACGGCCATCGAACTGCACTTGCAACGACCTTTTCCAAATTTGATTTGGACATAATTGCAAATCCAACCGTTAGATTTCAAACTTCTAATATTCGCTAGAAAGCTCTTTTCGATACGAACCCAACGGTTCTGGTTTTAGGAGAATCCGACGGTCGGATCTCCCGTAACGTCCATTCGAAGTCAACGGTCAAAATTCGCGAACTGCCACAGCGCGGCGCGTTCTATTCAGGCCATTATATTATATATATAATATATATTTCGTTGATTTCCTTTTAAAACATATTTTATAAATCGTTTTAAATTCATTTTCAAAACGATTTCAACTTCCTATTCAATTTCTAATCAAAATTGAATATTCCATATCATCGATATATATATATATAAATGATAATATTTTCAAAACGTCATATTTTGAAATTACTTCTTTTTCTATATTCATTATAAAAACGAATATAATCGATATAAATATCGTTCGCGACAAAATGGCACAAATCTAATCAACACGGCTTTATATCTTTTATTAACTTCATTATTCTATTCAACATATGAATATTTTTTTCACTGCATGAATATATATTTTATTCAACACATGAATTTTCTTTTATTCAATACATGAATATATATTTTATTCAACGCATGAATTTTCTTTTATTCAACACATGAATATATATTTTATTCAACTCATGAATTTCCTTTTATTCAACACATGAATTTCCTTATATTCAAAACATGAATTTATTCTTCATTTTCCATATTGGAATGAGGCCCAATCAATTACCATATAATGTTAATTATATGGATTCCCTACAACACATGTATATAATAGCAACGATAAATAATCAACCATCATCCAGAGTGATTCTACACTGCATAAGCATCAAATATAAATATTTAACGCTTATAACAGCCTGTCAATCAATCGATCGACATACAGCTAATTATTGGGACTAATGTATGGCCAATTTCATCCCAACGCCCATGTGGGGTTTTCAAATAATCAAACACAGGTTTTATTTGTGCAATTGGGCGACGTGCAAAATTTATCGTCCCAATCAATATCAGTCAAACGGGTGTACATAAACAAACCATCCAATTTGTTTATAAATATTTATTTTATATACGCGTAAAAAAAATTATATTTTTAGCTATAAAATATTTATTCCATTCCACTTCACACAGTCAACTTTCACAACACATCAATTAAACAAACAAGTCATCCATGGTTTGTGGACGACGGGTGTCAGGTGCTGCTAAGCACCGTCTGCATCCTAGTATATATTTCAAACCAAAAATTAAAATAAAAGCGACGAGTTCTCACCTTTGGGATCCACTCCACCATTTTATTTCTGAATTTCTGAACCGTTTGAATTCCTTTTTTATTTCAATCTGTTCCACCACCCTCTGTTTCATGTAGTTCATAATAAAAATCACATATTTATTTCAGTTCTAAAATTTATATGTTTACTTCCTTAAAGATTATATATTTCTTTCGATGTAAACAATATAAAGATCCAATTTTTACATGGCTACAACATATAAAAAAATCGTATTTTTATATTCGCTATCTTATAAAAATCATATTTTTATTATCTCCGCTATATAAAAATCATATTTTTGTTATCTTTACTATATAAAAATCATATTTTTGTTATCTCTACTATATAAAAATCATATTTTTGTTATCTCTACTATATAAAAATCATATTTTTATCGCAAATCTATTTAAATAGAAATCACAATTTTTTAATGTTATTTAAATTTTAAAAATCTGTTCTTTCATATTAAAAAAACATCATGTTATTCTCATTTTAAAGCCATATATGAAAACAAATCTTATTTTTTTAAAACCATACATGAAAAATTACATTTTGTTCGTATCGTCATGTATATAAACAATGGTATGTATAAATTAATTACTACCTAATTTGCGAATTAATTAAACTAATTTACATTAAATAAAATAAATAAAAACTCACCGTTGATTCACGTCGGAGGGGGCTTGCGCGCTGGAGCTGGAGGTGGTGCTGTGGGGCGTCAGCCAGGCGGTGGTCGGAGGTGGTGGAATATTGGGCGGCGGCGGTGGTTTTCTGTGGTTATAGGCGGTGGGTTTCTCGAATTGGTTTGGGGCATTAGGCATTCGATTGAGGAACGTAAGAGGCGGAGGGCGGAGGAGGAGAACGGGACTTGGGGGTGTGACGCCAGTCATGGGGAGGCGCGATGAGGTGATTCGATCGAGGTTTTATATATATATATTTTTTTTTCTTTCTGAAATTCAACGGGGAGGAAGGAGTGAAGGGGAGAGAGAAAGTGAGGGAGGGGGTGTGTGTTATTATATATAATTATTTATTTTTATTTTTAATTCTAAAAAGTAACTTCTCTATGCGAATCCCAAATCTGTAACGATAAGGAATTTCGCTCGATCCGAATCAGTCGCTAAATCGACCAAGACCGTTCGAAACCCCTGATTGTTTTGAGAACATGACAAATCAGAACACAAACAGAAGAACATTTCCTTGTTAGTTACAACGATTCCATCAGAATACAAGAATATACAGAGTGTTCACTAAATATCAGAGATTTAAATACAATACTGCAGCGGAAAAATAATACAATACACAACTGAAAGAGATATACGGATACAGAGCTTTCCGGATATCATTCCAGCTGTAAACCAGGTTCCTGTGAATATAAATCTGCAAAACCAGAACTACTAACTGCCCGTGTGGAAAATAGGGGCACCCAGAGTTTAGGTTAAAACAATAAACTCCAGATCAGTCATGTGACTGATGTGAGAACTAAAATAGTTATTTAAAACATTACTTTAAATCAGATATATCAAGGGACCACACCGTATAACACGGAACAGGTTTCCTCCCAAGAATACAAGTGCATATAACAAAATGACGCATTTCTTTTCAGAAAAATGAATCTATTATAAGACCCAGGTCCCATCGCACAATGCAACACAAGCTGGAGGATAGGGTTTTCCCTTATAATAGCCAAACATGCTTGGTACGTTAAAAACAAATCATTTGATACTATAAAAAGTGCATAGTTTATAAAACAACTTCAAATATAAATATATCAATCGTAGATGGCATGGGTACCATATATCTTGTCACACATACTAGGCTCTACAATTAAAACTGCAAATTTCGTATTTGGATGTTGGGTTTCCATCTGTGAACCGAGGCAAGGGATCGTCCGCACCGAATTCGAGATTCTCTAGCCCGCCCCTCAGGCACAGGCTAGCCTTGGATCGTCAGGGTTGGTCCACCGATGTGGAATATTATGCCCGAACACTGCGTTTCCCCTCCCTTTGGGGCGTAAATGAGCCAAATGACTCCATCGGCTCTACATAGTCACCGATATATCCGAGGCGCCTCGCAATCCAACAACCACATAGGTGAAAATAATATAAATGTCAGGGCTGGTAGGTCACTGACACTACCCTAGAAAGAAGGAAACGCATGCCCTCCCTGATGTCCTCTCCCGTTTCTGGTTCACAACCGAGGTGTGAGGCTCGCAAATCAATGTTACAAAAAGTTATGCCACACAGATAGGGGAGTGTGTATAGATCATAACTCCAGAGAATAAATTATCGTCACCCTATAAATGGTTTTTGGTTGATTTCAGTTAAATTGGATCGACCAGAAAATAGCCATTTTTCAAACGAGTTCTGAATCCGACGAAACTAGTTTTGTTGGGACCGTATCGTCAAAACAAGGCTTCTGTTGAAAACAAAGTCTTGTGGTTGATGATCAAAGCACGGCCTGTGTGGCATAGCTTTGTGTATAATGTTGATTCGCAAGCCTGACACCCGATCCAACTTTGTAAAGATCCAACGGTAATCAAATTCCATATGGTGTTTATTTAAAATGGGCGGTCTTGGTCGATTTAGTCGCCGTATTTAAATATATATCTCATCTCGGTCTTCAAATCCATATGTGTTTCGCCCTCCAACTTTGTATAGATCCAACGGTTGGATTGTCTGGAATGTTTAATTCAAATCTGATGAATTAATTCTTCGATTTCAAAACCACATTCATTTCACACATTTGATAAAAACGGTATTTTTATCCAATAGCTACTTATTTCAACACATCACTATTTTTAAGAGTTCATATATACCATAAAGATGTGATTTTTATTATAAAAAATTTATTTCAGAACGCGTTTATTTTATATAGTTTATATATATCATAAAGATGTGATTTTTATTATGAAACAATTTATTTCAAAACAGAATATTTTATATAGTTTATACATAAGGTAAAAATGTTATTTTTGGTGTTAAAACAATTTATTTAAAACACTAATATCTTATATAGTTTATACATAAGGTAAAAATGTTATTTTTAGCGTTAAAACAATTGTTTTAACAACAAAAATAACATTTTTACCTTATGTATAAACTATATAAAATAATCGTGTTTTGAAATAAATTGTTTCACAATAAAAATCACATCTTTATGATATATATAAACTATATAAAATAATCGCGTTTTGAAATAAATTGTTTTACAATAAAAATCACATCTTTATGTTATATATGAACTGTTAAAAATAGTGATGTGTTGAAATAAATAGTTGTTGGATAAAAATACCGTTTTTATCAAATGTGTGAAATGAATGTGGTTTTGAAATCAAAGAATGAATTACATTTATATATTTCTCATACCAGTCCCATGACTAACTCGTAGTTGGTTTCACTTGCAAACTCGGGTGCCCCTTTTTCTACACAGGCAGCTTTGTATTCAGGTTTTTGCAGGCTCTTTCTGCACAACGGGAGATGAAGATGGATTCTACCATTTATCTCTTTTTATGCTATTCAGCTCCTTTTGTACATATTATGTTTTGTTTTCACGCTGTAGACATTTATGTATGGCTGAACTGTATTTTGTACCAAGTATGACCCTGTACTGTGTAACTCTGATGATTATGTTTATCCAGTGTATTTTATTGTACATTATTTGGTGTATTTAATTATTTCTATTCTGCTGTTATCTGTTTATGTGTTATATCCCAAAGATTACCCTTCCCACTGTCGTATGGGGTTTTGGGGACGTCACAACGTGGTATCAGAGCTTTGGTTAAGCTTAGCTCATGAATATAACATATTAACGAACTCGTCAGAGATAGAACTAGTCGAGTTCTAGCACGAATAACTCATTATAGATAGGATCAGTAATTTCCTAGTATGAGTATAGCAGAATCAGAATAACTCATTAGAGATGGGGTCAGAAATGCCCCAGAACAAGTTGAGAGTTATGTGTTTATAAATAACGTATTTGTGATTATATATATAGTCTGGTTTTAGAAATATGATTTTTGAATATATAAAAGTTATATATTTGAAAAGTTAATAAATAAATTGATTGTTGTTTGTGTTGTGTGATTGTGAATTTGATTAACCAAATTATTCGAATGATAGTTAATTTAATCAATAAGATAATGATGGTAAATTTATGCAATTAAATCACGTATTGAACTGATTTAAAAATAGATAGAAATATATACATGTACATTATATATGTTTGAAAAGGTAAATGGATTAGCGGTTGAGTAAAGAATTTATCTGTGTGCCCGACAAATAGGTAAACCTTAATGAGTTGGATGAGCAATTTTATTTATTATATCAATTCCTGTGAATGCCATTGGATGCGGAGTGTTGTTTGTTCTGTGTGTAAAAAAAAATGTCGCCATAGGATAGTAACAATTAATTTTGAACTACACTACATGTCATACTTCTTGAAGATAGGCATACTTCATCATATACCACATAAGCATTTGGGGCATGTGTGACGAGGTTGAAGATTTACCATACAAGCGAGAGGCTTGTATGACGATGACTATATATTACAGGTTGAACTGATGACTGATATGGACCATATAAAATGTAATGGTAAATTGCAAGATTAATAAAATCACCATACGAGTCTGGAGATGACAATAAACACGTCACTCTGGTCATTAAGGCACAAAAACCATTTATAGGGTGACGAGAATTTATTATCTAGAGTAATAATCCATACACACTCCCCTGTGGACACCTGAATATATCACTATAAATGTGTGCATGCTTATTAGGATTTATTGGGTACCTAATACGGCCCAATAAATTTCCAAACCCCTCCCCGTAAAAGGAGGTTATGGCGAAATTTTTCGAAAATTTAGGGTGTTAGCCAAATTTTTGAAGAATTTGAAAATTCTTAGAAACTGAAAAGTTGAAGAATGGAAGCCAGAATGAAAGTTGAGTTGGTTAATTAAACAACTTTCGTCTTCGTTCCTTTTCGAGCACGAAAAGTTTTAAATGGGGGACATTGTAACAACCCGGAAAATCTGAGCCAATTTAAAATTTTTAATTTGGCTATTTTAGTGGATTTTAAATATTTAAAATAAATTATTTTAAATAATAACGACGAAAGGTAAGTTTGAATCGACATTTGAAAATAAATATAATTATTTGTAATTATAAGCAAGGCCTAAAATGGCGCGGCAGTTTCAAAAATTGAATTCAAACTTTGACTAACTGTACCAGGTGCAAATTAAAATGGATTTTAGTGAAACTAAAAATATTTAAATCTGTTTATGAATATCTTTCTGACGAATCTAAAAAATCAAAGTTTCGTAGCGGGAATCAAAAGTTATGGCCAAATGAATTTTCAGAAAGGTCGATATAGAATTTATATAGCCGGTGAAAATAGACATTTTGCAAACGACCTCAGAATTCGACGAAACCACTTTTGATGGATCCGGGATGTCAAATTATTGCTAGGTTTCAAATTCCGTAATTTTTGAAGTTAATATCTGAGCATGGCAAAGGAAAATGTGTTTGGTTGATTTTAGTTAAATTGGATCGACCGGAAAATGGACATTTTTCAAACGGTCTTAGAATTTGACGAAACTAGTTTTGTTGGGACTGTATCATCAAAACATAGCTAGATTTATTTTTCTGGAATTTTCGGGATCAGTATGTGGCCCTGGCAAATTGAAATGTACGTTCAAATCAAATATTGAATGTTTTATATTTTAATTTGAAAAGAAACTGACTATAACAGTCGAATGGGCCTACGAAACATATCCCATTGTGTTCGGAATGAGGGTATTTAGCTGGGGACGATAGTCGTTGGGTTTGGATTGGAGTTCGTATGAGGCAAGGGGTATTTTTGGACTTTAAAAATGCATAAATAAAAAAAATCTCATTGGCCAATCATATTTTCTCTCTCCCCGTAACAGCAGCGACGAACGGCGGCTACCCTTCCTCACCTTCTCTCCTCTCTATCTCGCGATCCTCTCATTAAAAACCCATGGCCCTTTGGGGTTATTTGTAGATCTCATCTCGGTCTTCAAATCCATATGTGTTTCGCCCTCCAACGTTGAGCCATAATCGAGAACCACCTCCTCAAAGTCCTGATGTTCATCGCGCCTCTGATCGGCGATCGATCTGGGTGAAACCTCCATAGCTGGGGGCACCTTTCCAAGCTCTTCTAGGTGGCGTCGGCAGATCGTCACCAAACTCGACGGATTTCGCAAAAATTGGCGACCTAGGTTTGAACGAAATTTGAGAGGTAACGGTTTAATTATTTTAAACTGATTATAGCACTTTAAAGTGCTACGGATTTTGATATCACGATAAAAATCATATCTTTTTGCTATGTTGTCGAAATCCAGTGAAACAAGAGATATTGGACTCGTGCGGACGTCTTCTACATTCTAGAAGAGATCGGATATTTTTCTGAGCCTTCTACAATTTTTGGTGGAGTGGAACCCAAAGTGAGATTTCTGAATTACAAGCAATATGGAAACAACGATGTATAAATTATATAGTCGATGTATGAATTATATAAGCGTTGTACACCTCATGTATAAGCATTGTATAAGTTGTATGTTCGATGTATAAGTTATATATGCGTTGTAAAAATGATATATGCATTGAAATGAATTGAATTGATATTTAAATGAAATCGAAATATAGTTACATACGTATATATATATACACACTCCCCTCGTCCACAGACCATGGACGATATATATTGGTTGTGATATTGTTTGGATTATTGGTTGATGTGAAAATTTGGTGAATATCATGAATGGTTGATTTGAAATGATTGATTGTGGTTGAAATCCCAATAGGATTAGTATATGGGAAAATTTGTCTGCGTACGAACTAGATATTTAAAATCCCCATTTTCAAAAGCTGCGAGGCTTTAAGGTAGAGCGAGGAGTCGTACTAGGGACGGTGTCGGTTTTAACTACCCTGGCATTATGCTGCCGAAATTTTCTGAAATATTCTTGTGTTTGAATAAAATTCATGTGTTGAAATAAAATTCGTGTGTTGAAATAAAATTCATGTTTTGAAGTAAAATTTATATGTTGAATAGAAATTAATGTGTTGAAATAAAATTCATGTGTTGAATAGAAATTCATGTTTTGAATAAAGTTCATGTATTGAATAAATTCTTTGAAAGATAAAAATAACATTTTTATCATATATATAGACTATATAAAATATTAGCGTTTTAAATAAATTGTTTTAACACCAAAAATAACATTTTTATCATATATATAGACTATAAAATAATCGTGTTTTAAATAAATTGTTTTAACACCAAAAATAACATTTTTATCGTATATATAGACTATAAAATAATTGTGTTTTGAAATAAATTGTTTTACAATAAAAATAACATTTTTATGAGACGTATGAACTATATAAAATAATCGCATTTTAAATAAATTGTTTTAACACCAAAAATAACATTTTTATCATATACATATAGACTATATAAAATATTAGTGTTTTAAATAAATTGTTTTAACACCAAAAATAACACTTTTACCTTATGTATAAACTATATAAAATATTAGTGTTTTAAATAAATTGTTTTAACACAAAAATAACATTTTTACCTCATGTATAAACTATATAAAATATTAGTGTTTTAAATAAATTGTTTAGCACCAAAATAACATTTTTACTATATGTATAAACTATATAAAATATTAGTTTTTAAATAAATTGTTTTAACACCAAAAATAACATTTTTACTTTATGTATAAACTATATAAAATAATCGTGTTTTGAAATAAATTGTTTCACAATAAAAATCACATCTTTATGATATATATAAACTATATAAAATAATCGCGTTTTGAAATAAATTGTTTTAAAATAAAAATCACATCTTTATGGTATATATGAACTGTTAAAAATAGTGATGTGTTGAAATAAATAGCTGTTGGATAAAAATACCATTTTTATCAAATGTGTGAAATGAATGTGGTTTTGAAATCGAAGAATGAATTATATATATATAAATATAATTAAAATACATCGAATAACGAAGATGCAGTTCGTGTTTTGAAATTGTGATTTCAAACGATTATTGCGGGAGATCCGACCATCGGATTTTCCCGAAACCGAAACCGTTGGGTTCGCTTTGGAAATATCTTTCCAACGACACCAACTTTGTAAAGATCCAACGGTTGGATTGTCTGGAATATTTAATTCAAATTTGAAGAAAAACAGCGCCAGAATGAATTATATATATATAATTAAACTAAATCGAATAACGAAGCTGTAGTTCGTATTTTGAAATCGAAACTTCAAACGATTGTACCGGGAGATCCGATTGTCGGATTTTCCCAAAACTGAAACCATTGGATTTGTTTTGAAAAGATCTTTCTAATGATATAAAATTTGTGAAGATCCAATGGTTAGATTTTCAGATAAGTGTAATTCAAATCTGAAGAAAAATAGCGCCACGGCCGCGTTATGGCCTGAAGCATCGTTTGAATGAATTGGCTATTTTTAAGTGAATAAAAATGGCGATAAATCATTATAAAATATTATAAACAATATGGAATGGAAATAAACCGAATTTACCCAGTTTATTGGATATTTGATGGTTGAATGTGTTTGGAGTGAAAATTACATTTAAGAACAGAATTTTTGATGTCGAATAATTTAACCATTGAAATGAATTGATTTAAATTCTAAATATACGTGAATTATTTGAGATGGCCGAGTTAAATCTCATTTCAAATAATTGATCGACGGTAAGAAGTCAATGATGAAGACGGTGGTTGAAGACCGGAGATCTTCACCTTGGTTGGATGATTACTGATGTCTTGATTGGGAGGCATCCCAAAATATAAATAGTAAGTGGTTATCGTCCAGACATACTTGGAGATCGATGGATATGCGAGGTATAAGGTGCCTCCGGTTTCGTTCAGACCCAGAATGAAATTGTAAATGGACTGTGTGTTTGACATTGGATTTTGTTCTGTGCTGATTGATCTCTATTAAATATATATCTGTTTGGCGACGGAGAATTTATTATCTTGCTTAACGCCCTTCTCTGAGACGTACGAGCTCAGAGGTTATATATCGATAGAAATCAGTCGCATGGAGTGAATTGCCTGTGTGGCATACCTAAGTGGCAGATGATAAAGGCTTCTGTTGAAAAGCAAAGTCTTGTGGTTGATGGTCAAAGCAAGGCCTGTGTAGCATAACTTTGTGTATAACGTTGATTCGCGAGCCTCACACCCCAGTATGAACCAGAAACGGGAGAGGACATCAGGGAGGGCATGCGTTTCCTTCTAGCTAGGGTGGTGTCAGTGACCTACCAACCCTAACATTTATATTATTTTCACTTATGTGGTTGTTGTTGTAGCGAGGCGCCTCGGATATATCGGTGACTATGTGGAGCCGATGGGGTCATAGGACTCATTTACGCCCCAAAGGGCGGGGAAACGCAGTGTTCATGCATTTTAATCCACATCGGTGGATCGGCCCTGACGATCCATAGGCTTGACTAAGTACTTTCCTGAGACATGGGCTAGATTGTCTCGAATTCTGTAAGGACTATATTTTGCCTTGGTTCATGACGGAAATCCAATTTCCAAATACGACATGTGTGGTTTTGATTGTATACCAATATATGGCGACTTAGTGGTATGGGGCATTAATGTCGTCTATTATTGATATTTATGATTGAAATTGTTTTTGAAACATATAAACACTAGTAATAATATCAAATGCTTTTGTTTTATTCATATCAAGCATATTTTAGCCATTATAATGTAAAACTCTATCCTCCGGTTTGCGTTGCATTGTGTGATGGGAACTGAGTCTTATAATGGCTTCATTTTTATAAAAAGCATTGCGATGTTTAAAAAGGTTTACTTGTTTTAAAGCACTGGCAATCACTGGAGTAAACCCGTTCCGCGAAAGTGGCGTCGTCCTATGATTTGCCTTGTTATTATTGGTTAACCAGTTAAGTAGATTTCTCATACCAGTACCGTGACTGACTCGTAGTTTGTTTCACTTGCAAACTCGGGTGCCCCTTTTTCTACACGGGCAGCCTTGTATTCTGGTTTTAGCAGGCTCTTTCTGGATAGCGGGAGCTGAAGATGGATTCTACCATTTATCTCTTTTTATGCTGATCAACTCCTATTGTACATATTATGTTTTGTTTTCCACTGTAGACATTTATGTATAGTTAAACTGTATTTTGTACTAAGTATGATCCTGTACTATGTAACTCTTATGATTATGTTTATCCAGTGTATTTTATTGTATATTATCTGGTGTATTAAATTATTTTTGTTCTGGTGCTATCTATTTATGTGTTATATTCCAAAGATTACCCTTGCCACCGTCGTACGGGGTTTTGGGGGCGTCACAACGAACCACGTTGTTATACATTAGGTAAAAATGTTATTTTTGGTGTTAAAACAATTTATTTAAAACACTAATATTTTATATAGTTTATACATAAGGTGAAAATTTGGTGTTAAAACAATTTATTTAAAACACTAATATTTTATGTAGTTTATATATATCATAAAGATGTGATTTTTATTTTTCAAAGAATTTATTCAATACATGAACTTCTTCCAACACATGAATTTTATTCGATACATGAATTTCTATTCAACACATGAATTTTATTTCAACAAATGAATTTTATTCAACACATGAATTTTATTTCAACATATGAATTTTATTCAACACATGAATATTAATCAAACACGGAAATATTTCAGAAAATTTCAACAGCAAAACGGCAGGGTAGTTGAAACCAGCACCGTTCCTAGTACGGCTCCTCACACTACGTTAAAGCCTCGTAGCTTTTGACAATGGGGATTTTCAATATCTAGTTCGTACGCAGACAAATTTTCCCATATACTAATCCTATTGGGATTTCAATGACAATCAATCATTTCAAATCAACCATTCATGATATTCACCAAATTTTCACATCAACCAATAATCCAAACAATATCACAACTAATATATATAGTCCATGGTCTATGGACGAGGGGAGTGTGTGTATATATATAGATATACATATATAACTATATTTCGATTTCATTTCAATGCCATTTCAATTTATTTCAACGCATATATCATTTTACAATGCATATATAACTTATACATCGACCATACAACTTATACGACGTTTATACATGAGGTGTACAATGCTTATATAACTCATACTTCGACTATATAATTTATACATCGTTGTTTCCATATCGTTTATAATTCAGAAATCTCACATTGGGTTCCACTCGTCCAAAAATTGTAGAAGGCTCAGAAAAATATCTGGTCTCTTCTAGAATGTAGAAGACGTCTGCACGAGTCCACTGTCTCTTGGTTCACTTGATTTCGATCAAATAGCAGAAAGATATGATTTTTAGAAGTTTGCAACACAAAAAAGTGTAAAAATCAGTTCAAATTATATACAGCCGTTACTTCAACTATGGTTCAAAACTAGGTCTGCAATTTGCATTCAATCCGTTGATCTTGAAGCCAATCAGGTTATACCACATCGAAGTGCTACGGAAGGGCTTCCTGGCGCTGGTGGCTGCGCCTAGTTCAGCGGTCCCAGGCGTGCTCGGCGGCGCTTGAAGTTCCCTGACTTTGGGGACTCGAATCTCTCTCTACACTTGATGATAGTTGATGATGTTTATATGGATTTAAAGAGGAGATTCTGATCTTCAAAATGACTCAAGAATTTTGTGATTTCATTGAGTGGATGAGGAGAAATCGAAGAGAGAAGGTGTGGAGGCATTTTCGTCGTCGGCTGGAGCTTTATCGGGGGGAGAGAAAGAATGGGATTGGCCATTATATTTATTTATTTATTTACATATTTTTAAAATCCCAAAAATACCCCTCTTCACATACTAACTCCGATCCAAACCCAACGACTGTCGTCCGTAGCTAAATACCCCCATTTTGAACACAATGGGATACGTTTCATAGGCCCATTCGACTGTTTCAGTTAGTTTTTCTTCAAATTAAAATATAAAACATTCGATATTCGATTTGAATGTGCATTTCAATTTGCCAGGGCCACATACTGATCCCAAAAATTCTAGAAAAATAAATCTAGCTATGTTTTGACGATATGGTCCCAACAATACTTGTCTCATCGAATTCCGAGACCGTTTGAAAAATGGCCATTTTCTGGTCGATCCAATATATCAGAAATCGACCAAACACATTTTCCTTTGCCACGCTCACATACTAACTTAAAAAATTATGGAATTTGAAACCAAGCAATAATTTGACATCCCGGATCCAACAAAAGTGGTTTCGTCGAATTCTGATGTCGTTTTCCAAATGTCTATTTTCAAGGGCTATATATATTCTATAGTGACCTTTCTGAAAATTTATTTGGCCATAACTTTTGATTTCCGCTACAAAACTTCGATTTTTCAGATTCGTTAGAAAGATATTCATAAGTAAATTTAGATATTTTTGGTTTCACTAAAATCCATTTTAATTTGCACCCGGTACAGTCAGTCAAAGTTCGAATTCAATTTTTGAAACTGTCGCGCCATTTCAGGCCTTGTTTATAATTAAAAATAATTATATTTATTTTCAAATGTCGATTCAAATATACCTTTCATCGTTATTATTTAAACTAATTTATTTTTAATATTTAAAATCCACAAAAATAGCCAAATTAAAATTTTTAAATTGGTTCATATTTTCCGGGTTGTTACAATCTCCCCCACATAAAACTTTTCGTCCTCGAAAAGGAACGAAGTCGAAAGTTGTTTAATTAACCAACTCAGCTTTCATTTTGGCTTCCATTCTTCAAATTTTCAGTTTCTAAGAATTTTCAAATTCTTCAAAAATTTTGCTAACACCCTAAATTTTCGAAAAATTTCGCCATAACCTCCATTGTACGGGGAGCTTCGGGATATTTAAAATAGCCTCCCACGGCCCTCACCAATACAAAAGAAAAAGAAAAAATCAAGCGGCTAGCCAATCGACTCATAAAATCATCAAATTCCCAAGAAATACAATAAACATGTACCTATTTGTTGGGCAAACGATTTTATTCCTTCGCTTAGCAGTTTATCCATAACCTGTTCACACATATATAATGCACATGTATATATTTCTATCTATTTTCAATTCAGTTAAATACTTGATTCACTTGCATACATTTAACTTCTTTCTCTTATTGATTAAATTAACTATCATTCTAATAATTTAATTAATCAAATCCACCATCACGCTACACAAACAACAATTAATTTGTTTTTAACTTTTCAAAAAATATACTAATTAACTCATGTACTTTGAAAACATTCAGACCATATAATTAAAAAGTTTACATGCATGAAAAGAAAACAACAACAAAGTAGAGAACAAAATGAAAATGCAAAATATGGTAAATGTACCTTGCACCGGAGTCAATAAGAGATATCCACCCTGCACTTAGGATAGGCTTTCTTAATACTCTCCTCAGTTTCCCAAGTACAACCTCGCGGATCTCCACTCCATTGCACTTTGACTAAGTGAACCTTCTTGTTCCTCAGTTCTTTGGTTTCTTTGCCAATAATCTTTAGCGGCTCTCTTCTCACAGCCAATTCTGGAGTAATTTCTATATCCTATTGCGCTGCTTCTTCCACGATCAAGTCTGGATCATGAACATGCTTTCGAAGTTGAGATATGTGAAACACATTATGTACCCCAGGCAACCAATCAGGCAATTGAACTCTATAAGCGAGAGTTCCAATCCGTTCAAGTATAGGGAATGGACTAATAAATTTGGGCGCCAACTTCCCAGTTTTGCCAAATCGAATTACTCCTCTCATCGGAGAAACCTTTAGATACACATAGTCACCAACAGTAAATGCTAAATCCCTCCTCCACGAGTCTGCATAGCTCTTCTGTTGGCTTTGAGCTGCAAGCAATCGTTTCTTAATGAAATCGACTTTATCCGCAGCTTCGCGAATCATATCTGGTCCCAATACAAGTCTATTGCCAGGTTCTACCCAACAAGCAGGAGATCGGCACGGTCTACCATACAATGCTTCGAATGGTGACATAGTCAGGCTCGCTTGTTAGCTGTTGTTGTATGAGAACGCAGCCAAAAGCAAATGGTCTTCCCATGATCCACAAAAATCAAGAACACAAGCCCGGAATAAATCTTCTAGTATACAATTCACCTTCTTAGTTTGGCCATCTTTTTTAGGATGATATGTGGTGCTCAAGTTCAGTTTCATTCCCAGTTCTACTTGAAATGCCTCTCAGAATTTGCTAGTAAATATTGGATCTCTATCACTGACTATATTGATCGGCACTCCATGTACTTTAACAATTTCTTTGAAACAGATCTGTGCTAAACTTTAAGCGGTTCTATTGGATCTGACAGGTATAAAATGGGCGGTCTTCGTGAAGCGATCTACGATCACCCAAATACAGTCATTTATAAACATATAACTCCTCTCTCCAAAGCTCGAATTTTCCGCTGTGTTTAAATTGGGATTGTGTATAACGTTGATTTTATATAGTTGCAATCTGGTGTGTTCTATTGTGTTATTTTGTACTAAGGACGACCCCAAAGCCCCGTACGATGGTGGCAAGGGTAATCTCTGGAATATAACACATAAACATATAACAATAGAACATAAATAAATAAATACACCTGAGAATGTACAATATAATACACTGGATAAACATAATCATCAGAATTACACTATATACAGGATCATACTTAGTACAAAATAAAGTTCAGCTATACATAAATGTCTTCAGCAGAAAAACAAAACATAATATGTACAATAGAAGCTGAATGACATAAAAAAAAAGATAAATGATAGAATCCATCTTCAGCTCCAGCGATCCAGAAAGAGCCTGCTAAAACCTGAATACAAGGCTGCCCGTGTAGAAAAAGGGTCACCCGATTTTGCAAGTGAAACAAACTACGAGTCAGTCATGGGACTGGTATGAGAAATCTACTTAACATATTTTATAATATGGCCAATCACAGGACCACGCCACTTTCGCGGAAAGGGTTTACTCCAATGGATTGCCAGTGCTTCAAAACAAGTAAACCTTTTTAACATCGCAATGCTTTTTATAAAAAATGAAGCCATTATAAGACTCAATTTCCATCACACAATGCAACGCAAACTGGAGGATAGAGTTTTATCTTATAATGGCCAAAATACGCTTGATACGAATAAAACAAAAGCATTTGATATTATTACTAGTGTTTATATGTTTCAAAAACAATTTCAATCATAAATATCAATCATAGACGAAATTAATGCTCCATACCACTATGTCGCCATATATAGGTATACAATCAAAATCGCACATGTCGTATTTGGAAATTGGATTTCCGTCATGAACCAAGGCAAAATATAGTCCTTACCAAATTCAAGACATTCTAGACCATGACTCAGGCAAGTACTCAGTCAAACCTTTGGATCGTCAGGGCTGGTCCACCGATGTGGATTAAAATGCCTGAACACTGCGTTTCCCCTCCCTTTGGGGCGTAAATGAGTCCAATGACTCCATCGGCTCCACATAGTCACCGATGTAACCGAGGCGCCTCGCAACAGCAACAACCACACAGGTGAAAATAATATAAATGTCAGTGCTAGTAGGTCACTGACACCACCCTAACTAGAAGGAAACGCATGCCCTCCCTGATGTCCTCTCCCGTTTCTGGTTCATATCGGGGTGTGAGGCTCGCGAATCAACATTATACACAAAGCTATGCCACACAGGCTGTGCTTCTATCATCAACCACAAGACTTTGCTTTTCAACATAAGCCTTGATCATCTGCCACTTAGGCATGCCACACAGGCAATTCACTCGGTGCGACTGATTTCTATTGATATATAACCTCTGAGCTCGTACGTCTCAGAGAAGGGCGTTAAGCAAGAGAATAAATTCTCCGCCGCCAAACAGATATATATCCTATAGAGATCAATGAGCATTGAACAAAATCCAACGTCAGACACACATTCCATTTACAAGTTCGTTCTGGGTCTGAACGAAACCGGAGGTACCTTATACCTCGCATATCTATCGATCTCCAAGTACGTCTAGACGATCACCACTTATTATCTATATTTTGGGATGCCTCCCAATCAAGACATCGGTTTTCATCCAACCGAGGTGAAGATCTCCGGTCTTCAACCACCGTCTTCATCATCGACTTCTTACCGCCGATCAATTATTTGAAATGAGATTTAACTCGGCCTTTTCAAATAATTCACGTATATTTAGAATTTAAATCAATTCATTTCAGTGGCTAAATTATTCGACATCAATAATTCTGTTCTTAAATGTAATTTTCACGCCAAACACATTCAACCATCAAATATCCAATAAACCGGGTAAATTCGGTTTATTTCCATTTCAAATCGTTTATAATATTTTATAACGATTTATCGCCATTTTTATTCACTTAAAAATAGCCAATTCATTCAAACGACACTTCAGGCCATAACACGGCCATGGCGCTATTTTTCTTCTGATTTGAATTACACATATCTGAAAATCTAACTGTTGGATCTTCACAAATTTTATATCATTAGAAAGTTCTTTTCAAAACGAATCCAACGGTTTCAGTTTTGGGAAAATCCGACGGTCGGATCTCCCGGTACAATCGTTTGAAGTTTCGATTTCAAAATATGAACTGCAGGTCCGTTATTCGATTTATTTTAATTATATATATATATAATATAATCGATTCTGGCACTATTTTTCTTCAGATTTGAATCAAACATTCTAGACAATCCAACCGTTGGATCTTTACAAAGTTGGTGTCGTTGGAAAGATATTTCCAAAGCGAACCCAACGGTTTCGGTTTCGGGAAAATCCGATGGTCGGATCTCCTGCACTAATCGTTTGAAATCACAGTTTCAAACTATGAACTGCAGCTTCGTTATTTGATTTATTTTAATTATATATATATAATCCTTTCGATTTCAAAAACCATATTCATTTCACACATTTGATAAAAACGATATTTTTATCCAACAGTTGTTTATTTCAACACATCACTATTTTTAACAGTTCATATATATCACAAAAATGTGGTTTTTATTGTAAAACAATTTATTTCAAAACACGATTATTTTATATAGTTCATACGTCTCATAAAAATGTTATTTTTATTGTAAAACAATTTATTTCAAAACACGATTATTTTATAGTCTATATATATGATAAAAATGTTATTTTTGGTGTTAAAACAATTTATTCAAAACGCGATTATTCTATAGTCTATATATATGATAAAAATGTTATTTTTAGTATAAAAACAATTTATTTAAAACGCTAATATTTTATATAGTCTATATATATGATAAAAATGTTACTTTTATCTTTCAAAGTATTTATTCAATACATGAACTTCATTCAACACATGAATTTTATTTCAACACATGAATTTCTATTCAACACACGAATTTTATTTCAACACATGAATTTCTATTCAACACATGAATTTTACTTCAACACATGAATTTTATTTCAATACATGAATTTTATTTCAACACATGAATTTTATTTAAACACAGGAATATTTCAGAAAATTTTGGCAGCATAACGGCAGGGTAGTTAAAACTGGCACCGTCCATAGTACGGCTTCTCGCTCTACCTTAAAGCCTCGCAGCTTTTGACAATGGGGATTTTAAATATCTAGTTCGTATGCAGACGAATTTTCCCGTATACTAATCCTATTGGGATTTCAACCATAATCAATTATTTCAAATCAACCATTCATAATATTCACCAAATTTTCACATCAACAATTAATCCAAATAATATCACAACCAATATATATCGTTCATGGTCTGTGGACGAGGGGAGTGTGTATATATATATATATAGATATACGTATATAACTATATTTAGATTTCATTTCAATATCATTTCAATTCATTTCAACGCATATATCATTTTTACAACACATATATAACTTATACGTCGAACATACAACTTATAAAACGCTTATACATGAGGTGTACAATGCTTATATAATTCGTACATCGACCATATAATTTATACATTGTTGTTTCCATATCAGTCATCAGTTCAACCTGTAATATATAGTCATCGTCATACAAGCCTCTCGCTCGTATGGTAAATCTTCAACCTCATCACACAAGCCCCAAATGCTTATGTGGTATATGATGAAGTATGCCTATCTTCAAGAAGTATGCCATGTAGTGTAGTTCAAAATTAATTGTTACTATCCTATGATGACATTTATTATTACACACAGAACAACCAACACTCCGCATCCAATGGCATTCATAGGAGTTGATATAATAAATAAAATTGTGCATCCAACTCATTAAGGTTTACCTATTTGTCGGGCACGCAGATAAATTCTTTACTCAACCACAGATCCATTTACCTGTTCAAACATATATAATGGACATGTACATATTTCTATCTAAATTTACCATCATTCTCCTATTGATTAAATTAACAATCGTTCTAATAATTTGGTTAATCAAATTCACAATCACACAACACAAACAACAATCAATTTACTTATTAACTTTTCAAATATATATCTTTTATATATTCAAAAACCATATTTCTAAAACCAGACTATATATATAATCACAAATACATTATTTATAAACATATAACTCTCAACTCATTCTGGGGCATTTCTGACCCCATCGCTAACGAGTTATTCTGATTCTGCTATACTCATACTAGGACATTACTGATCCTATCTATAATGAGTTATTTGTCCTAGAACTCTACTAGTTCTATCTCTGACGAGTTCGTTAATATGTTATATTCCTAAGCTAAGCTTAACCAAAGCTCTGATACCACATGTAACGATTGTGTTAAATCCGGTAGGCTTTGCAACCATCCCTTCATCCTCCACAACAGCAGGTAAAACCCACCGTGGCTTACAATGGTCCCCCAGTACACTTGTTTTACGGCGACCCTCTCGAGCCTCCCGGCCACTGCCCAATCAACCCTCAAGAGGGACATGTGGGGTTAAGAGTCTCCCGTTCGTCACCAAACCGCGAATCGAGAACCCCCCATCATGACTGCAACAAGAACTGGTGATCCAATGGAGTAAACTCATTCTGCGAACGTGGCATGGTCCTGTGATTGGCCATATTATAAAATATGTTAAGTAAATTTCTCATACCAGTCCCATGACTGACTCGTATTTTGTTTCACTTGCAAACTCGGTTGCCCCTTTTTCTACACGGGCAGCCTTGTATTCAGGTTTTAGCAGGCTTTTTCTGGACAGCTGGAGCTCAAGATGGATTCTATCATTTATCTCTTTTTATGCCATTCATCTCCTATTGTACATATTATGTTTTGTTTTTCCGCTGTAGACATTTATGTATAGCTGAACTGTATTTTGTACTAAGTATGATCCTGTATACTGTGTAACTCTGATGATTATGTTTATTCAGTGTATTCTATTGTACATTCTCTGGTGTATTTATTTATTTATTTATTTCCGTTATCTGTTTATGTGTTATATTCCAAAGATTACCCTTGCCACCGTCGTACGGGGCTTTGGGGTAGTCACCAGATAACAGCTGTTTTAATTGGATAAATTTATGAAATTAAATTAAATCAATTTAATTGTGATACCACATGTAACGATCGTGAATTTCGCTCGATCTGAATCAATCGCTAAATCGACCAAGACCATTCGAAACCCCTGATTGTTTTGAGAACACGACAAATCAGAACACAAACAGAAGAACATTTCATTGTGTATTACAACAATTTCATCAGATTACAAGAATATACAGAGTATGAATAAATATTACAACAGAAAAATATCAGAGATTACAATAAATTACATAGTAGCGAAAAAACAATATAAAACACAACTGAAAGTAATACACGGATACAGAGCTTTTTCGAGTATTGTTCCAGCTGCAAATCAGGATCTTGTGAATATAAATCTACAAAACCAAACTATTAGTTGTTCGGGCGGAAAATAAGGGCACCCAGAATTTAGGTTAAAACAATAAACTCCAGTTCAGTCATGTGACTGGTGTGAGAACTAAAACAGTTATTTAAAACTTTACTTTAAATCAGATATATCAAGGGACCACGCCGTATAACACGGAACGGGTTTCCTCCCAAGAATACCAGTGAATAACAAAACAGTCCAATGCTTTTTGGAAAAATGAAGCTATTATAAGACCCAGGTCCTATCACACAACGCAACGCAAGCCGGGGGATAGGGTTTTCCCTTATAATATCCAAAACATGCCTGGTACGTGTAAAACAATTCATTTGATACTATTGTAAGTGCATAGTGTATAAACAACTTCAAATCATAAGTATCAATCATAGACGGCATAGGTACCATATATCATGTCGCCATACTAGGCTCTACAATCAAAACCACAAAGTCACGTGTTTGGAAATTGGATTTCCAACTATTAACCGAGGCAAGGGATCGTCCTCTACCAAATTCGAGAGCCTCTAGCCCGCCCCTCAAGCAAGTACTCTGCCAAGCCTTTGGATCGTCAGGGCCGGTCCACCGATGTGGATTAAAATACTTGAACACTGCGTTTCCCTGCCCTTTGGGGTGTAAATGAGTACAATGACTCTATCGGCTCCACACAGTCACCGATATATCCGAGGCGCCTCATAACAACAACAACCACATAGGTGAAAATAATATAAATTTCAGGGCTGGTAGGTCACTGACACCACCCTAGCTAGAAGGAAACGCATGCCCTCCCTGATGTCCTCTCACGTTTTTGGTTCGCAACTGGGGTGTGAGGCTCACGAATCAACGTTACACAAAGCTATGCCACACAAGCGGTGCTTTGATCATCAACCACAAGACTTTGCTTTTCAATAGAAGACTTGATCAATTGCCACTTAGGCATGCCATACAGGAAATTCACCCCATGTGATTGATATCCATCAATATATAACCCCTGAGCTCGTACGTCTCAGAGAAGGGTGTTAAGCTAGAGAATAAAACCTCCGGCCGCCACTCCAACACCCCCTAAGCTCCTCCAGCCACCGCAAATTGAAAATATTAAGTTTTATTCGTGTTTATTTTAGGTAATTAGCATAATTATATATAATGCATGTTTTAAAATCAGTCCTTTTTATATAGATGAAACATGATGTTATATACATAGAGCTGAGATTTTTAACATCATAACATTGAGATTTTTAACATAGAAAAGATTAGTTTTTTTAATACGGTAAAGGTTATATTTTTAATTATAGAAAGGCGATGTTTTTATATATAGAAATGCGAGATTTTTATATATGTTGTAGCGATAAAGATTTGATTTTTACATGATAAAGATGAGATGTTGTTCATAGGATTAACATGAGAAATGAGTAGATTTTTGAAAATAAAAAGATGTGATTTTTACACATATGGATTTGATATAAAAATATGATTTTTATATTATAGAAATAATAAAATTATGATTTTTATATACTAGAGAATATAAAAATGTGATTTTTATATATGTAGCGAATGCGGGCGATGAAAGTGACAAAAGACGAGCACAGCGAGATTTCCTACATATGAAAAGTCGTAGTGTTTGGTTTAGCTATTCGGTGAGAACTCCTCACTTTTATTTTAATTTCTAGTTGAAATATATACTATGATGCAGACGGTGCTTAGCAGCACCTGACACCCGTCGTCCACAGACCATGGATGACTTATTTGTTTGATTGTTGTGTTGTGAAATTTTATTGTGTGATGTGAAATGAAATAAAATATTTTATCGTTATAAATATTTTATAGTTAAAAATATAATTTTTAACGTGTATATAAAATAAATATTTATAAACAAATCGGACGATTTATTTATGTACACCCATTTGACTTATATTGATTGGGACGATAAATTTTACAATGGGGATAAAAAATTCCATATTTGAAAAGATAAAAATAGATTTTTATCGAAATGAACTAGTTTTGAACCAGAATTATAATCCATGACGACCCCAAACCCCCGTACGATTGTTGCAAGGGTAATCTTTGGAATATAACACATAAACAGATAACAGCAAAACATAAATAAATAAATACACCAGAGAATGTACAATAGAATACACTGGATAAACATAATCATCAGAGTTACACAGTATACAGGATCATACTTAGTACAAAATACAGTTCAACTATACATAAATGTCTACAGCAGAAAAACAAAACATAATATGTACAATAGGAGCTGAACGACATAAAAAGAGATAAATGATAGAACCCATCTTCAGCTCCGGCTATCCAAAAAGAGCCTGCTAAAACCTGAACACAATGCTGCCCGTATAGAAAAAGGGGCACCCGAGTATGCAAGTGAAACAAACTACGAGTCAGTCATGGGACTAGTATGAGAAATCTACTTAACATATTTTATAATACGGCCAATGTAACACCCCGTAATTTTATAACATTAAAATTCACAAATTAAAGTATACTTAATTTTTAGAATAGAATTAAGTGAAATGGGTTGCGCAGAGAAATATATATATATTTTGATATATATATATACATATATAAATTAAAAAATAAATAAATAAATATGCAAAAAAGTTCAAAACAGCGAATTAGTAGGGGAAATAACCGAACCGGCCCATTTTTGAGGTCGACCCGAGCTCCGCTGGGACGACTAGGGGTTAATCCACGGTGTTTGGCTGTCAACCCGTGGGCCGATTCGCTCAAATGCAGATTTTGCATTTGATTGGTTCACATGGTTCAGGGTTAATCTAATGGTCCTAAATAACTTCCTACACCTATAAATACATCCTAATGCTAACCCTAAACCTAATTAAAATAGAATAGTTACCGTCATACCATCGCCATGGAAATCAATGGAGCCGCCGCCAACTAAGAAAGAAGAAAAGCAAATTCAATTCTAATTCTCTCAACCCTAAAGCAAAGCAAAACTCTCTCTTTTCTTCTCTAAATTGTGAGTATGATGATCTTAACAAGATTATTATCATTTTAATTAGGTTGAGTTATGAATGGATTATGAGTAGATGATGTGAATTATCATATATGTTGTTGTAAACCCCTTTTGCTATCATGTATATTGTAAATCCAATGTTATGTGATGATGATATCTTATATGTTGTAAATCATGCTATGATGATGTTATGTATGTTGAAAGTTTCTATGCTAAGTTGTGATAAATCATACATGTTAAAAAGGCCATGATGTTACCATCTATGCTAGTTAGTTCATATTAATTAAATCATCATGTTTGGGTTATGTTGATCTATATGACAAGTCACATATGCAAGTTAGATTGATTAGAAAAGTTATGAACATATGCCAAGACATCTATTATGACATCTAGAATTATGCTATGACATATGTGATATCCTATGCTAGTTCACACCATCATTATGTTGCCTAAAAACCCCATATGCAAGTTTATGTATAGATTTGGGCTATGATCATATCATGTAAATTGAGACATTTAACAAGTTGACACCTTTTGATCCTTAATATGTGTAGTTTATGCAAGTTTCACCCCTATTATGATTAGATTTATTTTAATTGTCTATATGTTGTGATAATGTATCTTTGTGCTAGATGTTAGACTGTACAAGTCTAGCCTATATTATGCATTGAATAAGCGAACGTATAAACGTGGGGTAGGGGTAATATTAAGGATTTAATATTTAAAAGTTGGGGTGCAATTGATATGATTTTGCATGCCATAAGTGGATGGCCATAATTGAGTCAACTATGGACATCATTAAAAGTTGACTTAATTAATAATTTGAATAGGGAATTATTAAAACTGGGGTAAAAGATTTTAAGTGTTAATCTAAGATTAGGACACAAGGTTGGACTCGTTTGTGACGTAAACCTGCCCGGACCCACCCGGCAAATCCATTGGTCACAAATTTCAGCCCAATCTGAGAGGTCCTAGGCCCAAAGTAAAGCATAACGGTTGTAAAGACCCGAGGTTAGACTCTTTTATGGTGTAAGACTGCCCGGACCCGCCCGGCAAATCCAGCTGCCATAAATGCCAGTCTAATGTGAGAGGTCTTTATGAGGTTATGGCCTGAATGAATTAAGAAATACTTAACCAGATAAACATGTAAGGTGGGACATGGTGGTTAAGTAGGTGCCTTGGGTGGCATGAGGAATCTAGGGGGTGCCCTTAGTGGCATGTGAAATACGATTAGTAAGACTTAACCAAACACACATGTAAATGAACATGACTAAGAGGGTTAAGTGGGATATACTAGTGACAAGCTTAGGTGGGTAGCTTGTGGGGGCCCATTTTGACCAGTATCCCAAACGTATATTTGTGGGCTCGACCCAAGTCGAGGACGGGACACGCATGCTGGGTTTGACTGTAAGAGGCCAAAACGGGGAGCGGTGGCAACGCAAGTCCAATGGGTTTCGTATGCGTGTGTGGACCCGGGCTAGTAGGTAAGACGTTGTTGCATCGTGTAGGTATAAGCCGTGCATTCTCAAGTTGTATCGGGTTGCCACTTTAGGGGAGTGATACACCCCACTGTGGGGCCAGCACGAGTATCTACGAGTAAGGAGCCGATCGAAAGTGGGTAGTGGGGTACACCTAGGGGAGATAGGGGCAGACGTCACTTATGTAGTCAGCTAGGGGTATGTAAGGCTATTTATAAAGTTTCTGTGTGAAGCAAGTGGGATCAAACAATAGGGTGACTAGTGGGTGCAGCGTAGTAATGTGTGGTGCAGTGCAGTAATCATTTGTTAGTAATTAGGTGTGCCTTTACCGTTATCTTTAACGTTATCTTAAACGCTATCTTTATCTTCCTAAGAGTTCATAGACATTTGCTTGTCTTCCAGCTTATGCCTTAGTCTAGTTATTTTGATAATAGTATTGTTAGAATTATCATACTCGCCAGACTTTATGTCTGACCCCCTCTATTTCTATCCTTTTTCCCCCCTCCAGGTCCTCAGGTTGGGCCCAGCTCTATTGGAATTTGATTGAATTGCTTCATCTCTCTTTGGAAAGCTTGGACCGTTGAAGTAAAGTCCAGCTTGTTATCTTTTTAATGGCAATTTATGTAATGGGATTATGTATTTTGTTTTTATGAAGATGGATATTGTACTTGGTTATGATCTATGGTTTTATGATGTAGCAAACATGTTTAATTTCCGCTGCAATAAAATGAAGTTTTAGATTTCCAAGTACTATTTACTATCTATCTTGTTGTAATTTTTCTGTTCAATATTCACTTAAAACCTCAATGGAAGTTAATGCATTCCCTTCGTGAGTGACATTAATGGACGTGGGGTGTTACACGTGGTATCAGAGCTTAAGATTACCAGAACAGATAAAAATACTTTAGAAAAATAGTTATTTTTGGAAGAAGTGCTTTCAAAAACATGTTTTAATGAGAAATTTAAAGAGAAAAGTTTTTAAGAAAAAAAACATAATCCCCAATAGCCCATATCTTTATCTTTCGAATTCTCCATTCTGAATCTTTCCTTTTTCGTTTCAGCATGGTTGAAGATCTTAATCTACCCGACGGTGTAACGGTAGCAGGATGGTATAGGATGTTATTAGAGGCTAGGGCCGTTGCAGGTCCAGCCAATGTTTCTCCACCACCAGTTGCACCCGTTCCTCCTCCTCCTCCTCGCGTAGATACTTTTGCAAAGACGTGCAATGAATTCAAGGCTATGGGTGGAAAACCATTTCAAGGGTCAGAAACGTTTGTGGAAGCTAGAGATTGGCTTAAGGAGGTGGAAGAACTGCTAGAAATCTTTGAAGAAGAAGAAGGGAGGAGAGTTCGATTAGCAGCTTGGTTGATGAAGGGAGAGGCCTCGATTTGGTGGGAGGTCACTAATGCGGAGCGTCCTATTGACCCTTGGGCGGATTTCAGGCGTAGGTTCGAGGCGAAGTTTCTCTCAAGGGCGGAAGAAAATCTATATATGGAAAGGTTCTTGACATTGAAGCAAGGAAGCTCATCAGTGAAAGAATATATCAATAAATTTAATCAGTTAGTAAGGTTTGGCTTGGACTTAGTGAACACGCCGGAGAAGAAGGGGCTGAGGTTCGTGAATGGCTTGAATGAACCATTGCAAGGGTTGGCTATGACCCACATCCCTATGGGGGCCACCTTTGAGAAGTTAGTAGAAATGGAGCTTATGCATGAGGAGAAAAGCGCTAAAGCTGATAAGGCACCCGAGAAGAAAGGGGATCAGAAGAAACCACAACAGCAAAACAAGAAGAGTGGTAAAGACAATAATGGCAAGGGAAAGAAGAAATGTTTTAACTGTGGGACACCAGGCCATCTCAGCAAGGATTGCTGAAAGAAAAAGAAGACAGGCTGTTTTCATTGTGGTGATGCGGGACATTTAGTGAAGGACTGCCCAAAGAAGGGGCAGAGGGCAGGAGCTACCTCGGGAGGACAGGTGCAGGCTCTTATGGCACCAGGGCAGGCAAGGGGACAAGTTCAGGCTCTCGCGGTCTCGCCGCTGCAAGAACGAGGTAGAACCATTTCTGTTGAAAGCTTAGTTTTTCTGTTTGATCATCCTGTCCGTACCCTATTCGATTCGGGCGCATCACATTCGTTTATCTCTACATCATTAGTTGAATCATGGCACTTAAACACCAGTTTAGTAGAGGATCCCTTAGTTGTTTCGAATCCAATTGGGGGCTCAGCTTATTTGTCTATGATGTGTTTGGATTTGAAAATTTCCATACTTAGCGTTGAATTTAGATGTGATGCTTATGTGTTGGACTTCACGGGCTATGGTCTAATTTTAGGAATGGATTGGTTATCCAGAAATGGGGCCGTTCTTGATTGTGAAAGGAGAGTAGTTAG
The DNA here is from genome assembly GCA_030737875.1 of Allium sativum. NCBI lineage: Eukaryota > Viridiplantae > Streptophyta > Magnoliopsida > Asparagales > Amaryllidaceae > Allium > Allium sativum. Next base: position 715,656,663 of record CM060922.1, read on the forward strand.
GCTCTTGACTCACCTTGGCAACACTCTCGAAATCTTTTGTAATCCCATAAATTCGGTTATGCTAAGTTATCTAGAATCGCTTGACGCGTCTGAGGAAAATCTACGATCTGTTAGAGTGATCCGAGAATATTCGGATGTGTTTGAGGAGGTGAAGGGCTTGCCTCCGAAGCGGGAGATAGATTTTCGAATATATCTTGTGGATAATGCGAAACCAGTATCTTTGCCAGTACGCCACATGGCTCCACGTGAAAGGAGAGAACTCGATAAGCAAGTGAAGGAATTGCTTGAGAAGGGGTTCATAAGACGAAGTATATCGGAGTGGGGTGCTCCAGTAGTGTTTGCCACAAAGGCGGATGGGTCCCTTAGACTTTGTGTGGACTATAGAGAACTTAATAAGCTTACTAAGAAGAACATACACCCACTGCCGAGGATTGACGATCTCTTCAATCAGTTAGTTGTCGCCTCAGTGTTTTCGCAGTTGGACTTAGCCACTGGTTTCCATCAGTTGAGAGTGGCTGAGGATAGCATTGACAAGACTGCCTTTAGGACTCCGGACGGTTTCTATGAATGGCTAGTGATGCCCTTCGGTATGACAAACGCCCCCGCATACTTTGTTGATTTGATGAGTAGGGTGTTTAGGGAGTACCTTAACAAATTCGTGGTAGTCTTTGTATATGACATCTTGATCTTTTCTAAGGATGAAGAAGAGCATGCCCTACATCTTAGGAAAGTGTTGGAGACTCTTCGAGCGCATAAGCTTAAAGCTAAATTTTCTAAGTGTCACTTTTGGAGGAAGGAAGTACAGTTCTTAGGACACGTGGTTTCCAAAGAAGGGATAGCTGTAGATCCCGCGAAGGTGGTGGCCATCCAAGATTGGAAGGTTCCTAAAAATGCGACCGAAGTGAGAAGTTTCTTGGGGTTGGCTGGCTACTATAGGAAGTTTATCAAAGACTTCACAAAGATATCAGCTCCATTGACACGCTTGACGAAGAAGAACCTAGTTTTCACATGGGACGTAGATTGTGATGATGCGTTCCAACGTTTGAAGAGAGCTTTGACTTCAGCCCCAGTCTTAGTATTTCCAGACGAGAGTAAGCCGTTTACCGTTTATACTGATGCTTGTGGGACTGGACTAGGCGCAGTCTTAATGCAAGAGGGCAGGGTAATAGCCTATGGTGGAAGGAAGTTGAGAGCGCATGAGAAGAATTACCCCACACATGACCTAGAGTTGGCCGCTATTGTTTTCGCGCTTAAGTCTTGGCGTCATTATCTTCTTGGCGAGAAATTCGAACTATTCACTGACCATAAATCTTTAAAATACCTATTCTCTCAAAAGGACTTGAACTTAAGGCAGCAAAGGTGGATGGAGTTCTTAGCGTCCTACGACTTCGAAATAGCCTATACCCCTTGCAAGGGTAACGTGGTGGCAGACGCATTAAGTAGAAAAAGATTATCCTTAAGTCCTTTGTTTGTTGAGCGACAAAGTTTAGAATTCATTTCGATGGTTGACTTTAGACCTTCCGTTGACTTCGTACCTGGTTTGCTTGCATCCTTGGAGGTCAGACCTACGCTTTTGGGATGGATTGGCGAGGCACGGCAAGACGACCCACAGTTAGTTGAGTTAGTAGAAAAGCTCAAAGGAGGGGAGTCATCAAGCTATCTCCGTAGGTATACCCTAGATGATAAGGGTTGGTTACGTAGGGACGGTAGACTTTGTGTACCAGAAGACGATGACCTAAGGAAGACTATTCTTGACGAAGCACATCGTTCGAAGATGACCATTCATCCTGGCGGGGACAAGATGTACAAAGACATGAAGAGAGTTTACTTTTGCGCCGGCATGAAGAAAGACGTGGCCGAGTATGTCGCTAGATGCTTGGTGTGCCAACAAGTAAAAGCGGAGCAAAAGAAACCCGGTGGGTTGCTTCACCCATTGGAGGTTCCACTATGGAAATGGGAAAGCATCTCGATGGATTTTGTGGAAGGATTACCGCAATCGAGGAAGGGTAATACGGGAATTTGGGTTATAGTAGATAGACTTACTAAGAGCGCCCATTTTATTCCCGTGAAGAGTAAGAGGACTGCTCCATGGTTAGCTTCTGTATACGTTTGAGAGGTTCGTTTGCACGGTGTTCCTTCTAGCATAGTGAGCGACCACGATCCTATTTTCACTAGCGAATTTTGGAGAAGCTTACAAGAGGCGGTAGGGACTCAGTTATGTTTGAGCACTGCATATCATCCTCAGACGGACGGCCAGACCGAGAGGGTGAATCGCATTCTAGGGGATCTTTTGAGGCTGTGTATCCTAGACTTTGGGGGTACATGGGAAGAGCATCATCCATTGGTTGAGTTCGCATATAATAATAGCTTTCAGTCAAGCATTGGTATGGAACCATTCGAAGCTCTATATGGAAGACCTTGTCGTTCACCTACATGTTGGTGGGAATCTACGGATAAGATCTTACTTGGGCCCGATATGACTAGGGAGACTTCGGAGAAGATCGACTTGATTTGAAGGAGGATGAAAGCAGCGCAAGATAGGCAGAAATCTTATGCGGATAAGAGGAGGACAGATCTCGAGTTTGAAGTTGGGGACATGGTCTTTGTCAAAGTGTCTCCATTACGAAACGTTGTTCGCTTTGGGTCCGTTGGGAAATTAGCACCAAGGTTTGTAGGGCCGTTTCCTATTAAGGAGAGGATTGGACGGATGGCGTATAGAGTGGAGTTGCCCAAGAGACTTAGTGGTGTACATGACGTATTCCATGTGTCACATTTTAGGAAGTGCTTGCACGAGACCGCGAAAGTGGTAGAGCCGAGCTTGCTTTGAGAGGTGGAGATAGAGTGTGATGCGACGATTCGACGAGCTCCTACGCGCATTCTTCGGTCAGAGATCAAGAGGTTGAGGAATCGAGAGGTCATACTAGTCAAAGTGCAATGGGGAGATGATGAAAGCAACGCTACTTGGGAAACGGAAGAGAAGATGCGTTCACGATACCCTTTTCTTTTTGAGGGTATGTCCTTTAATTTCTCCTTTATCGCTTAGCTTGTACTTATCTTATTTTAGTATATCCTCTCGATGGTATCTTTGTCCTTTAGTTAGGATAATCCTATGGTTGAAACATGTGTTTGAGACATGTTATGTATGGTGGATGCAAAGTGGATGCAAGTGTTTGCTAGTGGTTGCTCGTGGATGCATATACACACACTATTAGGCAACAGATCGGCTCAGTCACTTCATATTGCATATTGCATGTATATGGATGTATTTAGTAAAATGGATGTATAATGGTTGTATTATCATATAGTTGCTGCATTCGGGTGGATGGTTGTGCACGCATATAGAATTAATATGTATCATTAGGAATCTTTTGCACACATATTGGACGCATGGCACTATCATGAATTGCACTAAGGAGGTCGACTGAATCAGTAGACCGCCTAATTTTGCATTAGATATGGACATATACACACACTGTGCATATAAACATTAAAGCATTAGAAGTCTTTTAAGGACAATGGATGTTGGTGTTTGATGGTTCAGTAGATGGACGATTAGATGGTAGGATATACATTCTTCTTGACTTGGAGATTTCGGGGACGAAATCCATTAAGGAGGGGAGAATGTAACACCCCGTAATTTTATAACATTAAAATTCACAAATTAAAGTATACTTAATTTTTAGAAAAGAATTAAGTGAAATGGGTTGCGCAGAGAAATATATATATATATATATATAAATTAAAAATTAAATAAATAAATATGCGAAAAAGTTCAAAACAGCGAATTGGGAGGGGAAATAACCGAACCGGCCCATTTTTGAGGTCGACCCAAGCCCCGCTGGGTCGACTAGGGGTTAATCCAGGATGTTTGGCTGTCAACCCGTGGGCCGATTCGCTCAAATGAAGATTTTGCATTTGATTGGTTCTCATGGTTCAGGGTTAATCTAATTGCCCTAAATAACTTCCTACACCTACAAATACATCCTAATGCTAACCCTAAACCTAATTAAAATAGAATAGTTACCGTCATACCATCGCCATGGAAATCAATGGAGTCGCCGCCAACTAAGAAAGAAGAAAAGCAAATTCAATTCTAATTCTCTCAACCCTAAAGCAAAGCAAAACTCTCTCTTTTCTTCTCTAAATTGTGAGTATGATGATCTTAACAAGATTATTATCATTTTAATTAGGTTGGGTTATGAATGGATTATGAGTAGATGATGTGAATTATCATATATGTTGTTGTAAACCCCTTTTGCTATCATGTATATTGTAAATCCAATGTTATGTGATGATGATATCTTATATGTTGTAAATCATGCTATGATGATGTTATGTATGTTGAAAGTTTCTATGCTAAGTCGTGATAAATCATACATGTTAAAAAGGCCATGATGTTACCATCTATGCTAGTTAGTTCATATTAATTAAATCATCATGTTTGGGTTATGTTGATCTATATGACAAGTCACATATGCAAGTTAGATTGATTAGAAAAGTTATGAACATATGCCAAGACATCTATTATGACATCTAGAATTATGCTATGACATATGTGATATCCTATGCTAGTTCACACCATCATTATGTTGCCTAAAAAGCCCATATGCAAGTCTATGTACAGATTTGGGCTATGATCATATCATTTAAATTGAGACATTTAACAAGTTGACACCTTTTGATCCTTAACATGTGTAGTTTATGCAAGTTTCACCCCTATTATGATTAGATTTATTTTAATTGTCTATATGTTGTGATAATTTATCTTTGTGCTAGGTGTTAGACTATATAAGTCTAGCCTATATTATGCGTTGAATAAGCGAACGTATAAACGTGGGGTAGAGGTAACATTAAGGATTAAATATTAAAATGTTGGGGTGCAATTGATATGATTTTGCATGCCATAAGTGGATGGCCATAATTGAGTCAATTATGGACATCATTAAAAGTTGACTTAATTAATAATTTGAATAGGGAATTATTAAAACTGGGGTAAAAGATTTTAAGGGTTAATCAATACTTAGGACATGAGGTTGGACTCGTTTGTGACGTAAACCTGCCCGGACCCGCCCGGCAAATCCAATGGTCACAAATGTCAGCCCAATGTGAGAGGTCCTAGGCCTAAATTAAAGCATGACGGTTGTAAAGACACGAGGTTAGACTCTTTTATGGTGTAAGACTGCATGTACCCGCCCGGCAAATCCAGCTGCCATAAATGCCAGTCTAATGTGAGAGGTCTTTACGAGGTTATGGCCTGAATGAATTAAGAAATACTTAACCAGATAAACATGTAAGGTGGGACATGGGGGTTAAGTAGGTGCGTTGGGTGGCATGAGGAATCTAGGGGGTGCCCTTAGTGGCATGTGAAATACGATTAGTAAGACTTAACCAAACACACATGTAAATGAACATGACTAGGAGGGTTAAGTGGGATATACTAGTGACAAGCTTAGGTGGGTAGCTTGTGGGGGCCCATTTCAACCAGTATCCCAAACGTATCTTTGTGGGCTCGACCCAAGTCAAGGACGGGACACGCATGCTGGGTTTGACTGTAAGAGGCCAAAACGGGGAGCGGTGGCAACGCAAGTCCAACGGGTTTCGTATGCGTGTGTGGACCCGGGCTGGTAGGTAAGACGTTGTTGCATCGTGTAGGTATAAGCCGTGCATTCTTAAGTTGTATCGGGTTGCCACTTTAGGGGAGTGATACACCCCACTGTGGGGCCAGCACGGGTATCTACGAGTAGGGAGCCGATCGAAAGTGGGTAGTGGGGTACACCTAGTGGAGATAGGGGCAGACGACACCTATGTAGTCAGCTAGGGGTACGTAAGGCTATTTATAAAGTTTCTGTGTGAAGCAAGTGGGATCAAACAATAGGGTGACTGGTGTGGTGCAGTGTAGTAATATGCGGTGCAGTGTAGTAATCATTCGTTCGTAATTAGGTGTGCCTTTACCGTTATCTTTAACGTTATCTTAAACGCTATCTTTATCTTCCTAAGAGTTCATAGACATTTACTTGTCTTCCAGCCTATGCCTTAGTCTAGTTATTTTGATAATAGTATTGTTAGAATTATCATACTCGCCAGACTTTATGTCCGACCCCCTCTATTTCTAACCTTTTTCCCCCTCTAGGTCCTGTAACACCCCGTGTATTCTATAACAGTGAAATTCAGAAATTAAAGTATAATTAATTTCAAATCAAAGAATTAAGGGAAACGGGATACGCCATTGTGTTCGTCTCAGAAAAATACGCGAAATAGAGTCCGAGTTTTCGAAAAACGGTGTCCGTATGAAGAAGATACGGCCTCCGGAAGTTTCAGAATTCAGGTTAAAATTCAAACAGATGAAAACAGCTCAGAAAAACAAGTTTAAAATTCAAAATCGGGCCCAATTGGCCAGGGCGGGAAAATTCCCGCCTAAGGCACCCAGGTCGACTGGGCAGTCGACCTGGGTAACCCGTGTCGACTGCCAAGTCGACACGGTGTCGACTGGGTTGTCGACCTGGCCCCAGAGCCAGGTCGAACCCCGCCCACCCTGGCTGGCCTGATCTGTGTTTGGTCGATTTTCTGAGTCTTGCCTTGTCACTAGGGCTAGGTGTCAGCTCCTGGTTGGCCTCTCCTTCAAACGAACGGCTATTTTCAAGCCAAGCTTCATCGACGGTCTAAATCAACTCACAAACTCTATAAAAAGGACCTAAGACTAACCCTAATTCACACAAACTAAAATGGAGCTGAGACCGTCATGTTGCTGAGGAGAGACTAAAGATAGCCGTCGGAAATTGAGAGGCAATTAGGAGAATAAACAAAAGCTTAAAGCAACGTCAAATCAATCAAAGCAACGCCTACAACAAAGGATAGCATCTCCAAATTCAGAATTCAGATTTCTGAATTAAAGATTCGCCATACGCTGTAAGTAGAGTGCTATTCCGATATGAATTAAATAATTGTGTTGATTTGTGTAATGTAAGAAATGGAATTGTGGCGATAATAATCTATAATTGTATGTTGCTTTGATGCAAAACGATTTGGAATATTATGGTATACGATTGGATATTTGCAAGTACGCGATTTGCGTTGGAAACGAAATGGAATTGTGGCGATAATGACTTATATTTGCATGTTATTTTGATTCTAACGATTTGGCATTGCTATGGTTTGATTCATACAAGTATGTGGCTTATGTTGACAACCACATGTTGTGGAATTTTGATTGGGACTTATGCAAGTATATGGTTCATGTTGAAAGTAACAACTATATGTTGTAATAATTTGTTTAAGATTCATGCAAGTATATGATTCATGTTAACAACTATATGTTATGATATTTTAATTGGAATTCATGCAAGTATATGATTCGTTATTATGCTAATATGATGTACATACTTTTATGACCACTTTTAGTGTGTAATTGAATCGACTAAGTATTATGATTCATATAAAGTTATGTTGGAATTGGCATCGTAGTTCAAGTATAAAAATCACATTTTTGTGATAGTGACAAAAGCACGCATCTTTGTAAATTTGTATTAATTTTATGAACATGAATAAACTATGTTCGTTATTATGCCCAATTGAAAAACATGTTTTTAGGCTCATGTTGTTATCATAAGTTACATTAGAAATTACACTAGAATTACATCCCCTTACAAGTTACATAGATAGGAAAAAAACCATGATTATATGAATAGTAGGATTCATATTCAATTATGTTTATGCCATGACCATATAAGGACTCATGTTCAATTATTATTATGCCATAATTATATGATTAGTGTGGTTCATGTTTAAGTACTATTTATGCCATGACTACATGTTTCGTTTATACCATGATTATGTGAATAGAATGATTCATGTTTAAGTATTGCTTATATTATATGTTGTTACAATTGCAAGTTCACATATGCCTATGTTATGTTAATTAGATCGTTATGTTGCAAGTTCATGCGTTCACACTCCCCTTTTTATGTCACCTTATAAACACCATGTTATAGCCTCCCCTTTTCATATGGCTAAATTGGGTTTAATGTATTAAACCCAACACACCTTACATTGGAACGAACGTATAAAACGGGGGTAATGACGTTTGGGCAAAAATATAGAACACATATGTTGGCTTGTTTGACGCACGCCAATAACTTTGAAAAACAATTAAGTGGCATAAATAAATCTTAACCAATAAAGATGAATTTGAATAATGGGCCGCAAATATTTACATAAAAAAAAGAAGAAAGAAAAAATATGTAAATGTAGAAAATACGATGTGTTTAACCCGAGGTTGGATTGAGTTGTGATGTAAACCTGCCCGGAACCGCCCGGCTGTCCAGTAGTCACAACAATACCTATCCAATGTGGGTGGTTAAACATGGAGCCCAATAAGGACCCGAGGTTAGACTGAGTTGTGGCGTAAGACTGCCCGGACCCAACCGGCAACAGGCAGCCACAACAATACATGTCTAATGTGAGAGGTCAAGGCTTTAATAAGACAATTAAGGCTGAGTCAGGATTGATAGGATTAAGTAAATTATATTAATACTTAATCAAGATGGAACATGCTAAACTAAACAGACTGATTGGGGGTTAGGTTTATAAAACACTTAACCAACTTAGCATGTTGGCTAGAAATAGAAAAACCTAGTAGCGGGGGACCCTTTTCAGCAGTAACCCTATAAGGTATCATGATACCCTGAAACTAGGCAGGGTGGGGCACGATTACTGGGCTGACTGTAAGAGGTCAAATCGACGACGGTGGTGCAGCAGTGTAGGTTCTAACGGGGTGCGGGCGTGCACACACTCCGACGCAGAAAAATAAGGCACTAGGCACCAGTAGCATACCTGTGCATTCTAGGATTGTGTCGGGCCGCCACCATGATACTTGATACACCCCATGGTGGGACCAGCATAGGTAACTACAACATCGGGGGCCGTAAGACACATGTAACTATGCGAGTAGGAGCCGATCATCATAAAATGGATCACTTCACCCTGATTATGGGGTGCCAGTTGGGAACTAGTTTATATGGGTTCAGAGATTGATATGGGGTACGATAGTATATTCGACCCTAGACAACTTAACTAAGTTTATGGTGCTTTCCCCATTTCTAGTTTATACTTATCATACCCAGTTCTTTATTCATAGACTGAATAGTCCTAGACTTACTCAGGCTTTATGTCTGACTCGACTTTTCTTTCGTCTTCTTTTCTTCCGTTTCCCCACCCCCCAAGGTCCACAGGGAGGGAATATCGCAGCTTGACCAGCCTTCATATCCAGCTTGAAGAGAAAGAATGTATTGCTTGGATCTTTTCGTTTTGGACTATGGCTTTGGACAGCAACTATGGGACTTTTGCTATTTATTTATGTTTTCTTTATGCTTCTTTAAATGATGTAATCAAGACAGTTATGAAAATATTATGTTTTTGGAAGTATTGTAAGACAATTATGGTATGGTTGGTGTAACACGTATTTTAATGAAATAAAAGTTTGTTGTTTTCCGCTGTTCAAAAATATGTGTTCTTATATCTGTCTTGTATATCTGTGACTTATACTTATAAACCTCCACCAAAATTAGGGCATTCCCTTTGAGAGTGACCCTAACGGAGGTGGGGTGTTTCACTTGGTATAAGAGCATAGGTTTACCAGATAAGATAAAAAGTTTTGAAAAATTATTGACAAAAAGGAAATTTAAAGAAGCATTTTTTTAAAAAAGATAAAATATTATTTTATTTTAAAAGGCAAAGTCCCCCCCCCCAAAGCCATAGGTACTATCTCTTATCCTTCGTTCTGAATCTATCCTTTTTGTTTCAGCATGTCCGAAGAACTTAACTTGCCAGAGGGTGTACCAATACCTGGTTGGTTTAGACGGTTCTTAGAAGCAAGGGCCACTCAGGCAGGTCCTACCGTTCCTCCTCCCCCAGCTGCAGGAAATCATCCAGCTGCAGCGGCACCTCTTCCTCCACCTCCTCCGCGGGGAAACACTTTTGCTAAGTTATTTAAAGATTTTAAAGCTATGGGAGGAAAGGATTTCCATGGAACTGAGTCCTTCGTGGCAGCCAGAAATTGGCTGAAAGAAACCGAGGACTTATTCATCATCTTTGACGTAGAAGATAGACAGAAAGTACAACTGGAAGTTTGGCTACTAAAGGGCAAGGCTTCCTACTGGTGGGAAGTCACTAATGCAGAAAGACCAGTGGAGACATGGGAGGACTTTAGGGCAAGGTTTGAGGCTAAATTTCTCTCAGATGCGGAAAGGAGTTTGCAGTTGGAAAAAATCTTATTTCTTAAGCAAGGGAACAAGACAGTCAAAGAGTATGTTAATCAGTTCGATGAGCTGGCTAGGTTTGGGCTGGACCTAGTCAACACCCCGCACAAGAAGGCTCTCCGTTTCGTCAAAGGGTTGAATGAGCCATTACACAGTTTGGCCATGACCCATATACCCATGGGAGCCACATATGAAAGGTTGGTACAAATGGCATTGCTGAACGAAGAGGATAAGGGCAAGAAGGAGACTAAGGAAGAAAGCTCTCAAGGGAAGAAAGAGGGTTTGCAGCCTAGGAAGACAGACTTTAAGAAGGACGGGAAAAACAATAAAGAGAAGAGGAAGTGTAATTTCTGTGGCAAAGTGGGGCACTTAGTGAAAGATTGCCGGAAAAAGAAGGCCAAGGAGAATGGTGGGTGCTTTTCTTGTGGTGAGACAGGCCACAGGGCTAAGGACTGCCCAAAGAAACGAGGACAGGGGCAGAGGGCTGGATCCACCTCAGGGGCACAAGTTCATGTGCTAGAAGCGCCACCTCTGCAACAGCGAGGTATAAATACTTCTGTAGAAAGTGTAGTTTATCTTTATGATCACCCCGTTCGCACTTTATTTGATTCTGGCGCATCACACTCCTTTATCTCGTCTGCTTTAGTAGAATCTCTGCACCTAAAAACTAGTATGGTAGAGGACCCCTTAATTGTTTCAAACCCAATTGGGGGCCCAGCTCATTTGTCTATGATCTGTTTGGGATTGAAAATTTCTATTCTAAGCGTAGAATTTCAATGTAGTGCCTTTGTTTTGGGCTTTTCGGGATATGGTTTGATTTTGGGCATGGATTGGCTATCCAGCAATGGGGCCATCCTTGATTGTGAGAAAAGGGTTGTTAGGCTCCTAACCCAGCTCGGTAATACTTTGGAAATTTCTTGTAATCCCTCGTATGCGGTTATGCTTAGTTACCTTGAATCGCTAGATGCCTCTGTTGAAAATTTGCAATCAGTTAGAGTGGTCCGGGAATATCCGGATGTCTTCGAAGAGGTGAAGGGCTTGCCTCCGAAGCGGGAAATAGACTTCCGCATATACCTTGTAGATAATGCAAAGCCCGCTGCGTTGCCCGTTAGACACATGGCTCCACGGGAAAGGAAAGAGCTCAGAAAACAGATTAAAGAGCTTCTAGAAAAGGGGTTCATTAGGAGGAGCATTTCAGAATGGGGCGCTCCAGTGGTGTTCGCTACAAAGGCGGATGGTTCACTCCGTCTATGTGTTGACTATAGGGAGCTCAGCAAGCTAACGAAAAAGAATAGGCACCCTCTCCCCAGAATTGACGATTTGTTTGATCAGCTTGTAGGAGCGTCTGTTTTCTCCCAACTCGATTTAGCGACCGGTTTTCATCAGCTAAGGGTGGCTGAAGATAGTATCGATAAAATGGCATTCAGAACCCCAGACGGCTTCTTTGAATGGCTTGTCATGCCTTTCGGCTTGACAAATGCACCTGCTTACTTTGTGGACCTGATGAGTAGTGTATTCAGAGATTTCCTCAATAAGTTCGTAGTGGTCTTCGTAGACGATATCCTTATCTTCTCAAGGAGTGAAGAGGAACATGCTCAGCACTTCAGGGCAATCATGGAAACTCTGCGAGTCCATCAGCTAAAAGCCAAATTTTCCAAATGCCACTTTTGGAGAGAAGAGGTGAGGTTACTTGGGCACATAGTATCCAAACAAGGGTTAGTAGTGGACCCTGCTAAGGTAGTGGCGGTACAGGATTGGAAGACACCAAGGAATGCAACTGAGGTCCGAAGTTTTCTAGGACTAGCAGGTTTCTATCGAAAGTTCATAAGGGATTTTGCGAAAATCTCAGCTCCGCTCACGAAATTGACCAAGAAGAATCTAGTGTTCAATTGGGACTTGGATTGCGAGTTTGCTTTCCAGCGACTGAAAAGGGCTCTTACAACAGCCCCAGTTTTGACGTTGCCAGATGGGAGCAAGATGTTCACTGTTTATACAGATGCATGTGGGACAGGGCTTGGTGCCGCCTTAATGCAAGAAGGAAGGGTAGTAGCTTATGGCGGGAGGCAGTTGAAAGTGCACGAAAAGAACTACCCGACCCACGATCTTGAGTTAGCTGCCATCGTCTTTGCACTCAAGTCTTGGCGACACTATCTCCTAGGTGAGAAGTTCGAACTTTACACTGACCATAAATCGTTGAGATATCTTTTCTCGCAGAAAGATCTTAACTTGAGGTAACAAAGATGGATGGAGTTTCTTGCCTCGTACGATTTCGAGATCTCCTACACTCCGGGCAAAGGCAACGTAGTAGCAGACGTGTTAAGCCGAAAGAAACTGACCTTAAGCCCGCTGTTTGTTGAAAGACAAAGCCTAGAGTTTATAGCCAGCTTCGACTTTAGGCCTTCCTCCGATTTTGTACCAGGCTTGCTAGCATCGCTCGAAGTACGTCCGACTTTAGTGGACTCAATAGGGACAGCACAACGCGAAGACCCTCAGCTCATGGAAACGATTGATAAGCTAATTAGGGTTGAGACTTCGAGTCACCTCAACAGATACTCCATCGACGATAAGGGTTTGCTAAGGCGAGACGGAAGACTATGCGTCCCACAGACAAGGGATTTAGTAAAGAAGCTTCTGGAGGAAGCACATCACTCCAAGATGACGATACACCCAGGCGGAGATAAAATGTACAAAGATATAAAAAGAACTTTCTTCTGGAACGGCATGAAAAAGGACGTGGCAGAATTCGTTTCTAAGTGTATGGTGTGCCAACAGGTTAAGGCGGAACAGAAAAAGCCTGGCGGACTGCTACATCCTCTAGAGGTCCCGCAGTGGAAATGGGATAGCATCTCAATGGACTTCATTGATGGGCTGCCTAGGTCTAGGAGAGGCAACACTAGCATTTGGGTAACAGTGGATAGGCTTACTAAAAGCGCCCACTTCTTACCTGTCAAAAGTAAAAGAACTGCCTCATCTCTAGCATCTCTTTACCTCAAGGAAATTGTCCGACTCCACAGAATACCATCCAGCATTGTTAGTGACCGAGACCCTATCTTCACAAGTGAGTTTTGGCGGAGTCTGCAAGAAGCGGTAGGCACGCAGTTATGCTTGAGCACAGCCTATCATCCCCAAACCGACGGCCAAACGGAAAGAGTGAACAGAGTTTTGGAGGACCTTTTAAGACTGTGCGTCCTTGACTTCGGAGGAACGTGGGAAGACCATCTTCCTTTGGTGGAATTTGCCTACAACAACAGCTATCAAGCAACCATCGGAATGGCGCCCTTCGAAGCTTTATATGGAAGACCGTGCCGATCGCCCACTTGTTGGTGGGAGTCTACTGATAAGCTCATACTTGGACCAGATATGATCCGAGAGACTTCAGAGAAAGTAGACTTAATATGAAGAAGGATGAAGACGGCCCAAGACAGACAAAAGTCCTACGCCGACAAGAGGAGGACCGACCTTGAATTTGAGGTTGGGGACAGAGTTTTTCTTAAGGTATCTCCGCTAAGGAACGTTGTTCGTTTTGGAACCACAGGAAAGCTAGCACTAAGGTTCGTAGGGCCATTCCCTATCATCGAGAAAATTGGGAAAATGGCCTATAGATTAGAGCTACCCGAAAAGCTGGCCGGAGTTCACAACGTTTTTCATGTTTCACATCTCCGAAAATGTCTACATGAGTCTGCTGAAGTGGTAGAGCCAAATATCCTAGAAGAAGCTGAAGTGGAGCGCGAAGCAACCATGAGGAAAGTTCCAACCCGCATATTAGGAACGGAAGTGAAGAAGCTACGCAACCGCGAAGTCAAGCTCGTCAAAGTTCAGTGGAGCGACGCCGAGGGAGACGCGACTTGGGAAACTGAAGCTAGAATACGCACTGCCTACCCTTTTCTTTTCGAGGGTACATCCTTGATCTTTCTTTTTCCTTAAGTTGCGCTTTTATCTATCTTTTTAGGTATATTTCCTCGACCTTATCTTTTAGGTAGAAACCCTTTGGATGAAAACATGTAATTGAAACATGTTATGGATGATGGTTGCAAGTGGTTGCAAGTGATTGCTAGTGGTTGCTCGTGGTTGCATATACACACACAATCTAGGTTTTAGATCGGCTCAGTCACTTCATATTGCATATGCATATATGTTTGCATTCGTATATGGTTGAACTTTAATGTGTTGTCATATGGATGTTGCATTTGTATGAATGATTGTGCACTCATGTAGAATCATGAATAGGAAAATTTGCATACATAATGGATTCATGGCACTTACATAATTCGCATTAAGGAGGTCAACTGAATCAGTAGACCGCCTGATTTTGCATTAGATAAGTACATGTACACACACACTTCGCATATGATCATGAAGCATTCGAAGTCTTTTAAGGACAATGGATACTCGTTTTGATGGATGAGTAGATGGATGTTTGGATGTTAGGATATATATATTTTTCCTAAACTTGAAGATATCGGGGACGAAATCCTTTTAAGTGGGGGAGAATGTAACACCCCGTATATTCTATAACAGTGAAATTCACAAATTAAAGTATAATTAATTTCAATTCAAATAATTAAGGGAAACGGGATACGCCATTGTGTTTGTCTCGGAAAAATACGCGAAATAGAGTCCGAGTTTTCGAAAAACGGAGTCCGTATGAAGAAGATATGGCCTCCGGAAGTTTCAGAATTCAGGTTAAAATTCAAACAGACGAAAACAGCTCAGAAAAACAAGTTTAAAATTCAAAATCGGGCCTAATTGGCCAGGGCGGGAAAATTCCCGCCTAAGGCACCCAGGTCGACTTGGCAGTCGACCTGGGCTACCCGTGTCGACTGCCAAGTCGACACGGTGTCGACTGGGTTGTCGACCTGGCCCCAGAGCCAGGTCGAACCCAGCCCACCCTGGCTGGCCTGATCTGTGTTTGGTCGATTTTCTGAGTCTTGCCTTGTCACTAGGGCTAGGTGTCAGCTCCTGGTTGGCCTCTCCTTCAAACGAACGGCTATTATCAAGCCAAGCTTCATCGACGGTCTAAATCAACTCACAAACTCTATAAAAAGGACCTAAGACTAACCCTAATTCACACAAACTAAAATGGAGCTGAGACCATCATGTTGCTGAGGAGAGACTAAAGATAGCCGTCGGAAATTGAGAGGCAATTAGGAGAATAAACAAAAGATTAAAGCAACGTCAAATCAATCAAAGCAACGCCTACAACAAAGGATAGCATCTCCAAATTCAGAATTAAGATTTCTGAATTAAAGATTCGCCATACGCTGTAAGTAGAGTGCTATTCCGATATGAATTAAATAATTGTGTTGATTTGTGTAATGTAAGAAATGGAATTGTGGCGATAATAATCTATAATTGTATGTTGCTTTGATGCGAAACGATTTGGGAATATTATGGTATACGATTGGATATTTGCCAGTACGCGATTTGCGTTGGAAACGAAATGGAATTGTGGCAATAATGACTTATATTTGTATGTTATTTTGATTCTTACGATTTGGCAATGCTATGGTTTGATTCATACAAGTATGTGGCTTATGTTGACAACCACATGTTGTGGAATTTTGATTGGGACTTATGCAAGTATATGATTCATGTTGAAAGTAACAACTATATGTTGTAATAATTTGTTTAAGATTCATGCAAGTATATGATTCATGTTAACAACTATATGTTATGATATTTTAATTGGAATTCATGCAAGTATATGATTCGTTATTATGCTAATATGATGTACATACTTTTATGACCACTTTTAGTGTGTAATTGAATCGACTAAGTATTATGATTCATATAAAGTTATGTTGGAATTGGCATCATAGTTCAAGTATAAAAATCACATTTTTGTGATAGTGACAAAAGCACGCATCTTTGTAAATTTGTATTAATTTTATGAACATGACTAAACTATGTTCGTTATTATGCCCAATTGAAAAACATGTTTTTAGGCTCATGTTGTTATCATAAGTTACATTAGA
Organism: Allium sativum; assembly: GCA_030737875.1. Lineage (NCBI taxonomy): Eukaryota > Viridiplantae > Streptophyta > Magnoliopsida > Asparagales > Amaryllidaceae > Allium > Allium sativum. The sequence continues at coordinate 715,672,891 of CM060922.1, forward strand.
AATTACACTAGAATTACATCCCCTTACAAGTTACATAGATAGGACAAAAACCATGATTATATGTGTAACAACTCGTATTTCGATAACATGTTAAAACGAGAATCAAGGCAGAATTTAATTTTAAATTCTGAATCAAGTAAAACGGGCTATGCCATTGCGTTCGTCTCGGAAAAATACGCGAAATAGAGTCCGAAATTTTGTAAATCGGAGTCCGTATGACCCGGTTAAGGCCCAAAGAAGTTTTCGGGAAATTTGAATTTCGAAACATGCAGAGATGGGGCCTGGCGGGAAAATTCCCGCCCAGACAAGTCGACTTGGCTGTCGACAGGGCTGTCGACATGCATGTCGACAGGCATGTCGACAGGCATGTCGACAGGGCTGTCGACTTGCCCTGTCGGCTGATTCTGGCCTGGTGCACCTATTTTCTATCTTGGCTAGGTTGTTGGGCCTGGCTTGAAATCTGACGGTTCAGGTTGGTCCTAGGGTTAATCTAAGGGCCTAAAACTATCCTAATCTCTATAAAAAGACCCTAAACCTACCCCTAAACCCTCATTATTCACTCATGTAACTAAACTATGGCCAAATTTCTACTCTCATGGCCTCCATCTCAAATCCCTAGAGCCTATGCATTCAAATCGGGTTCAAATCAAAAGGTGCAAACTTGCTACACCAAATAGAGGCCAAATCAACATTGCTATGCGAGTTTCATGAAGGTTCTTCTTCACAGGAGCCACCTTTCTTCGTCAAGATGATGCATGACCCCTTTTCTAAGCCTTGCCTAGGTAAGTTCTAGCTACTTTTAGATGGAAACGGTAGTTTTGATAATGACATGAGATAAAATGAGGCTAAACATGATTATGCGAACCTATATGAACCTTACCTTGCCTCTTGTGTTCATGTTTATGATTTTAGGCCATGTGAGTGACTTAATCATGCCTCTCATGCTATGCATAACCTAGTTTAACTTGCAAGTTTGGATCTTTATGCATGAAATGCTAGCATGAACCTTTAGGAACCACTTTACTTGTGACACATTGGCTAAGGCAAGATTTTGGGGCTTATGCATGTTTATGAACCCAAACCCCTTATGCTATCATGCAAGTTTGTGGCCAAATCCTTTATGAGATTATGCATGCTTGTGGCCAATCTCCTCTTTTAAGTTGTGCATGTTTATGGCCAAACCCTTTTTGATAATATGCATGTTTGTGGCCAAATTCCCTTGTGACATCTTGTGTGTTTGTGACCAAAACCCCTTTTTATGACACTACGCATGATCGAGGCCAATTTGTAGTCATAGTATTCCTATTATGTTGACTCGTCTATACTTACGTTGGAAACACGTTTTGGGGTTAGGTTAGACGAGCATGAATATACATGAAAAACTTAACTTGAAGTTTCATAAAAATATGATGTGAAACATGATTTGGGTTAAATGGGTATAACATGACAACATGTAACATTAAATATAACATGTAAGTATGCATAAAAACATAAGCTTGGGAATTTACCTATTAAGTTAGGTCTACCCATTGGGAATTTACCTATTAAGTTAGGTCTACCCAATTGCTTGAAAACTTGACTATGATCATGACACTAGACTAAACATGAAAGTGGCCAACTCGAGGTTGGGTTGAGTTTGCAACGTAAAACTACCCGGAACCGACCGGCCTAACTAGTAGTTGCAAACAATAGGACTCAATGTGAGAAGTTGGTCATGTTGTGCTTGAACCCGAGGTTAGACCAAGTTGTGGTGTAAAGCTACCCGGAACCGACCGGCTTAACTAGTAACCACAACAAAGTCTAATGTGAGAGGTTGGGGTGCATTAAGTAATTAATGTCACATGATAGGGTTAAGTTAACTTGATTAATGACTCTTAACCAAATATGACATGGATACAGGGGTTAAGTAAATTGATTAGGCTAATGATACTTAACAAAACACGACAAGGTTGGGTAGGTTAAGTGATTTGATTTGCCTAATGACACCTAACCATTTTTATACGACTTGGTAATTAGATGGGGTTAAGTAATTTACACTTAACTAATCCGACTTGGTAATTAGATGGGGTTAAGTAATTAAGGCTTAACTATTCTAAACACGGTAATTAAACGGGGTTAAGTAATTGACACTTAACTAATCTCGACACGGTAATTCGATGGGGTTAAGCTAAACACTTAACCAAACTAAACTTGGTAATTCAATGAGGTTAAGTAACCAATACACAACCAACTTAACATGATAATCTAATGGGGTTAAGCAACTTATACTTAACCAATTATACATGATGATTTGATGAGGATTAAGTGATCCACACTTAACCAATCTAATACGCGGACCTAATAAGGTTAAGTCACAAGACCTTCTTAGAGTATACTTAACCATTCTAGTACAATTAGAGGATGGGGTTAAGCCAGCCTATACTTAACCAATCCGACTCGATAATTGGATGGGATTAAGATAATCTATGCTTAATCAATCTAGCAAGATAATCCGATAGGATTAAATTAAACTGGTACTTGACCGATTTGACTCGATAGGGTTAAGTCATGGACTTGAATGATAACACTTAACCCATTAGATAAACCCTAATTCGGAGGATTAGGTAAATAACCATCATTAACAAGGATTATGGAAATAAGGCTAAGTGGTAAACCTTAGTTAAGGGAAACTAAGTAATAATTCTTAGTCAAGGAAATTTGGACCATTTCTTAGATAGATTAGTAACCCGATACGTTAGGTCAACGTTTAAGTATGCGTGTAGGAGCAGGCTATCTGATTTAGATAAAGGCTCCAACAAACTGGGTAACGAAGCAGCGGCTTCGGGGAACGTGAGGATATTCTTGGGATCCCTCTATGAGCTGCTAGGTCATTATACTAGGCTCACGAGAGGTTGAGGTCTACGGTAGAAGAACCAAGAATATGCCTTGGTTGCTATGCGAGCGACCTAAAGACTGGGGTGGATAGCAGTGAGACGACGAATACATAAGGTGCCCGAGATAGCAAGTTCGTCGATCATCTACCATCTTGAGTCAAGCGTGTACGTACGGAAAGGCAGGGAACACCCAACAGACCATAATTGCTATCTAATTATGGGTGAGGTAGGCCGTAGAATGTGGGCTGGCCGGAGTGTAGTTCTCATGCAAGATTTTCTCTTGTGTTGCCTTTCACTAGTTGAGGGAGGGGTCTCGTGGGACCATAGCCACGTGTAGAAAAGCAGACCTTAGTATCTGCATTGGCAGATAAATCTAAAGCTCCCGACCGAGTCTTGTATTTCTTGTTTTGCCCTGTGACAGGACTCGGATGGCACGATGTGATACATGTGCATACAGTTATAGAAAAACGATTCACGATGAATGCGTGGGAAAAAGGGCGCGGTTGAGGGTTAGCGTAATCCCTAGTGGCCTAGGTGGTTTAACCCAAACCGAAATACGAAAGCGTGCAATAGGTAAGCGTAATCCCTAGTGGTGCTAGGTGGCGTAAGTCCTAGTAGTTCAAACGATGATTCATATGGAAGAGCCTAGCTAGAACAAGGGTGACAGTCCAAACGATTTCAAGGATAATACAACATGAGGAAGCCCGTACGAGGTACGGCAAAGAACTGAACTTATATACATGGAAAGAAACATATGATATATTGGGTTGACATGGACCATTACACGACTTTGAGTAAGGGACATTCATGGTTAACACATAACAAGGCTGGGATACTAGTACGGAGGGTGCAGAGTAAATATACATGTTAGAACTAGGAAGAATATACATAATAGATACTGTGGGATGTTAGACGGGGCAGATACCTTGGGATAATGTACTCGATAGAAATCTGACGATGTGATACCTTGACTTATCATAACTCCGTAGTTTATCATGATACCTTAGTTTACCTTGCCACAATAGTTCAACCGGCTACCCTGGTTTAGTTTATCTATCTTGTAGTTATCCTTATGTTTACTTTCAGTTTATGCATGTCATGTTACCTTTACCTGTTTTTATACTGGAAGCAGATAGGACTTTCTCAGTCTTTTTGACTGACCCGTTTTGTTTCGCCTCTTTTCTTCCGTTCCCCCCCCCCTCCAGGTTACAGGGAGGAAACAATGCTGTTTAGTTCGGACTTCTTCTGCTTGAAGGTCATCATGGATGGCTTGGACTTTTCTTGGCTATGGCTACTTTACTGTTTTATTTGGGGAATAAATTATGAAAAAGTCTTTATGCTTCTTTACTATTGCAAGACAGGTTTTGATGTACTCTGATGTAAAAGGCTTTAGACCTTAATTATTAATGTTTATGAAAATTCGATTTTTACTTCCGCTATTTTATATGTTCGGTCGTGTGATATTTCTGTGCATGTTTACCAATAATGCCCCTCTAAAGCTAGTGCATTCCTTTGCGAGTGACCCTAGCGGAGGTGGGATGTTACATTTGGTATCAGAGCAGAAGGTTACCAGACTGGGCAAAAGTTTTTAAAACCTTCTGAAAACTATTTGAAAAACCGTTTATAAAGAAGCATTTTTCAAGAAAATTTTCTTTTAAAAAGAAAAAGGCTATTCCCCAAAAGCCATTAGCACCATCCTTTGATTCCTTGATTGAATCTCGTTTCTTTTCTTTCCTCCATCTGTGGTCACAGTAGTTCTAACTGTGACTAACCTTTGTCTAGCCACGTAGGTGTTTCCCGTACGATGGAGGTGGTTCTCGAGAGACTTGTTACCGAAGTTACAAGAAAGGATAATAAGAGTAAGGGTAAAGGATACAAGCTTAAGGATAAGCAACTGTTGTTATGGCTTAGTCCATCGAGGAGGACAAGGACAAGATCAGCGGAGAGGGAAATAGTACGCTCTCATTTCTAGGGTACCTAAAAGAAATGGTGTCGTTTCTGGTAAAGGTTTAGTCGTTCTTTTCTATCATCCCGTCCAGACTTTGTCTTGATCATTGTATCACTTAAGTCTGCTTGGATAGTTGAGTCTCTGCACCTTAGTACTAGCATGGTAGAGGATCCCAGTTTTGTCCCAAAAATCTGGTTGGAGAGTTGGTCCATTCCTTCATGACTTGTTGGATTTGAGAATGACATGTCTCAACTACGGATAGATTCTAAGGATAAAGTGGTCACCCAATAAGGGGTGCCATTCTCGGTTTTGGAAAGAGGGTAGTTAGATTCCCGACTCATCTTGGTGATACCCTCGAAGTCTCGTGTAACCTTTTTGGGTTCTGTCATAGTTAGTTACCTAGAATCCCGGAATGCAGTTGTTGGTAATCCGCTCGAATAGGATTCACTGCTAAGGCGGATGGTTCGTTTCGATTATGCATGAGTTATGGGAATCACCTTAGTAAGAACCCTTGGCAACATGGATTGGCATCGGAAAACGAGATCCAGAATTCACTAGTGAATTTTGGAGAGCTTGTATGAGTACGCAGACATGTGTGAGACGAGCATACTAGGGGAAGAATAAGTGAAAGTGAAACGAGAGGCGACAGTGAAATGAGTTCCACTCATACCTTGGAAATAGGAAGCAAGGAACTACGAAATCATGAAGTCAAAGGCGGTCAAGGCACGATGGAATTAAGCTCATGGAAATGCGGCTTGGACGAGCGCATCACGTCTCTTTTTAAGAGTATATCTTTGATCCTTGGTTCGCCTGTAAAGCTTACTTGCATGCTATAGCTTGGTGGATATCCTCTCGGTCCTGTTTCTGTTACAAACCCCGTAAGGAGTTTGTCTTGTTTATCTTCCCGATATTATTTTGGGAACCTTAGGTAGAACGCTATGGATGTAAACATGTATTTGAGACATGTTATGATTGACATGATTGCAAATGGTTGCAAGTGGTTGCTCGTGGATGCGCGAATACACGTTAGGTACTAGATTGACGCGATCACGTTTCATGTTGCATATGCACGAGCATTTATACTTGTTTATGGATGAAATCGAATGTGTTATCATGCGGTTGTTGCATATGAATAAATGATTGTGCATACATATAGTATCTATATGACTAGGACTATTCGCATACATGTTGGATTCATGGCACTATACATATTTTTGCATTAGAAAGATTATTCAGGCCTGATCATTAGCATTAGCTAACGAACATGTACACACACGTTTTGCATATATTCATACAGCATTAGAAATCATCTAAGGACAATCGTTGCTCGTGGATGATGTTTTGAGTAGATGGATGATGGATGGTAGGATATGTTCTTCCTAACTTAGAGATTTCGGGGACGAAATCCTAAAAGGTGGGGAGAATGTAACAACTCGTATTTCGATAACATGTTAAAACGAGAATCAAGGCAGAATTTAATTTTAAATTCTGAATCAAGTAAAACGGGCTATGCCATTGCGTTCGTCTCGGAAAAATACGCGAAATAGAGTCCGAAATTTTGTAAATCGGAGTCCGTATGACCCGGTTAAGGCCCAAAGAAGTTTTCGGGAAATTTGAATTTCGAAACATGCAGAGATGGGGCCAGGCGGGAAAATTCCCGCCCAGACAAGTCGACTTGGCTGTCGACAGGGCTGTCGACATGCATGTCGACAGGCATGTCGACAGGGCTATCGACTTGCCCTGTCGGCTGATTCTGGCCTGGTGCACCTATTTTCTATCTTGGCTAGGTTGTTGGGCCTGGCTTGAAATCTGACGGTTCAGGTTGGTCCTAGGGTTAATCTAAGGGCCTAAAACTATCCTAATCTCTATAAAAAGACCCTAAACCTACCCCTAAACCCTCATTATTCACTCATGTAACTAAACTATGGCCAAATTTCTACTCTCATGGCCTCCATCTCAAATCCCTAGAGCCTATGCATTCAAATCGGGTTCAAATCAAAAGGTGCAAGCTTGCTACACCAAATAGAGGCCAAATCAACATTGCTATGCGAGTTTCATGAAGGTTCTTCTTCAAAGGAGCCACCTTTCTTCGTCAAGATGATGCATGACCCCTTTTCTAAGCCTTGCCTAGGTAAGTTCTAGCTACTTTTAGATGGAAATGGTAGTTTTGATAATGACATGAGATAAAATGAGGCTAAACATGATTATGCGAACCTATATGAACCTTACCTTGCCTCTTGTGTTCATGTTTATGATTTTAGGCCATGTGAGTGACTTAATCATGCCTCTCATGCTATGCATAACCTAGTTTAACTTGCAAGTTTGGATCTTTATGCATGAAATGCTAGCATGAACCTTTAGGAACCACTTTACTTGTGAAACATTGGCTAAGGCAAGATTTTGGGGCTTATGCATGTTTATGAACCCAAACCCCTTATGCTATCATGCAAGTTTGTGGCCAAATCCTTTATGAGATTATGCATGCTTGTGGCCAATCCCCTCTTTTAAGTTGTGCATGTTTATGGCCAAACCCTTTTTGATAATATGCATGTTTGTGGCCAAATTCCCTTGTGACATCTTGTGTGTTTGTGACCAAAACCCCTTTTTATGACACTATGCATGATCGAGGCCAATTTGTAGTCATAGTATTCCTATTATGTTGACTCGTCTATACTTACGTTGGAAACACGTTTTGGGGTTAGGTTAGACGAGCATGAATATACATGAAAAACTTAACTTGAAGTTTCATAAAAATATGATGTGAAACATGATTTGGGTTAAATGGGTATAACATGACAACATGTAACATTAAATATAACATGTAAGTATGCATAAAAACATAAGCTTGGGAATTTACCTATTAAGTTAGGTCTACCCATTGGGAATTTACCTATTAAGTTAGGTCTACCCAATTGCTTGAAAACTTGACTATGATCATGACACTAGACTAAACATGAAAGTGGCCAACTCGAGGTTGGGTTGAGTTTGCAACGTAAAACTACCCGGAACCGACCGGCCTAACTAGTAGTTGCAAACAATAGGACTCAATGTGAGAAGTTGGTCATGTTGTGCTTGAACCCGAGGTTAGACCAAGTTGTGGCGTAAAGCTACCCGTAACCGACCGGCTTAACTAGTAACCACAACAAAGTCTAATGTGAGAGGTTGGGGTGCATTAAGTAATTAATGTCACATGATAGGGTTAAGTTAACTTGATTAATGACTCTTAACCAAATATGACATGGATAAAGGGGTTAAGTAAATTGATTAGGCTAATGATACTTAACAAAACACGACAAGGTTGGGTAGGTTAAGTGATTTGATTTGCCTAATGACACTTAACCATTTTTATACGACTTGGTAATTAGATGGGGTTAAGTAATTTACACTTAACTAATCCGACTTGGTAATTAGATGGGGTTAAGTAATTAAGGCTTAACTATTCTAAACACGGTAATTAAACGGGGTTAAGTAATTGACACTTAACTAATCTCGACACGGTAATTCGATGGGGTTAAGCTAAACACTTAACCAAACTAAACTTGGTAATTCAATGAGGTTAAGTAACCAATACTCAACCAACTTAACATGATAATCTAATGGGGTTAAGCAACTTATACTTAACCAATTATACATGATGATTTGATGAGGATTAAGTGATCCACACTTAACCAATCTAATACGCGGACCTAATAAGGTTAAGTCACAAGACCTTCTTAGAGTATACTTAACCATTCTAGTACAATTAGAGGATGGGGTTAAGCCAGCCTATACTTAACCAATCCGACTCGATAATTGGATGGGATTAAGATAATCTATGCTTAATCAATCTAGCAAGATAATCCGATAGGATTAAAGTAAACTGGTACTTGACCGATTTGACTCGATAGGGTTAAGTCATGGACTTGAATGATAACACTTAACCCATTAGATAAACCCTAATTCGGAGGATTAGGTAAATAACCATCATTAACAAGGATTATGGAAATAAGGCTAAGTGGTAAACCTTAGTTAAGGGAAACTAAGTAATAATTCTTAGTCAAGGAAATTTGGACCATTTCTTAGATAGATTAGTAACCCGATACGTTAGGTCAACGTTTAAGTATGCGTGTAGGAGCAGGCTATCTGATTTAGATAAAGGCTCCAACAAACTGGGTAACGAAGCAGCGGCTTCGGGGAACGTGAGGATATTCTTGGGATCCCTCTGTGAGCTGCCAGGTCATTATACTAGGCTCACGAGAGGTTGAGGTCTGCGGTAGAAGAACCAAGAATATGCCTTGGTTGCTATGCGAGCGACCTAAAGACTGGGGTGGATAGCAGTGAGTCGACGAATACATAAGGTGCCCGAGATAGCAAGTTCGTCGATCATCTACCATCTTGAGTCAAGCGTGTACGTACGGAAAGGCAGGGAACACCCAACAGACCATAATTGCTATCTAATTATGGGTGAGGTAGGCCGTAGGATGTGGGCTGGCCGGAGTGTAGTTCTCATGCAAGATTTTCTCTTGTGTTGCCTTTCACTAGTTGAGGGAGGGGTCTCGTGGGACCATAGCCACGTGTAGAAAAGCAGACCTTAGTATCTGCATCAGCAGATAAATCTAAAGCTCCCGACCGAGTCTTGTATTTCTTGTTTTGCCCTGTGACAAGACTCGGATGGCACGATGTGATACATGTGCATACAGTTATAGAAAAACGATTCACGATGAATGCGTGGGAAAAAGGGCGCGGTTGAGGGTTAGCGTAATCCCTAGTGGCCTAGGTGGTTTAACCCAAACCGAAATACGAAAGCGTGCAATAGGTAAGCGTAATCCCTAGTGGTGCTAGGTGGCGTAAGTCCTAGTAGTTCAAACGATGATTCATATGGAAGAGCCTAGCTAGAACAAGGGTGACAGTCCAAACGATTTCAAGGATAATACAACATGAGGAAGCCCGTACAAGGTACGGCAAAGGACTGAACTTATATACATGGAAAGAAACATATGATATATTGGGTTGACATGGACCATTACACGACTTTGAGTAAGGGACATTCATGGTTAACACATAACAAGGCTGGGATACTAGTACGGAGGGTGCAGAGTAAATATACATGTTAGAACTAGGAAGAATATACATAATAGATACCGTGGGATGTTAGACGGGGCAGATACCTTGGGATAATGTACTCGATAGAAATCTGACGATGTGATATCTTGACTTATCATAACTCCGTAGTTTATCATGATACCTTAGTTTACCTTGCCACAATAGTTCAACCGGCTACCCTGGTTTAGTTTATCTATCTTGTAGTTATCCATTTGTTTACTTTCAGTTTATGCATGTCATGTTACCTTTACCTGTTTTTATACTGGAAGCAGATAGGACTTACTCAGTCTTTTTGACTGACCCGTTTTGTTTCGCCTCTTTTCTTTCGTTTCCCCCCCCCCCTCCTCCAGGTTACAGGGAGGAAACAATGCTGTTTAGTTCGGACTTCTTCTGCTTGAAGGTCATCATGGATGGCTTGGACTTTTCTTGGCTATGGCTACTTTACTGTTTTATTTGGGGAATAAATTATGAAAAAGTCTTTATGCTTCTTTACTATTGCAAGACAGGTTTTGATGTACTCTGATGTAAAAGGCTTTAGACCTTAATTATTAATGTTTATGAAAATTCGATTTTTACTTCCGCTATTTCATATGTTCTGTCTTGTGATATTTCTGTGCATGTTTACCAATAATGCCCCTCTAAAGCTAGTGCATTCCTTTGCGAGTGACCCTAGCGGAGGTGGGGTGTTACAATATGAATAGTAGGATTCATATTCAATTATGTTTATGCCATGACCATATAAGGACTCATGTTCAATTATTATTATGCCATAATTATATGATTAGTGTGGTTCATGTTTAAGTACTATTTATGCCATGACTACATGTTTCGTTTACACCATGATTATGTGAATAGAATGATTCATGTTTAAGTATTGCTTATATTATATGTTGTTACAATTGCAAGTTCACATATGCCTATCTTATGTTAATTAGATCGTTATGTTGCAAGTTCATGCGTTCACACTCCCCTTTTTATGTCACCTTATAAACACCATGTTATAGCCTCCCCTTTTCATATGGCTAAATTGGGTTTAATGTATTAAACCCAACACACCTTACATTGGAACGAACGTATAAAACGGGGGTAATGACGTTTGGGCTAAAATATAGAACACATGTGTTGGCTTGTTTGACGCACGCCAATAACTTTGAAAAACAATTAAGTGGCATAAATAAATCTTAACCAATAAAGATGAATTTGAATAATGGGCCGCAAATATTTACATAAAAAAAAAGAAGAAAGACAAAATATGTAAATGTAGAAAATACGATGTGTTTAACCCGAGGTTGGATTGAGTTGTGATGTAAACCTGCCCGGAACCGCCCGGCTGTCCAGTAGTCACAACAATACCTATCCAATGTGGGTGGTTAAACATGGAGCCCAATAAGGACCCGAGGTTAGACTGAGTTGTGGCGTAAGACTGCCCGGACCCAACCGGCAACAGGCAGCCACAACAATACCTGTCTAATGTGAGAGGTCAAGGCTTTAATAAGACAATTAAGGCTGAGTCAGGATTGATAGGATTAAGTAAATTATATTAATACTTAATCAAGATGGAACATGCTAAACTAAACAGACTGATTGGGGGTTAGGTTTATAAAACACTTAACCAACTTAGCATGTTGGCTAGAAATAGAAAAACCTAGTAGCGGGGGACCCTTTTCAGCAGTAACCCTATAAGGTATCATGATACCCTGAAACTAGGCAGGGTGGGGCACGATTACTGGGCTGACTGTAAGAGGTCAAATCGACGGCGGTGGTGCAGCAGTGTAGGTTCTAACGGGGTGCGAGCGTGCACACACTCCGGCACAGAAAAATAAGGCACTGGGCACCAGTAGCATACCTGTGCATTCTAGGATTGTGTCGGGCCGCCACCATGAGACTTGATACACCCCATGGTGGGACCAACATAGGTAACTACAACATCGGGGGCCGTAAGACACATGTAACTATGCGAGTAGGAGCCGATCATCATAAAATGGATCACTTCACCCTGATTATGGGGTGGCAGTTGGGAACTAGTTTATATGGGTTCAGAGATTGATATGGGGTACGATAGTATATTCGACCCTAGACAACTTAACTAAGTTTATGGTGCTTTCCCCATTTCTAGTTTATACTTATCATACCCAGTTCTTTATTCATAGACTGAATAGTCCTAGACTTACTCAGGCTTTATGTCTGACTCTACTTTTCTTTCGTCTTGTTTTCTTCCGTTCCCCCCCCAGGTCCACAGGGAGGGAATACCGCAGCTTGACCAGCCTTCATATCCAGCTTGAAGAGAAAGAATGTATTGCTTGGATCTTTTCGTTTTGGACTATGGCTTTGGACAACAACTAGGGGACTTTTGCAGTTTATTTATGTTTTCTTTATGCTACTTTAAATGATGTAATCAAGACAGTTATGAAAATATTATGTTTTTGGAAGTATTGTAAGACAATTATGGTATGGTTGGTGTAACACGTATTTTAATGAAATAAAAGTTTGTTGTTTTCCGCTGTTCAAAAATATGTGTTCTTATATCTATCTTGTATATCTGTGACTTATACTTATAAACCTCCACCAAAATTAGGGCATTCCCTTTGAGAGTGACCTTAACGGAGGTGGGGTGTTTCAGGTCCTCAGGTTGGGCCCAGCTCTAGTGGAGTTTGATTGAATTGCTTCATCTCTCTTTGGAAAGCTTTGACCGTTGAAGTAAAGTCCAGCTTGTTATCTTTTTAATGGCAATTTATGTAATGGGATTATGTATTTTGTTTTTATGAAGATGGATATTGTACTTGGTTATGATTTGTGGTTTTATGATGTAACAAACATGTTTAATTTCCGCTGTAATAAAATGAAGTTTTAGATTTCCAAGTACTATTTACTATCTGTCTTGTTGTAATTTTTCTGTTCTATATTCACTTATAACCTCCATGGAAGTTAATGCATTCCCTTCGTGAGTGACATTGATGGACGTGGGGTGTTACAGCCAATCACAAGACCATACCACTTTCGCGGAACGGGTTTACTCCATCGGATTGCCAGTGCTTTAAAACAAGTAAACCTTTTAAACATTGCAATGCTTTTTATAAAAAATGAAGCCATTATATGACTCAGTTCCCATCACACAATGCAATGCAAACCGGAGGATAGAGTTTTACCTTATAATGGTCAAAATATGCTTGATACGTATAAAACAAAAGCATTCGATATTATTACTAGTGTTTATATGTTTCAAAAACAATTTCAATCATAAATATCAATCATAGAAGGCATTAGTGCCCCATACCACTATGTCGCCGTATATAGGTATACAATCAAAACCGCACATGTCGTATTTGGAAATTGGATTTCCATCATGAACCAAGGCAAAAGATAGTCCTTACCGAATTCGAGACAATCTAGCCCATGTCTCAGGCAAGTACTTAGTCAAGCCTTTGGATCGTCAGGGCCGTTCCACTGATGTGGATTAAAATGCCTGAACACTGTGTTTCCCCTCCCTTTGGGGGCGTAAATGAGTCCTATGACCCCATCGGCTCCACATAGTCACCGATATATCCGAGGAGCCTCGCTACATCAATAACCACATAGGTGAAAATAATATAAATGTTAGGGCTGGTAGGTCACTGACACCACCCTAGCTAGAAGGAAACGCATGCCCTCCTTGATGTCCTCTCCCGTTTCTGGTTCATAACGGGGTTTGAGGCTAGAGAATCAACGTTATACACAAAGCTATGCTACACAGTCCTTGCTTTGATCATCAACCACAAGACTTTGCTTTTCAACAGAAGCCTTTATCATCTGCCACTTAGGCATGCCACACAGGCAATTCACTCCATGCGACTGATTTCTATCGATATATAACCTCTGAGCTTGTACGTCTCAGAGAAGGGCGTTAATCAAGAGAATAAATTCTCCGTCGCCAAATAGATATATATTTAATAAAGATCAATCATCACAGAACAAAATCCAATGTCAGACACACATTCCATTTACAAGTTCATTATGGGTCTGAACGAAACCGGAGGCACCTTATACCTCGCATATCCATCAATCTCCAAGTACGTCTGGACGATCACTACTTATTGTCTATATTTTGGGATGCCTCCCAATCAAGACATCAGTAATCATCCAACCGAGGTGAAGATCTCCGGTCTTCAACCACCGTCTTCATCATCGACCTCTTACCGCTGATCAATTATTTGAAATGAGATTTAACTCGGCCTTTTAAAATAATTTACTTATATTTAGAATCTAAATCAATTCATTTCAATGGTTAAATTATTCGACACCAATAATTCTGTTTTTAAATGTAATTTTCATGCCAAACACATTCAACCATCAAATATCCAATAAACCGGGTAATTCGGTTTATTTCCATTCCATATCGTTTATAATATTTTATAACGATTTATCGCCATTTTTATTCACTTCAAAATAGCCAATTCATTCAAACGATGTTTCAGGCCATAACGCGGCAGTGGCGCTGTTTTTCTTCAGATTTGAATTACGCATATCTGAATGTCTAACCATTGGATCTTCACAAATTTTATATCATTAGAAAGATCTTTTCAAAACGAATCCAACGGTTTCAGTTTTGGGAAAATACGACGGTTGGATCTCCCGGTACAATCATTTGAAGTTTCGGTTTCAAAATAACGAAGCTGCAGTTTGTGTTTTGAAACCGTGATTTCAAACGATTAGTGCGGGAGATCCGACCATCGGATTTTCCCGAAACCGAAATCATGGGGTTCGCTTTGGAAATATCATTCCAATGACACCAACTTTGTAAAGATCGAACGGTTGGATTGTCTGGAATGTTTAATTCAAATCTGAAGAAAAACAGCGCCAGAATGAATTATATATATAGTTATATATATATATAATTAAAATAAATTGAATAACGAAGCTGCAATTTGACATCCTGGTTCCAACGAAAGTGGTTTCGTCGAAAACGAAGGTCGTTTGCAAAATTGCTATTATATGCATGTGTTTTATGGAATCCATATAAGTAATATTATATGGTAATTGAGTGGGTCTCATTCCAATTTAGAAAATATTCATTTGTTGAATAGAATAATGAAGTTATAGAAATTGGACACACACAAATCCCAATAATTAGCTGTATGTCGATCGATTGATTGACAGGCTGCTATAAGCGTTGAATATTTATATTTGATGCTTATACAGTGTAGAATGCACTCTGGATGATGGTTGATTATTTTTAATCATAAAAATGTGATTTTTATAGTGTATCAAGCATTCTTTGGCTATTATAAGGTAAAACCCTATCCTCCGGCTTGTGTTGTATTGTGTGATGGGACCTGGATCTTATAAAAGCTTCATTGTTCTTTATTTAGCATGCGCTGTTATTTTATGCACTGGTACTCTTAGGAGGAAACCTGTTCCATGTTATACGGCGTGGTCCCCTGATTTACCTAACTTTAAAATAAAGATTAATAACTGTTTCAGTTCTCATACCAGTCACATGACTGACCTGGAGTTTATTGTTTTAACCTAAACTCTGGTTGCCCTTATTTTGACACGGGCAGCTAGTAGTTTTGGTTTTACAGATTTATATTCACGGGATCCTGATTTACAGCTGAAGCGATATTCGAAAAGCTCTGATACCAGCTGTGACGATCAGGAATTTCGCTCGATCCGAATCGATCGCTAAACCGACCAAGACCTTTCGAAAACCCTGATTGTTTTGAGCATAAGCCACGTTGGAACACAAACAAAAGAACATTTGATTGTTTATTACAACAATTCCATCAGAATACAAGAATATACAGTGTATGAATAAATATTACACATCATAAATTATCAATTTAAACCAAATTATGGGTTATCCAAACTAGTCGGGATTAGCGAACCTTACCGAAGTAATCACTTGTTAAATTTCCCAACCCCAACTTATTCATCCCATGAAGTAAAACTGGTCATACTTCATATCTAATACAACGGTGTTATCGGTAAATTCAATTACTATTTCACGTTCAAATCTAATTAAAGATTTAACTATCGGCTAGAGCAAAACTTGTGATACCCCATCCTCGATCATTTCAATCTAATTAAAGATTCATTAAAACTCCACTTGGTTTTAATCATCCCAATAATCACTATCAATGATTATTTAACTTTGGAATTCATATCCTGGCTTTAACTGGGTTAAAGAACCAATGTGATTTAAAACACGGTTCATTATAAACCCAATATCACATTTGGTATTAAATACAAGGCTCTAAATAGAAAATATACCAGCTTATATTCAATATCAAATACCACTACTAACAAATATCGTATTGGAAATAACGATATAAATATATCTTTCAAATTTCCATAACAATGTCTGTATAATCACGAAATCCAACATCGAAATATTCTAAAGAAAATTTCGATTCAAATCCATTCCAATTCAATTATTGGAAATTCTGGTTATTTTCAAAACCATTTCAAATGCACTTTATTTATTTAAAAAAAAAAATTGGGATTATAATTCTAGTACAAAACTAGTTCATTTCGATAAAAATCTATTTTTATCTTTGCAAATTTGGGATTTTTCATCTCAATTCTTCACAAATCATTTCTTATGATTTTACACAAATTATTACTATTTTTAATAATTTTATCAAGGCCCGCACAGTCAATTTCCATCAACGGCCATCGAACTGCACTTACAGCGACCTTCTCCAAATTTGATTTGGACATAATTCCAAATCCAACCATTAAATTTCAAATCTCTAATATTTGTTAGAAGGCTCTTTTCGATATGAACCCAACGGTTCTGGTTTTAGGAGAATCCGACGGTCGGATCTCCCGCAATATCAATTCGAAGTCAATGGTCGAAATTCGCGAACAGCCGCGGCGCGGCGCGTTCTATTCAGGCCATTATATATATATATATATATATATATATATATATATATCGTAGAATTAGTTATTCAGAATGGGATAAACCCGGTCTTTCTGAATAACCCGCGTATATCTGCAAAATAAAACTACTCGGCTGCCCATGTGGAAAATAGTGGCACCCGATTTTGCAAGGGGAACACACACTACAGGTCAGTCATGGGACTGGTGTGAGAAACTCTAAACAGTTATAATTAACTTATTTAATAATATGGCATATCACGGGACCACGCCGCTAACGCGGAACGGGTTTTCCCCCATGAATGCCAGTGTAACAATCAATATAGATATATGGATCTACTATGCATCAATCAACATGCAATATCCCAATCTACCAATTTAGATTAGTCACCTTACGTAGATTTTCTAAATCCAATCCAACTTACAGAAATTATTCCTTTGGACTTTATTCCCGATTTCTATTTTCAAATCATTTGAAATACAAATCTAGCTTTATATCAAAGTAGATTTCACTTCGAGATCTCAAATCAAATCGTTTGGAAATGTGAATTCCAAAATATAACAATGCATACAAACAAGTATGCAACCAAATATCCGGCTCCCCATAGACAAGGCAAAGGGAACGCACCTAAGCAACTCGATATATATATATGTGCCCCTCCCACTATGGAGCAGGCTACACCGATGATGCACCTTCCACACATGGAAGCATACACCGCCCATCTCACCCATATTTTTAGTCGTCCGGGTTACCAGAATCTTTAGCCAGACACTAAATCATTTTTATATTCCGAAGTGGCGAAAATAATTTCACAACATAATAATCACAAGTACTTACAAAATATAGTACTTCACATCAGCAATTCACACATATGATCAGTCATTATTAATCACATAACCTTTAAGCTCGTACGTCTCAAAGAAGGGTGTTAAGCAAGAGAATAAATTCTCTGCCACCAAACATATACATCATTAATAGAAACTAATCAAATATGTGATGAACTACAATGTAAAACCATAATACATTTCCAAATCATTTCGAAATCATCGTGTTTTAGCCCTCGAAATTCTTTCTGTTTTATAAAACATTTTTTTATAAAACATTCCCTGTCCAAAATCGGGAATACGTTCTTTTCACTTAAGAAAAATATCATTTCACAATCATTCGTTAAATTTGAAATGAACACATCGCTAAACACCTTATCGTCAAATCGTGAAGTGTTTCACAAGATGTTAGCACACAGGTATTCTTACCCAACCCAATGCTAACTGTAAAAGCATATTTTGCTCATAAACTGGTTGAGCCCAATCCAAACAATCAATTTGTCCAATTTGACATTAAATATAAGGTTTTGAATAGAGATAGTATCGACTTATATTCAATATCAAATCCTGAAACCAACAGATATCATATCGGGAATAACGATATCGATATCTTCCAAATTCCCATCACAATATCCGTATAATCACGTAATCCAATATAGAAATATTCCGAAGATTATTTCCATTCCAAACCATTCAAATTTATTCATTGCAAAATTCTGGTTATTTAAAACCATTTCTCAATCCAATTTATTAATTTAAAAATAATCGGATTATACTTCAAGTTAATAACTAGTTCATTTCGATAAAAATATGTTTTTATCTTTTCAAATATGGAATTTTTCATCCCAATTCTTTTCAAATCATTTATTATGATTTTACACAAATTATTAATATTTTTAATAATTTTATCAAGGCCCGTATAGTCGATTTCCATAAATGGCCATCAAACTGCACTTACAGCGACCTTTTCCAAATTTGATTTGGACATAATTCCAAATCCAACTATTAGATTTCAAATCTCTAATATTCTTTAGAAATCTCTTTTCGATACGAACCCAAGGGTTCCAGTTTTAAGAGAATCCAACTGTCGGATCTCCCATAATGTCCGTTCGAAGTCAATGGTCGAAATTCGCGAACTGTCGCAGCGCGGCGCGTTCTATTTAGGCCATTATATATAATATATATTATGTATATTTCGTCGATTTCCCTTTAAAACAAATTTTATAAATCGTTTTAAATTCATTTCAATTTCTATTCTGGCTCAAGTTCTTCAACTTTTCAGTTTCTAAGAACTTTCTATTTTTTCAAAAATTTGGCTAATACCCTAAATTTTCGAAAATTTTCGCCATAACCTCCCCTGCACAGGAGCACCGGGAAAATCCCGAAATTATCATACAGGCCTCTCCAATCCAAAAAGAAAAAGAAAAAGCAAATCGGCTCATAAAATCATCATACCCAAACAAAAAAGTAAATATGTACCTATTTGTCGGGCATACAATTTTATTCCTCTTCTCTACCCTCCTTGCTATGACTTGTTCAATATATATGCATGTACATGTATGCAATTCTAATTACATTTCAATTCAGTTCAATATTTGATTCGATTTGGTTCGCTTTACCATTCATTCTCTTATTGGTTTGATTATTCCAATTCTTATTTAACTTCTTAGCTTTGCCAATTCTTGTTTGGCATTCAAATCTATCTACGCTTACATGACGGTCAACAATGAGGTTATTATATCGCTAATCACTTAATTGAATAATAACAAATGTTTATTATTATTCCACAACACTTATATATTTTCTTACAACGTATATATATACATGTTCATACAACGTATATGTATATTTTCATACTATGTATACATTCTCATATAACGTTTACATATTTTCACACAATGCCTATACAGTTTATACAACGCGTATATATTTTCTATATGGCTTACATACGTTAAAAATCATATTTTTTAATGAACTAGTAATTTTTTCTTTAGCATGACTAATTTATTCACTTCATTATCATGTTAAAAATAATATTTTTAACTAACAAATATTTATTCCAACACTTGGTTATTTTTAACACTTCATACATATGATAAGAATGATATTTTTGGCGAACAAAAATATATTTCGACAACTGTCTATTTTATTTAATTGATATACACAATAAAAATGTTATTTTTATTGTTCAAACAATTTATTCAACATATGAATATTTTATTTACTTCATATATATGATAAAAATGTGAATTTTATCGTTCATACAATTTATTCAACATATGAATATTTTATTTACTTCATATATACGATAAAATGTGAAATTTATCGTTCAAACAATTTATTAAACATATGAATGTTTTATTTACTTCATATACGCAATCACAATCAATTTGCACAACACAATCAAACAAACAAGTCGTCCATGGTCTGTGGACGACAGGGAGCAGTTCATATATGCAGTTATAAAATAAATAACTGTATGGAAAATTTATAGTGAGATAATTCTCACATTGATTGGTTTTTGATTGTTGAATATGATGATTTTAATTAAATTAAACGAAGGCGTTTACTTTAATCAAAATTTCAAGTTACTTCAGAATTTGTCTCGGTCAATTCTGAAATGTAGATCTCGAATTTACGGTCCCAACGAATCTTAAATCGTTCGATTCTGATAAGAATTGAACAAGTTATCACCATTTATACATTAAATAAAGTAAATTTGCAATTAGATTAATTAAAAAATAAGTTAACTAAACCTTTTTCACTAATCACTCTTCCTCCCCGTAGCTCTCTTCATCTCCCTGATTAAAATCCTAGACCGAGAAAACCAATTCTCGTCACCTAGGGTTCATCACCGTATGCACCACAAAGCCTGAGACCCCAATCGATCACCGCCATACGAAGCGACGCAACATCCTCCATCGGCGCCCCAACCCTAGCCCATCTTGAAGTCCCCCAGCCTCCACAATCTTGCTGCGAACGATATGACTTCATGAGCGATTTCTGGCCCAATTTCTCCGCAATAACCAATCACTTCCATATCAAATCGAAGATCTCGTGAATCTCTATATATTTTGTTTTAAAATTGCCATATAATTCGCCTTTGATTGTGATAATTTTGAAGAATTAAATCGGCTGCTTTTAGCCCTTGAAACTCACGATGGCAGCTAGGAGGAAAGGAACTAGGGTTTAGGATTTTTGAATATATATATATATATATATTATTTTAATTTACTTATTACCTGTTTAATATCACGAACTCCAAACCAAGCCCAAGGACTGTCGCCCCTAGCTAAATACCCCCATTCCGAATGCGGTGGGATATGTCCCGTTAGCTAATTTGACTGTTACGATCAGTTTTCATTGGATTTAAAATATAAATCCTTATATTTTGAATTCAAACGTACATTTTAATTTACTGGGGTCACATACGGACCCTAAAAATTCCCGAAAAATATTTTCTAGCTTCATATTGACGATACCGTCCTAATAAAACTAATTTTATCAAATTCTGAGATCGTTTAAAAATGGCCATTTTCTGGTCGACCCGAATTGATTGAAACTGTCAAAACACGATTTACTTCGCCACACTCATATATTGATTCAAAAAATTATGAATTTTGAAATCTAGCCACAACTTGACATCCCGGATCCAACAAAAGGGGTTTCGTCGAAAACGAAGGTCGTTTGCAAAATTTCCTTTTTTAAGGGCTAAAATTCCACAGCGACTATTTTGAATTTTCATTTGGGCATAACTTTTTATCCCCGCTATGAAATTTTGATTTTTCGAATTCGTTGGAAAGATATTCTCAATTAGATTCTAATATTTATAGTTTCGCCAAAATCCGGTTTATTTTGAATCTTGTACAATCATTTGAACTTTCGAAATCGAAATTTCAAACTATCGCGCCATTTTCAACGCCTTTTATAATTAAAATAAACTATTTATATTCTAACGAAGATTCGAATAAACATATACGTTCTATTTCTAATCAAAATAAATTTCTCATCGTTTTTATTTAAAATAATTCATTTTAAATATTCGAAATTCGTTAAAATTGCCAAAAAAAAATTAAACTGGCTTAGATTTTCCGGGTTGTTACAGGCGATGCTTTGATCATCCACCACAAGACTTTGCTTTTCAACAGAAGCCTGGATCAATTGCCACTTAGGCATGCCACATAGGCAATTCACTCCATGCGACTGATGTCTATCGATATACAACCTCTAGTCCCGTACGTCTTAGAGAAGGGTGAAGTAAGGGAATGAATTCCCCTTCACTGGTCAGATGTATAATTAATAGAGATCAATCAACTCGGAGAAAAATCCAATGTCAGACACACAGTCCATACAAGTTCGTTCTGGGTCTGAACGAAACCGGAGGAACCTTATTCCTTGCATGTCCATCGATCTCCAAGTACGTCTGGACGATCTCCAACTGATTCCCTCCACTTGGGTGTACAGCCCAATCAAGATCTTCAGCAATCACCCAAACGATGTGAAGACCTCCGGTATTCGACCACCGTCTTCATCTTCAACACATCGTCGAATCATTTATTCAGAATGGGATAAACCCGGTCTTTCTGAATAACTCGCATATATAATAAACAAGTGTTACACAAACACAACATACGCCTCATTCCAATTCAGAATATTTCTTTATTCAAATATTCTTATATTTTGGGAAAGGTTCCCATTAATTTTATCAAAGATAAATTCATTAAATTTATTCTTTAATCTTCTGTTGAATATCAATTCAAATTAGTCGGGATTAGTGAACCACACCGAAGTAATCATTTATTTTATTTCTCAATCCCAACCTATTCATCCCATGAAGTAAAACTGGTCATACTTCATATCTAAAACCACGGTGTTATCGGAAACTTCAATTACCATTTCACGTTCAAATCTAATTAAAGATTTAACTATCGCCTGGAGCAAAACTGGTGATACTCCATTCTGGATTAATTCAATCTAATTAAAGATTCATTAAAACTCCACTTGGTTTTAATCCACCCTATAATCACTATCAATGATTATTTAACTTGGGAAATCACATCCTGTCGTTAATTGGGTTAAAGAACCAATGTCATTTAAAACACAGTTCACGATAAATCCAAAAATCAATTCAAATTCAATTCCAATTAAATACCATTTAATTGGTATACTTCGTTAAATCTAAATAAAAAGATTCAATCTTTTTCTCAACTGGGTTTAAGAACAGTGTAAATGAAGACACCATTCACGACAAACCCAAATCCCACTTGATATTAAATACAAGACTCAGAATAGAAAATATATCGGCTTATATTCAATATCAAATTCTACGACCAACAAATATCATATTGGAAATAACGATATAAATATATCTTTCAAATTTCCATAAAAATATCTGTATAATCACGAAATCCAACATCGAAATATTCCAAAGACAATTTTGATTCAAATCCATTTCCACTTTATATATTGGAAATTCTGGTTATTTTCAAAACCATTTCAAATCCACTTTATTTATTTTTAAAATAAATGGGATTATAATTCTAGTTCAAAAATAGTTCATTTTGATAAAAATCTATTTTTATCTTTTCAAATTTGGAATTTTTTATCTCTATTCTTCACAAATCATTTCTTATGATTTTACAAAAATTATTACTATTTTTAATAATTTTATGAAGGCCCGTACATTCGAATTCCATCAACGGCCATCGAACTACACTTACAACAACCTTTTCCAAATTTGATTTGGACATAATTCAAAATCCAACCGTTAGATTTCAAATCTCTAATATTCGTTAGAAAGCTCTTTTCAATACGAACCCAACGGTTCTGGTTTTAGGAGAATCCGACGGTCGGATTTCCTGTAATATCCATTCGAAGTCAATGGTCGAAATTCGCAAACTACCGCGGCGTGGCGCATTCTATTCAGGCCATTTAATATATATAATATATATATATATATTATATATTTCATCGATTTCCTTTTAAAGCGTATTTTATAAATCGTTTTAAATTCATTTTCGAAACGATTTCAACTTCGTATTCAATTTCGAATCAAAATTGAATATTCCACATCATCGATATACAAATGATAATATTTTCAAAATATTATATTTTGAAATCACTTCTTTTTCTATAATCGTTATTAAAACGAATATAATTGATAAAAATATCATTCGCGTCAAAATGGTGCATATCTAATCAGCACGGCTTTATATATTTCAATAACTTCGTTATTCTATTCAACAAATTAATATTTTCTTCAACACATGAATATATATATATATATATTTATTTATTTATTTATTCAACACATGAATATATATTTTTATTCAACACATAAATATTTATTCTATTCAACATATGAATTTTTATTCTATTCAACACATGAATTTTTATTCTATTCAACAAATGAATTTTTATTCTATTCAACACATGAATTTTTATTCTATTGAACACATGAATTTATATTTCTATTCAACACATGAATATTTATTCTATTCAACATATGAATTTTTATTCTATTCAACACATGGATTTTTATTTCTATTCAACACATGAATTTTTATTATATTCAACACATGAATTTTTCTTTTATAATATTCCTTATTTTCCAGATTAGAATGAGGCCCAATCAATCACCATATAACGTTAATTATATGGATTCCCTACAACACATGCATATAGTAGCAGCGATAAATCATCAACCATCATCCAGAGTGCACCACACAACTACATAAGCATTGAATATAAATAATTAATGCTTACACATTCTGTCAATCCATTGATTGACATACTACTAAACAATCGGGATTAGTGTACGTCAAATATCATCCCAATACCCGTGTGGGGTTTCAAATCAACAAACACAGATTTTTATTTGTGCAGTTGGGCGATGTGTAAAATTTATCGTCCCAATCAATATCAGTCAAATGGGTGTAAATAAACAAATCATCCGATTTGTTTATAAATATTTATTATATATACACATTAAAAATTATATTTTTAACTATAAAATATTTGTAACGATAAAATATTTTATTTCATTCCACATCACACAATAAAATTTTCACAACATAACGAAATCAAACTAGTCGCCATGGTCTGTAGACGACGGGTGTCGGGTGCTGCTAAGCACCGTCTGCATCCTAGTATATATTTCAACTAGAAAATAAAATAAAAGTGAGGAGTTCTCACCAAGAGCTAAACCAAACGCCACGACTCTTCATATGTAGGAAATCTTCTTCTTGTTTCCAACGCAGTCTGTTTCACGAAGTTGATTATTAAAAATCACATTTTTATACGGTATTCATATAAATAAAAATCGAATTTTTATGTATATAAAAATCGAATTTTATGTATATAAAAATCGAATATTTATAAATTCTCCTTCATTATAAAAATAAATTTTTTATATCGCCCTTCTACTAATAAAGATTATACTTTTATATCGACATTCATATAAAAATCACATTTTTATATTCTTTAGTATATAAAAATCATATTTTTATTATCTCTATAATATAAAAATCCTATTTTTAATTCGCTACCTTTATAAAAATAATATTTTTATTTTGCTACTTCTTTATAAAAGATCAAATCTTTCTATATTCAAAGACCATATTTTTCTTCTAACTAAAAATTATATTTTTCCTTCATAAAAATCATAGCTTTTCCTATTTAAAAATCTTACCTTGCCATCAAATAAAATCAAATCTTTATATTCTAAAAATAATAATCAATTCTTATTACATATAAAAATCAGAACTTTATAACTTATAAACATATTTTTAAACAAACAAGGAACTAATTTCATCACGAGAAATAAATAAAGGAAAAAAAACTCACTTCTTTTCGGTTTTCTGAGGGGCTCGAGGTTTACCATTTGCGACAGGGGGTTGGGGTTCGCTAGCCTCGAACTGGAGGGGGGCTTGAGCAGGAGGTGCGGTGGGGCTGAGTGGAGCGGTGGAGGCATGGTGCAGGGTGGAACGCGCGACGAAGGGGCGAGGTTGGTCATAGGATGGAAGCTCGACGTTAGGGGGGATTCCGTTCGATTTGGGCATTCTTTTGGGGGTTCGCGGTTCGAAGGAGGGGAACGACTGGAGGAGGTCCGACATCACCTGGGGGGGCGCGAGATGTGAGGTAGCGATGGTGGGCTCCCCCGGAGGAGCAATGGCGTCGTACGATGGTGGGAAGGGGGTTTCCAGAAAATGACGGGTTTTATTTCATTTAGGGGCTGGTTGGAGTTGTGAAGGAGATTTAGGTTTAGAGATTGTTTATATATATATATATTTTTATTGATTATTATTTTATTTTATTCTCCGATAAAGTTGACTTTTAATTCGAACCCCACACGAGACCCAACGACAGTCGCCCCTAGCTAATTACCCCCATTATGAAAACAATGGGATAGGTCTGGTAAGCCAATTCAGCTATTTCAATAGGTTTTCATTCAAATTAAAATATAAATCAGTATATATTCAATTTGAACGCACATTTCAATTCACCGGGGCCACATACGGACTCTAAAAATTCGCGAAAAATATTTTCTAGCTTCGTATTGACGATAAGGTTCTAACAAAACTAATTTCGCCAAATTCCGAGACTGTTTGAAAAATGGCAATTTTCTGGTTGATCGAAATTGACTTAAACTGTTAAAACACGTTTTACTTCGCCACGCTCACATATTGATTCTGAAAATTATGAATTTTGGAATCTAGAAATAATTCTATGAGACGACCCGAAATCCCGTTCAGACGGAAACAAGGGTTATCTTTGGAATATAACACAGAAACAGATAATAGCAGAACAAAATTAAATAAATACACCAGAAAATGAACAATAAAATATAATGGATAAAAGTAATTATCGGAGTTACACAGTATACAGGATCTTACTTAGTACAAATACAGTTCAGCTATACATAAATGTCTACAGCGGAAACAAACAAAATATATACAATAGATGCTGAACAGCATAAAAAGAGATAAATAATAGAATCCATTTTCAGCTCCAGCTATCCAGAAAGAACCAGCTAAACCTGAATACAAGGCTGCCCGTGTAGAAAAAGGGGCACCCGAGTTTGAAAGTGAAACAAACTACGAGTCAGTCATGGGACTGGTATGAGAAATCTATTCAACACATATATAATATGGCCAATCACAGGAACACGCCACTTTCGTGGAACGGGTTTACTCCATTGGATTGCCAGTGCTTTAAAACAAATCTTTCTTTTAAACATCGCTATGCTTTTTATAAAAATGAAGCCATTATAAGATTCAGTTCCCATCACACAATGCAACGCAAACCGGAGGATAGAGTTTTTACCTTATAACGGCCAAAATATGCTTGATACGAATAAAACAAAGGCATTTGATATTATTGCTAGTGTTTATATGTTTCGAAAACAATTTCAAATCATAACTATCAATCATAGATGGCATTAATGCCCCATACCAGTATGTCGCCATATATAGGTACACAATCAAAACCGCACGATGTCGTATTTGGAAATTGGATTTCCATCATGAACCAAGGCAAAAGATAGTCCTTACCGAATTCGAGACTGTCTAGCCCGAGCCTCAGGACCCAGACTCAGGTGGGCCCTTGGATCGTCAGGGCCGGTCCACCGATGTGGATTAAAATTCCTGAACACTGCGTTTCCCCACCCTTTGGGGTGTAAATGAGCCAACGAATGACTCCATCGGACCCGGATCGTCCGATCAAACTGAGGCGCCTCGCAACAGCAACAACCACATAGGTGAAAAGTATATAAATGTCAGGGCTGGTAGGTCACTGACACCACTCTAGCTAGAAAGAAACGCATGCCCTCCCTGAGGTCCTTCTCCCGTTTCTGGTTCATACCGGGGTGTGAGGCTCGCGAATTTACGTTATACACAAAGCTACGCCACACAGGCGGTGCTTTGATCATCACCACAAGACTTTGCTTTTCAACAGAAATCCTGATCACTGCATCTTAGCGTGCCACACAGGCAATTCATGCCATGCGACTGATGTCCATCGATATACAACCTCTGAGCTCGTGCGTCTCAGAGAAGGGCGTTAAGCAAAAGAATAAATTCTCCGCCGCCAAACAGATGTATATTTAACAGAGATCAATCAACACAGAATAAAATCCAATGTCGGACACACAGTCCATTTACAAGTCCGTTCTGGGTCTGAACGAAACCGGAGGCACTAAATACCTCGCAAACCCATCGATCACCACGTACGTCTGAACGATCACCACTCATTATCCATATTTCGGGATGCCTCCCAATCAGGACCTCGGTTACCATCCAAACGAGGTGAAGATCTCCGGTCTTCGACCACCGTCTTCATCTTCGACTTTCAATCGTCGGTCAATTTTTTGAAATGAGAATTAACTCGGCCTTTTCAAATAATTCACGTATATTTAGAATTTCAAATCAATTTACTTTAATGGTTAAATCATTCGACAACAGCAATTTTGTTCTTTAATGTAATTTTCACACCAAACACATTCAACCATCAAATACTACATAAATCGAGCTAATTCAGTTTATTTCTATTCCATATCATTTATGACGTTTTGTAACGATTTATCGCTATTTTTAATTATTTTAAAATAGCCAATTTATTCAAAACGACGCTTCGGGCCATAACGCGGCCGTGGCGCTGTTTTTCTTCGGATTTGATTTACACATATATGAAAATATAACCGTTGGATCTTCACAAAACTTACATCATTAGAAAGGTCTTTTCAAAACGAATCCAACGGTTCCAGTTTCAGGAAAATCCGACGGTCGGATCTCCCGGTACAATCGTTTGAATTTTCGATTTCAAAATACGAACTGCAGCGTCGTTATTCGATTAAATATATAATTATATTTATATATATAAATATAATCGCTTCTGGCGCTGTTTTTCTTCAGATTTGAATTAAACATTCCAGACAATCCAACCGTTGGATTTTTACAAAGTTGGTGCCGTTGGGAAGATATTTCCAAGGCGAACCCGACGGTTGAGGTTTCGGGAAAATCCAATGGTCGGATTCCCCGTAATAGTTGTTTGAAATCACGGTTTCAAAATGCGAACTGCACTGCCACGTTTCGTTTTAATTTTATTTATATTTATATAATTATATAAATATAGTTCATTCAACAATTTCAATATCGTTTTCACTTCAAATATTTCACTAACGCCTTAAAATTTTGGAAAATTTCGCCATAACCTCCCCTGCACCGGGAGCATCGGGAAATCTCAAATAGCTTCCCCGGTCCTTCTAATCTCAAAAAGAAAAAGAAAAAGCCAAGCGGCTAGCCAACTGGCTCATAAAATCATCACCCAAACAAAACAGTAAATGTGTACCTATTTGTCGGGCACAAAATTTTATTCCTCTTCTTTAGCCCCTTTGCTATAACCTGTTCAATGAATATGCGTGTACATATATATAGTTCTTATCATTTATCATTTTCTATTCAACTTCATTTTTGATTTCTATTTGGTTTAAAAACACCATTCATTCTAATGTTACATACATAGGTACAAATCATATCATTAACTAATTAGTGAATATTTCAACTCATATATATTTATTTGAACAAGTGGCTATTTTTAACACTTCACATTTCAACGATTCATGCATATAATAAAAATGTGATTTTTATTGTAAAACAACTCATTTCAAAACACTATTATTTTATATATTTCATATTAGTGATAAAAGGTGATTTTTATTATCAAACAATTTATTTCGAAAGATGAATACCATTCAACACATGAATTTCAATTCAACGAATGAATATCGATTCAACACATGAAGGTTTTCTATTGTTTCTATATATAGATAAAAATGTGATTTTTATATTTAAAACACGAATACCATTCAACACATGAATTTCTAATCAACGAATGAATATCAATTCAACACATGAAGGTTTTCTATTCAATGAATAAATATAGTTTAAGCAGAGGAAGATAATTCAAACACACGAATATTATTCAAAATTTCGGCAGCATAACGGCAGGGTAGTTAAAACCGGGACCGTCCCTAGTACGGCTCCTCGCTCTACCTTAAAACCTCGCGGTTTTTGACAATGGGGATCATGCATCTAGTTCGCACGCAGGCGGCATGTATATATTTATTTCATTTCCACAAACTAATCCTATGTGTTTTCAACCAAATATTTCTCAACCACAAACGGGTATTTTTCAACCTCAATCAATCAATATCAACCACAAACAATCCCAAACAATCATTCGCTATCAATCAATTTTCACAACAATTTCAATCAATAAATATCGTCCATGGGTTGTGGACGAGGGGCGTATATATATATATATATATATTTATATTTATATATAGTAATTCACTTTTATTTCAACACATATATATATAGCTAGAAAAAGGAATTGAAGAGTGAGAAATTCTCACCGATTAGCTAATTCAATCCCACGACTCTTCTTTGCATAAATCTTCACCGTTCTCGCCTTTTGTCGCTTTCGTTGCCCGTATTCACTACATATGTAAAGATCGATTTTTTACTTCGTTATTCAATATATAAAAATCGAATTTTTTCTTTGCTTTTCAATATATAAAAATCGAATTTTTACTTTGCTTTTCAATATATAAAAATCATCGAATTTTCACTTCGCTATTCTATATATAAAAATCGAATTTTTACTTTGCTTTTCAATATATAAAAAATCGAATTTTTACTTTGCTTTTCAATATATAAAAATCTAATTTTTATAATCACTCCATATGGATAAAATTCTATCTTTATCTCGCTAGTATTATAATAAAAATTATATTTTTATTACTCTACATGAATAAAAATCATATTTTTACATGGCTACTTCTATAAAGATCACATCTTTATTATTTCTACTATATAAAAATCACATTTTTAATCTTCTTAGCGTATAAAAATTAAACCTTTCTAAATATAAAAATCTAACTTTTACATCGTTAAAAATCTAATCTTTATATGATTACTCATTTATACTTCATATGAATAAGAATATATTCTTTATACGAATAAATATCTAAACTTTATATTCAATTAAAATCGTATTTTCTTTCTAATCTAAATTTATAAAAATCAGTTTTTTTTTATGTCGGGTCTGCTTTGAAATGGATCGGGGGGGGGGGGGGGGCGGCCTGGAGGAGTTTAAGGGAAGAATGGTTTTTTTTTTTATTTAATTATTTTATTTTCAAAAAAGTTGACTTTTACATACGAATCTCAAATCGAGCCCAACGACTGTCGTCCATAGCGTTTCACCCCCATTCCGAACACAATGGGATATGTATCGTAAGCTGATTCGACCATTTCGATCAGTTTCCGTTAAAATCAACATATAACTCTATATATTGAATTTGAACGCGCATTTCAATTTACCGGGGTCACATACTAACTGGAAAAATTCTCGAAAAATATTTTCTAGCTTCGTATTGACGATACGGTCCTAACAAAACTAGTTTCGTCAAACTCTGAGACCGTTTGAAAAATGGCTAATTTCCAGTCGATTAAAATCAACTAAAACCGGTCAAACGCGTTTTCCTTTGCCTCATTCACATATTAATTCGAAAAATTATGAAATTTGAAACCTAGCAATAATTTGACATTACGGATCCAACAAAAGTGGTTTCGTCGAAATCCGAGGTCGTTTGCAAAATGTCCATTTTTGAGGGCCTGAATTCCATAGCGACTATTCAGAATTTTCAACTGGACATATATTTTGATTCCCGCTATCAAATTTTGATTTGTCAGATTCGTTGGAAAGGTATTCACTAACAGATTTAAATATTTTTGGTTTCACTAAAATTCGTTTTGTTTTGCACCCGGTATAGTCCGACAAAGTTTGAATTCGATTTTTGAAACTACAGCGCCCTTTCAGGCCTTGTTTATAATTATAATTAATTATATTCGTTTTCAATTGTTGATTCAAACTCAGTTTTCATCGCCATTATTTAAAATATTTATTTTAAATATTTAAAATCCATTACTTTAGCCAATTTAAAAATTTTAAATTGGTTCAGATTTTCTGGGTCGTTACAATCTCCCCCACTTAAAACTTTTCGTCCCCGAAAAGGAAAAAAGTCGAAAGTGGTTTGATAAATCTACAATCACACAACACAACAACCAATCCAATTGTTTTTAACCTTCAAAAATATACTAATCAAATCATATACCCTTTAAAAATCATTCAGACTATATAATTAAAAGTGCACATCTATGAAAAGAAAATAACAATAGAGTAGAGAATTGAATGGTAGTGCAAAGTAGGGTAAATGTACCTTGCACCAGAGTCAATCAGATATATCTACTCGGCATCTAGGATAAGCCTTCTGAATGCTCTCCTCAGTTTCCCAAGTACAATCTCGCGGATCTCCACTCCATTGCACTTTGACTAAGCGAACCTTCTTGTTCCTCAGCTCTTTGGTTTCTTTGCCTATTATCTTTAGCGGCTCTCTTCTCACAGCTAATTCTGGGGTTATTTCAATGTCATGTTGAGCTGCTTCTTCCATGATCAAGTCTGGATCATGAACGTGCTTTCGAAGTTGAGATATGTGAAATACATCATGAACTCCAGGCAACCAATCAGGCAGTTTGACCCTGTAAGCGAGAGTTCCGATCCGTTCCAGAATAGGAAACGGACCTATGAATTTGGGCGCTAACTTTCCAGTTTTACCGAACCGGATAACTCCTCTCATCGGCGACACTTTCAAATATACATAGTCGCCAACTTCAAAGGATATATCTCTTCTTCTTCTATCGGCATAGCTCTTTTGTCGGCTTTGAGCGGCGAGTAATCGCTTCTTAATAAAATCGACTTTGTCGGCAGCTTCTCGAATCATATCAGGCCCTAACACAAGTCTATTTCCAGGCTCGACCCAACAAGCAGGAGATCGGCACGGTCTACCGTACAATGCTTCGAATGGCGACATTGTAAGACTCGCCTGGTAGCTGTTGTTATAAGAGAATTCAGCCAAATGCAGATGGTCTTCCCATGATCCACCGAAATCTAGAACACAAGCCCGCAATAGATCTTCTAAAATGCGATTCACCCTCTCAGTCTGACCGTCTGTCTGAGGATGATAAGCGGTACTCAAGTTCAACTTTATTCCTAGCTCGACTTGAAATGCTTCCCAGAATTTGCTAGTGAATATTGTATCTCTATCACTTACTATACTGAGCGGCACTCCATGTAGTCTAACTATTTCCTTGAAGTATATCTGCGCCAGACTCTGAGCAGTTCTGTTTGATCTGACAGGTATGAAATGGGCGGTCTTCGTGAAGCGATCTACGATCACCCAAATACTGTCATTTCCTTTTCTGGTTCTGGGCAGACCATCAATGAAATCCATAGAAATATGTTCCCACTTCCAACCCGGAACTTCAAGCGGTTGTAATAATCCAGCCAATTTCTGTTGGTCACTCTTGACTAGCTGGCAAGTAGGGCATCGGCTAACGTATATTGAAACATCTCTTTTCATAGCCTTCCACCAGAATGTTCTTTTGAGATCGTGATACATTTTGGCCACACCAGGATGGATACTGAGTTTTGACTTGTGGCACTCGTCTAACACTTCCCTTTTTAACTCTGGGATGTCAGGAACACAAATCCTTCCTTTCAATCTCAGGGTCTCGTCGTTATCTATTTGAAAACACGAGGGTTCGCCTTTCTGAATCCTTTTAATCATATCCTTAATAAAGTTATCCTCCTTCTGAAGAATAGATATTTTGTCAATCAAGGAAGTCATGATAATAAAGCTGGCGATCATTACATTCTTTCGACTCAGCGCATCGGCCACGACATTGGCTTTCCCTGGAGTATATATAATTTCGAAGTCATATACTGCAAGAAACTCCATCCAACGTTGCTCCCTCAAATTCAAGTCCTTTTGGATGAATAGATACTTTAACGACTGATGATCTGTAAACAGTTCAAATCTCTCACCGAGAAGATAGTGTCTCCATATTTTCAAAGCGAACACAATAGCCAATAACTCAAGATCATGAGTTACGTAGTTCTTCTCGTGCGGCTTTAGTTGACGGCTAGCATAAGCAATCACTTGACCCCTTTGCATTAACACTGCGCCAAGGCCTTCTCTAGAAGCATTAGTCCAGACTTTCAAATCTTGGTTGCCATTGATGATGGTTAACACTGGAGCTGTCGTTAATCTTAACTTTAGCTCTTCGATAGCCTCCTCACTTTCTGGAGTCCATTTGAATTTAGAATGCTTCTTTGTAAGCTTCGTTAAGTGACCAGATATCTTCGAAAAGTCTTTAATGAACTTCCGGTAATAGCTAGCCAATCCGAGAAAACTGCGGACTTCAGTGGGGGTGTTGGGCTGTTTCCAATTTTGAATAGCCGTGATTTTGCTTGGATCCACAACGATTCCTTCTTTCGATACGACGTGGCCCAAAAATTTCACTTTATCTTGCCAGAATATACATTTGGAAAACTTGGCTTTCAATACATTCCTTCTGAGGATTTCTAGAACCTATTCCAGATGCTTTTCATGTTCGGCCTTCGATTTGGAGAAGATTAGAATATCGTCAATGAAAACCAGAACAAATTTATTCAAAACTCCTCTGAATACTCTGTTCATCAGATCGACGAAGTAGGCAGGAGCGTTACATAAGCCGAACGGCATTACTAACCACTCGTAGAATAAGTCGGGGCCTCTGAACGCTGTCATTGGAACACACTCTTCGGCAATTCGAAGTTGATGGAAGCCTGTAGCTAGGTCCATTCGTGAAAATACTTGTGCGCCATTTAATCGATCCAACAAATCATCAATCCGCGGCAATGGATACTTGTTCTTTATTGTCTGCTTGTTCAGATCACGATAGTCCACGCATAGCCGTAGAGTACCGTCAGATTTTGGGACAAACACCACTGCTGCACCCCAATCAGAGAAACTAGGCCTGATCAGACCCTTCCATACTAGCTGTCGTGTTTGATTGTCTAATTCTTCCTTCTCTTTCAAGGACATTATTCGAATAGCGTGAACTACCGGCCTTGCATTGGGAATTAAAGCAATCATGAAATCTATTTCTCTCTGCGGAGGTAAGAGAACGACTTCCTCGAACACATCCGCATAGTTCTTGACGACAGGAATATCTTTGATGTGGTCGGGAATATTCTCTGCAACTTCAGGGATATTTTCTATTTGGGCTGGGGAAACATTCAAAGCTGCCCAGAAGTCTTTTCTATTAGTATTCTGACCTTCACAGGGAATGGCTATATAATCACCTGATTTAATCTTAGCTTTAACAACTCTCACGGCGCATCTAACCTCCGCTTCATATTTGGTTATCCAGTCTAATCCCAAGATAAGATCAAACTCTTTAAAATTCATGACGGCTGCGATGGTAGGAAACCGATATCGAGAAAAGGAAACCGGCAATCCACAAATCCAACTGAGGTCTATGGAACCCCCAACCGGATTATGGATAGTCATTGGTTCCTTGAGCTTTTTCAAATTCAAATCCAGTTTCTTAGCTGCATCTTTGGCAATGAAGCTTCTTGACGCGCCTGTGTCAAACAGTACTTTGACTGGAATGTTTTTGACAGTTAGCGTGCCTTCTAAAACATCAGCCCTTTCTTGACTAGCTGAGGGCTCGGAAGTTTTTGCTACTTCATTTATACATACGGTTTCAGATTTCTTTGATAGCAGGCAGTTTTTCGCAATATGCCCAGCCTGATGGCACTTAGGGCATCCTCGGCCCTCAAGAACCTTCTTTCTGGGTCCAAATCCACTCTTCCCTCGTTTGTTTACAGATTTACATTTTCTGGACAAATGCCCCTTCTGATTGCAGTTCTTGCATATGGCAGTCGTGGCAGGTTCCTTTTCAGATCTAGCCCTTTTTCTCTTGGCACTGGGCTTCTTACTTCCCTCAGACCTCATACTGGCTTCAGGAATATCAGTTTCCGAATTTTCTTTGTCACTAGAACAGACTTCTTCTTCGTCGCGTAACATTCCTTTCTTATGGAGATCTTCATACTGATAAGCCATATAAATCATTTCAGAAAAAGGAAGCTTCACGTTCCTCATTACACTATTCTGATATCTCCTTTGCAGGCCATGAATAAATCTCAGATTTTTCCTCTTTAGATCTTGAATCAGATGAGGAGCAAAGTGAACAAGTTCATTGAATTTCTTATGATATTCTGGGATGGTCATATCACCTTGTATTAGATAAGAAAATTCATCACATAATCTCTCGGTTGCTTCGGGAGGAGTAAATCTTTCTAAGAAAATCACTTTGAATCTGTCCCAGGTGATATCACCTTCTGGATTATCTTTGATGATTGTTTCCCACCAGATTAAAGCTTCTTCTTTGAGCGCCCAAGATGCTACTAACCGTTTCTGGTCATCCCTCAGCTGGATACGCTCAAATATTCTTTCGACAGAACTCATCCAAGCTTGAGTTTGAATTATAGATTCATTGCCCGAGAACTGTGCTCCGTTCAGATTTCGATATCTCTTTAATAGAGCCTCTAGATCGGGTTCTGTATTCCTTCTGTTTCTGGCACTCATTTTTCTAGTACTTCTGCAATTAGCAGATCAAGTGTCAGGTCACAGAAAAGAAAATTTTCAAACATAGAAACATATACTTCAAGTGTAAATGTGTCTATCGAGGTGTAAATTCATTCTGCTTTACTCATACTAGGATATTGCTGATCCTATCTGTATAGAGTTACCCATCCTAGAACACTACTGGTTCTATTTCTGACGAGTTCGTTCAAATGTTATATTCCAGAACTAAGCTTAACCAAAGCTCGGATACCACGTTGAGACAACCCGAAATCCCGTTCAGACGGAAACAAGGGTTATCTTTGGAATATAACACAGAAACAGATAATAGCAGAACAAAATTAAATAAATACACCAGATAATGAACAATAAAATATACTGGATAAAAGTAATCATCAGAGTTACACAGTATACAGGATCTTACTTAGTACAAATACAGTTCAGCTATACATAAATGTCTACAGCGGAAACAAACAAAATATGTACAATAGGAGCTGAACAGCATAAAAAGAGATAAATAATAGAATCCATCTTCAGCTCCAGCTATCCAGAAAGAACCAGCTAAACCTGAATACAAGGCTGCCCGTGTAGAAAAAGGGGCACCCGAGTTTGAAAGTGAAACAAACTACGAGTCAGTCATGGGACTGGTATGAGAAATCTATTCAACACATATATAATATGGCCAATCACAGGACCACGCCACTTTCGTGGAACGGGTTTACTCCATTGGATTGCCAGTGCTTTAAAACAAATCTTTATTTTAAACATCGCTATGCTTTTTATAAAAATGAAGCCATTATAAGACTCAGTTCCCATCACACAATGCAACGCAAACCGGAGGATAGAGTTTTTACCTTATAACGGCCAAAATATGCTTGATACGAATAAAACAAAGGCATTTGATATTATTGCTAATGTTTATATGTTTCGAAAACAATTTCAAATCATAACTATCAATCATAGACGACATTAATGCCCCATACCAGTATGTCGCCATATATAGGTATACAATCAAAACCGCACGATGTCGTATTTGGAAATTGGATTTCCGTCATGAACCAAGGCAAAAGATAGTCCTTACCGAATTCGAGACTGTCTAGCCCGAGCCTCAGGACCCAGACTCAGGTGGGCCCTTGGATCGTCAGGGCCGGTCCACCGATGTGGATTAAAATTCCTGAACACTGCGTTTCCCCACCCTTTGGGGTGTAAATGAGCCAACGAATGACTCCATCGGACCCGGATCGTCCGATCAAACCGAGGCGCCTCGCAACAGCAACAACCACATAGGTGAAAAGTACATAAATGTCAGGGCTGGTAGGTCACTGACACCACCCTAGCTAGAAAGAAATGCATGCCCTCCCTGAGTTCCTTCTCCCGTTTCTGGTTCATACCGGGGTGTGAGGCTCGCGAATTTACGTTACACACAAAGCTACGGCACACAGGCGGTGCTTTGATCATCACCACAAGACTTTGCTTTTCAACAGAAGTCCTGATCACTGCATCTTAGCGTGCCACACAGGCAATTCATGCCGTGCGACTGATGTCCATCGATATACAACCTCTGAGCTCGTGCGTCTCAGAGAAGTGCGTTAAGCAAAAGAATAAATTCTCCACCGCCAAACAGATGTATATTTAACAGAGATCAATCAACACAGAATAAAATCCAATGTCGGACACACAGTCCATTTACAAGTCCGTTCTGGGTCTGAACGAAACCGGAGGCACTAAATACCTCGCAAACCCATCGATCACCACGTACGTCTGAACGATCACCACTCATTATCCATATTTCGGGATGCCTCCCAATCAGGACCTCGGTTACCATCCAAACGAGGTGAAGATCTCAGGTCTTCGACCACCGTCTTCATCTTCGACTTTCAATCGTCGGTCAATTATTTGAAATGAGAATTAACTCGGCCTTTTCAAATAATTCACGTATATTTAGAATTTCAAATCAATTTACTTTAATGGTTAAATCATTCGACAACAGCAATTTTGTTCTTTAATGTAATTTTCACACCAAACACATTCAACCATCAAATACTACATAAATCGAGCTAATTCAGTTTATTTCTATTCCATATCGTTTATGACGTTTTGTAACGATTTATCGCTATTTTTATTTATTTTAAAATAGCCAATTTATTCAAAACGATGCTTCGGGCCATAAAGCGGCCGTGGCGCTGTTTTTCTTCAGATTTGATTTACACATATATGAAAATCTAACCATTGGATCTTCACAAAATTTACATCATTAGAAAGTTCTTTTCAAAACGAATCCAACGGTTCCAGTTTCAGGAAAATCCGACGGTCGGATCTCCCGGTACAATCGTTTGAATTTTCGATTTCAAAATACGAACTGCAGCGTCGTTATTCGATTAAATATATAATTATATTTATATATATATAAATATAATCGCTTCTGGCGTTGTTTTTCTTCAGATTTGAATTAAACATTCCAGACAATCCAACCGTTGGATTTTTACAAAATTGGTGCCGTTGGGAAGATATATCCAAGGCGAACCCGACGGTTGAGGTTTCGGGAAAATCCAATGGTCGGATTCCCCGTACTAGTTGTTTGAAATCACGGTTTCAAAATGCGAACTGCACGGCCACGTTTCGTTTTAATTTTATTTATATTTATATAATTATATAAATATAGTTCATTCAACAATTTCAATATCGTTTTCACTTCAAATATTTCACTAACGCCTTAAAATTTTGGAAAATTTCGCCATAACCTCCCCTGCACCGAGAGCATCGGGAAATCTCAAATAGCTTCCACGGTCCTTCTAATCTCAAAAAGAAAAATAAAAAGCCAAGCGGCTAGCCAACAGGCTCATAAAATCATCACCCAAACAAAACAGTAAATGTGTACCTATTAGTCGGGCACAAAATTTTATTCCTCTTCTTTAGCCCCTTTGCTATAACCTGTTCAATGAATATGCATGTACATATATATAGTTCTTATCATTTATCATTTTCTATTCAACTTCATTTTTGATTTCTATTTGGTTTAAAAACACCATTCATTCTAATGTTACATACATAGGTACAAATCATATCATTAACTAATTAGTGAATATTTCAACTCATATATATTTATTTGAACAAGTGGCTATTTTTAACACTTCACATTTCAACGATTCATGCATATAATAAAAATGTGATTTTTATTGTAAAACAACTCATTTCAAAACACTATTATTTTATATATTTCATATTGGTGATAAAAGGTGATTTTTATTATCAAACAATTTATTTCGAAATATGAATACCATTCAACACATGAATTTCAATTCAACGAATGAATATCGATTCAACACATGAAGGTTTTCTATTGTTTCTATATATAGATAAAAATGTGATTTTTATATTTAAAACGCGAATACCATTCAACACATGAATTTCTAATCAACGAATGAATATCAATTCAACACATGAAAGTTTTCTATTCAATGAATAAATATAGTTTAAGCAGAGGAAGATAATTCAAACACACGAATATTATTCAAAATTTCGGCAGCATAACGGCAGGGTAGTTAAAACCGGGACCGTCCCTAGTACGGCTCCTCGCTCTACCTTAAAACCTCGCGGTTTTTAACAATGGGGATCATGCATCTAGTTCGCACGCAGGCGGCATGTATATATTTATTTCATTTCCACAAACTAATCCTATGTGGTTTCAACCAAATATTTCTCAACCACAAACAGGTATTTTTTAACCTCAATCAATCAATATCAACCACAAACAATCCCAAACAATCATTCGCTATCAATCAATTTTCACAACAATTTCAATCAATAAATATCGTCCATGGTTTGTGGACGAGGGGCGTATATATATATATATATATATATATATATATATATATATTTATATTTATATTTATATATAGCAATTCACTTTTATTTCAACACATATATATATATAGCTAGAAAAAGAAATTGAAGAGTGAGAAATTCTCACCGATTAGCTAATTCAATCCCACGACTCTTCTTTGCATAAATCTTCACCGTTCTCGCCTTTTGTCGCTTTCGTTGCCCGTATTCACTACATATGTAAAGATCGAATTTTTACTTCGTTATTCAATATATAAAAATCGAATTTATTCTTTGCTTTTCAATATATAAAAATCGAATTTTTACTTTGCTTTTCAATATATAAAAATCAGCGAATTTTCACTTCGCTATTCTATATATAAAAATCGAATTTTTACTTTTCTTTTCAATATATAAAAAATCGAATTTTTACTTTGCTTTTCAATATATAAAAATCTAATTTTTATAATCACTCCATATGGATAAAATTCTATCTTTATCTCGCTAGTATTATAATAAAAATTATATTTTTATTACTCTACATGAATAAAAATCATATTTTTACATGGCTACTTCTATAAAGATCACATCTTTATTATTTCTACTATATAAAAATCACATTTTTAATCTTCTTAGCATATAAAAATTAAACCTTTCTAAATATAAAAATCTAACTTTCACATCGTTAAAAATCTAATCTTTATATGATTACTCATTTATACTTCATACAAATAAGAATATATTCTTTATATGAATAAATATCTAAACTTTATATTCAATTAAAATCGTATTTTCTTTCTAATCTAAATTTATAAAAATCATTTTTTTATTTTTATTTCGGGTCTGCATTGAAATGGATCGGGGGGGAGGGGCCTGGAGGAGTTTAAGGGAAGAATGTTTTTATTTTATTTTCAAAAAAGTTGACTTTTACATACGAATCTCAAATCGAGCCCAACGACTGTCGTCCATAGTGTTTCACCCCCATTCCGAACACAATGGGATATGTATCGTAAGCTAATTCGACCATTTCGATCAGTTTCCGTTAAAATCAACATATAACTCTATATATTTAATTTGAACGAGCATTTCAATTTACCGGGGTCACATACTAACTGGAAAGATTGTCAAAAAATATTTTCTAGCTTCGCACTGACGATACGGTCCTAACAAAACTAGTTTCGTCAAATTCTGAGACCGTTTGAAAAATGGCCAATTTCCTGTCGATTAAAATCAACTAAAACCGGTCAAACGCGTTTCCCTTTGCCTCGCTCACATATTGATTCGAAAAATTATGAAATTTGAAACCTAGCAATAATTTGACATTACGGATCCAACAAAATTGGTTTCGTCGAAATCCGAGGTCGTTTGCAAAATGTCCATTTTTGAGGGCCTAAATTCCATAGCGACTATTCAGAATTTTCAACTGGACATATCTTTTGATTCCCGCTATCAAATTTCGATTTGTCAGATTCGTTGGAAAGGTATTCACTAACAGATTTAAATATTTTTGGTTTCACTAAAATTCGTTTTGTTTTGCACCCGGTACAGTCCGACAAAGTTTGAATTCGATTTTTGAAACTACAGCGCCCTTTCAGGCCTTGTTTATAATTATAATTAATTATATTCGTTTTCAATTGTTGATTCAAACTCAGTTTTCATCGCCATTATTTAAAATATTTATTTTAAATATTTAAAATCCATTATTTTAGCCAATTTAAAATTTTTAAATTAGTTCAGATTTTCTGGGTCGTTACATTCTACATCCCGGATCCAACAAAAGTGGTTTCATCAAAAACCGAGGTCGTTTGCAAAATTTCCATTTTTAAGGGCCAAAATTCCATAGCGACTATTCTGAAATTTCAATTGGGCATAACTTTTTATCCCCGCTATGAAATTTCAATTTTTCAGATTCGTTGGAAAGATATTTTCAAATAGATTCGAATATTTTTGGTTTCGCTAAAATCCGGTTTATTTTGAATCCTGTACATTCATTTGAAATTTGAAATCGAATTTTCGAACAACCGCGCCATTTTAGGCTCGATTGTAACAACCCGAAAATCTGGGCCAGTTTAAAATTTTTATTTTGGCGAATTTAATGAATTTTGAATATTTAAAATGAATTATTTTAAATAATAACGACGGAAAATTTATTATCGACGAAATTAAAATGAACAAACTTATTTTAATTATATAACGAGCCTGAAATGGCGCGGTAGTTCGAAAATTCGATTTCTAATCTCAATTGAATATACAGAATTCATTATAAGTCAGAATTGGACGAAACAAGAAATATTTGAATTTGATGAAGAATATCTTTCTAACGAAGTTAAGAAACTGAGATTTCACTTTGCAAATGGTAAGATGCGTCCAGTTGAAAATTAGAAATAGTGGCTGTGGAATTTATATATATTTTAATATATATAAGGCCCTTAAAAATAGCCATTTTGCAAACGACCTCGGAATTCGACGAAACCAGTTTTGTTGGGACCGTATCATCCCAAAATAGCTAGGTTTATTTTTCTAGAATTTTTAGAGACTGTATGTGGCTCCGGTAAATTTAAATGTGCGTTTAAAATTGAATATATGGATTTAAACTTTAATTTAAACGGAAACTGATCGAAATAGTCGAATCAGCTTGCGGAACATATCCCATTGTGTTCGGAATGGGGGTATTACGCTAGGGATGACAGTCAGTGGGTTCGATTTCGAGTCCGAAATTTTAATTTGCTTTCTATGGAAAATTAAATTAAAAATAATATAAAATTTTATATTACCCCCTCACTTCCTTCCCTCTCTCCCTACAGAAGTCAACTAGGTCAAATTAAAAAAAAAAACGCGCCGCTTCCAATCGATGCCGCCCTCAGCCGCCACGACGCCTCCGCCTGCCCCCTAAGCTGCCGTCGGTGATCGACACCTCCCCCCCCCCTTTTCCTCTCCTCCCTCTCTCCAGTATCCAATCTCCTCCTCGATTTCCCTCCCTCGCACGGATCGAGATCCGAACCCAAATCCGACGCCCTAGCTTGGCCGACGACCGCCTGCCACCCCGCCAACGCCTTCCTCCACAGCTCCGACCAACTTCCCTCCACTCGCTCTCTTCCTCCTCGCTCCTCCTCTATACGAATCACGCCACTCTCAAATGACCCCAAACCCGCCCAGATCCGTCGCAGGTCGTCGCTGCACCCCCCTCCTCTCGAATTTGAACTGTAAGTTTTCCTTTAGTATGTTACTTTAAAATAATGAATATTTCATGTGTTTGAATACTGAATATTTCATGTGTTTGAATACAGATTTTTCATGTGGTTAAAAACTGATTTTCACGTAGTTAAAAACTGATTTTTTTCAGGTATTTAAAAACATGATTTTTAGATTAGAAAAAGATTTGATTTTTGAAATTATAAAAATATGATTTTTATGTAGAAAAAGAAGTGATTTTTGCATAGCAAAAGAGATGATTTTTGTTTGGTAAACGAAATGATTTGTCCCTATATAAAGATTAGATTTTTCCGTATATAAAAGTTAGATTTTTCATAATATAAAGGTTCGATCTTTAAAATGATAAAGGTTTGATTTTTACAGAAAGATTAGATTTTTGAAAACTAAAAGATTAGATTTTTAAAGAACAAAAAGATTTGATTTTTATTAATCTAAGAATTGGATTTTTCTATATAGGGATAGCAAATAAGAATGTGATTTTTTTTTATATGTAGCGAATAAAAATATGAACTTTATTTTACATATGTTGTAGAGAATAAAAATATAATTTTTATAACGAAGTAAAGATAAAAATTCGATTTTTATATATGTAGCTTATGCAGACGATGAAAGTGGCAGAAGG
Organism: Allium sativum; assembly: GCA_030737875.1. NCBI lineage: Eukaryota > Viridiplantae > Streptophyta > Magnoliopsida > Asparagales > Amaryllidaceae > Allium > Allium sativum. Next base: position 715,716,663 of record CM060922.1, read on the forward strand.
CGAGCACGACGAAGATTTCCTACATATGAAGAGTCGAGGCGGTTGGTTTAGCTATTGGTGAGAACTTCTCACTCAAATTTATTTCTAGTTAAATATATACTAGGATGCAGACGGTGTTTAGTAGCACCCGACACCCGTCCACAGACCATGGACTTGTTTGTTTGGTTGTGTAGTTGGTTAGATTATTGGATTGAAATTGAATTGTTTGGTGAAATTAATGGATTTGATTGATGTGTGAATGGCGTGGGCCTTCACTAGACCGGGGATAAGGCTAGGCCTCATCACGTTTCTAGTATCGTGCCGTTATGCCGCCGAAATTTTCTAAAAATAAGTTAGAAAAATAAAGATAACATTTTATTTAATAAATGAATCGAATAGAAAATTCATAGGTTGAATAAAATAGTTCGATCGTTAAAAATATAATTTTTAACGTGAATGTGAATAAATAAATATTCATTTACAAACCGGACGGTTTGTTTATGTACACCTATTTGAAGGACATTGATTGGGACGATAAATTTTACACATCGCCCAACTGCACAAATAAAATATGCGTTTGATTGTTTGAAACCCCACACGGGTGTTGGGATGAAATTTGAAGTTCACTCATCCTGATTGATTAAATATGTCGATCGATTGATTGACAGGCTGTTATAAGCGTTAGATATCTATATTTGATGCTTATACAGTGTAGTGCACTTTGGTTGATGGTTGATTATCTTTCAATGCTATTATATACATGTGTTGTATGAAAATCCATATAATTAATTTTATATGGTGATTGATTGGGCCTCATTCCAATTTAGAAAATAAAGAATATTATAACATAAAAGTTCATGTGTTGACTGTACTCATTCGTTGAGATTAGTCATGTGTTGAACGAAATATTTTAATAATAAAATTTGCATCTTTATCAATATAAAATGAAGGTTCATGTGTTGACTGTACTCATCCGTTGAGATTAGTCATGTGTTGAACGGAATATTTTAACAAAAATAGTCACACGTGGACGGTACTCATTCGTTGAGATTAGTCGTGTGTTGAGAAATAGAAATATTTGAAAAAGAAATATTTGAAAAAGAAATATTTTGAAATAGAAATATTTGAAATAGAATTATATGATGCCGTGTTGATTAGATTGACGCCATTTAGACGTGAACGATATTTATATCGATTTCATTCATTTTAAAATGAATATCGAAAAGTGATTTCGAAATCGCTTGTTTTGAAATGAAATTTGAATTAAATGAAACATAAAACGAATTTGATTTCAATCGAATATAAAACGATTTCGAAATGAATCGAATATAAAACGATTTCGAAATGAATTGAATATAAAACGATTTCGAAATGAATTGAATATATAAGGAATTCAAATCGAATGGGAAACGAATTTGATTTCAATTGAATAGCAAACGAAAAAAATTCGAATTGAATTGAATAGATAACGAATTTGAATTGAATTGAATAGAAATGAATTTTAAAACGAATTTATAAAGAAGAATTCAATTTTGATTTGAATTGAAATGGAAGTTGAAATAGCTTTTGAAACGAATTTTAAAACTATTTATATAATTCGTTTTAAATAGAAATCGATGAAATATATATTATATATATTATATATATAATATAATGGCCTGAATAGAACGCGCCGCGCCGCGGCAGTTCGTGAATTTCGACCATTTATTTCAAACGGACATTACGGGAGATCCGACCGTCGGATTCTCCTAAAACCGGAACCATTGGGTTCGTATCGAAAAGAGCTTTCTAACGAATATTAGAAATTTGAAATCTAACAGTTGGGTTTGGAATTATGTCCAAATCAAATTTGAAAAAGGTCGTTGTAAGTGCAGTTCGATGGCCATTGATGGAAATCGACTGTACGGGCCTTGATAAAATTATATAAAATAGTAACAATTTGTGTAAAATCATAAGAAATGATTTAGAAAGGATTGGGATGAAAAACTCCATATTTGAAAAGATAAAAATAGATTTTTATCGAAATGAACTAGTTTTGAACTAGAAATATAATTCTATTTATTTTTAAATAAATAAATTGAATTTGAAAAGGGTTTTAAAAATAACCAGAATTTCCAATGATTGCATTGGAGTGGATTTGAATCGAAATTGTCTTCGGAATATTTCGATGTTGGAATTCGTGATTATACAGATGTTGTTATGGAAATTTGAAAGATATATATTTATATCGTTATTTCCAATACGACATTTGTTAATCGTAGAATTTGATATTGAATATAAGCCGATATATTTTCTATTCAGAGCCTTATATTGAATATCAAATGTGATTTGGGTCTGTCGTGAATGGTGTCTTCACTAACACTGTTCTTGAACCCAGTTGAGAAAAGATTAAATCTTTTTATTTAGATTTAATGAAGTGTACCAATTAAATGATATTTAATTGGAATTGAATTGGTATTGATTTTTGGGTTTATCGTGAACAGTGTTTTAAATAACACTTGTTCTTTAACCCGATAATTAATGGAATGATTTTTGGGTTTATCGTGAACAGTGTTTTAAATAACACTTGTTCTTTAACCCGATAATTAATGGAATGTGATTTTGGGTTTATCGTGAACCGTGTTTTAAATGACACTGATTCTTTAACCCAGTCGAAGATTAAAACTAAGTGGAGTTCTAATGAATCTTTAATTAGATTGAAATGATCGAAAATGGAGTATCACCAGTTTTGCTCCAGGCGATAGTTAAATCTTTAATTAGATTTGAACGGGAAATGGTAATTGAATTTACCGATAACACTGTAGTGTTAGATATGAAGTATTACCAGTTTTACTTCATGGGATGAATAGGTTGGGATGGGGAAATTAAAATAAATGATTACTTTGGTAAGGTTCGCCAATCCCTCCTAGTTTGAATTGAGATTCAAAAATAGAATAAAGAATAAATTCGAGGAATTTATCTTGGATAAAATTAATGGGGACCTTTCCCTATGAATGTGAAGTTTAGAAACTAACTGTCGGTTAGCCAAGCAGAATGGTTTTCTGGATATTGATCTGATGTTGGTTTCGGCCTTCGGGGTTAATATTTGGGAAATTATTCTCTTGATTAATTTATGGTTAGTGACTGATGAATTGGAATGAGCCGTATGTTGTGTTTGTGTAACACTTATTTAAAATATACGCGAGTTATTCGGAAAGACCGGGATTATCCCATTCTGAATAACTGATACGACGATAAGTCGAAGATGAAGACGTTGGTCGAAGACCGGAGGTCTTCACGTTGTTTGGGTAATTACTGATGATCTTGATTGGGCTGTACACCCAAGAAGATGGAAACAGTTAGTGATCGTCCAGACGTACTTGGAGATCGATGGATATGCGGGGTACTAGGTGCCTCCGGTTTCGTTCAGACCCAGAACGGACTTGAAAATGGACTGTGTGTCTGACATTGGATTTTAGTCCGTGTGATTGATCTCTATTAAATATATATCTGTTTGGCGGCGGAGAATTTATTCTCTTGCTTAACGCCCTTCTCTGAGACGTACGAGCTCAGGGGTTATATATTGATGGATATCAATCACATGGAGTGAATTGCCTGTGTGGCATGCATAAGTGGCAAATGATCAAGGCTTCTGTTGAAAAGCAAAGTCTTGTGGTGATGATCGAAGCACGGCCTTTGTGGCGTAGCTTTGTGTAACGCTTACCTCGCGAGTTTCACACCCGGTATGAACCAAAAACGGGAGACGGACCTCAGGGAGGACTTGCGTTTCTTTCTAGTTAGAAGTGGCGTCAATGGTTTTACACGTCCTGACGATTTGACTTATGTGGTTGTTGCTGTTGCGAGGCGCCTCGGTCATATCGGTTTCGGCCGATGCATTCTGGTCGGCAGACGGACCAGACTTACACCCCATAGGGTGGGGAAACGTAGTGTTCATGCATAATAATCCGCATCGGTGGACCAGCCCTGACGATCTAAAGGCTTGCCTGTGGCTCGGGCTAGAGAGTCACGAATCGGTAGAGGACGATCCCTAGCCTCGGTTCATACCATAAATGATAACCCAACTTCCAATACGACGTTTTGCGGTTTTAATTGTACAACTAGTATGGCGACATGATATATGGTACCCATGCCGCCTATGATTGATACTTATGATTTGAAGTTGTTTTATACACTATGCACTTATTATAGTATCAAATAATCTGTTTTTAAACGTATCAAGCATTCTTTGGTTGTTATAAGGGAAAACCCTATCCCCCGGCTTGCGTTGCATTGTGTGATAGGACCTGGGTCTTATAACAGCTTCATTTTTCTCTATTTAGCATTGCGCTGTTTGTTTTATGCACTGGTATTCTTGGGAGGAAACCTGTTCCGTGTTATACGGCGTGGTCCCTTGATTTACCTAACTTTAAAAATAAAAGATTAATAACTGTTTTAGTTCTCACACCAATCACATGACTGACCTGGAGTTTATTGTTTTAACCTAAACTCTGGGTGCCCCTATTTTGACACGGGCAGCTAGTAGTTTTGGTTTTGCAGATTTATATTCACAGGATCCTGGTTTACAACTGGAACGGTGTCCGGAAAGCTTTGTATCCGTATATCTCTTCTAGTTGTGTTTGTATTATTTTCCGCTGCTATGTATTTAAATGTAATTTAAATCTCTGATATTTCTGTGTAATATTTATTCATACTCTGTATATTCTTGTAATCTGATGCATTGTTGTAATATACAATGAAATGTTCTTTTATATGAGTTTTGTTGTGGCTTGTTCTCGAACTATCCGCCGCTTTCCTTTATGGGGAAGTTGCGGGTCTTCACAGTTGGTATCAGAGCCAGGTTTACAGAGCTCGAGAACAAGGCACATTAGAACCATACGAAAGAATTCATCAGATATTGGATTAGTAAAATCCAATGAGAATGACTCGTTAGAGATGGGATCAGTAGTATCCTAGAACGAGTGTGAGGAGTAAATTTTCAAAGAGAAAATAAGTTTGGTTTTGAAAATTTAAATCAAGTATTCGTATTTGATTATTAATTTATATTGATTTTGGACAATTCAGTATATAAAGAATTTGCATACACGCCTTGCAAACGTATATTCAAAGTTTTAATATACTGGATAGATATAGAGTCACATTCTAGACACCCGGGGATAATTCTGATGATGTGGCCACATCATCGGTATTTATATTCGTGTTTCGAAGGTGTGGTTTCTATATATTTCCATTAGACTGGTGTGAGAACCAAAATATAGCTAGAATACATTGTTGTGAATTGGCATCAAAAACATGATTTTTGTATATATATCAAATTATGAATTTGAAACTCTAATTCACTAATTGATTGATGTTTGTGTTGTTTGTTTATTCGTTTGATAATTTTGAACCATTATGCCTAATTGAATCAAATATTGACTTATATTGAGAATTGGTCGCATTTGCTTGCATATACATATACTTACATTGAACAGGTCATTGCGAGGAGGCTAGAGCCAGAGAATAAAATTTGTTTGCCCGACAAATAGGTACATGTTTACTATATAATTTATTGTTTGTTTGGGTGATGATGATTTTATGAGCCTATTGGCTAGCCGCTTGGCTTTTTCTTTTTCTTTTTGAGATCTGAAGGACCGGGGAAGCTATTTGAGATTTCCCGATGCTCCCATTGCAGGGGAGGTTATGGCGAAATTTTTCGAAAATTTAGGGTGTTAGCCAAATTTTTGAAAATTTGAAAATTCTCAGAAACTAAAGAGTTGGAGAATGGAAGCCAGATCGAACGTTGAGTTGATTAATCAAACCACTTTCGACTTTGTTCCTTTTCGGGGACGAAAAGTTTTAAGTGGGGGAGATTGTAACAACCCGAAAATCTGGGACAGTTTAAAATTTTTATTTTGGCGAATTTAATGAATTTTGAATATTTAAAATGAATTATTTTAAATAATAACGACGGAAAATTTATTATCGACGAAATTAAAATGAATAAATTTATTTTAATTATATAACGAGCCTGAAATGGCGCGGTAGTTCGAAAATTCGATTTCTAATCTCAATTGAATATACAGAATTCATTATAAGTCAGAATTGGACGAAACAAGAAATATTTGAATCTGATGAAGAATATCTTTCTAACGAAGTTAAGAAACTGAGATTTCACTTTGCAAATGATAAGATGCGTCCAGTTGAAAATTAGAAACAGTCGTTGTGGAATTTATATATATTTTAATATATATAAGGTCCTTAAAAATAGCCATTTTGCAAACGACCTCGGAATTCGACGAAACCAGTTTTGTTGGGACCGTATCATCCCAACATAGCTAGGTTTATTTTTCTAGAATTTTTAGAGACTGTATGTGGCTCCGGTAAATTTAAATGTGCGTTTAAAATTGAATATATAGATTTAAACTTTAATTTAAACGGAAACTGATCGAAACAGTCGAATCAGCTTGCGGAACATATCCCATTGTGTTCGGAATGGGGGTATTACGCTAGGGATGACAGTCAGTGGGTTCGATTTCGAGTCCGAAATTTTAAGTTGCTTTCTATGGAAAATTAAATTAAAAATAATATAAAATTTTATATTACCCCCTCACTTCCTTCCCTCTCTCCCTACAGAAGTCAACTAGGTCAAATTAAAAAAAAAAAACATGCCGCTTCCAATCGATGCCGCCCTCAGCCGCCACGACGCCTCCGCCTGCCCCCTAAGCTGCCGTCGGTGATCGAGACCTCCCCCCCTTTTCCTCTCCTCCCTCTCTCCAGTATCCAATCTCCTCCTCGATTTCCCTCCCTCGCACGGATCGAGATCCGAACCCACATCCGACGCCCTAGCTTGGCCGACGACCGCCTGCCACCCCGCCAACGCCTTCCTCCACAGCTCCGACCAACTTCCCTCCACTCGCTCTCTTCCTCCTCGCTCCTCCTCTGTACGAATCACGCCACCCTCAAATGACCCCAAACCCGCCCAGATCCATCGCAGGTCGTCGCTGCACCCCACTCCTCTCGAATTTGAACTGTAAGTTTTCCTTTAGTATGTTACTTTAAAATACTGAATATTTCATGTGTTTGAATACTGAACATTTCATGTGTTTGAATACAGATTTTTCATGTGGTTAAAAACTGATTTTCACGTAGTTAAAAACTGATTTTTCAGGTATTTAAAAACATGATTTTTAGATTAGAAAAAGATTTGATTTTTGAAATTATAAAAATATGATTTTTATGTAGAAAAAGAAGTGATTTTTGCATAGCAAAAGAGATGATTTTTGTTTGGTAAACGAAATGATTTGTCCCTATATAAAGATTAGATTTTTCCGTATATAAAAGTTAGATTTTTCATAATATAAAGGTTCGATCTTTAAAATGATAAAGGTTTGATTTTTATAGAAAGATTAGATTTTTGAAAACTAAAAGATTAGATTTTTAAAGAATAAAAAGATTTGATTTTTATTAATCTAAGAATTGGATTTTTCTATATAGGGATAGCAAATAAGAACGTGATTTTTATTATATGTAGCGAATAAAAATATGAACTTTATTTTACAAATGTTGTAGAGAATAAAAATATAATTTTTATAACGAAGTGAAGATAAAAATTCGATTTTTATATATGTAGCGTATGCAGACGATGAAAGTGGCAGAAGGCGAGCACGACGAAGATTTCCTACATATGAAGAGTCGAGGCGGTTGGTTTAGCTATTGGTGAGAACTTCTCACTCAAATTTATTTCTAGTTAAATATATACTAGGATGCAGACGGTGTTTAGTAGCACCCGACACCCGTCCACAGACCATGGACTTGTTTGTTTGGTTGTGTAGTTGGTTAGATTATTTGATTGAAATTGAATTGTTTGGTGAAATGAATGGATTTGATTGATGTGTGAATGGCGTGGGCCTTCACTAGACCGGGGATAAGGCTAGGCCTCGTCCCGTTTCTAGTATCGTGCCGTTATGCCACCGAAATTTTCTAAAAATAAGTTAGAAAAATAAAGATAACATTTTATTTAATAAATGAATCGAATAGAAAATTCATAGGTTGAATAAAATAGTTCGATCATTAAAAATATAATTTTTAACGTGAATGTGAATAAATAAATGTTCATTTACAAACCGGACGGTTTGTTTATGTACACCTATTTGAAGGACATTGATTGGGACGATAAATTTTACACATCGCCCAACTGCACAAATAAAATATGCGTTTGATTGTTTGAAACTCCACTCGGGTGTTGGGATGAAATTTGAAGTTCACTCATCCTGATTGATTAAATATGTCGATCGATTGATTGACAGGCTGTTATAAGGGTTAGATATCTATATTTGATGCTTATACAGTGTAGTGCACTTTGGTTGATGGTTGATTATCTTTCAATGCTATAATATACATGTGTTGTATGAAAATCCATATAATTAATTTTATATGGTGATTGATTGGGCCTCATTCCAATTTAGAAAATAAAGAATATTATAACATAAAAGTTCATGTGTTGACTGTACTCATTCGTTGAGATTAGTCATGTGTTGAACGAAATATTTTAATAATAAAATTTGCATCTTTATCAATATAAAATGAAGGTTCATGTGTTGACTGTACTCATCCGTTGAGATTAGTCATGTGTTGAACGAAATATTTTAACAAAAATAGTCACACGTGGACGGTACTCATTCGTTGAGATTAGTCGTGTGTTGACAAATAGAAATATTTGAAAAAGAAATATTTGAAAAAGAAATATTTGAAAAAGAAATATTTTGAAATAGAAATATTTGAAATAGAATTATATGAAGCCGTGTTGATTAGATTGACGCCATTTAGACGTGAACGATATTTATATCGATTTCATTCATTTTAAAATGAATATCGAAAAGTGATTTCGAAATTGCATGTTTTGAAATGAAATTTGAATTAAATGAAACATAAAACGAATTTGATTTCAATCGAATATAAAACGATTTCGAAATGAATCGAATATAAAACGATTTCGAAATGAATTGAATATAAAACGATTTCGAAATGAATTGAATATATAAGGAATTCAAATCGAATGGGAAACGAATTTGATTTCAATTGAATAGCAAACGAAACAAATTCGAATTGAATTGAATAGATAACGAATTTGAATTGAATTGAATAGAAATGAATTTTAAAACGAATTTATAAAGAAGAATTCAATTTTGATTTGAATTGAAATGGAAGTTGAAATAGCTTTTGAAACGAATTTTAAAACTATTTATATAATTCGTTTTAAATAGAAATCGACGAAATATATATTATATATATTATATAATGGCCTGAATAGAACGCGCCGCGCCGCGGCAGTTCGTGAATTTCGACCATTTATTTCAAACGGACATTACGGGAGATCCGACCGTCGGATTCTTCTAAAACCGGAACCGTTGGGTTCGTATCGAAAAGAGCTTTCTAACGAATATTAGAAATTTGAAATCTAACTGTTGGATTTGGAATTATGTCCAAATCAAATTTGAAAAAGGTCGCTGTAAGTGCAGTTCGATGGCCATTGATGGAAATCGACTGTACGGGCCTTGATAAAATTATATAAAATAGTAATAATTTGTGTAAAATCATAAGAAATGATTTAGAAAGGATTGGGATGAAAAACTCCATATTTGAAAAGATAAAAATAGATTTTTATCGAAATGAACTAGTTTTGAACTAGAAATATAATTCTATTTATTTTTAAATAAATAAATTGAATTTGAAAAGGGTTTTAAAAATAACCAGAATTTCCAATGATTGCATTGGAGTGGATTTGAATCGAAATTGTCTTCGGAATATTTCGATGTTGGAATTCGTGACTATACAGATGTTGTTATGGAAATTTGAAAGATATATATTTATATCGTTATTTCCAATACGACATTTGTTAATCGTAGAATTTGATATTGAATATAAGCCGATATATTTTCTATTCAGAGCCTTATATTGAATATCAAATGTGATTTGGGTCTGTCGTGAATGGTGTCTTCACTAACACTGTTCTTGAACCCAGTTGAGAAAAGATTAAATCTTTTTATTTAGATTTAATGAAGTGTACCAATTAAATGATATTTAATTGGAATTGAATTGGTATTGATTTTTGGGTTTATCGTGAACAGTGTTTTAAATAACACTTGTTCTTTAACCCGATAATTAATGGAATGATTTTTGGGTTTATCGTGAACAGTGTTTAAAATAACACTTGTTCTTTAACCCGAAAATTAATGGAATGTGATTTTGGGTTTATCGTGAACCGTGTTTCAAATGACACTGATTCTTTAACCCAGTCGAAGATTAAAACTAAGTGGAGTTCTAATGAATCTTTAATTAGATTGAAATGATCGAAAATGGAGTATCATCATTTTTGCTCCAGGCGATAGTTAAATCTTTAATTAGATTTGAACGGGAAATGGTAATTGAATTTACCGATAACACTGTGGTGTTAGATATGAAGTATTACCAGTTTTACTTCATGGGATGAATAGGTTGGGATGGGGAAATTAAAATAAATGATTACTTCGGTAAGGTTCGCTAATCCCGACTAGTTTGAATTGAGATTCAAAAATAGAATAAAGAATAAATTCAAGGAATTTATCTTGGATAAAATTAATGGGGACCTTTCCCTATGAATGTGAAGTTTAGAAACTAACTGTCGGTTAGCCAAGCAGAATGGTTTTCTGGATATTGATCTGATGTTGGTTTCGGCCTTCGGGGTTAATATTTGGGAAATTATTCTCTTGATTAATTTACGGTTAGTGACTGATGAATTGGAATGAGCCGTATGTTGTGTTTGTGTAACACTTATTTAAAATATACGCGAGTTATTCGGAAAGACCGGGATTATCCCATTCTGAATAACTGATACGAAGATAAGTCGAAGATGAAGACGATGGTCGAAGACCGGAGGTCTTCACGTCGTTTGGGTAATTACTGATGATCTTGATTGTGCTGTACACCCAAGAAGATGGAAACAGTTAGTGATCGTCCAGACGTACTTGGAGATCGATGGATATGCGGGGTACTAGGTGCCTCCGGTTTCGTTCAGACCCAGAACGGACTTGTAAATGGACTGTGTGTCTGACATTGGATTTTAGTCCGTGTGATTGATCTCTATTAAATATATATCTGTTTGGCGGCGGAGAATTTATTCTCTTGCTTAACGCCCTTCTCTGAGACGTACGAGCTCAGGGGTTATATATTGATGGATATCAATCGCATGGAGTGAATTGCCTGTGTGGCATGCATAAGTGGCAAATGATCAAGGCTTCTGTTGAAAAGCAAAGTCTTGTGGTGATGATCGAAGCACGGCCTTTGTGGCGTAGCTTTGTGTAACGCTTACTTCGCGAGTTTCACACCCGGTATGAACCAAAAACTGGAGACGGACCTCAGGGAGGACTTGCGTTTCTTTCTAGTTAGAAGTAGCGTCAGTGGTTTTACACGCCCTGACGAGTTTGACTTATGTGGTTGTTGTTGTTGCGAGGCGCCTCGGTTATATCAGTTTCGGTCGATGCATTCTGGTCGGCAGACGGACCAAACTTACACCCATAGGGTGGGGAAACGTAGTGTTCAGGCATAATAATCCGCATCGGTGGACCGGCCCTGACGATCTAAAGGCTTGCCTGCGCGCTTGTCTGTGGCTCGGGCTAGAGAGTCACGAATCGGTAGAGGACGATCCCTAGCCTCGGTTCATACCATAAATGATAACCAACTTCCAATACGACGTTTTGCGGTTTTAATTGTAGAACTAGTATGGCGACATGATATATGGTACCCATGCCGCCTATGATTGATACTTATGATTTGAAGTTGTTTTATACACTATGCACTTATTATAGTATCAAATAATCTGTTTTTAAACGTATCAAGCATTCTTTGGCTGTTATAAGGGAAAACCCTATCCCCCGGCTTGCGTTGCATTGTGTGATAGGACCTGGGTCTTATAACAGCTTCATTTTTCTCTATTTAGCATTGCGCTGTTTGTTTTATGCACTGGTATTCTTGGGAGGAAACCCGTTCCGTGTTATACGGCGTGGTCCCTTGATTTACCTAACTTTAAAAATAAAAGATTAATAACTGTTTTAGTTCTCACACCAGTCACATGACTGACCTGGAGTTTATTGTTTTAACCTAAACTCTGGGTGCCCCTATTTTGACACGGGCAGCTAGTAGTTTTGGTTTTCCAGATTTATATTCACAGGATCCTGGTTTACAGCTGGAACGGTGTCCGGAAAGCTTTGTATCCGTATATCTCTTCTAGTTGTGTTTTGTATTATTTTCCGCTGCTATGTATTTAAATGTAATTTAAATCTCTGATATTTCTGTGTAATATTTATTCATACTCTGTATATTCTTGTAATCTGATGCATTGTTGTAATATACAATGAAATGTTCTTTTATATGACTTCTGTTGTGGCTTGTTCTCGAACTATCCGCCGCTTTCCTTTACGGGGAAGTTGCGGGTCTTCACATCGTTATGTAATTAAAATAAAATATTTATATTCTAACGTCAATTCAAATAAATATATACGTTCTAATTCTATTCGAAATAAATTTCTCGACGTTATTAATTAAAATAATTCTTTTTAAATACACAAAATTCGCTAAAATTGCCAAAATAATTTTTTTAAATTGGCTCAGATTTCCGGGTTATTACAAAATCCAACCCACCGACTGTCGTTCTTAGCGTAATACCCCCATTCCGAACACAATGGGATATGTATCGTAAGACGATTCGATTGTTTCGATTAGTTTCCGTCAAAATCAAAATATACATCTATATATTGAATTTAAACGCATATTTCAATTTACCGGGGCCACATGAGGACTCTAAAAATTACAGAAAAATTATTTCAAGTTTTGTATTGACGATACGATCCAAATAAAACTAATTTCGTCAAATTCTGAGACCGTTTGAAAAATGGCTATTTTCTGGTCGGTCGAAATTGACTGAAACTGTTAGAAAACGTTTTACTTCGCCACGCTCACATATTGATTTAGAAAATTACGAATTTTTAATTCTAGCAATAACTTGACATCGCGGATCCAACAAAATTGGTTTTGTCGAAAACAGAGGTCGTTTGCAAAATTGCTATTTTTAAGGGCTAGAATTCCATAGCGACTATTCTGAAATTTCAGCTGGGCATAACTTTTTATCCCCGCTATGAAATTTTGATTTTTCGGATTCATTGGAAAGATATTTTCAAATAGATTCAAATATTTTTGGTTTCGCCAAAATCCGGTTTAGTTTGAATCCTGTACATTCATACTAATGACGATTCAAATATATATATATATATATATGTTCTAACTCTATTCAAAATAAATTTCTCGTCGATATTATTTAAAATAAATCATTTTAAATATTCAAAATTCATTAAAATTTCCAAAATAAAAATTTTAAATTTGCTCGGATATCCAGGTTATTACACAATACTGACTGTTTTTCACATTAAAAATCAGTACGGCCACACACTAACTTCAAAAATCACGAAAACTGAAATCTAGCAATAATTTAATATTGTGGATCCACCAAAATTGTTTTCGTCGAATTCTGAGGTCGTTTCCAATACTGGCTATTTTTAAAGCTTTAAATAACCCATTTAAATATTAAATATATTTAAAAACAATTTAAATTTAATATTTTAAAATAAATATTATCGTATATATTCACAACAGAATATCATACAGCTCTAGAATATTCCTATATGAATTTCGAACTTGATATTTCAAATCCCGATTAAATCGATATTCGATTTATAATGAAATTCCTTTTATAAATATAAATAAATTGTTATAAATTGTAAAGGAATTCCATAGCGACTTTTCTAAAATTTGATTTGGACATAAATCAAAATCTACACGATGAAATCCCGATTTTTCTCTTCCGCTAGAAAAATATACTTCACCAGCTCCGTATGTTTCTTGTTTCACAGAAATCCAATTTAAAATGGACCCTGTACATTTAGTTGAAGTTCAAATCGCCAAATAGCGAACTATCGCGCCATTTCAAGCTCGATTTTAATTATAATATAACTATACGTTCAAACTGACGTTATCTAAATATATTCGTTATTCTAATTCAATTCTAAGCTGAATTAAATCTTAGGGATAATCCAATTCATAGAATATTGTGAATTCCAATATTTCTGATTATTTCAGAAATTAAATATATTATCCTATTATTTAATTAATTAAATATTCCATATAATTTAATTTAACGACCATTAAATTCTCAAATTCACTATTTAAATAGTTAAATAAATTAATTATATCGCGGAAAAATGTGGGTCGTTACAGTGATCCTGGATCTTCAAGGCCGGTCGTCTCTTACTTTTGAGGATTAGTTATTCCTGAACACACATTTCCCGGTCCCATCGGACCTATATCCGAGGCGCCTCGCATCCAACAAACACACAGGTAAAAAGTATATAAATGTCAGGGCTGGTAGGTCACTAACATCACCCATAGCTAGAAAGAAACGTCGTGCTCTCCCTGCAGTCACTATCCTATTTTTGACTCATACCGAGGTGCGAGGCTTGCGAATTAACGCTATATACAAAGCTGTGCCACATAGGCCGTGCTTTGATAATCAACCACAAGACTTTGCTTTTCAACAAAAGCCTTGATCATTTGCCACTTAGGCATGCCACACAGGCAATTCATGACATGCGACTGATATCTATCGATATATAACCTATAAACTCGTACTTCTTAGAGAAGGGCGTTAAGCAAGAGAATAAATTCTCCACCACCAAACAGATATATATTTAATAGAAATCAATCACACAGAATAAAATCCAATGTCAGACACACAGTCCATTTACAAGTTCTTTCTGGGTCTGAACGAAACCGGAGGAACCTTATTCCTCGCATATCCATCGATCTCCAAGTACGTCTGGACGATCACCAACTGATTCCCTCCTCTTGGGTCTACAGCCCAATCGAGATCATCAATAATCATCCAAATGATGTGAAGACCTCCGATCTTCAACCACCGTCTTCATCATCGACTTATCGTTGAATCGCTTATTCAGAATGGGTATAAACCCGGCCTTTCCGAATAACCCGCGTATATAATAAAAAAGAGTTGCACAAACACAACATACGCCTCATTCCAATTCAAAGTATTCTTTTGTTCAGATATTCAAATTCTTAGGGAAAGGTTCCCATTAATTTTATCAAAGATAACTTCTTCTAAATTTATTCTTTAATCTTCCTTTGGATATCATTTCAAACCATGTTATGGTTTTCCGAACTAGTCTGGATTAGCGAAACACACCGAAGTAATTGTTTATTTTATTTCCCAATCCCGACCTATTCATCCCATAGAGCAAAACTGGTAATACTCCATATCTAACACCACAGTGTTATCAGTAAATATTGATTACCATTTCACGTTCAAATCTAATTAAAGATTTAACTATCGCTTTGGAGCAAAACTTGTGATACTCCATTCTCGATCACTTTAATCTAATTAAAGATTCATTAAAACTCTACTTAGTTTTAATCTTCCCAAAAATCAATATCCTGTCTTTAACCGGGTTAAAGAACCAATGTCATCTAAAACACGGTTCACGATAAACCTAAAATCACATTCCATTGTTAATCGGGTAAAAGAACCGGTGTTATTCAAAACACAACTCACGATAAACCCCAAAAACCAATTTAAATTCAATTCCAATTAAATACTAATTAACTGGACAATTTCACTAAATTGTAATTAAAAGATTTATTCTTTTCTAAACTGGGTCCAAGAACAGTGTTATTTAAGACACCATTCACGACGAACCCAAAATCACATTTGATATTAAATACAAGGCTCTGGATAGAAAATATATCGGCTTATATTCAATATCAAATTCTGAAACCAACAAATATCGTATTGGAAATAACGATATAAATATATTTTTCAAATTTCCACAACCATATCTGTATAATCACGAAATCCAACATCGAAATATTCCGAAGATAATTTCGATTCAAATCCATTCCAATTCGTATATTGGAAATTCTGATTATTTTTAAAACCACTTCAAATCCAATTTATTTATTCAAAAATATTGGATTATAGTTGTAGTTCATAACTAGTTCATTTCGATAAAAATATATTTTTATTCTTTTTAAATATGGATTTTTTCACCCCAATTATTTCTAAATCATTTATTATGATTTTACACAAATTATTGATACTTTTAATAATGTTATCAAGGCTCGTACAGTCGATTTCCAATAACGGTCGTCGAATTGCACTTACAGCGACCTTTTCCAAATTTGATTTGGACATAATTCCAAATCCAACCGTTAGATTTGAAATTTCTAATATTCATTGGAAATCTCTTTTCGATACGAATCCAACGGTTCTGGTTTTTGGAGGATCCGACTGTCGGATCTCCCGTAACGTCAATTTGAAGTCAATTGTCGAAATTCGTGAACTGCCTCGTCGCGTTCTATTAAGGCCATTTAATATATATAAAATATATATTATATTTATTTAATCGATTTCAATTCTAAACGTATTTTGTAAATTGTTTAAATTCTTTTTCAAAACACTTTCATCTTCATATTCAATTTCAAATCAAAATTGAATATTTCATATCATTAATATATAAATGATAATATTCTCAAAACGTTATATTTTGAAATCACTTCCTTTTCTATATTCATTATAAAAACGAATATAATCGATATAAATATCGTTCGTGTCAAAATGGCGCAAAGCTAATCAACACTGCTTTATATATTTCAATAACTTTGTTATTTTATTCAATAAATGAATATTTTCTTCAATACATGAATATATACTTTATTCAACACATGAATATTTATTCATTCTTACTTACAATAAAAATGTGAATTTTACTGTTTAAAGATTTAACTCAACACATGAATATTTTCAACACATGAATATTGTCAACACATGACTATTTTGTTTATTCAACACATAAATATAATTTATTTTCTAAATTGGAATGAGACCCACTCAATTTGTAACAACCAGGAAATTTGGAGCCAATTTAAATTTTTTATTTTGGCGAATCTAATGAATTTTGAATATTTAAAATGAATTATTTTAAATAATAAAGAAGAGAAATTTGTGTTGAATAGAATTAGAACGTATATATTTATTTGAATCATCGTTAGAATATAAACATTTATTTTTAATTATAAAAGGAATTGAAAATGGCGCGGTAGTTTGAAAATTTGATTTCAAAGTTTAAACGAATGTACCGGTTTCAAAATAAACCGGATTTTAGCAAAACCAAAAATATTAGAATATAATTGGGAATATCTTTCCAATGAATTCGAAAAATCAAAATTTCATTGCGGGAATCAAAAGATATGCCCAGTTGAAAATTCAGAATAGTCGCTATGGTATTCTGGCCCTTAAAAACGGAAATTTTGCAAACGACCTCTGTTTTCGACGAAACCACTTTTGTTGTATCCATGATGTCAAGTTATTACTAGGTTTCAAAATTCATAATTTTTCGAATCAATATGTGAGCGTGGCAAAGGAAAACGTGTTTTGACAATTTCAGTTGATTTTAATCAACTGGAAAATGTCCATTTTTCAAATGGTCTTAGAATTTGACGAAATTAGTTTTGTTAGGACCATATCGTCAATACGAAGCTAGAAAATATTTTTCGGGAATTTTTAAAGTCCGTATGTGGCCCCGGTAAATTGAAATGTGCGTTCAAATTCAATATATAGAGTTATATTTTGATTTTGACGGAAACTGATCGAAACGATCTAATCAGCTTACGATACATATCCCATTGTGTTCGGAATGCGGGTAATTAGCTATGGACGACAGGCGGTGGGTCTCGATTGGAGATCGAATTTAGAAATTGCTTTTTAGAATTAATTTAATATTAAAAAATATATATTTATATAAAACCCCCTCCTCCTTTATTCTTCCTCCCTCCCGTTCTCTTCTGTAAAAAAAAGAAAAGAGGAGGCGATCGCAGGAGTGCCGCCAGGCCTCCATCGCGGGCCCCCCCCAGCGGCACCGCCGCTGGCAAAGCCCTTCCCCCTATCGCATCTCCTCCTCCCGTTCAACGCACCCCCTTTAGCCCAAAACCGTACCCCCCTCCAGCCCAAAACCGCCCCTCCTCCCTGTAGAACGCATGCAGCCCCCCTGTAAGTTTTCTACTTATTTTATTTATTCCTTTAGGTTTAAAAACAAAATATACATTGCTTAATTTCAGTTTTAATCACACAAAGATAGGATTTTCATATATGTATACGATTTTTAACAAAGGAAAGATTAGATTTTTTTATATGGTAAAGATTATATTTTTAATCGTAAAAAGGGGGGATTTTTAATCATATGAAAGCGAAGAGAAAGAAGTTAAAATTATAATTTCTATTAGAGAAAGAAGTTAAAAATATAATTTTTAGTAGAGTAGTAAGTTAAAAACATGATTTTATATTATTTAGATAATAAAAATTCGATCTTTATTATGTAGGAGATATAAAAATATGATTTTTATTATGTAGAAGAAGCAAATATGTGATTTTTATACAGAGAAGAGCATGATAAAAATATGATCTTTATTATATGAACACCGTTATAAAAATAGAATTTTTATCTATATAGTAGCGGTATAAAAATAGAATTTTTATTCATATAGCGTAGTTATAAAAATGTGATTTTTATATACGTAGCAACAATAGAAAAATGCGATTTTTATATATGAAGTGGACACGGATGACGAAAGTGACAAAAGGCGAGCACGACGAAGATTTCTACATATGAAGAGTCGCGGTGTATTGGTTTAGCTAGTCGGTGAGAACTTCTCACTTTAAATCTTGTTTTCTAGTTAAAAATTATATACTAGGATGCAGACGGTGCTTAGCAGCACCCGTCACCCGTCATCCATAGACCATGGACAACTTGTATGCTTGTTTGATGTGTTGTGAAGTTGGTTGTGATGTTGATGTGAAATGGATGATAAAACATTCATGTGTTGAAATAAATAAATTATCGTTAAAAAAAATATAATTTTTAATGTGAATGTGAATAAATAAATATTCGTTTACAAACCAGACGGTTTGTTTATGTACACCTATTTGAAGGATATTGATTGGGACGATAAATTTTACACGTCGCCCAACTGCACAAATAATATTCAGTGTTTGTGGATTGAAATCCCACAGGGGTGTTGGGATGATATTTGACGTACACTAGTCCCAATTGTTTACTGGTTTGTCGATCGTTTGATTGACAGACTGTATGAGCGTTAATTAGTTATATCTAATGCTTATACAGTTGTGTAGTGCACTTTGGATGATGGTTGATTATTTATCGTTGCTATTATATACATGTGTTGTATGGAATCAATATAATTAACATTATATGGTAATTGATTGGGTCTCATTCCAATTGGGAAAATAAAGAATTTTATAAAATAAAGATTCATGTGTTGAATAGAATAAATAGTCATGTGTTGACGATGCTCATGTGTTGAGAATATTCATGTGTTGAAACTTATGCTGTGTTGAGTAAAATATTTTAAACAATAAAATTTACATCTTTATCATAATTTTATAAAATATATTAAATAACAAAAATAGTTATGTATTGACGATATTCATGTGTTGAGAATATTCACGTGTTGAAAGAAATATAGATTCATGTGTTGAATAGAATAAACATTCATTTTTGAATAGAATAACGAAGTATTGAAATATATAAAGCCGTGCTGATTAAAGATGTACCATTTTGATGCGAATGATATTTATATCGATTATATTCGTTTTCATAATGATTATAGAAAAGGAAGTGATTTCAAAATATAACGTTTTGAAAATATTGTCATTTGTATATCGATGATGTGGAATATTCAATTTTGATTTGAAATTGAATATGAAATTGAAATCATTTCGAAAACAAATTTAAAATGATTTATAAAATTCGTTTGAAAAGGAAATCGATGAAATATATATAATATATATATTATATATATAATGGCCTGAATAGAACGCGCCAAGCTGCAGCAGTTCGTGAATTTCGACCATTGACTTCGAATGGACATTACGGGAGATCCGACCATCGGATTCTCCTGAAACTGGAACCGTTGGGTTCGTATCGAAAAGAGATTTCCAATGAATAACAGAAATTTGAAATCTAACGGTTGGATTTGGAATTATGTCCAAATCAAATTTAGAAAAGGTCGCTGTAAGTGCAGTTCGGTGGCCGTTATTGAAAACCGATTGTACTGGCCTTGATAAAATTATTAAAAATATTAAAATTTTGTGTAATTTCATAATATATGAATTGGAAAGAACTGGGATGAAATATTCCACATTTGAAAGGATAAAAATATATTTTTTATCGAAATGAACTAGTTTTGAACTAGATTTGAAATGGTTTTGAAAATAATCAGAATTTCCAATACGTGAATTGGAAAGGATTTGAATCGAAATTATCTTCGGAATATTTCGATGTTGGATTTCGTGATTATACAGATATGGTTTTGGAAATTTGAAAGATATATTTATATCGTTATTTCCAATACGATATTTGTTGGTTTCAGAATTTGATATTGAATATAAGCCGATATATTTTCTATTCAGAGCCTTGTATTTAATATCAAATGGGATTGTGGATTCGTCGTGAACGGTGGCTTAAATAACACTGTTCTTGGACCCAGTGTAGAAAAGATTAAATCTTTCTATTTAGATTTAATGAAGTGTGCCAATTAAATAATATTTAATTGGAATTGAATTTAAATTGGTTTTTGGGTTTATTGTGGATCGTGTTTTAGATGACATTGGTCCTCTAACCTAGTTAAAGTCAGGATATTGATTTTTGGGAAGATTAAAACTAAGGGGAGTTTTAATGAATCTTTAATTAGATTAAGGTGATCGAGAATGGAGTATCACCAGTTTTTCTCCAAAGCGATAGTTAAATCTTTAATTAGATTTGAACATGAAATGGTAATTAATATTTACTGATAA
This sequence comes from Allium sativum, assembly GCA_030737875.1. Lineage (NCBI taxonomy): Eukaryota > Viridiplantae > Streptophyta > Magnoliopsida > Asparagales > Amaryllidaceae > Allium > Allium sativum. Next base: position 715,737,589 of record CM060922.1, read on the forward strand.
CACCGTGGTGTTAGATATGGAATATTACTAGTTTTGCTCCATGGGATGAATAGGTTGGGATTGGGAAATGAAATAAATAATTACTTCGGTGTGGTTCGCTAATACCAACTTGTTTGGAAAACCTTAACATGGTTTGAAATGATATCCAAAGTAAGATTAAAGAATAAATTTAGAAGAATTTATCTTTGATAAAATTAATGGGAACCTTTCCCTTAGAATGTGAATATTGTAATAAAAGAATATTCTGAATTGGAATGAGGCGTATGTTGTGTTTGTGTAACACTTGTTTATTTTATACGCGGGTTATTCGGAAATGTCGGGTTTATACCCATTCTGAATAACTGATTCGACGATAAGTCGAAGATGAAGACGGTGGTGGAAGACCGGAAGTCTTCACATCGTTTTGGTGATTACTGATGATCTTGGTTGGGCTGTACACCCAAGAGGAGGGAATCAGTTGGTGATCGTCCAGACGTACTTGGATATCGATGGATATGGGAGGAAAGTGCCTTCGGTTTCGTTCGGACCCAAAACCAACTTGTAAATGGACTGTGTGTTTGACATTGGATTTTATTCTGTGTTGATTGATCTCTATTGAATATACATCTGTTTGGCGGCAGAGAATTTATTCTCTTTCTTAACGCCCTTCTCTGAGACGTACGAGCTCAGAGGTTGTATATCGATGGACATCAGTCGCGTGGAGTGAATTGCCTATGTGGCATGCCTAAGTGGCAAATGATCAAGACTTATGCTGAAAGGAAAAGTCTTGTAGTTGATGATCAAAGCACGGCCTGTGTGGCATAGCTTTGTGTATAGCGTTAATTCGCGAGCCTCACACCTCGGTATGAGTCAAAAACGGGATAAGGACCCAAGGAGTGCATGACGTTTCTTTCTAGCTATGGCTGATGTCAGTGACCTACCAGCCTTGACATTTATATACTTTTTACCTATGTGGTTGTTGGAATGCGAGGCGCCTCGAATATATGGTTAATAACTGGCACTATGTGAGTTGACGTACAGACCATTATATAGGTCCTATAGGACCGAGAAACGTGTGTTCAGGAATTGCCAATGCTCAAAAGTAAGAGAGGACCAGCCTTGGAGGTTCCAAGGGATCGCTGCGTGTGGTCCTGAGACATTTGCTAGAGTGTCTCGAATCGGAGAGGAGCTTTCCCCTTGCCTCGACTCATGATGGAATCCAATTTCCAATACGTGATAATTCGGTTTTATTTGTAGAGCCTAGTATTGGCGACATTTTGGTATGTGACACTTATGCCGTCTATGATTGATACTTATGATTGAAATTGTTTTGACACTATACACTTATAGTAATATCAAAATAATCTGTTTTTAAACGTATCAAGCATTCTTTGGCTATTACAAGGTAAAAACCCTATCCTCCGGCTTGCGTTGCATTGTGTGATGGGACCTGGGTCTTGTAATAGCTTCATTTTTCTTTATTTAGCATTACGCTGTTTGTTTTATGCACTGGTATTCTTGGGAGGAAACTCGTTCCGTGTTGTACAGCGTGGTCCCTTGATTTACCTAACTTTAAAAATAAAGATTAATAACTGTTTTAGTTCTCACACCAATCACATGACTGACCTGGAGACACTGAATATTATTTGTGAAGTTGGGCGATGTGTAAAATTTATCGTCCCAATCAATATCTTTCAAATGTGTGTACATAAATAAATCGTTCGATTTGTTAATGAATATTTATTTATTCACATTCACGTTAAATTTATATTTTTAACGATAAATAACTTATTTCAACACATGAATATATATTTCCATTCATTCCACATCACAATCAATTTTCACCACACAACAAAATCAAACAAGTCGTCCATGGTCTGTGGACAACGGGTGTCAGGTGCTGCTAAGCACCGTTTGCATCCTAGTATATATTTTTAACTAGAAAACAAGAATTAAAGTGAGAAGTTCTCACCTTTGGGATCCACTCCTCCATTCTATTCTGAATTTTTGAACGGTTCATATTTGCCCAACTTCCAATGCAATTCTTTTCACGCTGTTCATATTAAAAATCACATTTTTATTTCAATGCTATAAGAATCACATTTTTGTTTCAACGCTAAATATAAAATAAAAATCAGATTTTTATTTCGCTACAAATATAAAAATCATATTTTTATATTCTTCAATATATAAAAATCATAACTTCCTTCATGTTAAAATCTAACCTTTTCTGCATTAAAAATCTCGCCTTTTCTACATTAAAAATCTAAACTTTAAATCGTTATTCATAAAAATAAAAATTAGATTTTTATGTAAATAAAAATATAAAAATCAAATCTTTTTGTTATTAAAAATATAAACTTCCCTTTTAAAAATATATTCCTTCTAAATATAAAAATCTAGTTCTTACTACGCTAGTCTATAAATAGAAACCACATTTTATAAACGCCGTATGCAATAAAAAAAAATCATATTTCACTTTAAAATCAAATGTAAAAATCATATTTTTAATCGCACAAGTGAATAAAAATTGAAATAAAACTCACTTGGGGTGTCGGAGTGGCATAGGAGGCTCGGGAAAGAGCTAAAACATCTCAGGGACTGAAATGTGCATAGCGGAGGCGATAAAAATCGGATTTTTATAAGGAGGAGGGGACCTATGGCGCTGAGGTGGTCGGAGTAGGTGGCGGGGGGTGGCGCCGGCTGTGGTGGTGGTGTAGAGTTGGAATGGCGGCGGTAGAGGTCCAGGGGGGTGGCGGCTAGGGTTTCTAGGGCGTGGAGCTTCAAAATAGAGAGAGAGGAAAGAGGAGGGAGGAAGGTAGGAAAGAGGCACGACGGGGGGGGGGGGGGGGGGGGGGTGTTGTGGCCCACCTGGGCGGCGGCGCTGAATCCGGGGGGGGGGGGGGAGGGGGATGGGGTTGCGCGGTTTTTATTTTGTTTTTTCCTTTCTGTAGAACGATAAAAAGAGGAGAGGGTGAGAGAGAATATATATAATTTTTATTTTATTTTATTTTTATTTCAAAAATGTGTACTTTACATTTGACCACCAAACGAGACCCAACGACTGTCGCCCATAGCTAATTACCCCCATTTCGAACACAATGGGATATGTATGGCAAGCCGATTCGACCGTTTCAATCAGTTTCGTTTAAATTAAAATTTAAATCAATATATATTGAATTTGAACGCACATTTCAATTTACCGGGGCCACATACGGGCTCTAAAAATTCCAAAAAAATTATTTCTAGCTTTGTATTGACGATACAGTCCTAACAAAACTAAGTTCGTCAAATTTGAAGACCATTTGAAAAATGGCCATTTTCTGGTCGATCAAAATTGACTAAAATTGTTAAAACAAGTTTAACTTCTCCACGCTCACATATTGATTTAGAAAATTATGCAAATTGGAATCTAGCAATAATTTGACATCGCGGATCCAACAAAAGTGGTTTCGTCGAAAACGAAGGTCGTTTGCAAAATTTCCATTTTTAAGGGCTATATTTCTATAGCGACTATTCTGAATTTTCAACTGGACATAACTTTTTATTCCCGTTATGAAATTTTGATTTCTCGGATTCGTTGGAAATATATTTTCAAATAGATTCTAATATTTTTGGTTTTGCTGGAATACGGTTTATTTTGAATCCTGTACATTCATTCGAATTTTGAAATCGAATTTTCAAACTACCACGCCATTTCCAATTCCTTTTATAATTAAAATAAATAATTATATTCTAACGATGATTCAAATAAATATATACATTCTAATTCAATTCAAAAATTAATTTCTCGTCGTTATTTTTTAAAATAATTCATTTTTAAATATTCAAAATTCACTAAAATCGCCAAAATAAAAATTTTAAATTGGCTCAGATTTTCCTGGTTGTTACAGTTTCTGGATGAGAAGTTAGATCAGTGGACTGCTGTTGGTAATGAGGTGTAGTCGACAACAGCGGATGACGACGGTTGCGGTGAGGAGCAATAGATGTTCGATGGAATGATGCAGTAGAGGTGGAGCATTTTGTTTGCAATATGTTATGATCGATCATTGCAGTAATGGGACACAAAAATAAATTGATGTTTGGCCAAGAAGGAAGCAGGTTTTAAGCTATGCGATGATGAATGTGTTTGTCCTCATTCCATACTGGGAATGATAAACGGTTTAATTTGGTTATTAAGGTAATTGGCCCTTAACTAATTACGTTAGGTTATAGTTTAGCATTATAAATCTCATATTCACTTATAAACACAATATTTTGTTCATCTATGCTCAGACCGAGACAAAACCGATTACGTTGAATTCATACGAGTGTAGGCTACAATCGGGAAATCAATTTGGAATTTTGGAATCTATTGGAAGTGGCTTTGGAATTTTAACTTAAATCGAATATCGTTCGATTTAAGGTTAAAATGGTATGTAATTTAAAACAAAAACCACGGTGAGTAAATCTCACTCACATTTTTGTTTTGAATTATTTTTGTTAGTTAAAAATAATTGTTTGATTGATTGCTTGAATGCGTTTAAATATATATATATATGTAGTTATTTAGGCTTGACTATTATATATATATATTGGTTTGGTGGTTGGATTGTTCCCGCAGTCTCATTAGCGGATGCCTGCGGTACCATTAGCGGATGATTTCCCTATGCGCCCCACAAATATATATTAGTGATGACCTTCTATACCGCGATATCCTGCCTCGAAGCAAGATGGTATTATTTATGTGTTGACGTCTGTGGATGCAGGAAAACAGGTTGGAGGAATCCAACTGGAATCCTCAAAAATATATTATCTGTTTGTTTGTGTGTTTTCACATATATATAAATTCATATATGATGTGTTAGAAACCTAAAATTGATAATTGGGTGTTTTGTGTGTTTAAATACCACTGGGCCTAAATGCTGATATTTTAAAAATATTGTGAAAAGGGAATTTTGAAATTTAAAAGGAAAATTCTATTTTTCTAAAATAGAATTTGAGTTTTTGAATGGATTAGAAATGTTAACTTGTTTTGAATAATTTAAACAAGAGTTCATTTATAAACGAAGTTTATAAATTAAGTGAAATGAATTATCATTGGAAAATTCTGAAAATGAAAATAAATACAAGGGTGAATTTGAAAAGGGAAATTTATTTTTCCAAAGTAGAAATATTTATTTCAAATGAATTTGAAAGCAAGACTTGTTTAATATATAAACAAGTAATGAAAATGGTGTTTGTAAATAAAAAGGAAAAATCATCCATTTGGATAATTTAAATAATTAAATTTCAATGTGAATTTAAATTGAGAACTTATAATCGTTTTAAAAAAAATAAACGATTAACTTTATTCCGGAATTCAGAATATAATAGGAAGTGAGTTTCAAATAGATTTGAAATGAAAACATGGGTTAAGATAATATAATAAGCAAGTTAATGTATAAACGATGTTTATAAATTAAGTGAAAATAAATTATCGTTAGATATTTTAGTGATTTAAATCCAAGTATGAATGTAAAAGCGAATTAGAAAACATGTTGAAAATAGAACGATTGATTATATGTCGGGAATTCAGATTATAAACTGAATTGAAATAAGTTTAAAGGATTTATAATTGAAATTCGATTTACGTCAAATTTATAAACGAATTTGTTACAAAGTAAATTCGAGTTCAGTATAGCAGATTGAAGTAAATGAAATTATAACTGAGTAGTGAAAAAATCGATAATTAGAGATAAGTTGAAACATAGGTTGGAATAAATTGAAATTGGATAAGTAAATATTAGGCAGGTTTGGAATGAAGTGTTAGAAGAAATATAAATAGAATGCTCGACAAAAAGGTATGTATTTAAATTGAATATGATATTTTATGCGCCGTATCGGCTAGCCGTTTGGCTTTTCCTTTTTCTTTTTGATTGGAGAGGGCCTATGTGGCAAGGTTTGAATTTTTCCGGTAACCCCGTACAAAGGAGGTTATGGCGAATTTTTCTAAAAATTTAAGGAGTTAGAATATTTTTAAGAAGATTTTATAAACTAGAAATCGATATATGAATATATATATAATTCGATAATGAAACGAACTTAAAATAGAATATTATAAACGAAAAGGAATTTTATAAATAAAATCCTGGGAGATATACGTTTTAAAGTGAACGATGATTTAAAAGAAAATGATTTGCAGATTTAAAATGATCGTGTTGATAAGAAGGTAATCAAATGGAGTTAAAGAAATAGAGTTAAGCAGAATTAGAAACTAACTGGAAATTAGGTTAGTTGAATGACTTTTTGAGTATCGACCTGATGTTGGTTTCGGGCTTCGGGGTTTATACTTAGGAAGTTATTCTCTTACTAGTTTACAATTAGAGTCTGATAGATGTGGAAGAATAGTGATTTGTATATACGCAATGGGAATGTTTTCCAGAGTTAATGACATATTTTTTCTTATTATTGAAAATAAGGAAATATGAATATATATATATATATATATTTGATGATTTGATTGATAATTCCATTTGGAAATAAGATCGTTGTATGTACACGGACATTTTTCATTTGATAGTTATATCATGGACTATCAAAGTTTTGACCATTTTAAGGTTGTTAATATGGAGAGACCAGTTGGATTATTATTCGAAGAACCACTCCGTATTGGCAATAGCGTTGTGAATCAGATTATATGAAGATAATCGAAGACGAAGTAAAGTGCAAGGGCTTTTTCTATTATCGAAAATTGTGCCTTCGGATTTGTTCAATCCCAGAACGAACGTATATGGACGAATTTCTGACAGAGTATTTCCAATTATCGCATAGGTAGGTCTGTATAAATATATATGGTGGCAACGGATTTATTCCCTTAGCATAATATCCAGAATATTTATGCAAATCAATTAGTGATTAACAGATCTGACAATGTGATATTCAAAGTAATGGTGCTATCAATGAAAGATATATAAGCGTAGCTTCTAGCCTCACAACCGAAAAAACGACAAAAATCGGGCAGGCAGCATGGCTATGTGGTTAGCTCCCATTAGGGTGTATTATCACCTATCTAAAGATTCGTTTAATTCCTTATTCTATTCAATGCTGTACCATTCGGGAAACGGTTGCTGATCCCAACCATTAGTGAAATACATTCGATACACTCAAGCGAAATGAGTGGTCGATCATGTGTGGCTGGGTTGCAAGATGTTCTTGTTGAACCCAGTGTATTATCCTATAGAGATATACTATCGGAATGTGGTTCCATACCTTGTCATAGTTGGAAATCAAATCCCCAATAAGTGCTCGCGGTTTTGACTGTATATTATATTTGTGGAACGTGAGATGCAAGCATTCCACTAGATTTATATTTATTTGATTTAGACACTACTATAATATCAAAAGAGTTTTGATATAAAGATTATTTTGGATTCTCATAAGGTAAAAACCCGTTCCGTGTTATACAGCATGGTCTTATGAGATATCTTAGTTCCTCAAGCAGTTTTAAATTGTTTACTCATACCAGTCCCATGACTGACCCAGAGTTTATTTTGTTTTGTTTTCCCTAAACTCTTGGGTGCCCAATTTTGTACGGGCAGTCAAGTAGTTCAGGTATTCTCAGATATTTGGAGGACCTTGGAGAAGGAGGCTTTAATGTTAGTTATCTAGTATTACTTCCGCTATATTGTAAGTGTTGTACTCTGATGATAATGTTATGTATATACAGTCAAATTTTGTATTTCAAAAGCTGTTATATATTATATTTTATTCCGCTGCGACGTGAGATTTTGTGTTGTGTTTCTGTTCTTCTTCTTCTATTCTAAGTTTCTATCTTATCTATTCTCACCCTCTAATTTCTTTCTATTAGTTTTCTGGTTTCCAGTGAAATATGGGTTGGACTTATGTTATTTGGTCAGCTCAAATTGTACCGGAATTTCGGGACACTACACAATCTCACCTTTTCAAGGACAAAAAGCCTTAAGGGGGGAGATTGTAACAAACCAGTTTTTCACCGTTTTAAATATATGAAATTTATTTAGATTTGGTACTTAATAAATTAATATATGTTAAAAAATCTGAATTTAGCATATTCCAAATGGGTTTTCATAAATTTTATAAGTGTGAATTTAAATATTAAGTTTTGAATTTGAGTTGTTTGTTAAATTGAACAATGTTAATATTTAAAAACGTATTTTTGTGTGTATATATATATATATATTGTTAGTGAATTATTAATTTTATTTTTCTATTTAACTTGACAATTTATTTTATTTATTCTACTTCGATTTGAATATTATTATTTTCAAATTAACATTTACGTTGTATTTGAAAGGAATAATATTTACATGTATTTGTTGTATAATTAGAGTATACTAAAATAGTATATACTCCTTGGAAAAAAAATTGTTTAATTATTTGGACATTTGTTGTGTGTGCTAAGATTTGTTGGACACTTGTTCATGGTTTGCTAAAAGATTCAACGTATGTTCTCGTATCCACATATATTCCAATGCTGCGCGTCTTTAAAATCCATATTATACTTTTTTTCTCTGGTCATTACTAGATATAATATCTTGTAAATGTCATGATTTCAACTGAATAAATGAGAAAATCAATAATTTGCTTAAGAACAATGACAGACGAAGTGCAAGTATTTATCTTGCAACAACTTAAAATGAGAATTAAATTTTTGCACTACAGTGCAAATAAACGCATAGCACCTGAATTTTTTTATCAGCTATCTAAGATTATAAGTGTACACTTGTTTCATGGATAGAAACTCAAGCACATGTGTTACCATTGTTTTGACATGTGGGTTTGAAACGAACAGAGAAGCTTACATAGGCCGTTCTCTTCCTCCCTTTTGCACTTCACCTTTTTTAAAACTTTGCTAGAAAAAAAAGAACTCACATTCTTCCCTTAGCATGCCACTAACCTCCCCCTTCAGTAGCCACGTCCATCCTCCTCTAAGATACCACTCGCGTTTTACCCATGCGAGTTTCCATCAGTTTTCCACTTGTTCAACTTTTCCCCATCTCATTTTCATTCTACAGCAACCAAATTTTTCTTCTCGTCTTCCCTTTTACCCCGTCTCTCCCCCTTCCCTCGTGAAGTAGATCAGCCTCCTTCCCCAATCAACAACAACACCTCCTATGTAAAAAGATCCACACCTTCCTCCTTCATACACCAGCAACGTCCCTAACCACTTAAAACAGCTCTGCTTTCCATCTGCAAGCCCCTGCAGCCTCATTCTACCCCATCCACCACCGTACTACTTCGCTTCCACCACCAGCGCCTCCGTCCGCCACCAAAACCGCAACACCCGCCTGTATCCACCTCGCTCTCTCTCCTCTTTAAAAATAGCTGCCGAAACCCGCCCTCCCCCCGCCTATGAATCCGCCTCTTTATATTTTAAAAAAACGCAGTCGAGACAGCATGCAAAGAAGGCCATCCCACTTCCTTTTATTTGCATTTGATCCTTGTTTTCCTCCAAGCTAGCCTGACTTGAACTTTTCCGACCCTTTAGCAGCTTTTCAGTCCAAACATAGTCTCCTGTTTATGGAAAAATATATAAAGTTTTGTTGTAGTGTGTGTGTGTGTGTATATATATACATGAGTTTGCAGAAAGGAGTGAGCACGTGACGGTAGCGGTATCCACAAGGAATTGTATGCGGTCATCCAGAATTGTTTGATATTATACGGGTCTTGATGGTAAAGAGATTTAGAGGCATGAAGGTGAGAATTCCTTGTTTAGAAATTATTTTAAATTAGTAGAAATCGTAGATTATAAATAGTTGACCATTTTATTGAATTAATATTGGTTAATTGCTTATGGATATGAATGTTGTATGAAATGTTTGAATAAAAGATATGTAGTTGAAACATATTGAACATAGAGCGTTATTGAACGTAACGCTTGCACATAAGATTGGCGGTTTTAATCACGATGGATGGATTCATGTTTATATGGTTGTTTATTGTTTTGTTCATAGCACACCGTAGTTGTGTGATTGTGCGGATAATCGATTTAAATCTCCTTGCTATGCAAATAACAATTTTATTATTAAATTTAATAAGTTGAAATTTAACTTTGGATTTTATCTAGAGTTATTTGGAAATCTAAGAAACTAGGAAATAAAAATAATTTAAACAATGCTCACAAATATAGCAATTTTGAAAAAAATAGGTTTTGAAATTTAAAGGGGAATGAAATCTTGAATTTGGGATGTAAATAATGGATGTTTATAAATAGTTGATTTCATAACAATAATCGAAGGAGTTTTAAGGAAGTATTATCTGATTTATTTTAAAGTGAATTTTTGAAATCTAAAATGATGTTTTGAAATAAGTTGTTAATGGGAATATACAATATTATTTTGAAAGATTTCGAAAGTGGTTTGAAATTCGATCATAAAAATGATAGAATGACTTTGTAAAAAGGCGTAGTAGTTTACGAAGTATATACGATAATTTATATTAGATCGATGTGGTTATTATGTAAATAAGTTAAAATTTTGAATTAGATTTAATCGAAAATGTTCAACCGATGTTCATGAAAATGATTTGGAAATTTGATAGTTTGAAATTTAGATCGGATAATGATTCATTATATGTATTTAGCATTGGTTTTGCGTAAACAAATTCTAACAATTAATCATGAGTAACTGAACAAGATTTGAAATTATTATTTTAAGATTTTGGGTTAATTTGAAATTAATATTTGAAAATTTGAAATAATCGAGTTTTGAAGTAAAGAAATTTTGGGACCAAAATGGGAATGTATAAATATTATTGAAATATGGTTAAATTTAAGTTTATTTTGGAAAGAATTAGACGATTTATATTTAATCATTATATAACTTTATTTGAACGCCTCGCGTAGCTACAGTTCGTTAATATCGATTATAAATTTCAAATGACTATAACTTGAGTGTTTTAAATCAAATTGATGTGGAACGACAAACGTTGGAATTCTATTACTAATAGTTTTGGATAACAAAGGAAATTTTCAAATTCTAACGTAAGGTTTTTAAGATATGTTTAAAATAAAATTGGAAAAGGTCGTTATATGTGCAGTTCGGCGACCGTAAAGGAAAACCAAATAAAATGAACTTTTGTAAATTATTAAAAATTTAGGGAATTTATAATAAGTCATATTTTATTATTTAAAAGAGATGCGAGCTAAAATATTTGAATTTTGAACAATTTTGATTCTATTCGATCTAAATAACCATTTTTTAACACTTGAAGTAACGCTATTACAATTTGTTCTTTGAAAATGATTTGGTTTTAAAGATTATAAACCATGAATAAATTTTGGAAAAGAGTTGTTAAATGATTTGGAAGATTGAAAAGCTTAAACTATTTCGTACGAAAATTATTTAAATATTACTGATTTTAAGTAAAATATTGGAGGTTTAAAATGTAAAGAAAATTTAGTTTGGAAAAAAAATTGAATATTCGATGTGAGAAGAAAATTATAAATTATTATGGAAATCTAATATTTTTTTTGAATGTGAATTGATATCACATAATAAGTCCATTTAACTCTATTTGAAATATCAGCGTTGAATTATCGTGAATGAAATCTAAAATCAAATTAAGATTTGGTAATTGTGAAAGTTTATGGAAAGGATAATGACGAATAGTAGAATTATGTTTGAAATGTAAGTTGGGAAATTTAATGGTTGAATCTAAAAAGAAGAGTTAAAATAGTACGAGATTTTATGTAATTTGAATGAATCCTACTTTGTTTTATAAATAAATTGATAACAATTTGGAGGGAGATTTAAATTGGAAATCCGGAATAATCAGTAACTATTGTTTTAAAAATGCTCCTATTACTTGGAAACACCGGGATCGAATGTTTCGAAAACCATTCCAAGTAATAATATGACGTTATAAAGAAATTGAAAACTTGGAATCAATAAGGGAAGACTGAGAAATCTTTGAATAGTTTGGTTTGATTGTTGATGTCTCGATTGGGTCGATCACCTTATACAAGGTTATAAGTGGCACGAGATCTGAGTATATTTGGAGATTTTCGGATAGTTGTTCTGTTCTGACCCAGAACGGACTCGTATGGATTGTGTGTCTGACATTGAAATTAACTGCGTAGCACTGATTTCTATTAATATATTTCGGATTTGTGGCAATAAATTCTTCTTGTCCCTAAGACATACAAACTTAGAGGTTAAGTATTGATAGAAATTAGTGACATGTCATGAATTATCAATGTGGCATACTCGAGTTATTAAATGAGCTAGTGATGATCAAAGCATGGCTTATTGAAGCGTAGATTTTTTGTATATCGTGACATCGACGAACCCCACACCCCAGATTGATGGTAAACCGACGACTAGGTTGTATACATAATCTCTAGTGAAAATCAAAAGTTGTTGCAGTAGATCTACCTCGAAACCTGAGGAAATAAAGTATATACGGTGTCCAATGTCTGGATGAAAACTGGGATATATACTTTGCGCTCTGTATTCGGTGTCAGTATCTAGATGTTAACCGGGAGATACTTGGCTTTGTGTCCTCGATTGATCTTTCGTGCCAGGAACCATCATGTTGGAAAACCCAATAACCAATACGAGCCTTTCAATTTGTTTGTAAACTATATATGTGGGCATAGTTACTATGCTCGCTAGGATTTATATATTTATGTAACGACTCGGATTTCGCCAAACCTAATCGACCGTAAAATCGACCAAGACCGCTCAAAACCCAAATACCCTAACTTTGGGAATACAACACATCAGAACAAATAATAGCAGACTTTTATTACATCATAATAATGTTACATCAGAGTACAAAATATTAGAGAACATTAAATTATAATACAGCGGAAGGTTAAATTAAAATAAATGCAGTACACTACAGCGGAACAATTAAATTAACACAGCAGAAGACTATTAATGCTCTAGACACAGCTCTAGGCTTCGATCCAGAATCCTGCTCAATATATCTACAAAATAAGCTACTCGAATGCCCATGTGGAAAAGTAGGCACCCGTGTTTGCCAAGTGAAACAAACTACGGGTCAGTCATGGGACTGGTATGAGAAACTGGCTGACGTTTCTTTCTAGATATAGATGGTAGCTATGTCGTCTATGATTGGTATTTATGATTGTATCTAAAATTAGAAACTAAATGGAAACGTGCTAAGACGGATGGTTTCCTGGGTATTGGTCTGATGTTGGTTTCGGCCTTCGGGGTTAATACTTAGGGAATCGTTCTCTTACTAGTTTACGGTTGGAGTCTGATTAAGAATTAAACGATAAAATTACATTTTAAGTGATTTTACTTTACGTGTATTAAGCATATCTTGGTCGATATAAGGTAAAACTCTATCCTTCGGTTTGTGTTGCATTGTGTGATGGGACTTGAGTCATATATTGGCTTCATTCTTTTTAAAAGCATTGCGTTGTTTAAAGAATTTACTTTGTTTTTAATGCACTGGCAATCACTGGAATAAACCCGTTCCGCGAAAGTGGCGTGGTCCTATGATTTGCCTTATTATTGTTGTATAACCAGTTAAGTAGATTTCTCATACCAGTCCCATGACTGACTCGTTGTTTGTTTTACTTTGCAAAGTCGGGTGCCCTTGTTTTCACACGGGAAGCCTATTTGATAGATGACAGGTTTTTTTGGCTTAGCATTGCAGCACGGAGTGCGTTTTTGGCTTGATGGTGAGGATTAGATTTACTTGTATTTTGGCTATTGACTTTCGGCTGTTCTTATCTTATGTATATGATTCCGCCTATGGCGATGTAGACTGATTTACTTCCAGCATTTATTTTCTTATGTATATGTACCGCCTCAGGCGATGTAGACTGATTTCTTTATTATGTCGCACTCTATGTATATATCCCGCTATGGCGATGTTGACTGATCATTCCCTTTTTATGCACTAAGTTATATCCTACACTGTGCTACTATGATGTTGTTACATGTTATGATTCCGCTGTCATATTTAAGTAAAATTATTCTATTTGTTGTTTATGCTATTATCTGTACTCCGCTAATGATGATTAATGTGTTATATTCCAATGATTATCCTTAACATCATGGTACGGGTTTTGAGATCATCACAGCGGGGATAAAAAGTTATGCCCAGTTGAAAATTTAGAATAGTTGCTATGGAATTCTGGCCCTTAAAACTAGCCATTTTGCAAACGACCTCTGTTTTCGATGAAACCACTTTTGTTGGAACCGGAATGTCAATTTATTGCTAGATTTCAAAATTCATATGTTGAAATAAAATATATATTCATGTGTCGTATAGTATAAAATTCATGTGTTGAAATAAAATATATATTCATGTGTTGAAATAAAATATATATTCATGTGTTGAAATAAAATATATATTCATGTGTTGAATAGAATACATATTCATGTGTTGAAATAAAATAAATATTCATTTACAAATCGAACGATTTGTTTATGTACACCGATTTGACTAATATTGTTTGCGACGATAAATTTTACACATTGCCCAACTGCATCAAATAAAATATGTGTTTGATTGATTGAAACCCCACACGGGTGTTGGGATGATATTGACGTACACTAATCCCTATTGTTTAGTTGTATGTCGATCGATTGGTTGACAGGCTGTTGTGAGCGTTTATATTCAATGCTTATGCAGTTGAGTAGTGCACTCTGGATGATGGATGATTATTTATCACTATTGATATATACATGTGTTGTATGGAAATCCATAGGAATAAATCTATGGTAATTGATTGGGCCTCATTCTAGTTTTGAAATAGAAATATTTGAAAAAGAAATATTTGAAATGAAATATTTGAAATAGAAATATTTGAAAAGAAATATTTGAAGTAGAAAAATATAAAGCTGTGTTGATTGGAGATGCGCCATTTTGACACGAAAGGTATTTATATCGATTTTATTCATTTTTATAATGAATTTCGAAAAGGAATTGATTTCAAAATATAACGTTTTGAAAATACTATCATTTACATATCGATGATATGGAATATTCGATTTTGATTTGAAATTGAATATGAAGTTGAAATCGTTTTGAAAATGAATTTAAAACGATTTATAAATACGTTTTAAAAGGAAATCCAAGATATATATATATATTATACATATTATATATATAATGGCCTGAATAGAACGCGTCGTGCTGCGGCAGTTCGCGAATTTCGACCATTGACTTCGAATGGAGGTTACGGGAGATCCGACCTTCGGATTCTCCTAAAACCGGAACCATTGGGTTCGTATCGAAAAGAGATTTCTAAAGAATATTAGAGATTTGAAATCTAACGGTTGGATTTGGAATTATGTCCAAATCAAATTTGGAAAAGGTCGTTGTAAGTGCAGTTCGATGGCCGTTGATGGAAATCGACTGTACGGGCCTTGATAAAATTATTAAAAATAGCAATAATTTGTGTAAAATCATAAGAAATGATTTGGAAAAAATTTGGATGAAAAACTCCAAATTTGAAAAGATAAAAATAGATTTGTATCGAAATGTACTAGTTTTGAACTAGAATTATAATCCATTTACTTTTGAAATAATTAAATTGGATTTGAAAGGGTTTTAAAAGTAACCAGAATTTCCAATACTTGAATTGGAATGGATTTGAATCGAAAGTGCCTTTGGAGTATTTCGATGTTGGATTTTGTGATTACAGATATTGTTATGGAAATTTGAAAGATATAGTTATATCGTTAATTCCAATACGAAATTTGTAGGTCGTAGAATTTGATACTGAATATAAGCCGATATATTTTCTATTCAGAGCCTTGTATTTAATATCAAATGTGATTTGGGTTTGTCATGAATGGTGTCTTCATTAACACTGTTCTCAAACCCAGTTGAGAAAGAGACTAAATCTTTTTATTTAGATTTAATGAAGTATACCAATTAAATGGAATTTAATAGGAACTGAATTTGTATTGATTTTTGGGGTTTATCGTGAACCCTTTTTTAAATGACATTGGTTCTTTAACCCAGTTGAAGATAGGATATGATTTCCGAAGTTAAATAATCATTGATAGTGATTATTGGGAAGATTAAAACTAAGTGGAGTTTTAATGAATCTTTAATTAGATTGAAATGATCGAGAATGGAGTATCACCAGTTTTTCTCAAAGCGATAGTTAAATCTTTAATTAGATTTGAACGTGAAATGGTAACTGAATTTACCGATAACACCGTGGTGTTAGATATGAAGTATAACCAGTTTTACTTCATGGGATTAATAGGTTGGGATTAGGAAATTAAAACAAAAGATTAATTCGGTAAGCTTCGTTAATGCCGAATAGTTTGGATAAACCATACTTTGGTTTGAATTGATATTCAAAAGAAGATTAAAGAATAAATTTGAGGAATTTATCTATGATAAAATTAATGGGAACCTTTTCCAAAGTATAAGAATATTTGAATAAAAGAATATTCTGAATTGGAATGAGGCGTATGTTGTGTTTGTGTAACACTTGTTTATTATATACACGAGTTATTCAGAAAGACCGGGTTTATCCCATTGTGAATAACTGATTCGACGATGTGTCGAGGATGAAGACAATGGTCGAAGACCGGAGGTCTTCACATCGTTTGGATAATTACTGATGATCTTGATTGGGTTGTACACCCAAGAGGAGGGAATCAGTTGGTGATCGTCCAGATGTACTTGGAGATTGATGGATATGCGAGGTACAAGGTGCCTCCGGTTTCGTTCAAACCCAGAACAGGCTTGTAAATGGACTGTGTGTCTGACATTGCATATCATTCTGTGTGATTAATGGATATCGGTAGCAAGGAGTGGTTTGCCTGTGTGGCATGTGAAACACCCCACCTCCGTTAGGGTCACTCTCAAACGGAATGCCCTAATTTTGGTGGAGGTTTATAAGTATAAGTCACAGATATAAAAGACAGATATAATAATACATATTTTTGAACAGCGGAAAACAACTACTTTTATTTCTTTGAAATACGTGTTACAAAAACCATGCCATAATACTTCCCAAAATCATAACTGTCTTGATTACATTATTTAAAGAAGCATGAAGAAAACATAAATAAACTGCAAAAGTCCCCTAATTGATGTCCAAAGCCATAGTCCAAAACGGAAAAGATCCAAGCAATACATTCTTTCTCTTCAAGCTGGATGTGAGAACTGGTCAAGCTGCGGTATTCCCTCCCTGAGAACCTGGGGGGGGGGAGGGGAGAACGGAAGAAAAAGAGGCGAAAGGAAAAAGGGTCAGTCATAAAGACTGAGTATGTTATAGTGACTTTCAGTGTAGAAACGGTTAAAACAACCTGTCATGTATGAACTGGAACTAAACTTAAGAATGGTGTCAAGGTGAACAAGATAGACTAAGGTGATCAGGATAAGTCAAGACAAGTCAAGTAAAGCATCACATGTTCGACATTCGTTGCATCGACTGTACTAGTATACTAAGCCCATATCACAAGTTAATAATGAAATAAATCCCACGGCCCAATGTCATGAAATGACCCTGAAACGGGGTCTGACCCAAGTACGGGGTCCTACGGAGCGATTATCTAGTCGATCGGCTCCCTACAAGTTCTAGCTCGTCAAGTGTCCATGTCATACGGCTAATCACGAATGTAGTCACCTGTGCTGGGTCCACCTTCGGGTGTATCAGCCCTAGGGTGTCAACCCCTGACACGATTCAAGATGCACAGATAAATGTATGGATACCCAGTGTCTGCCCCGGATACGTGCACGACCGTAGTCCACCGAACCTACACTGGCGTACCCCACTGCCGTCGTTCACCTCTTACAATCAGCCCAGTAATCGTGCCCCACCCGGCCTAGCCCCAGGGTACCTTGATACATCTAGAGGGTTACTGCTGAAAAGGGTCGTGTCTAGGGTTTCGCCTAATAGATTAGGTCATGTAATTCGTGACCTAACCCGCCTAACAGATTAAGTCATGTAATTCGTGACTTAATCCTTTTCCAGTCTAGTCATGTCAAGATGGTTAAGTATATCATTTCAGTTCGCGACTTAACCCGCCTACGTGTCATGTCAAGTTGGCTAAGTGTTGTCGTTTTCAAGTTCATGACTTAGCCCTACAAATCGTGTTCAAGTTGGTTAAGTTGTCTTTTCATGTTCATGACTTAACCCTAATTGGCATTAATTGATTCGTTAATGCACAGAACCACTCACATTGGATCCTGTTGTTCGTAGCCACTGGATTTGCCGGGCGGTTCCGGGTAGGTTTACGCTACGAACTCAACCCAACCTCGGGTTTCAAGCACGATCTGACCAACTACCCACATTGGATCCTATTGTTTGTAGCAACTTGATTTGCCGGGCGGTTCCGGGCAGATTTACACTACAAACTCAACCCAACCTCGAGTCGGCCACTTTCTTGTTTTCTAAAGTCATGCCCTTGTTCTTATCAGATTTTGTGCTATTTCCATAGCATGTTCATATGTCAATTTCGTGTCCAACTAAGGCATGTTTTAAGTCAAGTTATGGCATGTTCAAGTCAAGTTTTTGTGCCATATTTCATGTTCTACTTATGCCAAATTTCACGGTTTATGATTATAATCAATTCAAGTTTTGCCTATTCTTCCCAATCGTATCCCCAACGTATATAAACGTACTTCGTTCACAAGCATAAACAATTCAAGAGATAAAGGGGAATAACACCAAACATGTGATAGGCATATGTGACAATTCCAACATCACTTGCATGATAAACAGGCTATAACATATCACATGGTTTCAATACTAGCATGATGATAACTTGGCATAGTAATGATTCCAACTTAATTTAACATGATAATTTCAACTTTACATCATAGGCATAATAATCATTGCGGGCATAATAATAATTTTATTACAAACATGAAACATTAAAGGCATAGTAATCCTAATAGGCATAGTGGATTCCAATTTAGCATTTTTAACATAATAATTCTCATAGACATAGTGATTCCAATTTATCATAATGATTCTCATCTAACATTATAAACATAATGGTTCCAACTTAGCATTTTTAACATAATGATTCTCAACTAACATTATAGACATAATGATTCCAATTTAGCGTTTTTAACATAATGATTCTCAATTAACATTATAGACATAATGATTCCAATTTAGCGTTTTTAACATATTGATTCTCAATTAACATTATATACATAATGGTTCCAATTTAGCATTTTTAACATATCAACATTATAAACATAATAATTCCAACTTTTCATCATAACCTAGCAATACCCAATTTTCATTAATCATGATGGGTATATTAACATCACATGCATAATTCCATCAATAGTCATAGCCATGGTTCAATTAGCATCATAGGCATGGTTTAATCAACATAAAGATTTCAATAAACATAGTGATTCCATGGACATGTATTAGTCCAACTTGCCAAACAATTAAGCCCAAGTGATTCATAACAACATCAAAATCATGACAAGTTTAACTTGCAACGTTGCCATAGCAATATCCCCAAATTATAATTCAAAGATAAACAATATAAACATGGATTAACAATAGTTCCTAAATCCGGTTTCAATTCATGGCATGTCCGTATTGTTTTAGCGTTTTTGCCGAAAAAGTAACATAGAACTTACAATATGAAGCAAATAATCCAAATAAAAATCCCAAATCAAATAGTCCCAAATTCGTTGTCTAAAGCGTCGTAGTTGTTGTAGCTTCTAGTTGTAGCCTTCAAGAATCGTCCTTCATCTTCTATAATTTTGTTCTTTGTATTTTTAATTCAGAGCTCTAGGTTTAATGGCGGCGGCCTGAGGCTAAAATGAAATAGTATGATTTAGGCTAGGTCTTAGGTCCTTTTTATAATGTTTGTGAGTTGTTTTAGACCGTCGATGGAGCTTGATTCAATAATAGCCGTTCGTTTGAAGGAGAGGCCAATCCGGAGCTGACACCTAGCCCTAGTGACAAGGCAAGGCTCAGAAAATCGACCAAACACAGACCAGGCCAGCCAAGACCTGACCAGCCAGCATATTCTGACCTGGGCGCACTTGGCAGGTGCGCCAGGCTAAAAATGCACTGGCGCACTTCCCAAGTGCGCCAGTTCATTTTTGTTCTGGCGCACTTCCCAAGTGCGCCAGTGCATTCTGACCCGTTTTCTGGTTTTTCGCCCAACTTCGTCCGTCCATATCTTCTTCATACGATATCCGTTTTACGCAAACTCGGACTCTATCTCAAGCAGAATTCCGAGACGAACGCAATGGCGTATCCCCTTTCCCTTAATTCTTTGATTTGAAATTAGTTATACTTTAATTTGTGAATCTCATGTTATAGAATACACGGGGTGTTACATTCTCCCCCACCTAAAAGGATTTCATCCCCGAAATCTTCAAGTTCAGGAAGAATGTACATCCTAACATCCAAACACCCATCTACTCATCCATCAAACACGAGCATCCATTGTCCTTAAAAGACTTCTAATGCTTTATGATCATATGTGAAGTGAGTGTATATGTCCCTTAGCTAATGCTAATGATCAGGCCTGATTGATCTTCTAAATGCAAAATATGTTTAGTGAAATGAATCCAATATGTATGCAAATTTTTTCCTATTATAATTCATAATTTCTACATGAGTGCTCGAACATTCAATCATATGCAACAACCAAATGATAGCACAACCAAGTTTCCAAAATAAACACTCATGCATATGCAACATGAAAATGTGTCTGAGCCGATCTAGTGCCTAATGTGTATTCATGCATCCACGAGCAACCACTTGCGACCACTTGCAACCATTTCGCAATCATAACTTGTTTCAATTACATGTTTACATCCAAAAAGATTCTACCTATGGTTCTCAAGATAGGATCGAGGAGAGAAATAAGATAAAACAAAGCATCTAGAATAAGTTAACGATGTACCGCCAGAAGGTCCGGTCTGCTTCTCAGGGCAGTCTTTGCTGATGTGTCCAGTCTTCCCACAATGAAAACATTCACCTTGCTTTCTCTTCCTCTTTCTACAATCCTTGGCTATGTGCCCTTCCGTACCACAGTAATTGCATTTCCTTTTATCACGTGAGTTGTTGTTCTTGCCTCCTTTCTCGGAGTCTACCTTCTTATTCTTAGAATCGTTGGGCTTGGCCTCTTTCTTCCCTTGAGAGTTTTCTGCCTCTGTCTCCTTCTTGCCCTTATCTTCCTCGTTCAGCAATGCCATCAGCACCAACCTTTCGTACATAGCTCCCATGGGTATATGGGTCATGGCCAAACTGTGTAATGGCTCATTCAACCCTTTGACAAAGCGGAGAGCCTTCTTGTGCGGGGTGTTGACTAGGTCTAGTCCGAACCAAGCCAGCTCATCGAATTGATTAACATACTCTTTGACTGTCATATTCCCTTGCTTAAGAAATAAGAATTTTTCCAACTGAAGACTCCTATCAGCTTCTGAGAGAAATTTAGCCTCAAACCTTACCCTAAAGTCCTCCCATGTTTCCACTGGTCTTTCTGCATTAGTGACTTCCCACCAGTAGTAAGCCTCACCTTTTAATAGCCACCCTGCCAGTTGTACCTTCTCCCTACCTTAAAGATGACGAATAAGTCCTCGGTTTCCTTTAACCAATTCCTAGCTGCCACGAAGTACTCAGTTCCATGAAAGTCCTTTCCTCCCATAGCCTTAAAATCTTTACATATCTTAGCAAAAGTGTTTCCCTGCAGAGGAGGTGGAGGAAGAGGTGCTGCTGCAGCTGGATGATTTCCTGCAGCTGGGGGAGGAGGAACGGTAGGACCTGGCTGGGTGGCCCTTACTTCTAAGAATCGTCTAAACCAACCAGGTATTGGTACACCCTCCGGCAAGTTAAGTTCCTCGGACATGCTGAAACAAGAAGGATAGATTCAAAACGAAGGATAAGAGATAACACCTATGGCTTTGGGGGACTTTGCCTTTTTTAAAATAAAATAATATTTTATCTTTTAAAAATGCTTCTTTAAATTTTCCTTTGAAAATAATTTTTTGAAACTTTTATCTTATCTGGTAAACCTATGCTCTGATACCGAGTGAAACATCCCACCTCCGTTAGGGTCACTCTCAAAGGGAATGCCCTAATTTTGGTGGAGGTTTATAAGTATAAGTCACAGATATACAAGACAGATATAATAACACATATTTTTGAACAGCGGAAAACAACAACTTTTATTTCTTTGAAATATGTGTTACACAAACCATGCCATAATACTTCCCAAATCATAACTGTCTTGATTACATTATTTAAAGAACCATGAAGAAAACATAAATAAACTGCAAAAGTCCTCTAATTGCTGTCCAAAGCCATAGTCCAAAACGGAAAAGATCCAAGCAATACATTCTTTCTCTTCAAGCTGGATGTGAAAACTGGTCAAGCTGCGGTATTCCCTCCCTGAGAACCTTGGGGGGGGGAACGGAAGAAAAAGAGGCGAAAGGAAAAATGGTCAGTCATAAAGACTGAGTAAGTTCTAATGACTTTCAGTGTAGAAACGGTTAAAACAACCTGTCATGTATGAACTGGAACTAAACTTAAGAATGGTGTAAAGGTGAACAAGATAGACTAAGGTGATCAGGATAAGTCAAGACAAGTCAAGTAAAGCATCACATGTTCGAGATTCGTTGCATCGACTGTAATAGTATACTAAGCCCATATCACAAGTTAATAACGAAATAAATCCCGTGGCCCAATGTCATGAAATGACCCTGAAACGGGGTCTGACCCAAGTACGGGGTCCTACGGAGCGATTATCTAGTCGATCGGCTCCCTACAAGTTCTAGCTCGTCAAGTGTCCGTGTCATACGGCTAATCACGAATGTAGTCACCTGTGCTGGGTCCACCTTCGGGTGTATCAGCCCTAGGGTGTCAACCCCTGACACGATTCAAGATGCACAGATAAATCTACGGATACCCAATGTCTGCCCCGGATACGTGCACGACCGTAGTCCACCGAACCTACACTGGTGTACCCCACTGTCGTCGTTCACCTCTTACAATCAGCCCAGTAATCGTGCCCCACCCGGCCTAACCCCAGGGTACCTTGATACATCTAGAGGGTTACTGCTGAAAAGGGTCGTGTCTAGGGTTTCGCCTAATAGATTAGGTCATGTAATTCGTGACCTAACCCGCCTAACAGATTATGTCATGTAATTCGTGACTTAATCCTTTTCCAGTCTAGTCATGTCAAGATGGTTAAGTATATCATTTCAGTTCGCGACTTAACCCGCCTACGTGTCATGTCAAGTTGGCTAAGTGTTGTCGTTTTCAAGTTCATGACTTAGCCCTACAAATCGTGTTCAAGTTGGTTAAGTTGTCTTTTCATGTTCATGACTTAACCCTAATTGGCATTAATTGACACGTTAATGCACCGAACCACTCACATTGGAACCTGTTGCTCGTAGCCACTGGATTTAACGGGCGGTTCCTGGCAGGTTTAGGCTACGAACTCAACCCAACCTCGGGTTTCAAGCGCGATGTGACCAACTACCCACATTGGATCCTATTGTTTGTAGCAACTGGATTTGCCAGGCGGTTCCGGGAAGATTTACACTACAAACTCAACCCAACCTCGAGTTGGCCAATTTCTTGTTTTCTAAAGTCATGCCCATGTTCTTATCAGATTTTGTGCTATTTCCATAGCATGTTCATATGTCAATTTCGTGTCCAACTAAGGCATGTTTTAAGTCAAGTTATAGCATGTTCAAGTCAAGTTTTCGTGCCATATTTCATGTTCTACTTATGCCAAATTTCACGGTTTATGATTATAATCAATTCAAGTTTTGCCTATTCTTCCCAATCGTATCCCCAACGTATATAAACGTACTTCGTTCACAAGCGTAAACAATTCAAGAGATAAAGGGGAATAACACCAAACATGTGATAGGCATATGTGACAATTCCAACATCACTTGCATAATAAACAGGCTATAACATATCACATGGTTTCAATACTAGCATGATGATAACTTGGCATAGTAATGATTCCAACTTAATTTAACATGATGATTTCAACTTTACATCATAGGCATAATAATCATTGTGGGCATAATAATAATTTTATTACAAACATGAAACATTAAAGGCATAGTAATCCTAATAGGCATAGTGGATTCCAATTTAGCATTTTTAACATAATAATTCTCATAGACGTAATGATTCCAATTTATCATAATGATTCTCATCTAACATTATAAACATAATGGTTCCAACTTAGCATTTTTAACATAATGATTCTCAATTAACATTATAGACATAATGATTCCAATTTAGCGTTTTTAACATAATGATTCTCAATTAACATTATAGACATAATGATTCCAATTTAGCATTTTTAATATATCTATCATTATAAACATAATAATTCCAACTTTTCATCATAACCTAGCAATACCCAATTTTCATTAATCATGATGGGTATATTAACATCACAGGCATAATTCCATCAATAGTCATAGCCATGGTTTAATTAGCATCATAGGCATGGTTTAATCAACATAAAGATTTCAATAAACATAGTGATTCCATGGACATGTATTAGTCCAACTTGCCAAACAATTAAGCCCAAGTGATTCATAACAACATCAAAATCATGACAAGTTTAACTTGCAACGTTGCCATAGCAATATCCCCAAATTATAATTCAAAGATAAACAATATAAACATGGATTAACAATAGTTCCTAAATCCGGTTTCAATTCATGGCATGTCCATATTGTTTTAGCGTTTTTGCCTAAAAAGTAACCTAGAACTTACAATATGAAGAAAATAATCGAAATAAAAATCCCAAATCAAATAGTCCCAAATTCGTTGTCTATAGCATCGTAGTTGTCGTAGCTTCTAGTTGTAGCCTTCAAGAATCGTCCTTCATCTTCTATAATTTTGTTCTTCTTATTTTTAATTCAGAGCTCTAGGTTTAATGGCGACGACCTGAGGCTAAAATGAAATAGTATGATTTAGGCTAGGTCTTAGGTCCTTTTTATAATGTTTGTGAGTTGTTTTAGACCGTCGATGGAGCTTGATTCAATAATAGCTGTTCGTTTGAAGGAGAGGACAATCCGGAGCTGACACCTAGCCCTAGTGACAAGGCAAGGCTCAGAAAATCGACCAAACACAGACCAGGCCAGCCAAGACCTGACCAGCTAGCATATTCTGAGCTGGGCGCACTTGGCAGGTGCGCGAGGCTAAAAATGCACTGGCGCACTTCCCAAGTGCGCCAGTTCATTTTTGTTCTGGCGCACTTCCCAAGTGCGCCAGTGCATTCTGACCCGTTTTCTGGTTTTTCGCCCAACTTCGTCCGTCCATATCTTCTTTATACGATATCCGTTTTACGCAAACTCGGACTCTATCTCAAGCAGAATTCCGAGACGAACGCAATGGTGTATCCTGTTTCCCTTAATTCTTTGATTTGAAATTAGTTATACTTTAATTTGTGAATCTCATGTTATAGAATACACGGGGTGTTACATCATGCCTAAGTGGCAATTGACCAAGGCTTCTGTTGAAAAGCAAAGTCTTGTGGTTGATGATCAAAGCACCGCCTGTGTGGCATAACTTTGTGTAACGTTGATTCACGAGCCTCACACCCCGGTTGTGAACCAAAAACGGGAGAGGTCATCAGGGAGGGCATGCGTTTCCTTCTCGCTAAGGTGGTGTCAGTGACCTACCAGCCCTGACATTTATATTATTTTCACCTGTGTGGTTGTTGGATTGCGAGGCGCCTCGGATATATCGACGACTATGTGGAGCCAATAGAGTCATTGGGCTCATTTACGCCCCAAAGGCCGCGGAAATGAAGTGTTCGGGCATAATAATCCACATCGGTGGACCGACCCTGATGATCAAAGTCTTGCCTGCGCTCTTGCCTGAGACATGGGCTAGATTGTCTCGAATCTGTTGAGGATGATCCCTTGCGTCGGTTCACAGATGGAAATCCAATTTCCAAATACATGACTTTGTGGTTTTGATTATAGAGCCTAGTATTGGCGACATGATATATGGTACCAATGCCGTCTAGGATTGATACATTTATATTTGAAGTTGTTTTATACACTATGCACTTATAATAGTATCAAATGATTTGTTTTTAATGTACCAAGCATGTCTGGCTATTATAAGGGAAAACCCTATCCTCCGGCTTGTGTTTCATTGTGTGATGGGACTTGGGTCTTATAATAACTTCATTTTTCCAAAAAGCATTGCGCTGTTTTGTTATATGCACTGGTATTCTTGGGAGGAAACCCGTTCCGTGTTATATGGCATGGTCCCTTGATATATCTGTTTTAAAGTAAAGCTTTAAATAACCTTTTTAGTTCTCACACTAGTCACATGACTGACCTGGAGTTTATTGTTTTAACCTAAACTCTGGTGCCCTTATTTTCAACACGGGCAGATAATAGTTTTGGCTTTTCAGATTTATATTCACATGATCCTGGTTTATAGCTGGAATGATATTCGGAAATCTTTGTATCTGTATCTCTCCTTCAGTGGTGTATTGTATTATTTTTCCGCCGTAGTAATGTAATTAAATCTCTGATATTTCTCTGATATATAATATTGATTCATACTCTGTATATTCTTCTATTTTAGTTGTTCTCAAAACAATCAGGGGTTTCGAACGGTCTTGGTCGGTTTAGCGGCCGATTCAGATCGAGTGAAATTCCATATCGTTACAGGTTAAACACGGTCTTTCCGAATAGCTCGCGTATTTTTATAATTAAAAATAAAGTGCTATAAAGGCACATCCAATGCCTCATTCCAATTCAGAATATTCTTTTAATTAAAAATATTCGCATTATTAGGGAAATATTCCCATTAGTTCTATCAAAGATAAATTCTTTTAAATTTATTCTTTTAATCTTCTTTTTAAAGATTCCTTAAAACTCCAATTCGGTTTTAATATCAAAAATCATTACTTTATGATTATTCCAATTTAAGAAATAAATCTTATCTTTAACTGGGTTAAAGAACCAATGTCATTTAAAACACAGTTCACGATGAACCCAAAATCATCTTCCATTAAATATGGAATTTTCATAGAAATCAAATCAATATATAATCGATATAAATTTCCATATCAGACCGACAATATAAATGGAATAACGGCAAAGAATTTTAAATTTCATATATAATAACAGTTTTCTTTAACATAAGACTATTTCGATTATTATCAAATCGAATTTCCACTCAATTCCAATTTAATATATTAAATTGGAAAACTTGACTTTGGAAAATTTCTTTTAAAATCTTAATAAAAATATTTATAAATTCTAAATCATATTTTCTTACTGTTAATTGGGTTAAAGAACAAAGGTCGTTTAAAACATAGTTCATGATAAACCCAATTCACATATCATTTTATTTCCGTTACTAAATATAATTGGAAAACTCTAATAATCTTAATTAAAAGATTTATTTCTTTTATACGGGGTTTTAAGAACAGTGTTATTTAAGATACTATCCATGACAACCCAAAATATAATTATTTTATTTAATTCCAATTAAATATTAATTAATTGGAAGTCTTCATTAAATATTAATTTAAAAGATTCTTTATATAAAATATTCTTCATATTACAATATTCTTTAGTTTAAAATAATCTTTATATAACAATGTTCTTTATATTACAATATCCTTTATTTTAAAATGTTCTTTATTCAAAAATATTTTTTATTTAAAATATTCTTTATTTAAAAGAAATCCTTTATTTAAAATTTTCGTTGGAAGGATATTTTTAAATAGATTCTAATATTTTTAGTTTCACTAAAATCCGATTTATTTTGCATCCTGTACAGTCAGTCAAAGTTTAAATTCAAAATTTCAAACTATCGCGCTATTTCTAACTCCTTTTATAACTAAAATAAATATATTCAATATAACTTCAATTTAAATAAATCTTTAGTTGTTATTAGTTAAAATAAATTATTTTAAACATTTAAAATCCACTAAAATTTCTAAAATAAAATTTTTAAATTGTTTCAAAAATTCCAGGTTGTTACAATTTACATGTGAAATGGTTTCAACACTAAGCACTGATTATGATATTAAAAAGAGGATTTTCATGTATTAAAGCAATATTGGTTATCATAAGACAAAACTCATCCATCTGTTGTGCGCTTGCATTATGTAATATGGGACGAGCTTTATCTTCATTTTCCAAATTCATTGCGGATTTCAGGGCACAGGATTTCAGATGAATTAAACCCGTTCTGCGTTAGTGGCGGGGTCTAGTGAATTTCCCAACTTTAAAACAAACCCGGAATAATAATTGTTTTGAGTTCTCACGCCAGTCCCACGACTAATGTAACAACCCGAAAAATCAGAACCAATTTAAAATTTTTATTTTAATAATTTTTATGGATCCTAAATATTAAAATAATTTATTTTAAATAATAACGAATAAAAATTTATTTAATTCAAAGTTAGAATGAATAATTTTATTTTAATTATATTACCAGCCTGAAATGGCATGGCAGTTTGAAAATTCAATTTCAAATTTCAAATGAATGTACAGGATTTAAAATAAATCGGATTTCAGTGAAGCAAGAAATATTTGAATCTGTTTAAAAATATCTTTCCAACAAATCAGAAAAATTCAAATTTCATAACGGGAATCAAAAGTTATGCCCAGTTTAATATTAAGAATAGTTGCTGTGGAATTTATATTTTTTTAATATAATAAATAGCCATTTATAAACGACCTCCTTATTTGATGAGACCACTTTTGTTGGATCCAGAATATCAAACTATTGCTAGAATCCAAAATTCATAATTTTTGGAATTGATATGTGAGCTTGGCAAAAGAAAACGTGTTTTGACAGTTTCAGTCAATTTGGATCGACGAGAAAATGACCAATTTTAAAACGGTCTCTAAATTCGATGAAATTTGTTTTGTTAGTACCGTATCGTCAAAACATAATTAGAAATAATTTTTCTATAATTTTTAGAGATAGTATGTGGCCCCGATAATTTAAAATGTACATTTAAATTAAATAAATATTGTTTTATATTTTAATTTTGATGAAAACTGATTGTAATAGCTGAATAGGATCGTGAAACGTGTTCCATTGTATCCGAAATGGGGGTATTTGGCTAGGGGCAACACTCATTGGGATTGATTTGGAGTTTGTATCAACATACGGATATTTTTGTAAAATAATTGAATTAAAATAAAAAAAAATTACGTTATATGTACCCCTAAATACACCGTATTGTACTATGTATCTCTCACAAACCCTAGCCCTATTTTAAACCCGACGCCATAGCCATAAACGAACGGACGAACTGCTCCGATCGAATCCCTCCATTTTCTCAATCTCTAATCAACGAAATTCACAACTCAAAAAGCAAACATCGAAGAGATTTTTAGGAGCTTGGATTTCATATGGATATGATCATTTTCAGCAAAGGGTGATGCTTGAATTTCTGCCTCAAAGGCAGTATGTTGAGACACGTTTATCAGGGAGGAGGAGCCGCCGAGTGTTGCGCCAGTGGGGGAGGAGGGAGTCGACATCACGGCGGTGGTGGGGTCATCTTTGATTGGGGTCTGATTTGTTGTAGGGGCCGCGAATTCAAACCCTAATGGTGAATCGATGGCTTCAATGTTCTGTTGCTTTCCAGGAAGATGGGTTCACTTTAAAACCGACGAGGAAGAGAGGTTTAATACTGTTAATTGTTTTCAGTTTTCATTCAAATCAATTTTGAAATTATTTCTAATTTTTATAAAAATCGATTTTAAAATAAAATTAGCATGATTTTTTAAAAGTAAATTTAACATTGTTTTAAAACAAAATTGACATTGTTTTAAAATGAAATTGAAATTGTTTTAAGAATATCATTATTTTAGCAATATAAACATCCTTGTTTTAAAAAAAATATAAATAGTAATGTTTTAAAAATATAAAATAGCTTTAAATAAAACTCATTGTTTTAAATATAAAATAACATTGTTTTCATAATCATTGTTTTAAATATAGGATAACAAATGTATGAAAATCATTTTTTTTAAATATAGAATAGATCTATTTCAAATATAGAATATAATTGTTTTAATTGAAAATAGAATTATTTTTTATAAAATATACATTGTTTTATATATGAAAATAAACATCGTTTTGAAAAGAAAAATATACATTGTTTTGTATATGAAAATAAACATCTTTTTGAAAAGTAAAATATACATTGTTTTATATATGAAAATAAACATCATTTTGAAAAGTAAAATATACATTGTTTTATATATATAAACAAACATCGTTTTGAAAGTAAACTATACATTGTTTGGAAAAGTGAAAATAGCATTGTTTTGAAAAGGAAGAAATAAATATAGTAATATAAAAATATGCTTTTTATATATACATAACAAAAATAAAAATATGATTTTTACCATACATATAGAACAACATTAAAAATATGATTTTTAATACAAACGGTGTGAAACAGATGGCGTTGGGATCACGGTAAAGAACACTACGTACTGGAGAAAATCCAAAAGCCATTTTCCGCTAAAGAACGACGGAGCGGAAACCAAAGATGACAACTCCTCACTAAAAATTCTGCATAGTTATTTATTTATTTTTATAACTGAAAAATAAAAAGAATTGCCAGTACAGATTTTATCAGCTTAATTATTATAAATCGTATACAGTGTATGTTAGATCACTCTCCTCGTCCACAAACTATGGACGATTTAAATAGACTATATTACATGTTGTTTGCGATGTGAAATGTTTAACATATTAATAATAATGTTAATATTAATAGTTATAAATATTCATTTATAATTTGAACAATGGAAATTGGTTAAATTTATTAACCAGTAATTTTCTTTAAATAATTTGTTGTTGTTTGTAAACCCCACATGGGTATTGGGATGATATTTGACATACACTAATTCCAGTATTTAATTATATGACAATCGATGGATTGACAATCTGTGATGAGCATTATTTATTTATTTTAATGCTCACACAGTTGTAAATTTCACTATGGATATGAATGGAATGTTTAATGAGTGCTTATCATTATTGTTGTATACCCGCGGTGTATGAATCCATATAACTGAAATTATATGGTAATTGATTGAGTCGCATTCCGATTCAGAAATAAAAATGTTTTTATAATAAACAATATTTTAGAATAAAATAACAGTTTAGAATGAAAATAAAATTATAATGTAAAAAGTACATTTTAGAATAAAATAACATTATAATATAAAAAGTACATTTTAGAATGAAAATAACATTATAATGTAAAAAGATATATTAGAATTAAAAAGGGCATTTTAGAATTAAAATGACATTTTTGTGGAAATAAAATAGTTGAAAACAAGATTTACGTTTTTGTTGAAATAAAATAGTTGAAACCAAAATATCATTTTTGTTGAAATGAAATAGTCAAAACAAAAATAAATTTTTTGTTAAATATATTTGTAGTAGAACAAAATTAACATTTTTGTTAAATAGATTTGTGTTAAAACACAAATGTCAATTTTTTTGAATTAGATTATTATAAATAAAATGAAGTTATCATTTTAATTCACTTTGTTAAAATAGAATTGTTAACAAAATGAAGTTATCATTTGAATTCATTTTGTTAAAATAGAATTGTTAACAAAATGAAGTTGTCAATTTTTAGTCATTTTGTTGAAATAGAATTGTCAACAAAATATAAGAATCATTTCAATGTAAAAGAGTCATTTTAATGTAATCGAACATTTATTATGTATATAATGTAAAAGGACATTTTTATGTCAAAGAACGTTTATAATGTAAATAATGTAAAAGAATATTTTTAATGTAACAGAACATTTTAATGCAAAGAATATTTTATAATAAAGAATATTTTATAATAAAGAGTCTTTTAAACTAAAGAATATTTTAAATAACGAATATTTTAAATAAATATTCAGTGAAAAATAAAATCATGATTTCAATGTTCGATTTTGGATGGACCTAAAAATATTGAAATATGAAGTCATGCTAAGTAGCAAACGCCATTTTAACCCGAATTGGTTTATCGGTCGATTTTATTTATTTTATAATGAATATAAAAAAGAATTGATTTCAAAATATAATATTTTGAAAATATTACCATTTTAATATGATAAAAGATAAATATTCAATTTTGATTTAAAATTGAAAAATGAAGTTGGAATCGTTTTAAAACGAGTTTATAAACAATTTATAAAATACGTTTTAAATTGAAATCGATGAAATATATATAATATATTATATATACATATATATATATATATTTAATGGCCTGAATAGAAAGCGCTCCACAAAGACCGTTCGCGAATTTCGACCATTAACTTCAAATTGATGAAACGGGAGATTCGACCGGCCGATTCTCCTAAAACCAGAACCGTTGGATCGGTGTCGAAAAGAGCTTTCCAATAAATATAAGAAGTTTGAAATCTAACTGTTGGATTTGGAATTATGTCCAAATCAAATTTGAAAAAGGTCGCTATGGATGTAGTTCGGTGGCCGTTATTGGAAACCGACTGTACGGGTGATAATAACCTTATTAAAAATATGGAAAAATTATGTAAAATCATAATAAATGATTTGGAAAGAATTTGGATGAAAAATTCCAATTTTGTAAAGATAAAGTATATTTCTATCAAAATGAACTAGTTGTTAACTATAATAAATATTTAGTTAATATTTAATGTAGTTTGCCAATTAATATTTATTTGGAATTAAATAAAAATAAATTGGATTTTGGGTTTTTCATGAATGGTGTGTTAAATAACACTGTTCTTAAACCCCGTATTAAAAGAATAAATCTTCAATTTAAGATTATTGGAGTTTCCAATTATCTTTGGTAATTGGAATAAAATGAAATGTGAATTGGGTTTATCGTGAACTGTGTTCTTAACGACATTTGTTCTTTAACCCAATTGACTGGGAAAATATAGTTTGGAATTTATAAATATTTTAATAAGATTTAAATGGAAATGTTCCAAAGTGAAGATTTCCAATTTAATATATTAAATTGGAATTGAGTGGAATTCGATTTGGTAATAATCGAGATGAGCTTCTGTGAATGAAGACTGTTACTATATATGGAATTTAAAAGGCCTTGCCGTTATTCCATTTATATTATTAGTCTGACATGGAAATTTATATCGATTATATACTGTTATGATTTTCGTGTAAATTCCATTTTTGAAAAGAAGATGAATTTGGGTTTATCGTGAACAATGTTTTAAAATAACATTTGTTCTTTAACCTGGTTAAAAGATAAGATTAATTTCTTAAATTTGAATAATCATTAAGTAATGTATTTTGGGATTAAAACTGAATTAGAGTTTTAATGAATCTTAAATTAGATTAATAATGTGAATATTTTATTAAAAGAATATTCTGAATTGGAATGAGGCGTTTGATGTGTTTTTACAGCACTTGTTTATAAAATATGTGTGTTATTCGGAAAGACCGGGTTTAACCCATTCTGAATAATTACTATGACAATCAGGAGTCGAAGATGAAGACAGTGGTTGAAGACCGGTGTTCTTCACATCGTTTGGATAATTACTGATGTCTTGATTGGGCCGTACACCCAAGACAAGGTAATAAGTGGTGATCGTCCAGACGTACTTGGAGATCGACGGATATGCGAGGACCTCTCTCCTGTATTGGACATATGGGACGAGGAATAAGGTGTCTCCGGTTTCGTTCAGACCCAGAACTGACTTGTAGATGGATGGTATTTCTGACATTGTATTCCTTTATGCTGTGTTCGTTGATCTCTGCTAAATATATATCTGTTTGGTGGCAGAGAATTCATTCTCTTGCTTAACACCCACTTTGATACGTACAAGCTTAGAGGTTATATGTTGGCAGAAATCAATGGTATGGTATGGACTGACAATGTGGCATGCTAAGATGCAAATGATCAAGGCATGTTGTTGGAAAGCAGAGCCTTGTGGTTGATGATCAAAGCATAGCTTATTTAGGCATAGCTTTGTGTATAGTGTTACTTCGCGAGCCTCACACCCCGGTATGAACTAGAACGGGAGAAGGAACCCAGGGAAATGGACATATGTTAGTTTCTAGCTAGAAGTAACGTCATGGTATGGAGCCCAGACTATTTACTCATGTGGATGTTGCTTATTACTTGATGGATAGATAGGTGCCTCGGATATATATATATATATCGATAGTGGTCTGGTCGACATTACTGACGAGATTATTTTATGCCTCATAGGGTCGGCTAACATATAGTTTGTGGTATAACTAATCATCGATGGATGATCGGCCCTGGCGCTTGTAGGTGCTGTTGCGGCTGAATCCTGAGGCACGGGCTAGAGTGTCTCAAATTCGGTAAGGACGATCACTTGCCTTGGTTCATAGATGGAAATCCAACTCCCAATACGACATCATGCAGTTTTGATTGTAGAACTAGTATGGTGACATGATATATGGTACCCATGTCGTCTATGATTGATACATTTATATTCGAAGTTGAATTCTTCACTTACAATAATAATAAAAGATGAAATTTCGCATATCAAGCATTTTTGGCTACTATAAGGGAAAACTCTATTCTCCGGCTTGCATTGCATTATGTGATGGGACCTGAGTCTTATAATAGCTTCGTTTTTTCAAAAAGCATTGCATTGCTTTCTTTTAAACTAGGGGTCATGTGGAGTAAACCTATTCCTTGTTATACAACGTGGTTTTGTGATTTAACCAACTTTAAAATCAAGCTAATAACTGTTTTAGTTCTCACCCCAGTCCCATGACTGACCTGGAGTTTATTGTTTTAACCTAAACTCTGGGTGCCCATATTTTCCATATGGGCAGTTAGTAGTTTGGGTTTTGTAGATATTATATTCACGGGAACCTGGTTTACAACTGAAGACATATTGGGAAAGCTCTGTATACGTGTATTCCTTCTAGATGTATTTTCTATTTTTTTCCATTGCTATTCAAATGTAATTTAGACCTCTGATATTGTATTTCTAGTGTGTAATATTTGTTCATACTCTGGAATATTCTTGTATTCTGATGTAATTGTTGTAATAAGCAATGAAATTTCTTCTGTTTGTGTTCTGATGAGTGTTGTTCTCAAAGCAATCCGTACTTTCCTTTAAGAGCAAGTTTGGGTCGTTTCATTTGGTATCAGAGCTTTGGTTTACAGAGCTCAAGAATAACACACATTAGAACCGAACAAAACAATTCATCAGAGATTGGATTAGTAATATCCAATAAGAATGACTCGTTAGAGATGGGATCAGCAGGATCCTAGAATGAGTCCGAAGAGTGTTATTTTTGAATTAAAAATGAAAACAAAATTAGTTTTGAAAATTTAAAATCTTATTATACGTATTTGAATATATTATTTTATTTTATTTTGGACAATCAAGTAAATAGAGATCTGCATATACGCGTAGCTAGCGGGTATACGAAGCCTCCAATATACTAGATAGATATAGAATCAGAATCTAGTCGCCCGGAGAGGATTCTGATGATTGAGATCTCATTATCAGAATTTATGTTTGAGTTCCAAAAGTGTGATATCTATATATTTCCAATTGACCGGTGTGAGAACCAAAACGAGATAGGATTTATTGCTGTGATTTGCACTGAAATATGATTTTTGACTATATATAAAAGCTATATATGTTTGAAAAGTTAATCACCTAATTGTTTGCTGGTTGTGAAGTTTGATTATTAGTTTAGCTAATAAAATTATTGGATGATAATTAATAAAACCTATATATAAAAAGAATGATAAATTTAGGTACATCAAATTTAATAATGAAATGAATTGAAAATTTATTAGAATTGAAAGTTGAGTTGGTTAGTTAAACAACTTTCAGCTCCGTTCCTTTTTTAGGACGAAAATATTTTAAGTAGGGAAGACTGTAACAACCCGGAAAATCAGAACCAATTTAAAATTTTTATTTTAACAATTTTTAGGGATTCTAAATATTTAAAATAATTTATTTTAATTAATAACGACTAAAAATTTATTTAAATCGAAGTTAGAATGAATAATTTTATTTTAATTATATTACGAGCCTGAAATGGCGTGGCTGTTTGAAAATTCGATTTCAAATTTCAAATTAATGTACAAGATTCAAAATAAATCGGATTTCAGTGAAATAAGAAATATTTGAATCTGTTTAAAAATATCTTTCCACAAATCTGAAAAATTGAAATTTCATAACGGGAATCAAAAGTTATTCCCAGTTTAATATTCAGAATAGTCGCTATGGAATATATATAATTTTTTTAATATAATAAATAGCCATTTTTTAAACGACCTCCGTTTTCGATGAAACCACTTTTGTTGTATCCGGAGTGTCAAATTATTTCTAGATTCCAAAATTCATAATTTTTGGAATTGATTTGTGAGCGTGGAAAAAGAAAACGTGTTTTGACAGTTTTAGTCAGTTTGGATCGACCAGAAAATGACCATTTTTCAAACGGTCTCCAAATTCGACAAAATTAGCTTTGTTAGGAGCGCATCGTCAAAATATAATTATAAATAATTTTTCTGTTATTTTTAGAGATAGTATATGGCCTCGGTAATTTAAAATGTACGTTTAAATTAAATATATATTGTTTTATATTTTAATTTTTAAAAAACTTATCATAACAGCCGAATTTGGTTACAAAACATGTTCCAATGTGTCTGGAGTGGAGGTATTTGGCTAGAGATGACACTCGTTCGGATTGATTTCGAGTTTGTACCAACATATGGGTATTTAAGAAAAATAAACAAATTAAATTAAAATAAAAGTACGTTATACACACCCGTAAATACACCGTATTGTGCTACGTATCTCTCACAAACCCTAGACCTGTTTTAAACCCGCCGCCATAGCCATAAACGAACAGACGAAATGCTCCGATCGAGTCCCTCCATTTTCTCAATCTCTAATCAACGAAATTTACAACTCAAAAAGGAAACATCGAAGATATTTTCAGGAGCTTGGATTTCATATGGATATGATCGTTTTCAGCAAAGGGGGG
Organism: Allium sativum; assembly: GCA_030737875.1. Taxonomy (NCBI): domain Eukaryota; kingdom Viridiplantae; phylum Streptophyta; class Magnoliopsida; order Asparagales; family Amaryllidaceae; genus Allium; species Allium sativum. Next base: position 715,774,487 of record CM060922.1, read on the forward strand.
AGCTTGAATTTCTGCCTTAAGGGCAGTACGTTCAGACGCGTTTAACAAAGAGGAAGAGCCTCCGAGTGTTGTGCCAGTGTGGGAGGTGGGAGTCGACATCACGGCGGTGGCCGGGGTCATCTTGGATCGGGGTCCAATCAGTTGTAGGGGCCGCGAATTCAAACCCTAATGGTCAATCGATGGGTTCAATGTTCTGTTGCTTTCCAGGAAGATGGGTTCAAATTAAAATCGAGGAGGAAGAGAGGTTTAATGCTATTAATTGTTTTCAGTTTTGATTCAAATCAACTTTGAAATTGTAACGATACAGATTTCGTCTGACCCGATCGATCGCTGAATTGACCAAGACCGTTCAAAACCAGCAAACTTTAACTTTGGGAATACAACACATCAGAACAAATAATAGTAGACTTTTATTACATCATGATAATGTTACATCAGGGTACAGAATATATCAGAGTGCATCGAATATAATAATACAGTGGAAGATAAATTACAAATAATGTAATAAAAAGCAGCGGAAATAAATGAACTGATACAGCGGAATTCTATCAATACTCTGGGCCCAGCTTTAAGCTTCGATCCAGAATCCTGCTCACTATATCTACAAAATAAGCTACTCTACTGCCGGTGTGGAAAAGAGGGCACCCGAGTTTGCAAAGTGAAACAAACTACGGGTTAGTCATGGGACTGGTATGAGAAATCTTACTTAATCTATCTAATAAGAAGGCAAATGATAGGACCACGCCGGTAATGCAGAACGGGTTTACTCCATTGGATTGTCAGTGAATGAAGTAAAGAAAATCGTTAAACAACGCAATGATTTTTAGAAAAATGAAACCATTATAAGACTCAGGTCCCATCACACAATGCAATGCAAGCCGGAGGAAAGAGTCTAACCTTATAATGGTCAAAAATGCTTGATACGATAAAAACGGTTTTGGTATTATTATTAGTGTATATATGTTTCAAAAACATTTCAATCATAATGTATTAATCATAGATGGCATAGCTACCATATACTATGTCGCCATACTAGTTCTACAATCAAAACCACAATGTCGTATTGGAAATTGGGTTTCCATCAAGAGTCAAGACTAGGAACGATCTCCTTACCGATTCGAGACACTCTAGCTGTAACACCCCACCTCCGCTTGGGTCACTCACAAAGGGAATGCACTAGCTTTGGTGGAGCATTATCTAGGTAAATATACACATAAATATTACAAGATAGAACATATAAAACAGCGGAAGAAAACCAAATTTCATTTCTTTAAAATCTAGAAAGGTCTAAAGCCTTTTACATCAAAATGCCATTAAATCCATTACATCAAAATCTGTCTTGCAATAGTAAAGAAGCATAAAACCATAGTCATAAATTTTAACACCCCACATCCGTTAGTGTCACTCACAAAGGGAATGCACTAAGTTCTGTGGAGCATTTAGGGTAAAAGATGCAGATAAATAACAAGACAGACATAAATTAAATAGCGGAAAATAAAACTTTTCTTTATTGATAAAATAATTTGTACAATGGTTTCTTTACAATATCAGAGTATCATCTGTCTTACAAAATTAAGAAGCATAAAACAACATTTATATTCCCCAAATTTATCAAGATCCAGCCATAGCATCTGAAAAGAGAATCCAAGCAAACTTCGACAAATCTTCAAGCTGGGAAAGAGTGACAGTCCGACTTAACCTGAGCTATGCTATTCCCTCCTTTACTACCTGAGGAGGGGGGGGGGGAAACGGAAGAAAAGAAGATGAAAGAAAAACAGAGTCAGACATAAAGCCTGAGTAAGTTCAGTAACTTCTAGCATGTGAACATGGAACAACAAAACGACATTAATTAACTGAATGCAAGATAAGACCATGATGATAGGGTTGGCAAGACTAAACAAGATTAACACAAGATAAGCTAAGATAAGATTAACTGGATATGCTCTAATACTTTCGCCGCTTCGCTATTTCCTTGTTATACTGGTTTCTATATCTTTGCACTGCCTAACTAGTGTGCCAACTAGTAATGATAACGTGATCCCAATCCCTGTAGTTTCCATTGCCTTCAGGCGTACATTTATTATTTGTTACCTAAATCTAATCTAGGGTTTTCTACCAAGTGCTTTATAGATTTAACTAGAGTTTTACGCTATCTGCTGAACGCTTTTTGAGTTCAGGGTTTTTTCCACCTAGTCCAACTAGGGATTACTCTACCTGTCGGACGATGCCCCCAAGTCTAAGACACACTTCCTAGAGTGGTATACGTTCCTATACTTCCCCACGCATGTATCGCGAATCGTTAACGCTTGTCTAGATGCACATGTCCTGTAATGTGCGTGTAAAACCCCACGTCCATTAATGTCACTCACAAAGGGAATGCATTAACTTCCATGGAGGTTTTAAGTGAATATAGAACAGTAAAATTACAACAAGACAGATATAAAATAGTACTTGGAAATTCAAAAACTTTATTTCATTGTAGCAGAAGTCAAAACATGTTTGATTACATCATAACACCATATTCAATGTCAAGTACAATATCTATCTTGATAAAACAAGTACATAATCCCATTACATGAATAGCCGTTAAAAAGAAAGATAACAAGCTGGACTTTACTTCAGCAGTCCAAGCTTTCCAGAAGATAAGCGATCCAACTAGACTCCACTAGAACTTGGCCCAACCTGCGGACCTGAAGGGAGAAAAAGGATGGAAAAGAGGGGGTCAGACATAAAGTCTGGTGAATATGATAATTCTACAATACTATTACCAAAATAACTGGACTAAGGCATAAGCTGGAAAACAAGAAAATGTCTATGAAGAGCAGATTAAGGACATAGACAATCGCTAAAGGCAACGTTATAGGCGCTCCTAAATACTAAAGGATAAACACTATACTGCACCACACCAGTCACCCTAAAGATTCATCCCACTTAGCTTCACTTAGAAACTTTCCCAATGGGTTTACGTACCCCTAGCTGACTACATAGGTGCCGCCTGCCCCTATCTCCACTAGGTGTACCCTACTTCCCATTATTCGATCGGCTCCCTAACTCGTAGATACCCGTGCTGGCGCCACAGTGGGGTGTATCACTCCCCTAAAGTGGCAACCTGATACAACGGACATGCACGGCTTATACCTACACGATGCAACAACGTCTTACCTACCAGCCCGGGTCCACACACGCATATGAAACCCGTTGGACTTGCGTTGCCACCGCTCCCTGTTTTGGCCTCTTATAGTCAAACCCAGTATGCGTGTCCCGTCCTCGACTTGGGTCGAGCCCACAAAGATACGTTTTGGGATACTGGTTGAAATGGGCCCCCACTATTTACCACAAGCATTCCACCTAAGCTTGTCCCCATTAGTCCATCCCACTTAACCCACTTAGTCATGTTCATTTACATGTGTGTTTGGTTAAGTCTAATCGTATTTCAAATGCCTCTAAAGGCAACCACCAGATTCCTCATGCCACCCAAGGCACCTACTTAACCCCCATGTCCCACCTTACATGATTATCTGGTTAAGTATTTCTTAGTTCATTAAGGCCATAACCTCATAAAGACCTCTCACATTAGACTGGCATTTATGGCAGCTGGATTTGCCGGGCGGGTCCGGGCAGTCTTACACCATAAAAGAGTCTAACCTCGTGTCTTTACAACTGTTATGCTTTAGTTTGGGCCTAGGACCTCTCACATTGGGCCGACATTTGTGACTACTGGATTTGCCGGGCGGGTCCGGGCAGGTTTACATCACAAACGGGTCCAACCTGGTGTCCTAAGCATTGATTATTAATAATAATCCACTTTCCCCCAATTTTAATAATTCCCTACTTGAATTATTAATTACTTCCAATTTTTAACAATGTCCATAATTGACTCAATTATGGACATCCATTCATGGTATGCAAAATCTTACAAAATTGCACCCAATTTATTAATTCCTAATATTACCCCTACCCCACGTTTGAACGTTTATTCGCAAAATATATGTTAGACTCGAATAGCCTAACTCATAGCATAAAAGAGATTATCATAATAACAACATGTATATGTGACCAAATGAATCATAATAAGGGGTGAAACTTGCATATGTCCAACTTGCATAGATTATACATGTCATGGACCTAAAGGTGTCAACTTGTTCAAAATTTACCTAATATAATCTCAATCAATTTTCATAAACTTACATATGAACATGTGTGAATCAACATCATCTAATTTTTTAACAACATGGTTTTATATGGGTACACCTAACTCAATAGGCAAATTCCCATAATCAAGTTTTATTTAATTATAGTTTCAAGTTTATGGGTACACCTAACCTAATAGGCAAATTCCCATAAACAAGATCCATTTAAATTAAGAAAAAAAAAACATAACTTTAAGCATGATCCAACAACATCATGATTTTTCAACATAATATAGCATGATTAATAACATGGCATAGTATGATAGTATAACATAGCTTGACATGATTCTCAACATAGCACGACATAGCATAAGAGAATTTACAACATAGCATGACATAGCATATATAATTTACATCATACGACAACATAATAACATAATAAGAGATCCACAATATATAGAATTTACAATTACAAATCCCATCACTTTCTTGTGATCCATTCATAACTGAGTCAAATTAGTTTGTAATAGTCTTGTGAGAATCATCATACTCACCAACAAAAGAAAAGAATTAGAGAAAGAGAGATCTTTTGATTTGATTTGTGTAGATTTAGTTGTAGATGATTAGGCTTCCTCTTCTTAGTTTGTGACGGCTATGCTGAACTCCATGGCAGCAGCATGACGGTAGCTTCTCTAATTTTACAAGTGATTTAGGTCTAGGGTCTACCCACTTATTTATAGATTTTAGAATTCATTTAGGCCATTAGATTTAACCTAGAAATAACCGCAGCCGTTCAGACAAGATGGGGTTTATCTTGTTGACTCAGCAATGAGTCAGAAGTGACTCAGCAAACACTCAGCATATTAATAAACTTCTATTCATGTCATAAATATATATATATTTTCTACAATGTACATATTAGATACATCCCCCTTTACTTATTATTGTTTTTATATACATATTAGATACATCCCCTCTCTCACACACTTATTAATATTTTTATATTCATATTAGATACATCCCCTCTCTTACACACTTATTAATATTTTTATATTCATATTACATACATCCCCTCTCTTACACACTTATTAATATTTTTATATTCATATTAGATACATCCCCTCTCTTACACACTTATTAATATTTTAGCAACTTTAGTGTTAATAGAAAATTCGGGGTGTTACATTCTCCCCTCCTTTTAGGATTTCGTCCCCGAAATCTTCAAGTCTGGAAGAATGTATATCCTACCATCCAAACGTCCATCTACTCATCCATCATACACAGGCATCCATTGTCCTTAAAAGACTTCTAATGCTTTATGATCATATGCAAGTGTGTGTACATGTCCTTACCTAATGCGAAATCAGGCGGTCTACTGATCCAGTTGACCTCCTTAATGCAAATTATGTAAGTGTCATGAATCCATTATGTATGCAAAAGATCCTAATTGCTTACATACTACTTCTATATGCGTGCACACCCATTCAACCGAATGCAGCATCCATATGATGGTACAACCATTATACATCCATTATACTAAATACATCCATATATATGCAATATGCAATATGAAGTGACTGAGCCGATCTAGTGCCTAAAGTGTGTGTATATATGCATCCACGAGCAACCACTAGCAAACACTTGCATCCATTTTGCATCCATCATACATAACATGTCTCAAACACATGTTTCAACCATAGGATTATCCTAACTAAAGGTCAAAGATACTAATGAGAGGACACACTAAAGATAAGATAAGATAAGCTAAGCGATAAAGGAGAAATTAAAAGACATACCCTCAAAAAGAAAAGGGTACAACGAACGCATCTTCTCTTCTGTCTCCCAAGTTGCGTTGCTCTCATCATCTCCCCATTGCACTTTAACCAGTCTGACCTCTCGATTCCTCAACTTTTTGATCTCCGACCCAAGAATGCATGTAGGAGCTCGTCTAATTGTTGCATCACGCTCTATTTCCACCTCTTTAAGCCAGCTCGGCTCTACCACCTCCGCGGTCTTGTGCAAACACTTCCTCAAATGTGATACATGGAATACGTCGTGTACTCCACTAAGTTTCTCAGGCAACTCCACCCTATATGCCATCTTCCCAATCCTGTCTTTTACAGGAAACGGCCCTACAAACCTTTGTGCTAATTTCCCCACGGACCCAAAGCGAACAACATTCTATAACGGAGATACTTTGATAAAAACCATGTCCCCAATGTCAAACTCAAGATCTGTCCTCCTCTTATCAGCATACGATTTCTGCCTATCTTGTGCTGCTTTCATCCTCCTTCGAATCAACTCAATCTTCTCCGAGGTTTCCCTAACCATATCGGGCCCAAGTAGGATTTTATCGGTAGATTCCCACCAACATTTAGGCGAACGGCAAGGCCTTCCATAAAGAGCTTCGAAAGGTGCCATGCAAATACTAGACTGAAAGCTATTATTATATGCGAATTCTACTAACGGAAGGTGCTCTTCCCATGTACCCCCAAAGTCTAGGATACAAAGCCTTAAAAGATCCTCTAGAATGCGATTCACCCTCTCGGTCTGGCCGTTTGTCTGAGGATGATATGCGGTGCTCAAACATAGCTGAGTCCCTACCACCTCTTGTAAACTCTTCCAAAATTCGCTAGTAAAGATGGGGTCACGGTCGCTTACTATACTAGAAGGAATACCGTGCAAACAAACTATCTCCTTAATGTATACAGAAGCCAACCACGGAGCAGTCCTCTTACTTTTCACGGGAATAAAATGGGTGCTTTTAGTAAGTCTATCTACTATAACCCAAATCCCCGTGTTACCCTTCCTTGATCTTGGTAATCCATCCACAAAATCCATTGAGATGCTTTCCCATTTCCATAGTGGAACTTCTAATGGGTGAAGCAACCCACCGGGTTTCTTTTGTTTTGCTTTAACTCGTTGGCACACCAAGCATCTAGCGACGTACTCGGCCACATCCTTTTTCATACCGGCCCAAAAGAAAACCCGCTTCATATCTTTGTACATCTTATCCCCGCCGGGATGAATGGTCATTTTTGAGCGATGAGCATCATCAAGAATGGCCTTCCTTAAGTCTTCGTCTTATGGTACACAAAGTCTATTATCCCTTCGTAACCAACCCTTATCGTCTAGGGTATACCTACGAAGATGGCTTGACGACTCCCCCCCTTTGAGCATTTCTACTATCTCAACCAACTGTGGGTCGTCTCGCTGTGCCTCACCAACCCGTCCTAGAAGTGTAGGTCTAATCTCCAAGGATGCTAACAGACCGGGTACTAAGTCAACGGAGGGTCTAAAGTCAAACATAGAGATGAATTCTAAGCTTTGTCGTTCAACAAACAACGGACTCAAGGACAACCTTTTCCTACTTAAGGCGTCTGCCACCACGTTACCCTTGCCCGGGGTATATGCTATTTCAAAATCGTTGGAGGCTAAGAATTCCATCCACCGTTGCTGCCTTAAATTCAAATCGTTCTGAGAGAATAAGTATTTTAATGATTTGTGGTCAGTGAACAGTTCGAATTTCTCACCAAGAAGATAGTGACGCCAAGACTTAAGCGCGAAAACAATTGCGGCTAGCTCTAAGTCATGCGTGGGGTAATTCTTTTCATGAACCCTCAACTGCCTTCCACCATAGGCTATTACTCTTCCCTCTTGCATGAGGACCGCGCCAAGTCCCGTCCTACAAGCATCAGTATAGATGGTAAACGGTTTATTCCCGTCTAGCAGCACTAAGACTGGGGCTGAAGATAAGGCTCTCTTTAAACGTTGGAACGCATCATCGCAATCTTTGTCCCACGTAAAAACCAGGTTCTTCTTCGTTAACCGTGTTAATGGAGCTGATATTTTTGCGAAGTCTTTGATAAACTTCCTATAATAGCCAGCCAACCCCAAGAAACTTCTTACTTCGGTTGCATTTTTAGGGACCTTCCAATCTTGGATGGCCACCACCTTTGCGGGATCCACTGCTATCCCTTCTTTGGAAACCACGTGCCCTAAGAACCGTACTTCCTTCCTCCAGAAGTGACACTTAGAAAATTTTGCCTTAAGGTTATGCGCTCGAAGGGTTTCCAACACTTCCCTAAGATGTAGGGAGTGCTCTTCTTTATTCTTAGAAAAGACTAAGATGTCATCCACAAAGACTACCACGAAATTTGTTAAGGTATTCCCTAAACACCCTACTCATCAAATCAACAAAATATGCAGGGGCGTTTGTCAAACCAAAGGGCATCACTAGCCATTCATAGAATCCGTCAGGAGTCCTAAAAGCAGTCTTATCTATACTATCCTCAGCCACTCTCAGTTGATGAAAGCCAGTGGCTAAGTCCAACTGCGAAAACACTGAGGCGCCAACTAACTGATCAAAGAGATCGTCAATCCTTGGCAGTGGGTGTCGGTTCTTTTTAGTAAGCTTGTTTAGTTCTCTATAGTCCATACAAAGTCTAAGAGACCCATCCGCCTTTGTGGCAAAAACTACTGGAGCACCCCACTCCGATATACTACGTCTTATGAACCCCTTCTCAAGCAACTCCTTTACATGCTTATTGAGTTCCCTCCTTTCACGAGGAGCCATGTGGCGCACTGGCAAAGATACGGGTTTAGCATTATCCACAAGATAAATTCGAAAGTCTATCTCCCGCTTTGGAGGTAAGCCCTTCTCCTCCTCAAACACATCCGGATATTCCCGGACCACTTCTACCGATCGCAGGTTCTCTACAGACGCGTCAAGCGATTCAAGATAACTTAGCATAACGGAATTTATGGGATTACAAAAGATGTCGAGAGCATTACCAAGGCGAGTCACAAGCCTAACTACTCTCCTTTCACAATCAAGAATGGCCCTATTTCTAGACAAACAATCCATTCCTAAAATTAGCCCATAGCCCGTGAAGCCCAATACATAAGCATCACATCTAAATTCAACGCTAAGTATAGAGATTTTCAAATCCAAACATATCATGGTCAAATGAGCCGAACCCCCAATTGGATTTGAAACGACCAAGGGATCCTCTACTAAACTGGTGTTCAAGTGCAGTGATTCAACTAATGATGCAGAGATAAACGAATGAGATGCGCCAGAATCGAATAAGGTACGGACAGGATGATCAAACAGAAAAACTAAGCTTTCAACAGAAATTGTTCTACCTCTTTCTTGCAGCGGTGGGGCCGCAATAGCCTGAACTTGCCCGCTTGCCTGCCCTGGTGCCATAAGAGCCTGCACCTGTCCTCCCGAGGTAGACCCTGCCCTCTGCCCCTTCTTTGGACAGTCCTTCACTAAATGTCCCGCATCTCCACAATGAAAACTACCAGTCTTCTTTTTCTTTCTACAATCTTTGCTGAGATGGCCAGGCGTCCCACAATTGAAGCATTTCTTCTTCCCTTTGCCATTATTGTTTTTACCACCCTTCTTATTTTGCTGTTGGGGTTTCTTCTGATCCCCTTTCTTTTCAACTGCCTTATCCTCATGCATAAGTGCCATTTCTACTAGCTTTTCAAAGGTGGCTCCCATAGGGATGTGGGTCATAGCCAACCCTTGCAACGGTTCATTCAAGCCTCTAACGAACCTCAAAGCTTTCTTCTCTGGCGTGTTCACCAACTCCAAGCCAAACCTTGCTAACTGATTAAATTTATTGACATATTCCTTTACTGATGAGCTCCCTTGCTTTAGTGCCAGGAATTTTTCCATATTTAAGTTCTCCTCTGCCCTTGAAAGAAACTTTGCCTCAAACCTTCGTCTGAAATCCGCCCATGAATCAACTGGACGTTCCCCGTTAGTGACCTCCCACCAAAACGAGGCCTCTCCCTTCATTAACCAAGCAGCTAAACGGACTTTCCTCCCATCTTCCACTTCAAAGATATCCAACAATTCCTCAGTCTCCTTAAGCCAATCCCTGGCCTCCACAAACGTCTCAGTCCCTTGAAAAGTTTTTCCTCCCATAGCCTTGAATTCCTTGCACGTCTTTGCAAAAGTGTCAACACGAGGAGGAGGAGGAGGAGGAGGAATGGGTGCAACTAGGGGTGGAGGAGTATCCGCTGGGCCTGCAGTGGTGGCCCTAGCCTCCAAGTATCTCCTAAACCACCCTGGAATCGTCACACCTTCTGGGAGATTAAGATCTTCAGCCATGCTGAAACGAAAAAGGAAAGATTCAAAATGGAGAATTCGAAAGATAAAGATAAGGATGTGGCTATTTGGGATTATGTTTTTCATAAAAACTCTCTTTAAATAACATGTTTTTTTTTTTGAAAGCACTTCTTCCAAAAATACTTTAGAAAAAAAAATATTTTTCTAAAAAATTTTTTTATCTGTTCTGGTAACCTTATGCTCTGATACCACGTGTAACACCCCACGTCCATTAATGTCACTCACAAAGGGAATGCATTAACTTCCACGGAGGTTTTAAGTGAATATAGAACAGTAAAATTACAACAAGACAGATATAAAATAGTACTTGGAAATTCAAAAACTTTATTTCATTGTAGCAGAAGTCAAAACATGTTTGATTACATCATAACACCATATTCAATGTCAAGTACAATATCTATCTTGATAAAACAAGTACATAATCCCATTACATGAATAGCCATTAAAAAGAAAGATAACAAGCTGGACTTTACTTCAGCAGTCCAAGCTTTCCAGAAGATAAGCGATCCAACTAGACTCCACTAGAACTTGGCCCAACCTGCGGACCTGAAGGGAGAAAAAGGATGGAAAAGAGGGGGTCAGACATAAAGTCTGGTGAATATGATAATTCTACAATACTATTACCAAAATAACTGGACTAAGGCATAAGCTGGAAAACAAGAAAATGTCTATGAAGAGCAGATTAAGGACATAGACAATCGCTAAAGGCAACGTTATAGGCGCTCCTAAATACTAAAGGATAAACACTATACTGCACCACACCAGTCACCCTAAAGATTCATCCCACTTAGCTTCACTTAGAAACTTTCCCAATGGCTTTACGTACCCCTAGCTGACTACATAGGTGCCGCCTGCCCCTATCTCCACTAGGTGTACCCTACTTCCCATTATTCGATCGGCTCCCTAACTCGTAGATACCCGTGCTGGCCCAACAGTGGGGTGTATCACTCCCCTAAAGTGGCGACCTGATACAACGGACATGCACGGCTTATACCTACACGATGCAACAACGTCTTACCTACCAGCCCGGGTCCACACACGCATATGAAACCCGTTGGACTTGCGTTGCCACCGCTCCCTGTTTTGGCCTCTTATAGTCAAACCCAGTATGTGTGTCCCGTCCTCGACTTGGGTCGAGCCCACAAAGATACGTTTTGGGATACTGGTTGAAATGGGCCCCCACTATTTACCAGAAGCATTCCACCTAAGCTTGTCCCCATTAGTCCATCCCACTTAACCCACTTAGTCATGTTCATTTACATGTGTGTTTGGTTAAGTCTAATCGTATTTCAAATGCCTCTAAAGGCAACCACCAGATTCCTCATGCCACCCAAGGCACCTACTTAACCCCCATGTCCCACCTTACATGATTATCTGGTTAAGTATTTCTTAGTTCATTAAGGCCATAACCTCATAAAGACCTCTCACATTAGACTGGCATTTATGGCAGCTGGATTTGCCGGGCGGGTCCGGGCAGTCTTACACCATAAAAGAGTCTAACCTAATGTGTTTACAACTGTTATGCTTTAGTTTGGGCCTAGGACCTCTCACATTGGGCCGACATTTGTGACTACTGGATTTGCCGGGCGGGTCCGGGCAGGTTTACATCACAAACGGGTCCAACCTCGTGTCCTAAGCATTGATTATTAATAATAATCCACTTTCCCCCAATTTTAATAATTCCCTACTTGAATTATTAATTACTTCCAATTTTTAACAATGTCCATAATCGACTCAATTATGGACATCCATTCATGGTATGCAAAATCTTACAAAATTGCACCCAATTTATTAATTCCTAATATTACCCCTACCCCACGTTTGAACGTTTATTCGCAAAATATATGTTAGACTCGAATAGCCTAACTCATAGCATAAAAGAGATTATCATAATAACAACATGTATATGTGACCAAATGAATCATAATAAGGGGTGAAACTTGCATATGTCCAACTTGCATAGATTATACATGTCATGGACCTAAAGGTGTCAACTTGTTCAAAATTCACCTAATATAATCTCAATCAATTTTCATAAACTTACATATGAACATGTGTGAATCAACATCATCTAATTTTTTAACAACATGGTTTTATATGGGTATACCTAACTCAATAGGCAAATTCCCATAATCAAGTTTTATTTAATTATAGTTTCAAGTTTATGGGTACACCTAACCAAATAGGCAAATTCCCATAAACAAGATCCATTTAAATTAAGAAAAAAAAACATAACTTTAAGCATGATCCAACAACATCATGATTTTTCAACATAATATAGCATGATTTATAACATGGCATAGTATGATAGTATAACATAGCTTGACATGATTCTCAACATAGCACGACATAGCATAAGAGAATTTACAACATAGCATGACATAGCATATATAATTTACATCATACGACAACATAATAACATAATAAGAGATCCACAATATATAGAATTTACAATTACAAATCACATCACTTTCTTGTGATCCATTCATAACTGAGTCAAATTAGTTTGTAATAGTCTTGTGAGAATCATCATACTCACCAACAAAAGAAAAGAATTAGAGAAAGAGAGATCTTTTGATTTGATTTGTGTATATTTAGTTGTAGATGATTAGGCTTCCTCTTCTTAGTTTGTGACGGCTATGCTGAACTCCATGGCAGCAGAATGACGGTAGCTTCTCTAATTTTACAAGTGATTTAGGTCTAGGGTCTACCCACTTATTTATAGATTTTAGAATTCATTTAGGCCATTAGATTTAACCTAGAAATAACCGCAGCCGTTCAGACAAGATGGGGTTTATCTTGTTGACTCAGCAATGAGTCAGAAGATACTCAGCAAACACTCAGCATATTAATAAACTTCTATTCATGTCATAAATATATATATATTTTCTACAATGTACATATTAGATACATCCCCCTTTACCTATTATTGTTTTTATATACATATTAGATACATCCCCTCTCTCACACACTTATTAATATTTTTATATTCATATTAGATACATCCCCTATCTTACACACTTATTAATATTTTTATATTCATATTAGATACATCCCCTCTCTTACACACTTATTAATATTTTTATATTCATATTAGATACATCCCCTCTCTTACACACTTATTAATATTTTAGCAACTTTAGTGTTAATAGAAAATTCGGGGTGTTACAGTGCGGTCCGAGTCCTGTGACAGGGCAAATCAAGGAACACGGAACTCGGTCGGGAGCTTTCAGATATCTGCCGATGCAGATGCTAAGGTCTGTTTTTATTCCAGTGGCTATGGTCCCACTTGACCCCTCCCTCAACTAATCAAAGGCACACCTTGTAAAATGAGAACTATACGCCGGCCCCTGGTGCCCCACTATCCTATGGCCATCCGCAACCATAACTAGATAGCAAGTATACGGTCTTTTGGAGTTCTCCACCTTTCCGCTTCACGTATCTCGATTGACTCAAGATGGATGGTAGATGACGAGTCGCTATCACAAGGCTACCGTTTGCTCGCCGAATCACCCGTTCCATCCTGGTCTTTAGGTTGCCATGTATTACAACCAAGGCATACCCCTGGTTCTTCTATGCAGACCTTAACCTCTATGGGCCCAGGCGGATCATCTACAGCCTCACAGAGGGATACCAAGAGTACCCTCACGTCCCTTCGAAGCCTCAAGCTTTGTAACCCAATTCGTTGGAGCCTTCTTTTTAATCAGACGGACGTTTGCTCCTCCTCATGTTATACTAAGAATTACTACTTAGTTTTGTCAACTAAGGTTTACCACTTAGTTTCCAGAATCGTTGTTTTCTTAACTAAGGTTTACTACTTAGTTCTCTTTCTCGTCAATTTGGATTGGTTAAGTGTCATTAGTCAATTCAAGCTAACTTAACCCTCTTCATTTATCCTGTTAAGCTGGTTAAGTGTCATCAGCAATTCACGTTGACTTAACCCTACCACAAACCAAGTTATATTGGTTAAATATTTCTTATTACTTAACCCTACCCCTTCATCCTGTATTGGTTAAGTGTTCCTTTTTAACTTAACCTTGCCCGTCTGTTTTAACTAACATGTTATTAATGGTTAAGTATTATCCCTTCATGTTTTAGATTAACCCCATTCCTTTATCACAACCTGATGGTTAAGTGTTCAGGTTTGCTTAACCCTACGGTCTAGCCCAGCTAACATATCAAACTGGCTAAGTGTATTAGATTTTACTTAACCCCAACCTCTAGTCTAGTTAACTTATTAATTTGGCTAAGTGTATTAACTTTACTTAACCCCTACAAGTCTCGTTTTGCTACCTTGAGTTCGGTTAAGTGTCTCTATGGACTTAGCCCTCCCATTCTAGCTTAACTGTGTTAAGTTGGTTAAGGGTTCCTATGGACTTAACCCTCCCATTCTAGCTTAACTGTGCTAAGTGTCAGTCTGAACCTAACCCCACCTATCAGTCTAGTTATCATGTTGAACTGGTTAAGTTTCTTAGTTAACTTAACCCTACCATTCTTGTTCTAGTTTTAACTAAATAAATTAAAGCCGCTACCACTTACATTAGACAGGTATTGTTGCGACTACTGGATGTGCCGGTTGGTTCCGGGCAGGTTTACATCGCAACTCAGTCTAACCTCGGGCTAGGCATATTCGTGTTTTCTTAGTTCAAAGCGTTTCAATTTATTTTCAAACCAAGTTTTGAAAGTAACCATCCCGTTCGTCGGATCAGTTAGGGATAGCCAGGGAGAGCAGGAAACTTATATTTTCCAAACCCAAGCCTAGACACTATCCTCTCAGTCACCCTAGAACTTTCTGGTGTGTCAGTAAAAGAGATGTCGTTAATAAACCTTTAATTTGTCTAAATTTACATTTCCTTATTCAGCCAAATTCTATAAGTAAATTATTCCTAATTTACTTATTTCCTAATTACTCTTTTAATGTGAATTGTCAACATTTATTCTTACGGCCCATTCTCCCCTCTATATCATATTTATGCCCTTTTGGTATGTAGACTATACCAAATTAAGTGTCACTAACCATGATTTTGCTAAACCTGACAGTTATTCCCAATTATGGCAAATTTCACATTTATGCCAATATACTTACCGTGCCAAATTAGCTAATCCAATTCCGATTCAACATTCTAATTCACGTCAAACTAGGCTTATTACTCTAGTTCACTATTCATGTAAATGCTAGATTTACATGTCAATACTAGATTAAAATTACACATCTTATAATTCATGTCAAATTTATCCAATTTGCATTTCTATGAACATGCCATAATACATGTTCCCAATATATGCCAATTTCCAAGTTAAACTACGTTTTTAGTAAATTTCAGGTTTTGCCCAAACCGCATTCCCACCGTTCGTATAATCGTGATTCAGTCTAGATTAATGCTAGGTTCGTAGAAAATAGGGAATGAACCAAAGATGCAATGCAAAAGATAGACATACTAACTGGCATAAAGAGGGTTGAATAATGACGTCGGTTCAAGAACATGGGTAGACCTAACTTAATAGGTAAATTCCCAAGGTCTAAAACCAAAGAAAACCAAGAATAGACAGAATAGAGACGTAGGTTCAAGAACATGGGTAGACCTAACTTAATAGGTAAATTCCCAAGGTTTAAACCAAAGATAACCAAGAATAGACAGAATAGATGATCGGGTTTAGACCCAATTTCATAGTCCCAAAACTTAAGCAACACTTTCCTATTCATAAATCACAGGTGTTTAATCACAGATGTCCTTGTTATGCAATAGGCAATAGTTTATATTTCCTAATCAAAGGCATAGGCTTAGTCAAGAAAATAATCCTCATAGTCACAGTCACAGTCATAGGCAATGTCCATAGTCATAGGCAATGTCCATGGTCATAGGCAATGTTCATAGTCATAGGCAAATGTTCATTGTCATATGCATATGGTTTTAAGGTCCGTAGTTTCATAGTCATGGTCTTATTTGTCCTCGAATCATAACAGTTCTTAATTAGGTTCAAGAGTATAGGCACTGATTCGAATAGAGAAAGAGAGATTTGGCATATTCTTTTATTCCTTTAATTTCATGTCACAAATAGAGAAAGACGTTCAAATCTAAAAAGTAACTGACTTACAGAGATTTAGATTAGAAAAGAAATATGGTGTTGCTATGATTCGTGCGACGTTAGCCTTTGATCCTTATCTTGAAGCTTTAATCTTGATTCGAATCTCTTCTTGAAAGTCTTTGAGCAACATCTCCTCGTCTTGACTTATTATATATATATTATTCTATTTATTATTTCTTTTAAGTGGAGGAGAAGAAGCCATGTTCACTAAGAATCTTTGCAGCATAAGGGTAGAGAAGAATTGTGAATAGAGGAGACTAGGGCTGTTTATATATTGTAGAAGTCAACGAATCTGGTCAGAATGGTGTCTAGATACATAGAAACGAACCAGGTTCAGAAAGCTGGAAAAAGTAGGGGGGTCGAAACCCAGGTCGACTCCCCAGTCGACCTGGGGTCCTAGGCGGGAAATTTCCCACCCAGCCCGCTTCTGAATCTGTTTTGAAATTTGAACTTCGTTGAATCTTCCGTAGGCCATATTTTCCTCATACGGACTCCGATTTATGCAAACTCGGACTCGTTTTCATGCAGAATTCCGAGACGAACGCAATGGCGCAGCCCGTTTCCCTTGATTTTGAATTTAACTTTTAATTCTGCCTTGATTTGTGAATCTCAGCGTTACGGAATTACGTGGTGTTACATTCTCCCCCACTTTAAAGGATTTCGTCCCCGAAATCTTCAAGTTAGGAAGACTGTGTCCAACCATCCAATCACCCATCTACTCAACCATTCAATCACAGGCGTTCATTGTCCTTAAAAGATTTCTAATGCTTTCATGTTCATATGCATAGTGTGTGTATATGTCTTTATCTAATGCAAAATCAGGCGGTCTACTGTTTCAGTTGACCTCCTTAATGCAAATCATGTCAGTGCCATGCGTCCAATCATGTATGCTAGCATCCCTAGTTATGTAAATACTACATGTGTGCATAGCCATTCATCCATATGCAACATCCATATGATAACATATCAGGCTCAACTTACAAACAAATTCATTCCTATAAATGCAATATGAAAGCGTCCGAACTGATCTAGTGCATATGCATTCATGAGCAACCATTAGCAACCACTTGCAACCACCAACCATAACATGTTTCAAACACATGTTTACATCCATTGGCTTCTACCTAAGGATCGAAGATACGACCTAGAGGATATACTTTGGAAAAAGAGAAACAATTATACGTAAAGCTCCTAAACAAAGAAATCAAGGATGCACCCTTCTTGAGCTTTACTCCACTGTATCTTAACTATTTTAACTTCACGGTTATGAAGTTTCTGATCTCCATTTCCAAAATAAACAGATGTTAATCACGGTACCAAGTATATGTACTAAGATGATTATAGGTCTCCCTCTTATCCGCCATGCCATAACTATAAGGGTCGAAAGGTTACTACGTGCTTTTTAGAGTGCCTGTCACATCTATTCATCTCTCACGCAAACCATCCTAGTCGAACTCGACATCCCTCAAGTACAAGCCCCAAAGGCCTAAACCAATATAAGACAAGCACCCAAGGAATATCTCCTCCGAACTTAGACGATCTATGTGAGATGATATAAACAAACTCGATAGCTATTCTCAAATCCCTACTAACAAAAAATAAACTGGTCGGACCACCAATTGGATTTGAGACTCTAGTGAGATCTTTCTACTATATAAGTACTATGGTGCAGAGACTCAAGTATGGAAGTGGATATGAACAAATGCGAAGAGCTAAAACTAAAGGAAAGAGTACGAACAGCAAAACTAGACTCTTCCAACAGAACTTCACTGCCTTTCTCCTAGGTACGCTTGGTGGCGAAAGTAGGTTCTTGCCCTTCTCAAAACCTTGTTCCTTGTTCTTGCCCTTGCCCTTAATTATATGCCCTATCGTTCCCTAGTAAAGATACTTCCTCTTGTTTTAAGTTTTATAATTCCTTCCCTCTTTGTGAGCTAAATCTACATCCATGAATTCCTCATCCTAGGGTTATGCTCCTTAGCCAAACTCCTCATCCCCTTCCGTGTGTAGTCATGTTGATGAATCTCTCGAAAGCTTCTTCCATCGTACAGAAAACCCTATAAGCTTGAAAGAAAACTGGCCGTAAGTGAAACAACCACAACCCTAGATGGAAGTCGGGTACTACTTTGCCCTTCGATGAGGTTACCTCCCAGAAAGCGAGGAGCCCCCGAGACTCAAGAAAGAAGGAAATAAGAAAACAGAGGAAGAGAAAATAGTGCGTATGGCTTTGGGGAATATTCCTTTAAAACCAAACTTTTCTTTCGAAAATGCTTCTTTTAAAACCGTTTTGAAAATAATTTTTCAAATCCTTTATCTGATCTGGTAACCTTCAGGTCTGATACCACGTGTAATACCCCACATCCGTTAGTGTCACTCACAAAGGGAATGCACTAAGTTCTGTGGAGCATTTAGGGTAAAAGATGCAGATAAATTACAAGAAAGACTGAAATTAAACCGCGGAAAATAAAACTTTGCTTTATTGATAAAATAGTTTGTACAATGGTTTCTTTACAATATCATAGTATCATCTGTCTTACAAAATAAAGAAGCATAAAAGAACATTTATATTCCCCAATTTTAGCAAGAGCTAGCCATAGCATCTGAAAAGAGAATCCAAGCAAACTTCAACAAATCTTCATGCTAGGAAAGAGTGACAGTCCGAGTTAACTTGAGCTATGCTATTCCCTCCTTTACTACCTGGTGGGGGGGGGGGACGGAAGAAAAGAAGACGAAAAAAAAACAAAGTCAGACATAAAGCCTGAGTAAGTTCAGTAACTTCTAGCATGTGAACATGGAACAACAAAATGACATGAATTAACTGAATGCAAGATAACACCATGATGATAGGGTTGGCAAGACTAGACAATATTAACACAAGACATGCGAAGATAATATTAACTGGATATGCTCTAATACTTTCGCCGCTTCGCTATTTCCTTGTTATACTGGTTTCTATATCTCTTCACTGCCTAACTAGTGTGCGAACTACTAACGATAACGTGATCCCAATCCCTGTAGTTTCCATTGCCTTCAGGCATACATTTATTATTTGTTACCTAGATCTAATCTAGGGTTTTTTATCAAGTGCTTTCTAGATTTAACTAGAGTTTTACGCTATCTGCTGAACGCTTTTCGAATTCAGGGTTTTTGCCACCTAGTCCAACTAGGGATTACTCTACTTGTCGAATGATGCCCCCAAGTCTAGGACAACTTCCTAGAGTGGTATATGTTCCTATACTTCCCCACGCATGTATCGCGAATCGTTATCGCTTGTCTAGATGCACATGTCCTGTAATGTGCGGTCCGAGTCCTGTGACAGGGCAAATCAAGGAATACAGAACTCGGTCGGGAGCTTTCAGATAACTGCCGATGCAGATGCTAAGGTCTGTTTTTATTCCAGTGGCTATGGTCCCATTTGACCCCTCCCTCAACTAATGAAAGGCACACCTTGTAAAATGAGTACTATACGCCTGCCCCCGGTGCCGCACTATCCTATGGCCATCCGCAACCATAACTAGATAGCAAGTATATGGTCTATTGGAGTTCTCCGCCTTTCCGCTTCGCGTATCTCGATTGACTCAAGATGGATGGTAGACGACGAGTCGCTATCACAGGGCTACTGTTTGCTCGACGAATCACGCCGGTCCATCCTGGTCTTTAGGTTGCCATGTATTGCAACCAAGGCATACCCTTGGTTCTTCTACGCAGACCTTAACCTCTGTGGGCCCAGGTGGATCATCTGCAGTCTCACAGAGGG